>OX422219.1:19831834-20450511 GCA_949130495.1 Sambucus nigra | reverse complement strand
CAACCACTCACAGTGATTGTGGAGAAAAGTTATAATTCAAGGACCTAGCCAATAGTAGGATTGTTGGAGTGTGTACACTCATCTCCATAGTTGTCGGAACTAAAGTACATAACCGACCTTTGTAGAAAGATGAGACTTAGGTGATGGTTGATGAAATATACAACGGGTGCGAATATGTACCTATGTACGTTGGCAGCGAGGAAGGGAAATAATTGAGGTATTATGCAAATTCTTTTATCACTTGGCAGTTTTTCTGTTGGTCAAGTTCTAATAATATTTTTTTAGTTTCATTTGTAATAATTTTTTTTATTTCAGTTATAATACTATTTTTTGTTTCAATTGTAAAAGTGTCACTTGGGAAATTTGTTTAATTTGAGTTTAATTTGTGACATTTCCATAATTTGTTTAGTTTGTTTAATTTCTTTTATGCAACATGACATTTGTGTTAACTTATTAACACAGGACTGAAATTTGAAGATTATTAAATGGATTTCCCATAATACAAAGAGTGGATGGGGGACACTAATCAAATAACAAATAATTATGTAATGAGCATTCAAGAATTTGTTAAGTACGGTTATAAGAATCTTAAATGTGATAAGATTCCGTGTTCGTGCACCTGTTTTATGAACAAAAAATATAATTCATTAGAAGACGTTGAGTTATATTTAATAAAGAGGGGAATTTGTCAAGACTATAAACTATGGACATAAAATGGTGAAAAAATATGTCTTATGTTCCGAAAGAATTATCGATACATGGCCGCGTAACGGGACCCCAATGAGTGGAAGTGGTACATAATTTTCCAACATCCATTGACCAACCTAATGGATGATTCTTACGGAGTCCACAACCATTAAAACCACCAATATATGGATACATATAATGTGCATTATAATCAAGTAAATTAACAATTTGATGTTGAATTACTAGGAGATCGGGAATACATATGGTTGAAAATCGATGCGGCTAGATCATTGTATAAAGATTGCGATGAATATCACTCGGTATTATATGCAATGATTAGATTGCATAATTTGAAGAGTCAATTTGGTTTGTCTGGAAACATCATAATCGAAATTCTTAAGTGGGTTAAAGAAATTCTGCCAAAAGATTACCAAATAATTATCCTACCATAAAGAAGAGATTAAATGGTTTGGGTTTGAACTACAAATCTATTTATGAATTCAAGTATAATTGCATATTGTACCATAATGAGCACGAAGAGATGGACAAGTGTCATGTGTGTAGTGAGACTAGATATGTGGTTTGTGAGAATGGAAAGGGCAAGGCTGCAAAATATTGCAAGTGCTCGCAAGTCCCAAAAAAGTTTTTAAAGTATTTTCCACTTGGGTCGCGGTTAAAATGTTTTTTCATTGTACTATGGATAGAGGAGGCCATGACATGGCACGCTCGATGCGAGGTGGGTGGGAATTTGATGCGTCATCTAGTTGATTCACTTATCTAGTAAATTTCAAATATAAGAAACCCTAAATTTGCAAAGCAACCATGCAATGTAAATCTTGTAATATCAGCCGATGGGTTTAACCCTTTTGGTAACTCAAGTACTAATCAGAGTTATTAGTCAGTTCTCATAGAGCCTTTAAGTCTCCCGCTGACACTATGACTAAGAAAGGAGTTCACAATCTTATCTTTGTTGATAGCCAGGCCAAAGGCTCCCAACGATGATATTGATATATTCTTATACCCATTAATCGAAGGACTTAAAGAGTTATGGGATGCGTGATGACATTTTACACTCATAAGGTTGGATATTTCACATCTAAAGCAATGGTGATGTGGGCGATCCACAACCTTCCTGGTTATGGGACCTTGTTTGGTTGTAATGTTTATGGTTATTATGGATGTCCCATATGTGGGGAGGAAACTAAATCCTGTTGGCTATATCATAGTGGTAATATGAGTTATACGAGTTGTTGATACCAAATTTAGTCTACTGACATGGACCAATCACTTGAAGACACGTGTCAACATACGTG
The DNA here is from genome assembly GCA_949130495.1 of Sambucus nigra. Taxonomy (NCBI): domain Eukaryota; kingdom Viridiplantae; phylum Streptophyta; class Magnoliopsida; order Dipsacales; family Adoxaceae; genus Sambucus; species Sambucus nigra. The sequence continues at coordinate 20,448,511 of OX422219.1, read as the reverse complement.
GCAAAAACAAATACTTTAGACGAACAACATACTGTCACCGAGCTCCTCAGGCACCCCGAGCGACTTAAGAGTACCGAGCAACTTAAGCGTGCCGAGCAACTTAAGCGATCCGAGCTACTTAGCGTGCAGAGCATCCAAATCAAAAGTCAACTACGCATTAAATGCGCATTATTATCGTACAGATGTATATGTCTACTAGATAACAACGGATTATCCTTTCATATGTACAGCCTCAAGGCTATAAATACATTGTAACCTCCTCATAAGAAGGGGACTTTGGATCTCTTAGTAAACCTATTATCGAGATTCAAGGCAAACAGTCAGCAATAAAAAACAGTGGACGCAAGCCATTTTCATAAGGCTGAACCACTTTAAAAATCCTTTGTTTTATTTATCTGTGATTGATTAATTAGAGATAATTTATTTTTTTACATCAACAGATTGTCCCCGTCTATGAGAAACGATTGTACTTAGCATTTTTCACCAAAATAATTCATCATCTATGGCTGAGAATCCGAAGTAATGTAATTGAAACACTGGGATCCCTCCAAACCTTTCTACTCCCCCAAATATTCAAGATTTGGCTGGCATACTGACTAATTTAGCCCAAGGCCAAATAACCATGCAAGAAACCATGCGTCAACTTATACAGACTGTTCAAGGTGGAGTGCCGGCCCAATCAGGACAATGAAGTGTTCAGAGAAATACCCATTTGCCATCTTCAAGAACTAGAAGAACGTTATTCATGGAGTTCTCTCAAACTAGACGTACTGACTCATATCATACTGAGAGATCTAGTGATCCTTCGTATCAACCTGGACGGACCTCATTAGTATGAGCTACAGACTCTCAACGGAACATTACTCTAACGCCAGAAAGGACTAACGCTCTAGAAAGGTTGAGTAGGGTCTCCCCTTTTGATCGATTGGGCCCTAGGATAAATAGAAATCCTCCTAGGATTGTGTCGAGGAACTCTCAATGACCATCCGACCTAAGAGAATGCTCTGCCCAATCACGCCCAGTAGCCCGTAATGAAAAGTCACAAGAGGAAAACTCAACGCGATCAGTTGCTCAAACGAATAGGCCCGAGGTGGGAAACGATGCATAGAAAGGCTATATTCAAAGGTTGGAGGATAGATTAGGGGAAATGGCTAAGTCCAAGAATCCTCTACAAAGAAATGTTGTGCAAGGGACACCATTTGTACAGGCAATTGTGGATTTTTCTACACCATCAAAATTCAAAGCTCCTATGGTGACACCTAAATACAATGGAAAAACTGATCATGTATTCCATATAGAACAATAACAAGCTGTTGTTGATATCTATTCGGTTCCAGAAGAGATGAGATGCAGGGAGTTTTTAGGAACTTTTACCGGGTCAGCTCAGACATGGTACAATAACCTTCCTCGGGGGAAGATTGCGACTTTCTTTCAACTAGCAGGGCTCTTTATCGAGAATTTCTATTTTGGAGCAAAACCAGTCAAACGATTAGCACACTTGCTGAGTGTTAGATAGAAGACAGACAAAAGTACCGGGACTATATTACTCGTTTTAATAACGAGAAGCTTGAGGTAATTAATTGCGAGGAAAAAACAATAATTACTACTCTGATGAGTGGACTGTTGCCAGATAAGTTGTACTATAATTTGTCCAAAGATCTGCCTAGGACCATGGCAGAAGTGATGGCAAAGGCAGCCAAGATCATGAACGCTGAGGAAGCTATGGTTTCGAAGAAGAATACAGACACTAAGGAGACCAAGGTTGAGGCTGGTAAAACCAAAAAGAAGGATCAGAGGAAAAATGGTGGCAACAAGCAATTGAAAGGTAAGCCAGTGCTGGAGCAAATGAGGAAATACGGAAATTATACTCCCTTGAAGGTAGATATAAATCACATTCTGGAGGAGAAAAAGAACAGCGAGGAGTTAGCCTAGCCTGGGAAAATGAAGGCAGATCCTGACAAAAGGGATAAGTCCAAATATTGCGAATTCCATAAAGACCATGGTCACACAACCAAACGTTGCATAGCTCTCCAGAATGAAATTGAAGCACTCATCAGGCAAGGAAAATTGGCTAAGTATGTTGATCGCCAGAATGGTGGAAAGACTAGCGATCGAGGAAGGCAAAGATCTAAATCTCCTCATCCAGCAAAAGAAGACAAGAAGAGAGATCACGAAGATGATCTAGAAGATGACCCCTATCTCCCCAAAAGACCAAGACAGCCAGAGCACGAGGTATTTTCAATCCATTTTGGGTCATTTCAATGTAATGTCATTATATGTGGAGATGTAGGGGTGAAGATCTGACTGCGGAGAGAAAATCTTACCTCAATGAGGCTCAAGCTTGCTCGTATATACAACGAATAAACTTGGCTAAAAATGATTGCCCGAGGAAGGTGAATAAGGATAAACTGGTCATCGGTTTCTCTAAGAACGACCTGGAAGGTGTACTATATCCTTATGATGACCCATTGGTAATCAAGATGAGAATGAAGGAAGTGGTGATTTCACGGGTACTGGTGGATAATGGTGGCTCAGCAGATATCATGTTCTACCCATGCTTTGACAGTTTGAATCTGAAGTTAGCCCAATTGGATCCATATCATAGGCCCCTCCTCGGTTTTACTGGCGAAAAGGTTTTTTCACTTGGGACGATCAAGTTGGATATGCTTATTGGTACATGGCCTTCTTGTCGAACAGAAAGGGTACGCATTTTTGTAATGGATAAAAATGTCCAATTAACTTACAATATCATCATGGGAAGGGTAGGTCTGAAGAAGTTCGAAGCAGTACCATCTACTGTACATCAATGTTTAAAATTCCCAACCAACTTTGGAGTGGGAGTGGTGAAAGGTAACGACAAAGTAGCTCGGGAATACTACTATTCATCTGTCGAACAGGAGGACCGAGAAGAATACAGGAAGAAGACTACTACTTATCAAGTGGATGAAATAGAAGATGTAGAGATTGAAACATTAGATCCTAGAGATGAGTCTCAGGTCGTGAAGGGATAGGTCATGGAAGCTACCGAAAAGATTATTCTGTACAATGAACACCTAGAACGAACAACCCAAATTGGTGTGTCATTGGATGTAGCGATAAAACAAGAATTGATAGCAATTCTAAGGCGCAAAAAATAGACTTTTTCATGGAGCCATGAAGACATGCCGGGGATAGACCCTAGTTTCCTGTGCCACGAGCTCAACGCAAACAAGGAGGTAAAGCTAGTGAAGCAGCGAAGAAGGGTGTTTATCCCTGAAAAGAATCAAGCTAAGGAAGAAGTAGAGAAACTACAAAAAACCTTTGTTGTTGAGGATGTCAAATATCCTGATTGGCTAGCAAATGTGGTGATGGTAAAGAAGAAAAATAACAAGTGGAGGATGTGTGTAGACTTCACTGATCTTAATAAGGCATGCCCAAAGGATCCTTTTCCTTTGCCCCGAATCGATCAAATGGTGGATGCCACCTCGGGGCATGAGTTGTTGAGTTTCATTGATGCTTATTCTGGTTACAGCCAGATTAAGATGAAACCTGAAGACAGGGAAAGTACCTCTTTTATCACCCCAAGGGGAAATTATTGCTATAATGTGATGCCTTTCGGACTTAAAAATGCAGGTACAACATATCAGCGACTGATGAATAAGGTGTTTGTAGAGCAAATCAGTCATAACATGGAGATTTATGTCGACGACATTCTGACGAAGAGCAAGAAAGTTACTGATCATCTAGTCGATCTAGGTCAGACTTTTGATCAACTAGAGAAATATCAAATGAAGATAAATCCCACCAAATGCATATTTGGGGTGGGAGAAGGTATGTTTCTCGGATATATTGTTAACCAACAAGGCATCGAAGTGAACCCTGAAAAGATCAAGGCCCTATTGGAGCTATGATCTCCAATTGCGAAGAAGGAAGTGCAAAGTCTCACAGGGTGAGTTGCAGCACTTAACATATTTGTGTCACGAGCAACAGAAAGATGCCTCCCATTATTCAAAACACTCCGAAAAACTTTTGAGTGGAATGATGAATGTGAGGAGGCCTTTCAAGAGTTAAAGAATAATATGGGGACACCTCCATTGTTATCTAGACCAGTGATGGGAGAAAGGTTATACTTGTATCTGGAAGTTTCAGAGAGTGTAGTTAGTTCGATGTTGATAAGAGTAGAGGAGAGAGTACAAAAACTGATCTACTACACTAGCAAGGCCTTTTGAGGAGCAGAGATCAGATATCCAAGGTTGGAGAAGTTGGCACTGGAACTAATCGAAGCAAGCAGAAGGTTGAGGCCATACTTTCAAACCTATACTATAGTGGTGTTTACTGATATGCCATTGAGACAAGCTCTGCATAAACCAGAGAAATCAGGAAGATTGATGTACTGGGCAATAGAACTTGGTGAATATGACATAGTTTATGAGCCTAGATCGTCACTTAAGGGGCAGGAAATAACGAATTTTATCACAGAGTTTACTCACTCTAATACCTCTGAAGAGCAGAAGTTTGATACAGATCAACCCGTGGATATTACGAGAGCATCGAATTTGACCCCCGACCAACTTCCATCGGTGGACGATCAAGAGAAGATAATCAACGAGCAGCGAGAAGTGTTGTGGTAAGACAAAAGGAAGCATCAAATATTCCACCGAGGAGCTCTGTCTGACCAAGAGTTTGATAATAAAGTACCTGTATGGAATTTGTATGTGGATGGCTCTTCGTGCGCTATAGGCAGTGGAGCAAGAATTATTTTAAATAGTCCAGATAATATTAATATAGAATATGCTCTATGTTTTTAGTTTAAAGCCTCAAATAACGAGGCTGAATATGAGGCCATGATCGTGGGTCTAAGTCTAGCCAAAACCATGAACGCAGAGGAGGTCGTGGTATTCAGTGATTCACAGTTAATCGTAAATCAAATTTTTAGAGTATATGCAGCGAAGGGAGAACTAATGGTCAAGTATCATGCAAAGGCTATAAAGGTTGTCTCGACTTTTATCGCAGTCCAGTTGATCAGAATACCAAGATTGGAGAATGCAAGAGGAGATGCCTTAGCTCGACTGGCATCAGCAACACGCACCGAGCTGCGAAGAACAATCCCCATAGAAATCCTGGTAGATCGGAGTGTAGATGAAGACTTGATGATGAACTTCATTGCCCTCGACTTAGGACCATCCTGGATGGATCCCATCAGGGCCTATATCGAAGAAGGGATTGTGCCATCCAATAAAGTCACAGCCAAGAAACTGAAGTTTAAAGTTGCTCATTTCGTATTGACTAGTGGCATTTTTTATAGAAGAGGCATTATAGCAGCACTACAAAGATGTGTCCATCCCTCTGAAGTTAAAGACTTGATTGAAGAGGTTCACGAAGGTTCCTGCGGAGCCCATGTAGTAGGTTGGACGCTTTTGCACAGGATAACAACATAAGGGTATTACTGACCAACGATGAGAGCTAATTGCGCAGCTTATGCTAAAAAGTGCGATAAATGCCAACGATTCTCTTCAATACAAAAAAATCCATAGGCATTATTAACACCCATCACTTCCCCTTGGTCATTCGCCATGTGGGGGATAGACTTGGTCGGCCCACTTTCGACGACCAAAGGAAGATTCAAATACCTCGTGGTGGCTGTGGATTATTTTACCAAATGGGTGGAAGCTGAACCTCTCATTGATATGACATATGATAAGGTCTATCAATTTATTTGGAAGAGTATTATTTGCAGATATGGTCTCTCACATGCATTCATTACTGACCATGGAACCCAATTTGACAATGAGGAATTCGCTGCATATTGTCACCAATCCAATGTACAGAAGATCCACTCCGCGCCAGAGCAATGGGAAAACCGAAGTAACGAACAGAACCCTATTGAATGGTTTAAAAAAATGACTGGATGATGAAAAAGGAAATTGGATCAACGAGCTACATTCGGTATTCTGGGCTTATCTCACTACACCACGAACAGTAACTAGGGAATCTCCATACATGTTAGCATTTATGAGTGAAGCTGTCAAACCTGCTGAATTGGGTTTACCTACACATAGGGTGCTTAATTTCAATTCTCCTATAACGATTTGATGAGGCATCTAGATTTGGATATGCTCGAAGTAGTTAGGGAGGAAGCAACAATCAGGAATGCTTCATACCAACAACAGACAACCTTATTTTACAATAAAAGGGTGAAGCAGTGGGATTTGAAAGAATGGGATTATGTGCTAAAGAAAGTGATCCAAAAACATAACAAACTGGAGGCCAACTGGCATGGACCTTACAGAATAACTGAAGTTGTTCGTCCTGGGACATACAGAATTGAAACCTTAGAAGGAGAAGAGTTCAAGAACGCATGGAATGCAGAACATATGCGCAAGTTCTATCAGTAATTAAAGTCCACATGTAATACAGTTTCTTTTAATATGAATAAAAGGATTTTTCACCCATATTTTCCTCCTTTGTTGAATTTTTTTCGGAATATTAGTGCTACACACTACACAAACCCAAATCCAGAGTAGCAAACCACCAACTTCGGTTGGTCAAAAATTCAATTACCACCAACTCCAGTTGGTCGGTAACTCAATACCACCAACTTCGGTTGGTCGGAAATTCAATTACCACCAACTCCGGTTGGTTGGTAACTCAATACCACCAACTTCGGTTGGTTGGAAATTCAATTACCACCAACTCCGGTTGGTTGGTAACTCAAGACCACCAACTACGGTTGGTCGGCAATTCAATTACCACCAACTTCGGTTGGTCGATAACTCAGTACCACCAACTCCGATTGGTCGGAAATTAAATTACCACCAACTTCGGTTAGTCGGTAACTCAATAACCATCAACTCTGGTTGGTTGGTACCAAACTAGGAAAGAAGCTAGATTACCTCCCGGGGCATCCAATGTCTAGGTAGCAAGGTAAGCTTGACGAGATTACTACAACTAAGCAGGAATAGAGGATGAAAATCATTCCATTGCTTAGGCCCAAAGAGTGACAAGTCATTATAATCAAACAACAAATGGGAACAAAACAATATGTATATATATATATATATATATATATATTCACCAATGAATAGCAAAGACATTCTACAAATTATCCACAAGGAAATGAAATTGTAAAAATCTCTTTATTAAAACCAAGAAAATTACATATGATATGAAGTTTGATTCATTACATAAAAATGTCATATTCTATGGGTTTCTTTCCCTCTTCTTTTGAAACAGGTTCTACCCCAGCTGGAGGATCATCTAAGGCATAAGGGGAATTTATAAAGTTTAAATCTCACAGAATTCTGACTTTCATTATGGATGGTCGATCAAGCAAGTGTTCTGGACGAGATATCTCAAAATTTGAATGAAGGTTGTAATCACCGAGATACTAGGAGATCAAAATCTGAGGAATAGCACGGGCTGGAATCCAATTAAGTTTAAGTTTGAAGGGAGGCACAGGAAAATCAAGAATTCCAGGATCATAATAATCCCATAAGAAATGACCTTGATCCAGTTTCAGAACACATAAGGCATTCAACCACCCTTGCTTATATCCTTCATTATTCGACTGTTGCAAATGAGCATCAAGGTGATACAAAGATTCATTATACCCATCCATCCAAAATTCCCTGGGCTGCTTGTGAAACTGATAAGTTAATCTCTCAAGTTTCTCGTGGAGCTTCTTCACCAGAATTTCTTTACTTTCCAGAGCAGAACTCTGACTAGATAGTTGGTCAGTGAAACTCATAATCTTCTTAGACATGTCCGCCAAAGCTTAATTCTTCTCCATTAATTGAACGACTTGATTCTCTAAGCCCCATTGAGTTCTCATTTCTTTAATAGTAACCTGACCAGTCCTTGCTCGTCCACGAGAAGAATATCTTGCTCTGCCACGAGCAGGTGTAGAAGATCCTGCTCGTTTCAAAGTTTCTAACTCATACCTTAAGTTAGCATTTTCTACTTCTAAAATGAAAAACCATCTTCATTTATTGGGACTAAGGCTCCCGAAGAAGAAGAAGCAGATTTGAGGTGTTTTATTTCCTCCTGCAAAGCGATGTTCTCCTGCTCCAGCAGCTTGGCGATATGTATATGTTCTTCAATTTCAAGCTTTAACACACTCTCCTTTTTCTCTTAAGCAGAAATAAACTTGTCATATCCCTTGTCAGCACTCAATTGATGGTACTTTTTCTCATAGTCTTGATGTAAAAGTGTAGTGGATTCTTTGTACTGCTGTTGAAGCTCCTCGATCGTTCCTTGAAGATCTTCAATCATTTCATAGTAGTCCACATTATTGGCTATAGCACGATCAAGTAGGAACTTTAAGTACTGGTAAGCATCAATAGCTCGTTTAGAGGCATCTGACCCGAGAATGTTAATTATTTGGGCCTTAGTAAAGTATGCATGACCATCTTTGAAATAGTCATTAAATTTCTTCATCAACTCTGAATCATGAGCTGATTAAAGTTCCATTCTGGCCAAAAACTAGCAAAGATAAAATGAAACACAAAATCAACAAGGGTGCGAACAGAGCAAGTAAGAGAGAAATTCAAGATGAACAACAGAAGTTTAAATTTTATTCATCATGATAAAGGAAAACATAGTTCTAGGTTACATTCAATAAAACAACAAAATAAAAGACCAGAACAACTTTACACCTTCTCCTTATTTCCTACGACTTCTTCGGACGATTTGGATCAAGGGGTTGGTTGTCCGGAGAGCAATGGCAACTGCTCGGTAGATGTGATGACTTGTTAGACTTGCTCTGAAGGTTGAATAATAGCAACAACAGGGACCTTCTCTCCTATCATCATAGAAGATTCATGTGAAGAAACTTCATCATCTTCTTCTTCTCCAGGAGAGGGAGGAGGACCATGAGTATGCTCTTGGAATAACTCAGAATTTTCAGCAACCTTTAATTTCTTCAAGGCTTCTACCTATCCATCCCTAAAATATTTAACACTGGCATACTCCACTTTAGAAGACATAACAGCCAGGCTCTTATTCCAACCCTTGTCCCAACCAGCACTATAGGATTTTTTAACTGCAGCTTTCCTTTTTGCTCTCTTCGAGGAGGTCCTTTCCCTAAGGAGCTCTTCGGCAGACTTCAGCTTTTCTTCTACCTCCATCTTGTGTCGCTCATCATCTTGAAGCTTGGCAATATTTTCCTCAGCATATTTAAGCTTGAATTCAAGCTTAGTATTATGTTGTTCGGCCTCCTTCAATTTTTTCTCCAATTCTTTGGAGGCAGTCACGACTTGATCTCTATTTAGTTCAACAGATTTGAATTGCTTCTCCCAAGCATATTTGTCTTCCTCATACTTTTGACGATATTCCTTCAAAGACTGGGTTAGTTCAGCAAAAGCTTCTTCTACACCACCTGAGGAGCTGGAAGCCCTGATGGCTTCATCATTCTTCAAAATACTATTGAAACAAGTCACAACCTGAAGAAAGGAAGAATTTTGAGTCAATATATGAATATAGTACAAGAAAATAAAGGAGTCAGGCTAACGATACTTACTGAAGTAATGTGTTGAGCAGCCAATGTAGTAAGTCTCTTACGAGAAAAGGTGTCTTCAACACCTTGGGATTCTGGAACAGTCCAAGATCTTATCAAGCCCATAGCAGAGCTCAGAGCAACAAGAGCTGGAACATTACCTTTAACATTTGTAGGTTGAGAGATAGATTCAACAGGTCTCTCAGAAGAACTTCTTTTTAATCTCCTCAGAGAAGCAGGAGCATTTTCGATTAAAGGTGTTGTTTCTATTGGTGAAATGACAACAGTCTCACTCGAAGGTGAGCTGACAACAGTCTTACTAGGAGGAACAGGGGGGCTTCTTGCCAACTTCCTTAGCAGCAGTAGAAGGGGGTACATCTATATTATTTGTCCCCTCATTTGGGACATCTTGTTTATTTTTCTTTGCCTCGTCGGTGGCAAAGGCAGATTTGTCAAAAAATACAGGAGCTTTCCTCTTCTTCATCAGATGAGTAATAAGAGTACTTAAGTCAGAAGAAGAACCTTCCACACTAGTTTCAGAGGTTAGTATCTGGTCAAGATCAACCACCACAGGACGAGTAATGAAAAATGAAGTGTAGCTTATGTATTGCAACAAATAAGAAGCAGATATGATATGCTCCCTAGCAACATATTGATGCAAACCCCAGACAAGTTTTAAATGTTTTATATTAACATCAGTCTCTTTTGGAGGCTTCCTTTTATTGTCAACTATAACAAACAAAATCAAATGTCAGTGATGCATTTCATCGAATACAAAGAAAACAAAATTTCAAAAATAAAAACAACCTATCCCATTGCCATAAGGTGGACACCTGGGACCTTGATACACATCATTTCCATTTAATGGAGGGTGTTGCCAATTTTTTATCACAACCCCATGATCAAAATAGTCCCTATTGGCATTGGGAAGATTGACAACTAAAGCTCTATTCGAAAACCTAGTTTTTAAATAGAAAGTAGTGTCATTGGTAACCCATCTATAGCAATACATAATTTTTGGAATCCCCAAACGAGTTCCATGAAGTTAATTCAATTTATGTACGCCATTAACCACCCTCCATGTATTTGGAGCTACTCTTGCAGATACAATATCGAAATATTGGCAAAACTCCCAACACAGAGGATTTGGCGGGAAAGAAAAGCCATATTCATCTATAAAAAGACTCGGGAACCAGTGTCCCTCAGCCAAAGAAAGTAAATCAGAAGGACAAGAAAGTTCTTCCAAAATAACCCACGAAGGGATTGAAAACTCATACCGAAATTTATCCAACGATTCAACAAGATAAACCATGGTGAATAAAGTAAATAAAGAAGAGGAAAGAAAACCTTACAGAAGAAAGAAAGATCAGTTGACAATGAATGATGGAAAGAACAAAGGCACAAGATTGAGAGAAGATGAAGAGTTCAGAGATACAAATTTGAAAAGTGAAAGACGATAGGATTTTTGTCGCAATTAAATACTTTACCTCGGGAATAGAGCAAAGCAATGATTACAAGGGAAGACGTTTGCGTTTTCGACGGCTAAAATAAGAAAAGGGAACAAATATCGAAGTGATCGTGAAAATTCAAAATATTTATGAAGCTTGATATTATGCACTCAAAAAGGAATTATATACAAGGAAAACCTTCCTAAAATTCATAAAGATCATTAATCCAAGAAGTTTTCAAGCAAAATGTTCCATACTCTCCTTCATCCTCAACTGTGAAACATTGGGGGCTTCTGTTGATACCAAATTTAGTCTACTGACATGGGCCAATCACTTGAAGACACGTGTCAACTTATGTGGGAAAAATAAATACTTTAGATGAACAACATACTATCATTGAGCTACTCAGGTGCCCCGAGCAACTTAAGAGTACCGAGCAACTTAAGCATGTCGAGCAACTTAATCGTTCCTAGCTACTTAGCGTGCAGAGCATCCAAATCAAAAGAATCAAAAGACAATTACGCATTAAATGCGCATTATTAATGTACAGATGTATATGTCTACTAGATAACAATGCATTATCCTTTCATATGTACAACCTCAAGGCTATAGATACATTGTAACCTCCTCATAAAAAGGGGACTTTGGATCTCTTGGTAAACCTATTATCGAGATTCAAGGTAAACAGTCAGCAATACAAAACAGTGGACGTAAGCCATTTTCATAAGGCTGAACCACTTTAAAAATCCTTTGTCTTATTTATCTGTGATTGATTAATTAGAGATAATATAGTTTTTTACATCAACACGGGTCATTCTAGATTTCCCCCGACTAGTCACACTTTTAGGAATGACAAGTCTAACTTTTTATCTGTCGGTTACGAGTGCAGGACGTAACCTGCTTGTCTTTTTGGTCAGCAAATTAAGAAGATGGAGGTGGCTACGACTACAGGGAATAAGTACGTAGGCAAATACCCTCAGTTTGTAAACATGAAGCGTAAAGTTAGGGAGGATCCGAATGACCCTAGTAAAGCGAAGCCATGGTAAAGACGATCAATATTTTTTGCCTTGCCATATTGGGAAGATCGTCGTGTAACGCATGTAATTGATTTGATGGACACAGAGAATAATGTTACAAAACATCTTCTTGGAACATGTTTGCATGGATCTCATTCAAAATACAGAGAGCAGTCCTACCGCGATCTACATGATATGAAAATAAAGAAGAAATCATGGTTCAAAAAGATCCTATAACAGGAAGAATTTGTATCCCCCTGACTGCTTTCACGTTGACTACTAGTGAGAAGAAGATTCTTTAGACACGTTTAATTTGAAGACTCCAACTGGTTATTTTGGTAATTTATACAGGATAGTAAGCTATCAAATAAATGACTTGAAAAAGTGCAAGTCTCATGACTAGCACGTAATCATCCGATTAATCCCTTTGATATTTCGACATCGCATCTCTGAACACAAAGATCTCCGTAGGGATATTATGCAAATCAGTTTGTGTTTTACCCTATTTTATGCAAAAGTGGTAAACAGAAGGCACATTAAAGCTGCAAAATCAACTTTAGACGAGGCAATTTGTGTATTAAATAAATACTTCCCTCCATCGTTCTTCGATATCAGCATCCACCTTCTTGTGTATTTATATAATGAGGCGTTATTATGTGGTATAGTTAGGTATCACTCAATGTATCCTTTTAAGCTCTTGATGAAAACAACCAAATATTACGTAAAGAATACACGGTATATTAAAGGGTCAATTGTTAAAGAATACGTTACTGTGGAATCATCGTTATACGCTCAAGAACATATGCTTGAAAAAGAGTTGAGGAGGTTCAAACCTCATAGAGAACGAGTGATTGAGGAACCTGACGAGTTTGAGGATGAATTGCATTTTGGGAACCCTAAAGAGGTGAAACTCATAAATCTACAATACGAGCAAGTAGATCATTATGTCTTCGAATCGCAAGATGAAGTCGAAAACTAGAGAGAGTGAGTATCTTCTGAATTCTTCTTCTTTGATTATATGTATTTTATATACGATGATCTAAACTCTACAATTTACCCGTAGGAAGTATGAAAATGAAATTTCCTAAAATCAAAGGAGAAATTGCATGACAATTGACTTTAGGGCATGGGTATCAAAAAAGGTAATTTTCATCTCTTATGTGTGTGGTTATTTATTCATGTGTGGTAAAAACATTCCCTAATACAAATTCATTCATAAATGCATCTTCTAAAAAGAGGCGATGTCTCTTCAAGGCTTGCACGCTTAGGAAAAGATCCTAATTTTCGTGTGAAAGAATTTAAGAAATTCCACTCCAACAGTTTTGATTTCATTTCATATCCATATGAGGAAAAGATTTTGATGCAAAACGGTGGAATTTCAATTTCTTCCTTGATTACATGTGTCTTTAGCAAAAGCGATAAAAATTCAAAAGATATCGTGGTATCCTATTATGGGATAATCCTATAACTCGATTACTTAGATTTCACAGAAATCATATTCTTTGGTGATTCGGTGAAGGTGGAGGATACTACGAATGATAGAAAAGTTGATCCTGACTCGAAACATATTATGGTAGATTTATCAAAGATGAAGAGTAAAGATCGCATAGTCGGTGAGAATTTTATTTGTGCCTTTCAGAACATAAAGAAGGTATTCTACTCGAAGTGCATAAACGATGCCAATTGGTTTATTGTTATTCATGTACCAAAGGTTATGAGTACTCAAGAAGACGCATTAAAGGCTCTAAAAGAGTTCCAATCAGCTCTTGATGACAACCCTAATTTGAAGAATCTTTTAGTTGATTTAGAGGAAGATTGAGTATCAACACATTATTATATCCTTTTCAATCTTATTTGTATCCTATTATGATATTAACACTATATTATCTCTTTACTTTGATTTATGAATGTTTAGTTTGATGTATGGATGTTTAATTTAATTTACGAATGTTTAATATGACTAGTTGTGCCCACGTGCGTTGCACGTGTGGCTGATCCAGATATTTGATTTGACAGGTTCGTAATTTTAGAGAGGTGATTGACATATGTAAACTAATTGATCTCGGTTTTAAGGCTATGAATTTAAATGGTATAGAGGGCTGAAAAATGGGGAGTGGTTGGAGGAAAGACTTATTAGAATGTTTGCAAATTAATAATGGAGTTTTATCTATAAATATATTTTATGAAGAGTTGGTTGTGGTGATTACTGGAATTTAATTGTTTGATTCTCATAGTTTGAAGTATATTGTGACTAATCTTGATTATATAATTGTTCATCACTTTATTATTTCGTTTACTTTAGTTCATTTGTGATATTTAAAGACTACTTTATTTATGAATAAGGTGTATTTCATGAAAGATCATAAATAAAATTATGATTATATTGTATGTACATATGCTGTCATTAACCAAAATATGTGGAATTGAAATTATAATTTAATATTCATTATACATATTAAAGTAAATAAATGTAGTTACTCTATAAATATAAGACTTAAAATCTTTATTGTAGGCAAATTGATTACGCAGATCGCTACCAAGAATCTCATCATGCTTAGCAGTATGTATATTTATCAGATGTGTTTGGGAGTTCCCCCCAAACACTTCAGCAGAGACTATTTCACTAAATCTTAATAATGAAATTGAGTCCCCAATGAAGTGGTCAAGGGAACTCTAGAGGACAACTTATGTTTCTTCAATATTCTTAATTATTTTATTTACTTGTTTACTACTATTAACATACCCTACTATTCAAAGTATGTTGATTTATTTGTTTCAACTTCTAAATATTAGCTTAAGAGAGGACACAAATGTAAAAGAATAAAGGCATGGGCAGTGAACGTAGTCCCAAATGTGTGTTATATGATAGGTGGAGAATATTTGTTACTATATTTGTTACTAAATGTAGTAGTGACATCCACGAACCAAGCAGTAACATCTACAGCTACTGATTGACATAATGGATCCACTACATATCCAAATTCAGTGGATGTTATCTCCATTTTAATAGAAGAAGGAAATTATTTGCCTACATTGAGCATTGTCATCCTCAAACAGTTGGAGGCTAATGTTATAGAACCGAAATCTGATCGAATATAGCAAAAAAAAAAAACCAATGGGAATGAAGCAGTCCACATTGTCCCTATAAACCCAACTTTGAACACTCATAAACAAGTTGAGTATTCCAACACAATAAGTACAGATATGACCAATGGGAAACTACAGGTTACATTGATTTATATAAAACTATAATAGCATAGTTCATAAGTTAATTTAGTATAGTTATTATTAATTGCAACCAGAAATTGTAAACTGAATTCATACTAATCAAGCTAGACTTCATGGAATTTTGGTTGGGATTTATTTCTTCATTTACGGATTTTTTGAAACTAAGGTTAAGAAGATCAAGCTTTCATTTCTTTCTTCGTTTGTCCATATAATAAATAAAAAGGTGGAGTATATAAGATTACAGAGAGATCTCAAACTAGGGAAAAACTGATGCAGTATTGAATTTGTCTAAGGTATGCCTAAGCCCATGTCTAACAAAGCTTCATATGTTGCGATTCACCTCAAATCGGGCGAGGCTCCTTCATTAAGGCCTATGCCTTGCGGGCGTAGGCGGTAGGCTGAAGCATGTCTTAGGCTCACCTCATTATACATTTCGAATAAAGTATAAAATTTTAATGAATGTGATTCGCCACATTTACGTTACAATAGATGTTTATGTCCTATGAAGGATTTTGTCTACTATCATCTAGTCAATGACACATAGTTTTATCGAATCCTATATAAGAAAAACTATCTTAATTATTTGGCTTAGGATAAGGAGGTGAATGCCTATTCTAACCCATAAAACAACACTAACAGACGTTTCTTTTTCATTTTTAGGAACATAAGACAATCTTACATAGATCAGTTTTCGTCAACTGGTTTTCAATTGGTCCTAAATACTATTGGATAGGGAATGCAAGAAATTTGTACTTCGTTTCAGTCCCATAATACCATTAACATATCCTTGGAGTCAACTTCTATATTGATAGTTCACCTATAGGACTGAGATCCATCTTAAATTAGGACTCCAAGAAGAATGAATTTAATTTAGGGAAGGTCTATAATTTTATTCTGAAATTTTCAAGTAGATTAGTATCTTTATTCTTTTTCTGATCACCTTGTACACATTTCAAAATCAATACAACAACAATAATAAAACCTAATTACAGCTTGATGACATGTCAAATGAATGGAATTAAAGACAAGAATACGTAAGTTTTAAGTTAAAAAAATATAATGAAAATATTTTGAAAAAATTAAGTTAAAAAAGCATATATTTGGCTAATATAAAAAAATATATGTGTGAATACGTAAGTTCTTGCATCAAAGTCATTATAAACTTAGTGGTCCAAAAATTCCACTCACTGAGTACCTAATTGCTCCAAAAAAGCACACCAAATAATGAATCACACACTTTGATTCTTTTGGTTCATAGGTTGTTTCATTCATCATGATATCAAAACGTTAAATATGTATATTACAATGACTTAATTTTGTTTATCCAAACAATTATGTTATTCATTAATTTATAAAGATTTGGGTATCTACTTGGTTCTAATCTATAATTTGTTATACATGCGTAGTTTGTGTTTCATATAATTCAATTGATATGATGTAATTTGTTTCCTAACTCTTTATTTTTTTTTCTTTTCCATAACAAAGAAAAAAAAAGCTACAAATTACAAATTGTAAAGCGTATGAATTTTGTTTAGCGCATCTACATATTTCTTCAATTGGTTTCATGATGGCCAGTAAATTAAATAAAAAATGATAAGTAAATTCGCAATCATACATTAATCAATTGCAATTACCTCGTAAATAAAATTAAGATTCCTTCACTATGAGATTGAAAGTCCAAAATTTTATAAGAAATACTGACAATATCCTATAAAAATCCAAACGAAATATATTACCATCTCGAATATAAATTATACAAAAAAGTTTCAATATGGTATTAAGTACTTCACATACCACGTAAACAAAAGTAAAATTCATTCACTCTCAGATTCACAATTCGAGCTTGTACCACCAATGTTGACAATATCCTACAAGAATTAACAATTACTTACGAAAAAGTGAAATGATAATAATTTCTTACGAACTATCAAATTACATTCCTACTACTGTTAACATACTTGTAAAGAGTAAGAACATCGTATTATATAAGAATGACAATAAACCCCAAAAGTAAATAGTTGTCTTAGTGCCATCAACTAATGTATGCAATAGTGAACTTCCACCATACGATTTTTTTTTTGTTATCATGAGTGAAATTTTCGTAATTAGAAATTATATAATAATGAAAATATACCATAAATTTAAGTACTTGTCTTATCTGTAGTACCAAAATATTGAACTTCCACCTTGTGAAAATAATAAAAAAATTTATTACCATGAGTGAAATTTTTGTAATTAGAAATTATATAAGAATGACAATAAATCATAAATTAAGTACTTGTCTTAGTTCCATCAATTATTTTAGTAGTGAACTTTCACCTTACGAAAGTAATAGTTTTTTTTTTATCATGAGTGAAATTTTCGTAATTAGAAGAAAATCACAAAAAATAAGCACAATCTTTAGTACTGGAAAAGTTTATATCAGTATGCATAATTTTCAAATTATTAACATTTAAAACAGTAGGCATATGTGAATGTATATAATTGCTTTAAAATTAACATTAAATTTAGAATATGTAATAAGTGCACATATCTAAAAACATGAAAAAAATGAAAATGAAAAATACAAACTCTGATCACAAATGAGAGACAAAATTCTTCAATGAGATATATATAATTATAAAATTTATGTAATGGTCTTCATCTTCAAATTAACAAATGCATACTTTGTTAACATAATAAAAAATTATAGACGGAATTAGGAGTATTGACCTTAATTTTGGCAGAAGAAATGATAGCAATGAAGCAAAGAAAAGCAAAGAAACGATGGACTTTCAATTAAATAGTTGTTTGAGCTTCCATTTGTAAAGATGAATTTCTAGGGTTGGAAGATGAATGTATTTTGATGGTTGATATGCGTGAATGAATAAGAGAGAGATAGGATGCATGAATGTGAGTGAATTGAAAAATGAAATTTGAGGCAATTGAATTTGAATTTCCTGGGTTGGAACATGAATGTATTTGAATGCTTGGTATGTGTGAATGAATATGAGAAAATATGAGATGAAATGAACCTGGTTATTTCGTAGGAGCCAATGAATTGGAGAAATATATGTTGACTATTATTAAGGGTATAATAGAAATTTTAAATTTAATGAGGGTAATTTAGTCTTTTAACTATCGAAGATGAAGCTCTCTCTTTTTAAGTAGTAGAGATTTATGTACGGTTAGTTTGATGTATGAATGTTTAGTTTAATTTAAGAATGTTTAATATTATTAATGAATGTTTAGAGGAATGAACACCTTTCACGAGACGATCGGTTTGAGAATAGAATCTCCTTAGTTTGTGATTGGGCCAAATTGACCCGCTTAATTTCCACGTGTTACTATACATATACATTTGTTGATTAGTTTCATTGATACAATCTTTATAAAATGAAGGAAAATAACTCCCCATGTAGACAACACATTCTAGGACCCCCTAAGCATCTCCTTAGGTCCCTAGAACTCCCTCATTCACTATAAACCCTAGGTCATACTCCGAGTACTGATTAAGAGGCCACCGAATGCTCTTGAGCCTCGTTTGAAAACCAGTCAACTTTCTCACCTGAACGAAAACTCATTGGATCTTCAAAGGGATCTGAATTCCTTTTCCAGTGGTCCACCCCGTACGCGAATCAACCTCACGATTCGGACGAATGGTACATTTTCCCCCAAAACCTGATCTGGAGACCACTAAGCATTCACGAGCCTAATTTTGAGTCCGGTCATCTCTCCAACTTGAGAGAATCTCTTTAGATCCTCAAAAGCTCTGAATCTCCTTTCTAATGGCCCGCCCTGTACGCGAATCAACCTTATGGTACGAACGAACGACCCGTTTTACTCCAAAGGGTCACCGGGTGCTTTTGATCCCCGTTTGACCTCAGTCAACTCTCCAAACTGAACAAGGATCTTTAGAATGTCAAATATCCGTTCATAACCTTTCCAACGCTCCTCCCCGTGCGTGAATCGGCCTTACGGTTCAGACGAACGATCTATTTCCCTCTTATCCAAAAGACGAGCCTTGTTTGACCACAATCAATTCCCTAACCTGGGAGTATTACAATGGGTTCTTAAAGGGATATGAATGACATTACTAATGGTTCATCACATGCACGATTCAGACTTATAGATTGCGTTTTACCATCATTTTTCTTAAAAATCTGTAGAGGACTGCCAAATGGCAAACCTATTTCCCTGTCTATCGGCAGTGAGTCTGGGGTTTCCTTCCGATAGGTAGGTCAAGTATGATGATGATCGACACCCCCTTGACCCTATATAAGGATAGCATGAGCTCACTTTTAAAGTCACCTTAGAAACATCCCTCTCAGTGATCTCAATAAAATTCTCTCGGAGTCAGCGTGGTTTCCATATTGAAACCTATCCCCCACATTCCATTTCCACTATTTCCTCACCCAATTTGGAAAATTCCCTTCCCTCTCCTCCTACCACCTTCATCCATTTTCAAGAGCAACCCTTTAACAAACAAGATCAAGTTTAAAGCTTCAAAAGAAAAAAGGTCCAAATCTTTCTCCCTTGCTTTAAATTCTTATATTTTTGCATTAGTTATGTAATTCTTATTTTAACATCTCATTTTATTAGATCTCACATATTAATATCCAACCTTTTTATTAGTGGTATTGCAGATACTATATTTTCTATAAAAAAACCAAAAATGACAAAAGAGGGTTTGCTTGTAAATTCCAAACGGGGATTTCTCACTACATCTTTTCACACTAAAGCATCCTTTTTCCACACACACATATAAGAAAAGTCCCCGGTCAAATTTATGGGATAAACCCCACCCCGTGTTATATGCAAAGTATGTGGACTTTGATGCTTTATTAGTCTACATAGGCATCTCGGGTAAAATTCGAGATTTGAGTCCTCCTCTCCTACTTTCGTTCATATATTAGTTTCATATATTATATTTGTGATTAATACTCGCGTTTTGTTTAACGCATTCCATCATTCTCCAGTAACGATAGGTGACCTGACTAACGCGCACATTATATTTTTTAATTTATATTTTTGGAGCACTCCTAAGGATGGTCTCACTCCACCTTTATCCATGATGCGAGTCGAGTAATTCCACTCTCCAGTTATATATACATGCATACACTTCACGGAGTTATTAAGGAGAAGAATAACACATGCCCATGAGAGACTAAAAAGGGTGGGATGGGTACCTAAAACCTTCCCATTCCGTAACTTAGTCCACGAATCCTTGAACTAATTGGTTTCGCACGCATCAATATGCCTTTGATGCCGTTCTTTCGAGGCGAAAACATTTATTTTGCATGTTTTGTGCAAAATAGGTTGACGACTCTATCTTTATACATTACCCACACATCACCACAATTGACGACGCTCGAAGCTCCCCGAGGAAGGGCTCGAACCCTGTGCACGTAAACGTTGATCGGGAGAGGGATAGCCATAGTGGCGACTCCATTAGGGAAGACTATAAGAGGATTAGAATCTATTTTTACATGGGTATTATTATTGTTTGCATGTGTGCATATGATACTATCTATATGTTCCCCTTTTCCTTTATTACTTGTAGATTCCAATCCTATGTATATATCACTTCTCACTCACTCTTCACTTCATACACTTGTAAATACCCCCATGTACACCTCACACTACCTACACTTATAGGATCACTTATAACCACATGCTTCACACACCTCCACTTATCACACTTTATATATCCATGATCCCTTGCACATATCACACGCCACTTGTAGTTGATCCATGCTTAGTCTTCCTACCACACACTCACTTATAGATATTCACATGTATCCATTCTTAGTGTAGTCTTCATGATCCATTCTAGATTTACTTCCTACGATATTTGTACATAATTCCCCATTAATATAGTGTTTATTTAACTCATCATGCTGAATAAAAGGCACTCTCTCCATGATATAATAATTAAGAATCGTGCATTTTGCACAATACATCACCAAGAGAATTGCTATATTGACCAAATGGTATCCCGTACTGGGGGTTAACTTTGTGATGGGCACTAGTCCTACGGGTTGTAGTTAGCCTAAATAATATGACTCTCACCTTCCATTGGCTTAGTACCTTCGACGTATATCCAACAGTTCCCCCGATATCGTACCGCTTGACTGAACTCACGAAGGGAGGTATATAGAAGGTAACTCTTTCACGCACGTCGAGTATATCAAATTCGCTCTCACAAATACTGTCCCCACGAGGTATATAGTGAGCTAATTCATGTACACTCAAGTATATCAAATGGCTTGTCCACACGTATTGATTGCCCTCAAAAGAAAGAAGTATATAGTGGAAGTCATGCCAAAGGGGGTTCCCTACCACTAGCCCAACAAACTGCATAAACCTCATATAGGCGTTAAACCTAAGGCACTAATATTTAGTTTTACCAGCTGCTACACGAAACTCTGCAAAAATGTCGGGTCAGTGTGTCGCCTAAATTTTTTCACTATTTCATCATTTTTGAAAACGGGACCTTACCCATGATCCTGGAAACAAGTCAAGCCATGTCTTACATATTTTTTTCAAACCCTATTTTCCCATGTTCGGGACCGGCATTTTCTTGCATATAGGTAAACCTAAT
The DNA here is from genome assembly GCA_949130495.1 of Sambucus nigra. Classification (NCBI taxonomy): domain Eukaryota; kingdom Viridiplantae; phylum Streptophyta; class Magnoliopsida; order Dipsacales; family Adoxaceae; genus Sambucus; species Sambucus nigra. The sequence goes on along the minus strand of OX422219.1, from coordinate 20,426,764 downwards.
ACAAGTGAAAACCTAATAAATAATAGTAACCATGTTGAGATTCTCCTATCATTTTTTCTCTCCTTTTTTCATAACAAACCAAAATCCCCAAAACATTTTTTCTCCTTTTCAAAAATACCAAAAAAAACAATTCTTTCTTCCCTCTTTAAAAAAAATACTCCAACCATTTTTGCATCTCACATCGATCGCATACCTGATTTTTGACCTGGCTCCGTATTGGCTTAGGTCTTTCGTCAAACTGCCTCGAAGCTCCGCCCGTTCCTCTGCTACTTCATCCAAGTTTGGAATATACCTTCACCAGCTCTTCATGGAAAATGCCGACCAAGCACCGAACGTGCAACCTTATCTGATGGAAGTCCTAGTCCAACTCAATGTCAAGATTGATAACTTTCAAACCGAGGTCCATTTTATACAGCAAAATTGGGTCCAGATTCCTAAAGAACCCGAGGTCATCTTTCATTATACCATGGGTCCTCACGCTCCCGATATTGATCCTGTTTGGGTCCCAAAAGAATTCCAGCATTCTTCGCGTGACCCGCCTGCCAATAGGCCATCTCTAGCTCAACTCCCTATGCTAAACCTTACCCAACAAGGGGCTAACTTTCCCGTTCCTATTGATCATAATGAGAAATAACTAAAAATAGTCAAGGAAGACCTCAAACTGTTGTTTAAGATATTCGACCAAGTCATGATATTCAGGAACTACATGGACTACACCCATATGTCTCCCTATCTCAAAGAAAGATTTCTAAAGAAGTTCAAGATGCCCACCATCGAGACGTACATAGGTAAAGGGCCCCCAATTGTGCACCTTCACAGTTATCACCAAGCCATGACCCTCCTTGGCACCTTTAAACAGATAATTGCACAAATGTTTAACCAAACTTTGAAAGAAAGTAACATACGATGGTTTCTATTCCTCGAAGAATCCAGAATTCATAGTTGGGAAGATGTTGCTCGGGAACTCATGTCTCAGTAAAAGTGTAATGAAAAGCTAGAAGTTACATGCTATGATCTAGAGCTTCTAAAGAAGAACATTGGGGAAACTGTCAGTAACCTCATAGGGAGGTGGAGAGAGAAAGATGTTACCATGACTAACTAACACGACTGAAAAGGTGTCTCAGAAATGCGTTCACTCTAGGCTCAAGTGCAAGCATGTCGCTCAAGTAATAATCCGACAAGTCGGGTATCGATCCTCAGGGAAAAAGGACAACGAAGTTGTGACGATGGGAAAAGACGGAGGAATCCTAACTTCGACTCTAAAAATAAAGGGAAAATGATTTGATTTTGGTAATGATTATAATTAAATGCAAATATGAAATTATAAAAAGGTGCAACTATACTAATCTACCTAACTTATGAGTGAAAAATAGTCGGAAACTTTTTACTTAAATGATGAGAAAAATAGGACGGGAATACAATCCCCCAACCCTAGTGTAGTGCGGATATAATACTAATCTTAAATTTATATGATTGATTTGACCCGGAATTTAGTACTCCCAAGCATTACGTATACGAGGTTCAAGCCCGTGTCATACTTAATCTGAGGATGAGTAAATCAGTATCGCGATAGTAGCATTCGAATTGCACTCTAAATCATCACCAGTACCCAAAAGCAAACGAGATATAAAGATCTACAATCGTTGTGCAACTACGCAATACGATCAAGGTCAATCATTAAATTTAGTGGTTTAATTTTATACACACGCACTAACACATCAGGCTGGGTTCATGCATCCCGGCCTTGGAAAATCTAGCCTAACATGTTGAAAAGAATAGAAATAAGGATTAATGTGCAGGAACTCATAATTACTCTAAGGAAAATAATTATTAGATGGAGAAAATAATTAGAACTAAAATTTACTCACTAATATTATCAAAGCAATATGTGAAACAATGAAAGAAACATATACTCACAGAAATCAATGAATAAAATCTTCAATCCTTGAAATAAATATGAAAATATTAACTAAGCTAGGGTTTCTGGAATAGAAGAGGAAAAACCTACTAATTCTCCGTGTCTATAACAATACTAAATCGGGTCTTTTATACCCTACAACAATATCGGAAGTCAGCTGCTCTAGGAGTCTTTTTAGGAAGAGAAAATATTTTCAAATCTCGAAGACCGGACCGGTCCGGGTCTTAGGCGGACCGTTCTGCCCCTAAGGCGGATCGGTTCTTTTTAATTTGGGGCGGATCGGTCCAGGGGCGGACCGGTTCTTTTTATTTTTGCCTCCTTCGGTTTGCATGCGATCCCGGTTCTTCTATAGTTTGGCAAGGCGGATCGGTCCGGGGAAGGGGTGGACCGGTCCGGTTATTTGATTTTTTTGTTCCTCTTTGACTGCTCATAACTTTTGTTCCGGGATTCCGGTTGAGGTGTTGTTTCTTCCTTTGTGCTAGTGAATGAGATGTCTTCAACTTCTCTTTAGGTACCTCATCCGAATTCCGTGTAGAAATTATGCTTTTGCCCTTGAGACCTTTCCTTCTTTCTTTCTTGATTCTACCGATTTCCTTCTTTCGTTTCTTGACATCAAATACCTGCAAATTCACTACAAAATACCAGAAACTCTGTGTACTCATTAGGATCAGTCAGTAGCATAGTTATGAGATAAATCTAACTCAATTACGTTATTCGAGGTGCTAAAAGTAACTAAATCAGGGGATAAATTAGGAAGAATTTATGCCTAATCAAACCCCCCTAACTTAGAACTTTGCGCGTCCCGAGCAATGTAAAAGAATCCTAGCCTGGCTCAACTCTTTAAAAATCATTTTATTGGGATAAAATACCTTTTTTGCGGGCGAGCGATTGCATTTAGCGTATGCAACAAGCCTTTAAACCCCTAGGTCACCCTAGTAGGACAAGTGTTGTCTCGTGAGGGTTTGCAGTGAATATACCCACAAAATTCGATTCAAAGAGAATTCAAAATACGCAAAAATTGTGCAATTCAAACTTTTCCAGAAAATAGTCATCATCAAGTCATATTTACAAGTCTCAAATCGTAGTGTGTGTGTGCGTAGCCAGAAATATAACCGCCAATTTCCACTGAATGATCATTACGTTACTTATCCGAAAGTTCGTTTTGATTTCAATTTCTCACGGAATGCTCTCAAAAACGAATCTCTCGAATTATGGCTATTCTCGCGGTATGTATGATATAAAGAGTAAGTATAATGGGTGCAAAGTCACGCATACAAGTAGAATGACGAAAATTACAGAATGATAGGATCTCGTCAATGGGTTACGGTTTTAAAAATGGGAACATTGTCTCTTTTTCGCGCATTCAATCTCTTATATTATCTTTTGGTGTATTAGCTCTCCACGCGGTAACCAATTTCGCAATTTAGACTCGGCTAGGACTTTTTTGGGTTTTAAGGTATATGGGGTAAAATGACAATTGTTGGGATGGTTGGAATTGGAAAAGTCATTAATGATGTCCATTTGTGTTTTTTTTTTTCGGGCTGTTGCTCAATTTTTTTTTTTTTTGGTTGAGCATCTCAATTTTTTTCTTGCCCCTTTTTATGCACTTTCCGGACTTAAATTCTGAATTTTCTCATTTTTCACAATTCCGGATATTTGGTTTTTTTCGGGTTATCAAACGAAAGGGACAATTTGTTTGGCTCAAATTGGGTTACAAAAAGGGTAATTTTTTTTATACTTTTTCTGGCCAATATTTTTTTGGGTGACAAACGAGGGCCTACTTCATTGCCCAAAATGCCAATTGCGTTACCATATGCGCTTCGAGATGAATTTAAGTTTAGAGATCAATTTGACACGTTTTTTTTAAAGCAATATTACACACATTTTTCAAAACCGATCAAAATGAACGGGTTGAGATCCTTGACAACTTTTTAGGCGCTGAAAAGAACGTTGAGTTAACAATTAACTCGAATTGATTTAAAAACTCGCAACACGTGATAGGCTCGAATCTCACCGGGTTTGTTAATCTCCACACTTATTCGTTAAGTCGTCAATTTTCGTACAATTTCCATCTTTGGTCAATTTTGACTTTGTGCACTTTGAATTTTACAACTTGAGACTTCAATTCGACTTTTAATGATATTTTTGAAAATTTTGAATTCCAATTTTTATTTATTTTGAACAAAAAATATTTTTGGGTTTTTCAAAATTTTATGATTTTTTTGGAAATTTCTGGGCATTTTGGAAAATTTGTGAAGTTTTAGAAATACGCACTTGTGACCCCCCCTAACTTAGACTTTTGCATTGTCCTCAAGCAAAAAGGACTAAAATCTAACTCAAAGCAAATAAAAAGTGCGGAAAAATAAAACAAACAAATAGAGAAAATGCAGTTTTTATTACAACAGGACTGTGTTACATGTGCAAGGGAAAACATACAACTGTGAACAGGGAAAAATAAAGAAAAAACTGCCAACACCATATAAAGCTTCACCGGGGTGGGGGATGGGAGGCACCGGGCGCGTTGGGGTCATAGGGGTTCTGGTAGTAGGAAGGTAGTGGCTCACTAGGATCCTCTATGCGCCGATAGATGTCCGCTTGGAAGCGGACAACGATGCTCATGTCGCGCTCGTAGTTGGTCTGAAAGGTGTTGAAGTTGGTCTCGAGCGCCGACATATGCGCGGATAGGTCCATTCCCTCCCACTCGAAATCTGGGTCGTCCTCCTCGTCCGCCGACTCTTCGTCCGGACCGAGATCCCCCATCTCAACGTCCTCACCAGCTGCTCCTACATCTTCCTCGTTATCGCTCGAGGCAACCTCCTCTTCGACATCATCTCCCCGCCTAGCCCGGAGGATAGCTAGCAGTTTGACGCTTTGGTGCGGGTCCCTTATCCAAAAGGATCGGGGAGGCGCGTATGGTCGCTCGGCGCCTCTATGCCAGCATCCTTAAGGATGGACGTGATCAATCGGGCATAAGGAAGTGGGGCGATGCCCTTCTCATCCAGGGACGCGTTAATGATGTCCGCGTATAATGTGCAGCCCAAATGGATGGAAGTTTGGGGGTCGAAGAGATGATATGTCAAGGTAGCTTGCCGAGGCCGCATGGCAGAGTCATTGGACGTTTGCAATAGGTTGGCGCACATAATCTGAAATGTAAGGCGCGCCTTCTCGTTGAGGCATCCAACAATGACGGTTTGCCCCGCCCAAGCCACGTTCGGTGCAATGCGGGCCATGATAATATCCTTGTCGACCGGGGGGAAGTTTTGGGGATAAGTAAATTCTTGGACATCCGGGACATCAAACTCGGCCAACTTGGCCGTGGGACGGGCCAAGGAAAAGGGTATGGGAGTCCCATCCTCGTATTGGCCCGTCCGGACGAGTGTACCATAGAATGAGCGGACTTCGGTTGCCCAAACCGCTTCATGAGGTTGGTTGAGGAAACGACACTAGCCCCAGGCCATGAAAAGGGCGGTGATGGAATTGGGCAGGGCTTTCCATTGGACCGCGCGCTCCATATGGAGTTTGCAGCCCAAATCGAAGTATTGAGCGCACCATCGCTCCTCTGGGCGGGAGCGGTATTCGCCGTGATGGGAGGGGTGGATCATGGTGGAGTCATATTTGGTGGGGGCAACACAGGGTACCATGGAAATAGGAGGGAAGTATTGCTTGAAAAACTAGAGAGGAAGAAGAGAGTATTTGGGTTGAAGGTGTGAGGATAAAGGGAGGATTGGAGGTGTATTTATAGTGGAAAGAGGAGGGGAGGGGTGGGTTTTGGAGGGAAAAGGGTATGAATTTGGGAGGGAAAGGTTGGGTTTGGGAAGAGGAAAAACGGATTGGAGGGAATGAATGGGATTAGGGGGAAAGGGGGTGAATCTTGGGAAGGGGAGAAGGCAGGTCTTCAGAAGGCGGACCGGTCCGGGGTATGGGCAGACCGGTCCGGCCTTTTTACTTTTCAAATCCTCGACAGGCGGACCTGTTCATTTAAAAATAAAAGGAACCGATCCGGGGTCGGACCGGTCCTCCTAAAAAAGGAACCGGTCCGCCCTAGGGTTTTTGGGCTGGACTTCTTATCCTTCGGTTTTGAGCTCTCTTATGCAAAAAAAAAATTCACGTTCCCGATATCCTCTCTATCCAATTGAACTAAAGACCCTCTCGATTTCACTGGTCAACACTCTTTGACTCAGAATTCCCAAAACACACGAATGTTTCTCCCGAACGAAACCTGGTCCTAATGACTCTCAAAACACACACGACTCTCACACACACGACTCTCACCCCATACGCGTCGGGGTGTGACGACCTCACTTCAACAACTCACTCAACCCCGTAAACGGGTTCCGATAATCAGACGATGTCGACTTCTTCTGCACACGCGTCTAGATATGGCTTTAGGCGTTGTCCATTCACTTGGAATGTATTTCCCCGTTTTAAATCATCCAATTCAACTGATCCATGGGGGAAAACATTCTTCATAACGAACGGGTCAGACCATCGTGACCGCAACTTGCCCGAAAAGAGGTGAAGTCGAGAGTTGTAGTGGAGAACTTTTTGACTGGGGAGAAACTCCTTTCGTCGAATGATGCTATCATGAGCGAGTTTCATCCTCTCTATCGAAATTTTGGCATTCTCATACGCATCATTGCGTAGTTCTTCTAACTTATTCAATTGAAGCTTACGGGCTTCACCGGCCTTATCCATGGCATAATTTAATTGCTTAATCGCCCAATACGCCTTGTGTTCGAGCTCCACGGGAAGATCGAAAGGTTTGCCATACACAAAGAGGAAAGGGGACATGCCGAGTTGGTTCTTATATGCGGTACGATAGGCCCATAGCGAATCATTCAATCTAAGGGACCAATCTTTTCGGGTAGGATTGACGGTCTTTTCGAGAATGTTCTTAATCTCCCGATTCGCTAGCTCGGCCTGCCCATTCGTTTACGGGTGATACGTCGTTCTAACCTTGTGAATGACACCATACTTTCTCATTCGCTTCGCGGATGGCTTATTGCAAAAGTGGGTGCCATTATCGCTAATTATTACTTTCGGTGCACCGAAGCGGGAAAGTAGGTGTTCCTGCAGGAACTTTATCACCACTCTATTGTCATTAGTCTTGGTAGCTATAGCTTCCACCCATTTAGAAACGTAGTCTACCGCGACAAGGATGTATAGGAAACCAAAGGATGGGGGGAAGGGTCTCATGAAGTCAATACCGCAGCAGTCGAATATCTCAATGATGAGTATGGGGGTAAGAGGCATCATGTCTCATCGAGTAATGGCTCCCAATCGTTGGCACCCATTGCATGATTTGCAGGCATCGTTCGCATCCTGAAAGATTGTGGGCCAATAGAGGCCGCATTGCAGAATTTTAGCAGCCGTCTTTTTCGTCGAAAAGTGGCCTCCACAAGCTTCCGAATGACAAAACTGGATGACTTTTGGGATTTCGTCATTCGGTACACATCGTCGGATGATTTGTTCTGCACAGTATTTAAAAAGGAATGGATCATCGTAAAAGAACATGCGCGATCAAGTAAGAAATCGCTTCTTATCTTGCGGTGTCCAGTCGGGAGGGATGACTCCCGTGACAAGATAGTTTACTATGCCCACAAACCAGGGATACGAAGAGGTAGCGAAAAGCTGCTCATCCGGAAAATGTTCATCTATGGGTACGGGATCACTAGGTACGTCGAACGAAAGCCGAGATAAATGGTCGGAAACGACGTTTTCTACTCCTTTCTTATCTTTGATGGAGAGATTGAACTCTTATAGGAGTATGATCCACCTTATGAGGCGCGGCTTGGCGTCTTTCTTCGCAAGTAGATATTTCAAAGCCGCGTGGTCGGTGAAAATAGTAATAGTAGAACCAATGAGATATGATCGGAACTTATCAAGGGCAAAGACTACTGCTAGTAACTCTTTCTCCGTGGTCGAGTAATTGAGTTGAGGTCCGGTAAGAGTCCGGCTAGCGTAGTTGATGACATGAGCTTGCTTATCTTTTTGTTGGCCTAAAACATCCCCGATCGCGTAATCGCTGGCATCACACATAAGTTCGAATGGTAAGGACCAGTCCGAAACTTTCATGATGGGAGCGGACACAAGCATGTTCTTCAATTTGTCAAAAGAGCTTTGGCATGATTCCGTCCACTCAAATGGGGCGTCCTTCATGAGTAAGTTGCTTAAAGGCCTAGCGATGGCGCTAAAGTCCTTAATGAACCTTCGATAAAACCCCGCGTGGCCCAAAAAGGAGCGCACGTCCTTTAGCGATTTCGGTGGGGGAAGGTCAGCTATGACATCTATCTTTGCCCTATTAACTTCTATTCCGTTGGATGATACAATGTGGCCAAGAACTATTCCCTCGGTGACCATGAAATGGCACTTCTCCCAATTCGGCATTAAGTTCGTTTCCACGCTTCGGGTAAGTACTTTTTCTAGTTTATCTAGACATTGATCGAAAGAGGTGAAAAAAACGCTGAAATCGTCCATGAACACTTCGAGTCCTCTCTCGACCATGTCGCTAAATAAGCTCAACATGCACCTTTGAAAGGTTGCGAGTGCATTACACAAGCCAAATGGCATACGTTTGTAGGCAAACGTGCCAAAAGGGCAAGTGAAGGTCGTCTTATCCTGGTCAAGTACATCTACCTCAATTTGGTTATACCCGGAATAACCATCAAGGAAGCAATAGTAAGGGTGGCCCGCTACTCTTTCAAGCATTTGATCAATAAATGGCAAGGGGAAATGGTCTTTCCTGGTTCCCGTATTGAGTTTCCGGTAATCAATGCAAACGCGCCACCCGGTGGTGGTACGTTGGGGAACTAGCTCTCCCTTGGCATTCTCAATCACAGTCATACCCGACTTCTTCGGGAATACTTGAATAGGGCTTACCCACTTGCTATCCGAGATTGGGTAGATGATCCCGGCATCCAATAATTTGATTATTTCGATTCTCACAACTTCTTTCATGTTGGGATTCAGTCTTCTTTGCATTTCTCTAGAAGGTTTGACATCCTCTTCGAGATGGATCTTATGAGTGAAAATTAAAGGACTTATCCCCTTCAAATCATCTATGCACCAACCAAAAGCACTTTGGTGCTTCCTCAGAATTTTTAATAATTTACCCTCCTGCCCTTCATTTAGGCCAGAGGAGATAACAACAGGAAATGTCTCATCCTCTCCTAGATATGAATATTTAATATGGGAGGGAAGTTTCTTTAACTCGAGGATTAGAAATTTTTCACTAGAGGGAACCATATGTGTATCCCTCGGAGGTAATTCCTCGAATCTAGAAACCCAATTAACCTCTTTCACGTCCTCGTCTGACTTACTCTCATCGAGTAGCTCGCTCAACTCTTCAACCTCCCTCTCGAAGGCGGTGTACGTCCCCTCACTCTCGTGTCTCACCGCTAAACAGGATTCTAAAGCGTCGCCACAGTAATTCTCCTCAAAGTACTCCTCTACTATCTCATCTATGAGGCTCACCGCGTGAAGATCGTCTTCCTCCCCTGCATTTTGGGCTATGTGGAAGATGTTCGTTTCCAAGGTCATGTTCCCAAATGTGAGTTGCATTCGCCCATTCCTAGTATTGATGATTGCGTTAGCCGTAGCTAGGAAAGGACGCCCAAGGATGATGGGAACATGATTACTCGAGTGGAAGGAGGGCTCCATGTCCCAAATGAGAAAATCCATCGAAAAGTAGAAAGTGTCAACTTGAACGATCACGTCCTCGACTATACCTCGTGGGATCTTCACTGTTCGATCCGCTAATTGGAGAGTGACCTTCTTGGGCTTGAGGTCGCCCAAGTCAAGTTGCCTATAAATGGAGTATGGGAGTATATTTACGCTTGCTCCCAAGTCAAGTAAGTCTTTTTCAATTTTATTCTCCCCAATGATGCAGGATATGGTGGGTGCACCGGGATCTTTGAATTTAGGCGGGAGTTCATTTAGTAGGATAGAGCTCACATTTTATGCTAGAAAGACATTCTTCTTCACTTTCATCTTTCTCTTAACCGTCAACAGGTCTTTGATAACTTTGCCATACGTTGGAATTTGTTTAATGGCCTCAAGGAAGGGTAAATTAAGCTTGACCTGCTTTAGCACTTCTAGCACGTCATCACGGGGATTTCCTCTGTGGGAGAGAATCAACCTTTGAGGAAACGGTGCCGCGGAAGGCGATTTCACTACTACCTCTGGACCACTAGCAGCTTCTTGGTCACTCTCATTCAAGGGGACATCTTCGGCCTCTTTCGTGCCGGGTGAATTCTCCTTGGCTTTCATTGTGTCGGGTGGGGGAGGTGATAAATCAATAATTCTCCCACTACAAAGAGTGGTTATAGCTTGACATTGCTCCTGATGTTCAGTGGAGGTGGAGCTAACGCTAGGTTGACCTTGGGGTGGTCGTTGGCCTTGGGCAGGAAACTTGCCCTTCTCTTGAACACTCAATGAGGATTGTATTTTAGACAGATTCGCATTTATGTCGCCAATCAGATGATCATATTTGGCATTGGTTGCGGTCTGGCTTGCGATGAATTGATTCATGGTATCCTCGAAAGTTCTCCGCTGTGGCGGGATATAATTTCCTTGAGGTGGCGGTGCTTGCACATGTCCTTGCATGTGTGGAGCTTGTTGAAAGTGTTGTGGTGGAGGAGGGTCAACATGCGAAGGAGGGTTCATTGTGGCATGTTGTTGCCCATAGCTAAAACCGGGGTGATTTTTCCATTAAGGGTTGTATGAATTCTCGTGCGGGGCACCGAAATTACCCTTAAAACCTCCTACACCAATAACTTTCTCTTGAAGCATTGCTTTATAGGCGGGTATCATCGGGCATTCCTCAGTTGAATGTCCCGCCTCACAAATAGCACACACCTTTACAACTGGGTTTGGAATGGGTCCAGCTGGTCCTTTTCCATATATCTCGCACAGATCTCGAATTCCTATCTCAAGAGTCTTTAATCATCTATCCGTCATATAATTCTTATCTACATGGAATAGGCCGGATGCTGACGGAGTGGTGGTCGCTTGTCTATTTCGATTTTGAGTGTTGGGATCAGAAGTGTCCCAGGATTGGGTAGTCTCGGCGACATACCTCAAGTGAAGCTCAGCATCCTGGGCATCTAAATCGATAAACGGACCACTTCCCATTGTTTCAATAAGTTGTTTGGAGTTAAGATTCAACCCATTATAGATTAAAGAGATGACTTGCGCTGAATCAAATCCATGATGGGGGCATGAAGCAACTAACTCGTTGAAACGTTCATAACATCGATGGAATGGCTCATTTTCAGCTTGTCTGAATGCTTGAATTTGAGCCTTTATGGAGATTGTTCGATGTGGTGGGAAGAATTTCTTGAGAAATTTCGACTGTAGCTCATTCTAGGAGGGAATCGAGCTTGGAGGTAAAGACCATAGCCAGGCCTTAGCTTTATCTTTGAGCGAGAAAGGGAGGAGTTTGAGACGGATTACTTCTTGTGTGCAGGTTTGATCATTGAGAGTATCACACACGTGCTAAAATTCCCTAATATGGAGGTATGGCTTTTCAGAATCCATACCGTGGTAATGCGGTAGCATCTGGATCATCCCATTTTTTAAACGAAATTGTCCGGCATTATACGGGAGTATAATGCATCCCGGAGTGAGAGTACGCTCGGGATATAGGAATTGTCTAATCGGACGGTATGGGGGATCTTCCTCACCGACGGGTTCACTGCCGTGTTATGATATCTCTTCCTCACTTATTGACTCGGTGTTCTCACTGGGCGTGCTCTAAGTGTGTCCTAAGAAGGAAAAGGGAGTGTTATCGGAGATTGAGTGCGACGGTGTGGGAGGTGGAATCCAGAACTGTGGGGCGTTTGGAGTGTGGGGACTATCCGGATTATACTCAATAATTGGATTTTCATGAATGTTGGTTGGAGTATTATGGGGTGTGGGAGTGGTTTCAAAATTTTGCATTAAAGCTTAGGAGAGATGATGGTGAATCTTTTTGTGCTTTTTAAATTTTTTTATCTTTTTTTTTTTTTTGATTTTTGACATTTTTGGTCAAAGCTTTGGATTGACTCAATCTAATCCTAAGTCTACCTAAGTCCCCGGCAACGGTGCCAAAAACTTGACGCGGATGAAATGGTGTCTTAGAAATGCGTTCACTCTAGGCTCAAGTGCAAGCCTGTCGCTCAAGTAATAATCCGACAAGTCGGGTATCGATCCTTAGGGAAAAAGGACAACGAAGTTGTGACGACGGGAAAAGACGGAGGAATCCTAACTTTGACTCTAAAAATAAAGGGAAAATGATTTGATTTTGGTAATGATTATAACTAAATGCAAATATGAAATTATAAAAAGATGCAACTATAATAATCTACCTAACTTATGAGTGAAAAATAGTCCGAAACTTTTGATTTAAATGATGGGAAAAATAGGACGGGAATACAATCCCCAACCCTAGTGTAGTGCGGATATAATACTAATCTTAAATTTATCTGATTGATTTGACCCGGAATTTAGTACTCCCAAGCATTACGTATACGAGGTTCAAGCCCGCGTCATACTTAATCTGAGGATGAGTAAATCAGTATCGCGATAGTAGCATTCGAATTGCACTCGAAATCATCACGAGTACCCAGAGGCAAACGAGATATAAAGATCTACAATCGTTGTGCAACTACGCAATACGATCAAGGTCAATCATTAAATTTAGTGGTTTAATTTTATACACACGCACTAACACATCAGGCTGGGTTCATGCATCCCGACCTTGGGAAATCTAGCCTAACATGTTGAAAAGAATAGAAACAAGGATTAATGTGCAGGAACTCATAATTACTCTAAGTAAAATAATGATTAGATGCAGAAAAGAATTAGAACTAAAAGTTACTCACTAATATTATCCAAGCAATAAGTTAAACAATGAAAGAAACATATACTCACAGAAATCACTGAATAAAATCTTCAATCCTTGAAATAAATCTGAAAATATTAACTAAGCTAGGGTTTCTGGAAAAGAAGAGGAAAAACCTACTAATTCTCCGTGTCTATAACAATACTAAATCTGGTCTTTTATACCCTACAATAATATCAAAAGTCAGCTGCACTAGGAGTCTTTTTAGGAAGAGAAAAGATTTTCAAATCTCGAAGACCGGACCGGTCCGGGTCTTAGGCGGACCGGTCTTCCCCCAAGGCGGATCGGTTCTTTTTATTTTGGGGCGGACCGGTTCTTTTTATTTTTGCCTCCTTCGATTTGCATGCGATCCGGGGTCTTCTTGAGTTTGGCAAGGCGGACCGGTCCGTGGTAGGGGCGGACTGGGGCGGCTATTTGACTTTTTTGTTCCTCTTTGACTGCTCATAACTTTTGTTCCGAGATTCCGATTGAGGTGACGTTTCTTCCTTTGTGCTCGTGAATGAAATGTCTTTAGCATCTCTTTAGGTACCTCATCCGAATTTCGTGTAGAATTACGCTTTTGCCCTTGAGACCTTTCCTTCTTTCTTTCTTGATTCTACCGATTTCCTTCTTTCGTTTCTTGACATCAAATACCTGCAAAATCACTACAAAATACCAGAAACTCGGTGTACTCATTAGGATCAGTCAGTAGCACAGTTATGAGATAAATCCAACTCAATTACGTTGTTCGAGGTGCTAAAAGTAACTAAATCAAGGGATAAATTAGGAAGAATTTATGCCTAATCAACAGATAATTGCACAAATGTTTCACCAAACTTTGAAAGAAAGTGACATACGATGGTTTCTATTCCTCGATGAATCCAGAATTCATAGTTGGGAAGATGTCGCTCGGGAAGTCATGTCTCAGTAAAAGTGTAATGAAGAGCTAGAAGTTACATGCTATGATTTAGAGCTTCTAAAGCAGAACATAGGGGAAACGGTCAGTAACCTCATAGGGAGGTGGAGAGAGAAAGATGTTACCATGACCAACTGACCCTCCGAAGAAGAACAAGTCAGTATCATGAAGAATAATTTCTTGTCCCATATCTAAGAGGTTATAGGAGGTCAGTATTATCCATACTTTCAAGATTTCCAGGATGTCGGTGTAGAAATTGAAGAAAATTTTACCAAGGTAGAATCTGAGTCGAAGAAGGTGACCGGACAGTTTTTTTTTCGGAAGTATGAGAAGCCTGCGAGTTCTACAGTCTCAACCATCAATAATATCTCCTAACATGCTACCTCTTGGTCACAAGAAAGTAATACACCACTCTATGCTCCCTTATCCAAAGTTTACCTAGCCTTGTGAAGCCGAAACCTTATCAAACCATTGGACCCTCGTCCATTACCAAACCCACTTCCTAAGAAATTTAAAATCGATGCCCACTATGACTTTCACCAATCCGCGGGCTATACTACCGACCAATGCTTCGATCTCGAAACATGATTGAAGGCTTAATTGATCGGGGTGCATAGCTCCACCAAAAGATCCTACACCCAATACCACTAATAACCCATTTCCTGCACATGAAAATTCCATCCAAAATTTGATCCATCTACTCAAATTATGCCCAGTAAAGCACCCATCATACCCAAATCTCTCAAAGTTTTCCTGTATTTCCTCTTACACCCTACACCCTTCACCGACTAAGCTTTGTCACTCCATACAAGGGCTTGTATTGTCATTCGTACCCAGCCTAAAGGGAAAAATAAGGAGTTACCCATTATATTTGAAAGATCTTAATTTCCTTTTAAATATAAAACAAGCACGATGCGGAAGCGTGAGATGGTTCACAAAAAATAAATCAACAAATTTTAATTTTCTTAAACAAATTAAAATTACACCAAGTGAAGTAAAATTAATCAATTAATATATTCACTTAAACCAATTCATTAATCCAAGTCCTAGAACTTGCCTAAGTCATATTTATCAATATTAGCAAATTAGGCAAAACCAAATTTTAGCAAATGACTTGAATTAAATAAATTTTACCCAATATTTAATTTAGCCCCAATTAAAGTGAGTGTGATAATTTAAACCGAATTTTATCTTGAATTTTCCTAAGCACGTGTTCTAAATTATTTAAGCAAGATAAAATAAACCAATCACACTACGCCACGATGTACGAGGAAAAACCCAAGACGGGAAACAATCTCGGACGGCCCTAAACACAAATCCACTAGATACGGAATTACAAGTACAAGACAGATAGACTTACAACGCACGACTCGATCCCTCTCAAGCCTCGACGCTTCTTCTTGTAGACACCTCTTCCTAGCGGATAACCTTGGAACACCACCGCGGTCTCGGAATCCACCGATAGGACTTTATATGGTCACCGTCACCCGAGAATGGAGCCTTTCTCCGTGTGGGTAAATTAACATAGAAACACTTCTTCTTTCTTTGTGGGTGGTGGAAGCAAAACCCAAAACTTCTCTTCAATTCAGTGTAGAGAAAACCGGTGCCAAACTCCAAGCAATTGATAAGTATATAAGAACTTGGAATAAACTCATTTGGGTGTAAACACTAGAGTGATGGAAATTTTTCTCTAAAAATCTCACTCAAAACATGAACATTTTCCTAAACAATTTTTTCTCTCAAACTCTATCTAAGAGATAAACTAGGATGGAAAAGTTAGATTGGAAAATGTTATTCCCTCACATAATAAAGTCTGAAAAAGATGGTTAAAAACCAAGTGCGGAAGTGGGTGAAAAACTGCCAAAACTGTTCCCGCCTGACAGCTCGTTAGAATCTCGTTGGAAATCTCGTTAGAACGAACAATCTCGTTCGAACGACATTTCGAATGACGGACCATTATACTTTGATGGGAACTCGTTGGCAGGTTCGTTCGAACGACATTTTCGTTCGAACGACAATCTCGTTCGAACCACTCTATCGAACGAAAAACCAGAAAGTTTGAATATTCTTGTTTAAGCCCAGAAAACTTTATAAACATTTATCTTAAGTTTTAATTAATTCTTTCTTAAAACAAAACGCAGTTTTTATAAAACCTAACACCCAATAAACTTTGTTCCAAGCTCCTATATATATATAATTGCATTCATACCTTGGGAGCATGGAACCATAGTTGATGACGTAGAAACGAGGCACGCAAACCGGCATATTGATGAAGCTTATACTCTTTGCCTCTACATCTTCAACAAACACTTCATAGGCTTGAGAGTATTACAATTACATACTATCCTATGAATAAATGTTTTTTGTCCGGAATTGAGCCAACACAATACATGGACTCAATTGGAAATTTGTGTCCTTACAAATCTCCCCCTTTGGCTATTCCGGGACAAAAACCAAACAAAAATCCTAAAGGGCCGTCAAGCTCTACTAGACTCAAAAACATAACCCACCCAAACTTGACTCAACCCAAGGATCAAACGATTTTCCATTAAACAATGCCGCTTTAGAAGAAATCCTGCACACTTAAGCAAACTCATCAAATGCATAGGGAATATCAAAATATTAAATGTAATTTTAATTAATTACTCCCCCTAAATTAATTCTCCCCTTTATCAAACACATGACCTACTTAGAAAGACGTCTCCCCCTAAGATAAATCTCCCCCAAACAAAGATACGATAATAATAGGATTATATACCATTTCTCCCCCTATCATTTCTCCCCCTTTTTGTTCAGGAATAGGCAAAGGATAAAGAACTAATAAACAGCATGTTGAAGCTTACAGTGATAAGACATGAGAGCATATGGGCAACAAAAGCAAGGCAAAGGCAAAACAAAATATCATATATATATATATATATATATATATATATATATATATATATATATATATATATACTATAAATATACCAATAAGTACTTGCATATATAGATAGATATAAACACACACATGACACAAAATACAATAAGTTTGCATACTCGTATGGAAAAAATGTGTCATATGGAAACGGAAGTGTAGGGGTGTGAACTAGCAACAATTAAATTTAGACCCAAACACTTAATAAACATTCACGGAGTTCTCATTTGATTGCAAACTTTATCACATTTAAATATAACCTCATGTGACAATATAAAGATTGAACTCAATGAACAAACATACACAATGCATACAAGCCTAGCATGATGATGATTCTACAAACCAAATAGAGTCATGACATTAAAGACAACTAGGATAAACGGACATTGTGCAAACTGTTGATATAGCATCCAATTCTCCCTCAATAAGCATATATATTCTTTTATTTTTGAATGAATATATCAAACAAACATAGGCCTTGGCAATTGTTTTCTTTTTAATGCCAAATATTCTGTTTTTAGGCCTTTGGATCATGTATGTCTTTTAGATCCAATAAACAGTGGCTTACTATCGCAAAGGATTTAATTCATCCTTTTGGAGCCCTTCCCCGTGCACATTTAGATATATAATTTTTTTTATCTTACAAAGCTCACGTGCAACGGATTTTGACTTGCACTAGTTCTCCTAGGTCATATATATGTAGATGACTAGATTGGTAGGAGAACACCTCAAAAAGCTCAAATATAACATGTGACATTAAGATTTCAAAAGAGCTCGTGCATGTGTGAAAAGAGGCATATAAAAATAGAATCCATTTAAACAATACAAAATCCAACTACTCCATATAAAACATGGTAAAGAACATTTTAAGGATTGAAAATCTAAACCAAAAGTTCTAGCCAGGTGGGAGCGTTAAAGGAGGGATTCAAACACAAGTATATGCCACATAAAGTGTGTCAAACAAAAATACACACACAAAAAAAATCTTTTTGAGTTTTTAACATTTTTAATCAAAAATAAATATTTACTCAAAAGACAAAACAAAAATCATTTGTATTTTTCATTAATCTCAAATGAAACAGATAAAACACAAATGATAAAAAAAAATCTTTTTATATTATTCAGTTAATTCAAATAAAAGAAATATAATACAAAAAAATAAACACGTCATAATTTCTAGCATATGATATGAAATGAGGCAATGACTAGAAAATGACTAAACAAGCATACATTTAGCATGTGAATATAGCATGAAGTACAAACGCTATAGTACGCAAAAGACTAACACATTCATCCTTTAGATTTATCAAGGGAGGAAGCATGTGAAAGTAAATGAGAATCATAAACCCTATTTTGCAAGGCAACCAAGTCGGATTTCCTAACCCAAATTAATGAAGAATGACTATCTTGGGGTGTAGGAACTTTAACTACCGTGGTTACTTTACTATGGGATTTTCTAGGAATTCGTTTAAGATCAAAACAAAATTTCCTAAGATGACCTTTTCGACCACAATGTGAACAAGTAAAGACATGTCGAAAAGAGTTACTTAAGGAGCTAGTAGATTCCCCTAAAACGTTGGTTTTGACTTTAGAGGTAAATTATTTACACTTATTGAAGCCTAAACCACAAGTGTCATTTTTAATTTGGACCGTTCCTAAGATTTTATCTAATTTTTCCGAACGACACTCCAAATCAAATTTGACATTACTAGAGTCTTTTAATTTATTTTGCAATTCTAAAATGTTACTCTAATAAAACATTGCTCTCTTCAAATGCAAGAAGCTCCTTTTTCAAGGATTCCATTAAACCCCTAAGGCTATCTCTTTCGCCTTCTACATATTCTAGCTTCTCTTGAAGAGTCCTCTCACGTGTCCTAAGGTCTTCTATTAAGGCATTTTCATCAACGACTTTGACACTCTCTCTTAAACTAGCTTCTAGCTTCAAATTAACCCTTTTCAATTTAATAGATTCTTTATAAAGTTCTTGAAAAGCATTTTGAAGTTCACTCACATTAAGCTCTTCTTCATTTTCACTCTCTCTTTCTTCTCCACTCTCACTATCATCAAAAACAAGAGAATCATAAACAATGACCTTGGAAGTGTCATGTGTTAAAGTTTCATCAATCGACGAGTTCTCACTATCACTCACATGACTAGCCATAAAAGCCACAAAATTTTTCTTAGTGGGGGAATCGGGCTTCTCTTCCTTATCACTATCACTAAGGGTCGCATTATATAAAATGGGTCGCTTACCTTCTTTCCTTAGTTTAGTGGGGCACTCATAAGCCCTATGGCCATAACCTTCACAACCAAAACACTTATTAGACTCGTCCCTATCTAAATTTTCATTACTAGGTTTAGGGATCTTCTCGGCTTTAGGAATCTTCTCGGCTTTAGAAATCTTTTCGCCTTTGTCATGCTTAGAAGATTCAAATTTCTTAAAATCATTTTTAAGTTTATCTTTGTTAATTTTAAGAAATTTTCTAAATTTACGTGCAAACAAAGCCATGTCTTCCTAGTCACTATCACTCTCGCTCTCTACTACTTGTTTGACCTCTTTTCGGGCTTTTAAAGCAACGCCCTTTTCGATTTTCTTTTCAGTTTTAGAGGGAAACATATCCAGTTCATAGGTTTGTAAATCACCTACAAGCTCTTCTAATTTCGTAGAGGCTAAAGTGGGTAAAGAATTTAAAACGGTCACTTTTGGAATAAATCTATCGGGTAGGGACCTTAAAATTTTCTTTACAACACGGTCGTCAGGTATTTTCTCTCCCAAGTTAAAAGATGAATTAACAATATCAGAAAGTCTAGCATAAAATTCATCAAAAGTTTCTTTTTCATTCATTTTCATAGTTTCAAATTGAGTGGTGAGGTTTTGGAGTTTTGAAGCTTTAACGACACTAGTTCCTTCATGAGTTAATTGTAAAATATCCCAAGCTTCTTTTGCGGTCTCACACGTCATAATACGTCGGAATTCATCTGGTGTGACAGCGCTAAACAAGGCATTTAAACCACAGGAATTGAAATTATCAAGTTTAAACTCATTTTCAGTCCATCTATCGGCGGGTTTGATAACACGTTCATTTTCAACTAAATAAGTTGGTGGAGACCACCCATTAACAACTGACATCCAAACACTCTCGTCGATAGATTTTAGTGCCGATCTCATACGCGCTTTCCAATACGCGTAGTTTGAACCATCAAAAATAGGAAATTTAGAAAATGGGGAAAAATCCATTTTAGCCAAAAATTTAAAGGATCTTAACGAAATATATTATCGTTTCTGGCTCTGATAGCAATTTGAAAGATCTTAAATTCCTTTGAAATATAAAACAAGCACGATGCGGAAGCATGAGATGGTTCACAAAAAATAAATCAACAAATTTTAATTTTCTTAAACAAATTAAAATTACACCAAGTGAAGTAAAATTAATCAATTAATATATTCACTTAAACCAATTCATTAATCCAAGTCCTAGAATTTGCCTAAGTCATATTTATCAATATTAGCAAATTAGGCAAAACCAAATTTTAGCAAATGACTTGAATTAAATAAATTTTACCCAATATTTAATTTAGCCCCAATTAAAGTGAGTGTGATAATTTAAACCGAATTTTATCTTGAATTTTCCTAAGCATGCGTTCTAAATTATTTAAGCAAGATAAAATAAACCAATCACACTACGCCACGATGTACGAGAAAAAACCCAAGACGGGAAACAACCTCGGACGGCCCTAGCCACAAATCCACTAGATACGGAATTACAAATACAAGACAGATAGACTTACAACGCACGACTCGATCCCTCTCAAGCCTCGACGCTTCTTCTTGTAGACACCTCTTCCTAGAGGATAACCTTGGAACACCACCGCGGTCTCGGAATCCACCGATAGGACTTTATATGGTCACCGTCACCCGAGCATAGAGCCTTTCTCCGTGTGGGTAAATTAACATAGAAACACTTCTTCTTTCTTTGTGGGTGGTGGAAGCAAAACCCAAAACTTCTCTTCAATTAGGTGTAGAGAAAACCGGTGCCAAACTCCAAGCAATTGATAAGTATATAAGAACTTGGAATAAACTCATTTGGGTGTAAACACTAGAGTGATGGAAATTTTTCTCTAAAAATCTCACTCAAAACATGAACATTTTCCTAAACATTTTTTTCTATCAAACTCTCTCTAAGAGATAAACTAGGATGGAAAAGTTAGATTGGAAAATTTTATTCTCGCACATAATAAAGTCTGAAAAAGATGGTTAAAAACCAAGTGTGGAAGTGGGTGAAAAACAGCCAAAAACTGCCAATAACTGTTCCCGCCTGACAGCTCGTTCGAACGACATTTCGTTCGAACGAAATTCTCGTTCGAACGAGACTTCTAACGACGTTCCAGATTGAACTCGTTAGAATCTCGTTGGAAATCTCATTAGAACGAACAATCTCGTCCGAACGACATTTCAAACGACAGACCATTATACTTTGGTGGGAACTCGTTGGCAGGTTCGTTCGAACGACAATCTCTTTCGAACGAAAAACCAGAAAGTTTGAATATTCTTGTTTAAGCCCAGAAAAATTTATAAACATTTATCTAAAGTTTTAATTAATTCTTTGTTAAAACAAAACACAGTTTTTATAAAACCTAACACCCAATAAACTTTGTTCCAAGATCCTATATATATATAATTGCATTCATACCTTGGGAGCATGGAACCATAGTTGATGACATAGAAACGAGGCACGCAAACCGGCATATTGATGAAGCTTTATACTCTTTGCCGCTACGTCTTCAACAAACACTTCATAGGCTTGAGAGTATTACAATTACATACTATCCTATGAATAAATGTTTTTTGTCCGGAATTGAGCCAACACAATACATGGACTCAATTGGAAATTTGTGTCCTTACAATATTGAACTAACTCTTGGAGTTTGGGCTTGAATTGCCCACTAGGATGACCATCGACTGTCAGAAGTTCAATGGCCTATTCATGGAAGCTTATAAATCGGCTCAGGAATCAGACGAATAGGTGGTAACAACAGAAGAAATTAGCTTAGATGATGTGGTACACATTATGTCTGATATATTTTGATAGACGAACACGATCTGCAGAATTTTTTAACTACTCATTTCTTTAAAGCTTCAAGTGTGGTTGGTCCCTTCACTCCTACACCTCTCCGTTGAATGGGAATATTTATATGAAGAATCCGTCGAGGTTATTGAATGCATCGATTTACCTTGGTAAGAAGACATCGTTGGGACCGAATGGGGGGATAAATTTGATAGCTCAGATGATGAACTGAGTCAGGGAAAAGTCATTCCAGTAATCAGCATATGCGAAATGATATCCTTCAAAGACCAGTTAGGGGAAATCAGTAAAATACCCATTCATCTAGAAATAGATGAAGACACAGGGTTCTTGTTCTTCCTTGCCTTAGTAAATCACATAACCAGATTGGGGAGACATTATAAGGATCTGAATCCTCAATCATTAGGAACCGATAAGGGAAATGAAGTTGCCAAAGAACTTCCCATGCCTTAAATGACAATGAAAGAGAGAAAAATACTTGACCATATCAAGAAGAATCAAGCTAACATCACCTTATGAGGGCTTTTGATGTCCTCCCAGTTATGCTAGAATGCTCTGATAAAACTTCTCTCCGGGCCCACGATCCTTCCTTCCACCACTTCTGAAGAAGCTGTAAACCTGGTGGGGTCCTTGACGTCTACTAGACTCATCTTCTTCTCTAAAGAAGAGATATAAAATGTCGACTCTGACCACAATTATGCCCTTAACATCTCCGTTAAAGTGATGGAAAAGACAGTGTCACTCTCACTCATTGACAACGGATCCTCCCTCAATATTTATCTTCTTAGAACTTTCAATTGCTTGGGATTAAAAGTCAATGACCTTACTCCTACATCCATCGTAGTGTGTGCTTACGATAATACCCATTGAGAGGTGATGGGATCTATAAAACTCACAATAGGGGCTAACCCTATCAATCCTATCACTGAATTCCAAGTTATTAACATACATGAATGTTTTAACCTCCTACTTGGTCGACCATGGTTTCATAGCATCTAAGGGGTGTCTGCTTTCCTTCATCAGAAATTAAAATTCTTCACCAAATGATAAGTCATCAACATTTTGGGGCATGAAGATGGTACAAAAAATGCCAGCACTAGAAATTCGATATTGGAAATACAACATGGGATAAATGACAAGCTCCTTCCCGAGCTTTAGAGTTGATCCGCTTACCCTTCCAGTAGGAGATTATTACAAAGACTGAGTTTGTCCAGAACACAACCCTCACGATAATGTTAACATGATACAGATGTTCAAGAACATGCATTTCATCCCCAAACTGTGGTTGGGGTGACGTCAACAAAGGATACTTGAGACCATAGTCTTGAAAGAGGCCTTTCCTCCATATGTCTTGGGCTATCAACCTTCACCTAAAGAAATCAAATCACTCTACAACCTATGGCTGAAAAGGGTCTTAGAAGATGCTAAGATTGCAAATTCCTTGAACCATGGTATGACCACGTCAATAAGTTGATGAAATCAGGGATAGAAATCTTATTTTTAGACAACTACTCTTGGGTTGAAGAATTACAACATAAAGTGAAACCTCTCCCTGAGAAAGTCGTAACAATTACTGAGGTCTTAGTGGAAAGTGATTCTGAAGACTCATTCAACATACTGACATTAGGGTTGACTCTCTATATGGTCCACCTAGACACTAAACCATAGAACCCGTCTACTCTAATCAAGGTTGTTGATGAGCCTCTTCTCAACTAGAATGTTATACTAATCTAACCTGATGAGATTCATCCTAACCTTGTTGTTTACCCCATCTCTTCACTTGTTGTTGCTTCTCCTTTTTCTGATAATAATGTAATCAATAACTCTTTTGACGAGGTTCTTAATGATGTTTTTCCTAAAATTAAAGTAAACGAGGATTTTGAGTATCTTGTTGGGCCTTACATTAATTGTTTTGATTATAATCAAACTCTTGATGATGATGACTTTGCAAATGAACAATTCTTAACTGATTTTAATAAGGTTAATAACAAACAATATAACCAAATTCAAGTTAATGAGGATGAAACTATTGTTATCAATCTCGGTTCTAGTAGCTAACATCGTGAGATTAGGATAGGCTCCACCCATAACGAGCATGAGCGCGCGCAATTCGAAGAACTTTTGAAATAATTTATGGACATCTTAGTATGGTCCTATGACGAAATGCTCAACATCGATCCAGAAATAGCTCATAATGCAAGATGGTAAACAAAAGATAAGGAAACTCCGCACCGAATGGTCGCTCAAGGTCAAAGAAGAGATAGTCAAGGAGTTGAACGTAGGCTTCATCCGGGTGATCGATTATCCCACATGTCTCTCCAACATTTTCTCTGTGCCAAAATCAGGAGGGAGATTCTGCATGTGCGTCGACTACTATTATTTGAATAAGGCCTCTTCAAAGTACCATCACCCATTTCCCAACATCGACATGAATGTGGATAACATAGCCAACCACGTCCTCAAATCATTCATCATTGGGTTCGCTATATACAACCAAATGAAGATACACCCTGACCATCAGGAGAAAATTGCATTCATCACCCCCCCGGGGAACATTTTATTACACGATTATGCCATTCGAGCTCAAGAACGGTTGGGCTACCTACCAAAGGACTACCACAACTATCTTTCATGATTTAATACACAAGGAGGTAGAAGTTTACGTAGACGGCATGATTATAAAGTCTAAGACCCGGGAAGGTTACGCCCCCGCACTCCGAAAGTTCTTTAAATGACTACAGCGATACCAAATGTGTCTATACCCACAAAAATACATTTTCAATATCACAAAAGGAAAGCGTTTGGGATTCGTGGTCACTGAAAAGGGAATTCAAGCAGACCCTGCCAAGTCCAAAGACATACTTGAAATGCCACAACCCCGAATGGAGAAGGAAATATCGGTATTCCTGGGTAAATGTCAGAACATTAGTCGGTTTATCATCCAACTGACTTTTATTTTCGAGCCCAGCTTCAAACTTCTCTAAAAGTATTATACCAAACTATGGAATGAGACCCGTTAGGAAGGCTTTGACAGAATCAAGTAATACCTTGCCGGAGCTTTGGTACTTATGCCGCCACAACCAGATCTCCCCCTCCTTTCGTACTTGATCGTAACAGATACCGCAGTAGGGGTTTTCTAGCCTAATACATCAAAGAATCCCACAAAGAAAGTCCCATTTACTATACTAGTCAAAAAATGGTCGAGTACCAAGTAATCTACACTGCCTTGGAGAAAGCATGCCCATCGCCTTAGTCTGGGTCATTCAGAAATTGTGGCACTAGATGCTTGTTTTTCCCATCAGACTGAATGGATCCTATCATATACCTTATTGATAAACCGGTCATATTTAACCGAATGGCTCGATGGTTGATGCTACTAACTGAGTTCGATATCATGTATGTCACGCAAAAATCTATGAAAGGGCTAGCCATCTCCGAATACCTTACTGATAACCCCATAGAATAGGTGAAAGTTTGAGTACCTGAATTCTCGAATGAAGATATTCTCTACACATTTTAGGAGGACTCCGATGGAATATGTTCTTTGATGGAGATGCCAATAAGAAAGGATACATTATTGGGATACTCCTAATCACCCCTCATGACTCTCACACTCCCATTACCTTCAAACTAGACTTCCTCTACACCAACAACATGGCTGAGTATGAGTGATTAACGTGTGAAAAGTGTGGTCGTGTAACGACTAAGTCATTGTTTTCGTTTCAGCGCGATAATACAAACAAACATAAATTACAACCACACTTGTGATACAAGTATAGCGGTAAGTCGGGTATCGAAAATCCACAGAGACGAGTTACTAGAATTTATAGGATTTAATATTCCTAAATAAAAGCGTAAAAGGTAAATTACAACAAAAAGGAAAATATGAGAAAAAGGGAAATAATTAATCTAGGCGTGGGAAAATAAAGCTAGATTAAAAAAGCGAATAAAACTATTGGTTGTGTCGAATATCCCTCACCCGAGTTAATTATTATAAAATGGTTACATAGGTTGACGAGTTATTACAAATGCGTCTCGTTTCGACAGTTAATTATAATCCACTTTTGGCGTCAACAAATACCCCAAAAATTATGCACGCAAGGTCGTAAGCACGGAACATACATGATATGCCACGTCAAATCCCCTAGGCATAATAACTAGGACAATGCACCCATAATAGACCCATAAACACCATCACCAAAGAAAAGAAACGCGTCAACCCGAGTGAGTTCCATTCAAACACAACCTAGACTAAATTAGCTAGAAAGCATATTAAAAATGCGGTAAATCTACATAGAAAGCATAGAAATAAAGCATGTAAACCTAATTAACAAAGAATGTAAATTAACTAAAAAATAAGAATTAATGAAATACACACTATATTAATGGGGAGGGTAATGAATAATGCAACTTACAAGCCCAATTGGGTGTTAATCCAAAAACAAATGAGGAAGAACGCTTCAGAAAACCAAACCCTAAGCTAAACTACCTTAAAAATGAATTATATAACTTAATATCATATATTTACAAAAAATTGGTATTTATAGTAAGTGGAATAAAAATAAAGGAAAAAGAAAACAAAAGGAAAGAATTGCTAAATATATGGTATGATCGATCGATCGATCAAAGACCATCGATCGATAGATGGGTATCGATCGATCAATCAAAACCATCGATCGATCGATCAAACATGTCCCATCCCACTGTCTCAATTCTTAGGCAAAAAATGAAATCGCGGTCGACTGGGTGCCTAAGCTCGGTCTACCGGCACTCTGTTTTTGGCAGCCCTTAGTCCATGAAGAGGAGGGGAATGGCTGCAAACAAAAATGGCCATATCTTCCTCGTTCGAACTCCAAACGACGCACCGTTTGCGGCCACGCGATGCTAACACGATGAAATACGTATCCGTGGAATTTCCAAGAGATGGAGAAGAAATGTGAATTAACTAAAATGCCCTTGAAGTAGCATTCGGCGACGAAACTTCTCCGAAATGCAACGGATCCTCACTTTTAGCGTTCCAATACCTACAAAAGCACAATTAAGCCCTGTAAAAATGTATATATCCAAATCCAAGGTTGTCTGGTTAATGAGCAAAAATTTAGGCATTTAGGACCTTAAAAGCACTAGAATTCATAAAGATAACAGGCGGAAATATGCAATATTCGATACGAATCACACCCCTAACTCAAACATTGCTAGTCCCTAGTAATGGAAAAAACAAAACCAGTCCACAGAGGGAAGTACAAGACGTATATATGCATCGGAATATAAATGCCACTTTCGTAGGGAGCACGATTGCATTTAGCATATGCAATAAGCCATTAAACCCCTAGGTTACCCTAGTGGACGAGTGTCGTCTCGTGAGGGTTTTTAGTGACGATACACACAAACATCACATGGTTTCCTCAAAATAAACCCAAACCAACATGCGACAAGCCCAAAAATAGCGAACAAGATTTCATACGCAATATTAACACATTGAACGAATTCAAACAAAAGTCTGAAATCATTAACATTATAGAATGCACCTCATAGAATTGAAACCTTAAAATGTAGGAGGGGAGCGAGCAAATGCAAAGTGTGATTTGGTAAAAACTTATATAAATCGGATAAATATTAAAGCAAACATACATTCAATCCTCACGGGCATTACACTCATCAAGTGAATTCACTCGAAATAGGGAGGTAACACACGGAACATGCGGTCATAAAGAGTAAATATAAATGGAAACTAGGTCGCACACATGTCACAAATGAAGAACGCTATATATGAAATTAAAACTTGTAATGTCAATGAAAGATACCTCTCATTAAAAGCGGCGAAATGAATTTTCACAGATTATCAAAACTGTTATGACTTTTCAATTACATCAACCTATGATCACATAGGACTTTATAGGGTTATGATGTAGGCTAGGCTATGGTACGAAATGAAAGGGATGTATATACAGATTCAAAGTGTTCGGGATGAAAACTCGGGATAATGGGAAGAATGCGGGCAATAGAAAAATTGGAAAATAAGTTCCAAAAAGGCATTAGATATATTATCGAGGAGAGTAATCAAAGATTATTGAACTATATACCCAACATTTACAACTTTCTCTTTCTTTTTCTTTTCTTCTTTTTCTCATGTTTTCTTTTGTTTTCTTTTGCTTTTTGCTTTCTCTTTTTCTATTTTTTCACTTGTTTCTTTTCTTTACTTTTCTCACTCTCATATGCCTAAATTGCAACCGCAACATAACAACATCATTCAATCCCATGTAACAATCCAAACAAGGGTATGTAAGGGTAATAAGTATGGTGTATAACTCCAATTTGGAGATGGTTGGGATTTGGGAGACGAAATGAAAGGCTATATTTAGGCTTAAAGGGTTTAACAAAGGAAAACATTTAAGGTGAGGTCGAGGTCAATATGGGTGATATAACAAAGATGGCCTATGATCATTTCACAAAGTTTACGCAATTCTCGAGTCAAAACAAACTTTGAAAATCATTCTCAAGTATCACATTTAATAAATGAACTCAATTAAGGAACGGTCAAATGAAATAATAGAGAGATTAATGACTAATTTCAACGTTTTCAAAGATGAAAGAATAGTGTATACACTTACAAATGATGAAAGGTTCAAATGACGCACCATTTGTGGCCACGCGATGCTAACTCGATGACTACGAATTCGTGGAATTTCCAAGAGCTGGAGAACAAATGTGAATTGACTAAAATGCCCTTGAAGTAGATTATGGAGACAGAACTTCTTCGAAATAGCGGTCGACTGGGAGACTAAGCTCGGTCGACCGACACTCTATTTTTGGCAACCCTTGGTCCATGAAGAGGGGGGGAATGGCTACAAGCAAAAATGGCCATATCTTCCTCGTTCGAACTCCAAACGACACACCGTTTGCGGCCACGCGATGCTAACAAGATGAAATAAGCATCCGTGGAATTTCCAACAGATGGAGAAGAAATGTGAATTGACTAAAATGCCTTTGAAGTATCATTCAGCGACGAAACTTCTGCGAAATGCAACATATCCTCACTTTTAGCGTTCCAATACCTACAAAAGCACATTTAACCCCTTCAAAAGTTATATATTTCCAAATCCAAGGTTTTATGGTTAATGAGCATAAATATAGTCATTTAGGACCATAAAAGCGCTAGAATACATAAAGATAACGGGAAAAAATATGCAATATTCGATACGAATCAATGAGGCATGCACTGCAGTGCCTCAAAGTTTCCCTCAAGAAAAGTATCAAACACCTAAATATCTACTGGGACTATGCCCTCATTATTGTTCAAGTCCTTGGAAGATGGAAAGTCAAAGATAAAAATCTCTTACCCTTCCACCATCACCTAAAAGAGTTGGCCTGCCAGTTCCATGATATCACCTTCCGTTACATGCCTCGCATAAAGAATAACTTATGGTTGACATGCCTGAGGGAATAATGATGGCCCCTTTCCTAGTCCAAAAATAAGTTATGCCAACCCAGTGCTACCATATTGAGCTCATCACCGAGGAAGATTTTGATATGGTCGAATTATGGTACTATGACATATGGCGCCTACCGAAACATGGTAGGTATCCCCAAAACACAACCAAAAAATACCGTATAACCCTTTGCAAGTTGGTTGCCCAGTACATCATCTGCAAAAGTTCACTATTCAAGAGAAACTTCGATGGAACCCATTTGCAGTACATTGCATGGGTTGACATTGAAGAAATGATGCAGAAGATCCACAGAGAGGAATGGGAACCCCACATGAACGGTCATATGATTCCTAAGAAAATTATCCGTCAAGGGTATTATTGGACCACCATAGTTCAGGATTGCACCGCCTATGTTCGAAGATGCCTCAAATCCTAGTAGTTTGCCAACCTCCAACACTTACCTCCTCGAGAATTATACAACATGACTTCTCCTGGGCTATTTTATACCTGGGGCATTTACATTATAGGGAAGGTCACACCCAAAGATTCAAATGGGAATGAGTTCATCCTAATCTCCATTAACTACATCACCAGGTGGGTCAAAGTCGAGTCATACGCATTGCTAAATGCCAAGAAAGTGGCCAAGGTTATCAAAAAGAACATTATCTGCCAATACGGGTTTCCCCACGAGCTAGTATTAGATAATGCATTAAAATTCAAACTCGAGGTCACAGAACTGGTCGATGAGTAAGGGATTTAGAGACACAAATATTCTCCCTAACAACCCCAAACTATTGGTGTGGTCGAAGTCGCCAATAAAAAACTCAAAGACATCATTAGAAAAATGATTGAGAGTTTTCGAGATTGGACCCACCAGATCCCTCACACCCTATGGGGCTACCGCACTTTAATCATAACGTATACTTAGGAAACCCCTTTTACTTTGGTATACAGCATGGAAGCATTCCTACCCACTGATCTAGATATACCTTCCGTGCACGTTATGCTCAAGAGAAAAGTTAGCGAGGAAGACTGGCATCAGAGCTGCTATGACGAACTAACATTCTTGGATGAAAAGAGGTTGAAGGATCTACACCACATAAAAGGGTACCATTTCCGGATAACGCGATAATTCAATTAAAGAGTCAAGGATTGTGGTGTCCAAGAAGGACGCATACCCGAGAGGAAAATTCAAACAAAACAAGAGTGGCCCCTACATAGTGAAGAAGATTATCTCAAGAGGTGCCTCTATGCTCACTGACCTTGATGGAGAAGAGATGGCATGTCCATTCAACCTCGACCATCTCAAGAAATTCAACCATTAGTTCGAAATCTCGGCACACTACAACTCTTATTATCTCCATTATATTCTAAAAAACTCTTCATTTCTCTCGACCCAGAACTATGCGGGGCCCCGATCCTCTAGAAAACATGCTCTCAAAATGTAACTCAAATTTTCAAAAACCCCAAGAGGTACGTAGGTAGCTCATACACCTTACATGGGCACGATCCCCTTATTTTTCATAAAATGCTATTATTTTCTAAACATCGCGAATGACATTTCATTTTATCATTTACATGAACAAAAGAATTGTGTATGCCATAACGATTGGTATAGATAACTCAAATGCAAAACTCATAAAGAGGCACAATAAAATATGATCAAAATCATTTTTTTTTTCAAATAAGGAAATACAACGCCATTACATGAAATCTCAAGGAAGGGAGTTAAAAAAAACACCCCCTTTCAACTGACTCAAAACTAGCCCTAAAATAACAACCTTATCAAGCTATACCAAATTTATTTCAAAACCAGAAACACACAAGCTCTCTCACAAAATCTTCACCCCCAAATTCATAAAAGCTTCACCAAAATTTTCCTCAGCTTCACAAAAATCCTATCCACATCTTCCAAAAGACCCAGCCTCATCATCATCAGCCTCTAGAGGTCCCTAGATTTACCACTCCTGGTTAATATTATGAATGGGCTCTATGGAGCAATACTCTCTAACCAGTATGGAAAAAACCACTACTTCCTTCTATGGTGTCAAATAGAACAAACCACCTATGACCGGTCTCTTCCTCTAGGTTCTTCGCTACTACTCATTTCCATAACCAATTTCAAATAATCCTCGGACACATGCCATAACCTTCCCACATATTGAGATGGTCGGGTAGACGGTCGACAATTCTCCCACAAAGAACCCAGCCTCATGCGCCAAAATTCAGTCAGGTCCTCCACCATAAAGAAGTCTAGTGTGCGAGGAGGAACTATTTGCTCCCATCTAACATGGCATAAAAAATGCTAAGGGAAATAAAACGAAGTCTACCACAGGCTAACTAATCGTACATATAGATACTCTACCATCTCCAGAATAGGCTTCAATTTTCTCTACTATGGCAAAAGCTAAAGAAGGCATCGGGCTCTATTCTCTACAAACAAGTTAACCCAGTTCTCTATAGATGGGCCGAAATTGAAAAAGTACCAAGCAAAGAAATTC
Source organism: Sambucus nigra (assembly GCA_949130495.1). Taxonomy (NCBI): domain Eukaryota; kingdom Viridiplantae; phylum Streptophyta; class Magnoliopsida; order Dipsacales; family Adoxaceae; genus Sambucus; species Sambucus nigra. Next base: position 20,395,137 of record OX422219.1, on the reverse strand, counting down.
GTCACACCCATCAAGGGATACTTAGGAGAAGATTCCAGGCAAAACCTCTCAGTAAGACACATAACTAATATCACCGGGCTCCCACTTAAAAAATTGAAGCGACCTTCGCAGCTAGTATCACCGCTGCAGGACTACGGCGGTAAGACTTCCACGCTGTTATCGCAACCAATTAAGGATCCACTATTAGGCCCCCCATCATCAGAAAGAGCCTCGAAGTAAGGTCCAATGCAATAACTTTAGTATAGACCACATCATTAAAATACCTCAAACACACGGAATGCATGACAGCTAGAAGGGAAATCATCACCCCAATAACTAATGGTCGAGCCGCCAAAAGGGAAATACATAGCAACGCCGCTAACAACACCCAGGGAGAATGAGAAAATTCAGGCATAGCTGCCGCTACATTGGGATTGTTTCCCAACATGGCTGAGAATTCTTCATAAGTCGAAAAGACCTCATCTAGGCTAAAACGAAAAACATGATTTTTGGGTTACTAGAACTCTACCACCGTCGCTAGCATATTATAGTCAATGGTTCGATTATGCCACAAAGAGACTCAATGTTAGTTAAAAGCCTCGTAGTCCACATTATACAAACACATGGCCTCTAGACCATGAAGGTAAGAGGAAAATTTTGCATGCACCAAAAGGGACATTTGGGAATAATAAAGCAAGAAGCAAAAAGTAAGGAGAAGAAAATGGTCGTGGCTAGAAGAATCACATTCCTTACCTCTCCTTAGAAAAAGACAAAGGATCTAAAAATCTAAGTAAATTCTAGCCCTACAAAGTACTTTGATCTGTAGGAAAGTGTATTCAAAGCCTTAGAGTGATTTGACTTGACCCATATGCCAGTAGGCAGGATAAGGGGTATGCCGATTGATAACCCCCTTATTTTGGAAAATTCCATCTTTCCACTTTTTTCAAAATCTAATTCTCAAAAAGAAATCCTTATTTTGAAAAACCCTCGGGTCATTTCTTTTTTAATGTTTATTTTTACTTATTATTTCCAACATAAATCTTTTCCCTAAGTTAATTTAATCTCCTCCTGAATAAATAATCTTGCCAACTTTGCAGTCTCGACAGAAAAGTACAGTGCATATAGCATAGGCCATTAATGTAAAAAACAATTAAAATGCATGTCCTTGATATATATATTGTTGTTGCATTATTACATCCTTGCAGGTAAAAAAACAAAAAGAAAAAAAATACAAACAACGGGACGGAGTCCAAATCCCAATATCTCTCTCTCTCAAACCCTCACCTCTATGACGGATACACTTTCCCTAGTGGCGAGCAGTGGAACCTCCACTCCTAGAACTCGATCCCTTGTTCGAAGTGGATGACGAAACCAAACAGGAAGGAATGGACTCCTTGATGTAATAGCATTCACAGAATCCACCCAACCCTTAATATCCTTCAACCAAATGGTCGACACCTGAACATACTGCAAGAAAAGAAACAAAAGCAAATGACCAATCTGTCAGTAAGAAGCAAAAAAAGAATTAAAAAAGACAAAACAGGAAGGGGGAATATGCCTCAGGCTGAAGGACATCATCCATCTGCCCCAACAATCCCAGCGCCGATGCATTAGGACAGTGAGGAATGCTCAATGACCCCCTATAGTCAGAAGGAAATTATAGGAATAGGGAGTGACCTGAATAAGCGGAGCCTCCTCTCCCGCTGCCGCTTCCAACAACGTACCACCACTTGTGCGGTGGACAGATCCCACTTTCCTGCTAGTACCTTTACCCTAATCCGTAAGAGGAAGAGACATATTCACCACGTTATAAATCCAAGGGGGCATCAACCAGCTCATCACGAAATCCAAATATTCATAACTCGCCAACGTGTCCGTATAAAGCGTGTAGGTGTCGTCGACTAATGTTGTTACCTAAGCCTCGATAGATATATCCCTCACTCACCTCACATACATCGTGGGAACCAAGGGTGAGTCCACCACCTCATACACTACAATCTTTCGCACCACCCTCTCTCCCAGGTACCAAACGTACAAAACTCATGGGTCATCAGATGATGCATCTGCACATGCATACCCATCACCTCCGTATGTTGAGGAGTCATTCGTCAAGGGTAAAAGGTCACCTAAAATCCCTAAAAAAGAATCAACATTCATATAAGAAACGAAAATGCCAAGAAAGGGCTCAAAAGAAAAATGGAATAACCTGACCACTCGTCAAGGTGTTCAAGGCCTACCGTACAATGACTAAGGACAAAGATTGGTTCGATCGCCTATTGGACTTCCGCCAACGGAACATTCGATAAAATTCCCCCAAATCCTCACCCTTCAAGGTTATCAACCTCACATTGATCCCAATTACCTCATAAAACCACGTCTGTAAAAAGATAGGAATCAACAAAGAATAATCTAAAGAAAAATACAAGGAAATACATAAAAAGAAAAATAAGTCCGAAGTTACCTCCAAAAGGTATGTGGCCCATATAAAATTCTATCGGTAGCACTGGTTAAAAGAATCCAAAGAAGAATAAAGGATGTCCAAAGTCAAGGTCCCCAATCATAAAATTGGATGTCGAAAAACATCCTCGGAAATGACAAAAACCAGAGATGAATGACGTCGCCACTAGAAATCCACTAAGAAAAAATAGAATGAACAACTGGTCCATCTGTCTTACCTGTCCATCTCATATATCCTCCTACTCAAGAGAACCTCCCTAAGAGAAGGGATGCAGATATAATCCCCAGAAATGAACCTACCCACATCCCCCAACGTCGCTTGAACGGCCTCCGGCATCACCCTCATAGTGAGATCCACCTCAAATTGCACACCCTCGTAATTTATCCCCAGTAGATACTGAATATCTATGGGAGTAACAACTATCCCCCCTAAACCTAAATGGAAGGTGTGGGTGGTGTCCCACCACCTTTATCCTAAAGTGCACAACACCGTAGTAGAGCGAGGCATCTGATCTAAGGCCTATGCCAGATGGCCAAAGCTAGCATAAGAAACCATTCAGCGCAGTATTTCCTGGAGCTTCTCCCAAATATCCTTCATTCCAGTCATCCCTCTATAACACATGCTCAAAGGAGCTATATCAGTCTTCCAAACAAAAATAAGGATAATGGAATACCAAAACTCACCCTACTTACATAGCCACTAGGGTTCCTCACCCTAGACGAATGGTGGTGTGTAAGCTCGCACAAGACTAAGCGCTCTTCATCTACCGACTCAAAAAGATCGAAAGCAATCTCGTTACCCTAGGCAATGGGCACCCTCTCTCGTCGAAAGAACACTCCATTTGAAGTTTAGAAAGGAAAATGACTTAGGAACGGTTTTTAGAGAGAGGAAGAAGATGATTCAAACACTTGAAGGTGTGAAAAATGAGGTGGGAACACCCCTTTTTATAGGAGAGTAAACAACATGCCGATTGGCAGACCCTTACACATACCGATCGGCACCTGCCCTCTTCCCAAGGAAGCCCAGGATTCCATGCCATTGCCAAACGGCAAACCCTTCACCATACCTATCAGTAGACCCCATCAATTTTTGTACAAAAAATGCCAAGAAAAATTAAAAGATTGCCCAAAAAATTCCAAAATATACCAGACAAGTATTAGAAGATTTTTTCATCAAGAAAACTATTTTTTGGAGCTCTAAACAGCTTAGAAACTCTCTAAGTCCCCATCCAGATTAATATGATGCTCTTACCCCCAGCATAATTCGTTGCCAAATTAATCTGGCATATCCCACGAATAGAACCAGTAATGCGTGCGCATCCAAGACTACTACAAGTCCCCGATAGAAGCTCAAAATCTCAGTACTCCCTCAGCGGAATCCTGATATCAAAAAAATCAAACGCTTCCCCAACGGAATTACAAGATAATACCTCCCAAATTCCCCAGCAGAAGCTCCAGGCTAAACTTCAAATCCATCCACTAGAAGAATTTCAAGATACCACATGGCTTCCCCAATGAACTTATCCCCTCTCAAAGAAACATAATCTTTAACCGGATGTATCGAAGGTAAGTCCTTCCCCACTACAATCTTAAAACAACACACTCCCCAACGGAACCACAAATGCATTTGCACCCCTAAGATAATTTTGTAAGAATAATTTTTCTAGTATTGTTCATAGCATAGCTTTAGGCTAGTTTGGCGTACCCCATTACAAATCGTCATGCACCGTCAAGACGAATCGAACTGAAGAATATCCAAGTTTGAAGACTTCTGGACATCCCGAAAAGGTATAAAATGATTTAGAGTTTAAATTAATTCATGGAATTAAATTTGGGATGTTTTATTTTTACAAAAGATGAACAAGAACTTTTATTTTCGAAAATATGTTTTCTGAGATGTAGGCAAAAAATTTTAAAAAAAATAATTTTTCACTTATGTCGTTCAAACGACATACATATGTCATTCAAATGACATCACCATGTCGTTATATCCCTCACTTGAATCCCTAATCGATTTTGGATCAAACGACATGAAACTTGTTTATATTTATTTAGGTCGTTAAAAGCGAGATGGCAGCTCGTTCGAACAATATGCTTATGTCATTTGAATGACCTGCTCAACTCGTTCGAATGACCCACTGACTTAAAGTTTTTATAAATACCTGTTTCGTGAATCAAATGTTTTAGACTTTTGCTCGATTCGAAACTGCTTAACTTTTGCAAAAGTACTTCAAGTTTTGAAGTGAAAAACATTGTTTTAATTCACAACAAAACATCCTAGAGTATTGTTCTTGTGAATTAGTTTAGAAGCCTAGAAAGTTTATAGTATCCTTTGCATACACCTTATGGAGAAGCACTCCATGGATGATTTATGATACCTGCGTGGATTCACTACTGAAGACTGAGACTGAGGTTCTTGTGGATACTCAAGGGTATTCATTGCTGAAGAAGATTGCGATCTTTGTGATTCTTGAGGGAGTCATTGCTATCAACTGTGGTCATTATGGTTCTTCTGAGAATCATTGTTGTATTTCACTTGTAAGTTTGCAAGTTGTGATTTACATTTTTTTAGTGGAATAAAAGGTTTTACCCTCAGGGGGGGGGGGGGGGGGGGGAGGTTACTTAAACTTGGCCTTGTCATTTTTGCATGATTTATCGTTTTTATCACATAGATGCATGTTTAGGATAAAAATTTAAAATCTATTTAAAATTATCTTTCGCATAATAAGATCACTAACTATTTCATCCTAACAAAGTGGTATCAGAGGGGGTTTCTCTAAGTTTTCGAGTGATCCTGTGTTTTTTTTTAAAAAGTTTTACCTCTGATACCTTTCGCCTCAACAAAGTTCTATCATAGCAGGTTGCACTAAGTTATTGTGTTAGATCCGTTTTAGTGCAATTTTGGGTGTTTGTTCTTCCAAATCTCTTGCGCTTGTTTTGTTTTTCTCTCTATGGATTCTCATTTGAATTTGAAGTTTGCCAAAAGAATTGAATGTCTTGAAAATCGTTTGAATAATATTTTGGAACTTTTGCAAACTGTTCAAAGTCAAAGAGATATGGTTCATGAGAAGTTTGCTGGCTTGCACCATGACTTAATTATTTTAAAAGTCGTAAAAAATGAGAGTGATGATAGAGTACTTGTGTTAGAAAAATAATTAGAGGACTTGAAAAATTCTAGGGTTTGTGTTTGTGCCAATAAGGATAAAAATAATTTGATTAATAATTTTAAGGCACGTGAGAAGACTCTTAAGGATAAGATTACTTTCATTGAGGGGGAGAGAGATAACATTCTAGGAATGATTGAACATATGAAGAAGGAGTCCCTAAAATTGTAAGAGTCTAATTCTTTACTTGAGTCTAAAATTTTAAAGTTAAAAAATGATTTAAAAGTCTCGAGTAGTGTTGATAGTAATGATAATGTCTCATCTTGTTCTAATGCTTCGAATGTTAAAGACAAAACAATAATTTATTTTAGAGAGTTAACCAAAACCAAGAACATAGGAAAAGGTCGACCCATAGGTAATATTCCTCTAGTTTACACATGTTCACACTATGGTAGGAAAGGTCACCTTAGGCATTTTTATTTTGATATTGGAAGAGGTCCTAGAAAATTTAAGGATAGTGTCCCATCGGTTCCCGTAATCCATCGAGTTAGGTTTACACCTGGTTGGGTTAGGAAATCAGTTTCGGAAACACTAAATGCTAGATTGGTTGATTCTCATATGCTTGCACATGATGCTTCACATGTTATTTATTATGGATGATTGCTTGCATGATTTTGTTTTCCATACTCTAGTTGTGCTTCATGATATATATATATATATATATATATATATATATATATATATATATATATATATATACACACACACACACACATATATTATTGAGTCATATTTGAAAAATACAAAAAAAATGGTTTTATATATTTTTTGAAAAATACAAAAAGATTTTGTTTTTTCAAAAACATTTTGAAAAACTCAAAAAGATTTTCGGTGTTTGTGTATTTTAGTTTTACACATTTTGTATGTCATATTGGTGTGTTTGAATCCAATTCATTATGCAATTTTCATGTGGATGGGACATTTGGTTATGACTTTAGATACTTCGATTGATCTTAACCATGTTTATGGAGTTGTTTCGAACTTGAATTTCTTTATGGATTCTACTTTGTAAATGCCTCCACACACACACATGCACGATATTATTAGATTTTGACTTCATGATGTATATTTGAGCTTGGTGAAATGTTCTCCTATCAATCTTGTCATTTACATGCTTATTTTACTATGGAGGATTTGTGCATGTAAGAACCTTTACCCGTGAAGATTTGTTTAATATTGAAAAATATATGAGTGAACACGGGAAAGGGATGCGAGAGTATAATAAACTTGTCGTGAAAGCCACCGTTTGAAAAGAGACCAAGAAAAAAATTAGGCAATAAAAAGAAAAATATGCCAAAAAGGGGCGAATAGTTTAGTTGATTGACCATTCAAAAGAAAAGAATATAAAAATATGATCATGTTAATATTTCAAGGGTGTTTGGATGGAAAAATTAACGAGTTGAACAATGATAATGAATCTTAGTTATGCTTATTTTTTCATGATGCTATTGATTTGTAAAATCATTAATATTCTAAGGTTTTGTGCATTGTGCTCGTTTTGTTCATTAAGTTCAACTTTATTTGTCACTTAAGGCTAAAGCTTAGTTTGATAAAGTTTTTCCCTCAATTAGAACTTCTTGAACATATTTGGGTTTTTGGATTGTAATTCATTTGTGTCTAGTTCCCAACCATTCATTCCATCCCACATGTTTGGACACATCGATACTATGCTAGTGTGTAAAGCTTATATATTTTGTGTCATACTTTGTGATCGTTTATAACTATATATGTGTGCCGATTTTTCGTTGATATATCTTGCATATATATTATATATGGTATGTTTGTTGTATTTGTAAAATACGCATTATTTTTATGGAAAAAATAAAAAAAATTCAAAAGTTGTTGGTTGTTGGTTGTGTTTTCCTTTGAGATGATCATTACACATGCTTGATTATATCTTTTGTATTGATATCTTGTCTTCTATGTGATGCTTCGTATTTCATGCTTATGTTTTTAGTTCTTTATGTATTTGTCTATTCGATAAAAACAAAGGGGTGGAGAAAATTAAAATGAGTTTGCTTTATGAGGAAGAGTTTGTTTTACTTATGATTCTTACATTGTTTCAAACTCTATGCATGATGAGGGTCTATGCATGTTATCTCATGTGTGCAGGAAGAATTCGAGACACACAGATCAAGACAAAGTTTGAAATGGAATAAGAAGAAGTTTGAAGACAAAGAGACTTATGACGTTTCGTTCTAGGGTTGGGAAGGGTGTTAGTATTTTTGTCATAGGAGATTTTTTATTTTAATTTGGTCTTCAGTAATATTTGTTTGTTTTGTACTGGAATATCCAAATGGGGAGGCTTGTAAGAACATTTTTTCTAGAATTGTTCATAGCATAGCTTTAGGATAGTATTGCGTATCCCATTACAAATTGTCACGCACCGTTAAGACGAACTGAACTTAAGCATCTCCAAGTTGGAAGACTTCTCGACATCCCGAAAAGGTATAAAATGATTTAGAGTTTAAATTAATTCATTGAATTATCGAATCCCATATGCCCTCTGGGGCTACCTCACCTCTAGCAGAACACCTAATGGGGCTACCCTCTATCCTCTAGTATATGACATGAAGAAATTCCCCCCGTTGAGCTAGAAATACCTTCCCAACATGTCATTCTCGAGTGAAAAGTTAGCGAAGAATATTAGCATTAGAGCCATTATGATGAACTCTCACTTTTGGATGAAGAGAGAGTTAAGGCTCTATATCACATGCAAGGGTATAATCATCGGATAACACGATCATTCAATAAGAAAGTCAAGAACCGCTATGTCCAAGAAGGAGACCTGTCTCTCAAAGAAATCATAGAATCCGTGTGGGACCCCTAAGGTAAGTTCAAATTAAAATTGGATCAGTATCAAGCGGTGCAATTATGCTCACAGACCTCGATAGAAAAGAGATGATGCGTCCAGTTAGTCTGGACCGTCTCAAGAAATTCTACCCCTAATTCGAATTCTCAGCGCACTACGATTCTTCTCACCCCCATTATATTCTAAAAAAATCTTCTTCATTTCCCCCTACCCAGAACTACCTGAGACCTAATGTTTTCAAAACATTCTTTTCAAAATTAAGCTAACAAATTTTCAACCCTCAGAGGTACATAGGAAGCCCATACGACACACATGGGAGCGGTCCTTTAATTTTCATAAAATGCTATTCTTTTCTAAACCACTGAGAATGGTCGTCCATCTCATTATTTACATGAACAAAAGGATTTTGTATGCCTTAACGATTAGTGTAGATATATCAAAAGCAAAACTCATCAAAAGACACAACAAAATATGTCAAAATCATTTTTATTTCAACTTAAGGAACATAGCCATTACATGAAATATTAGTTGAGGGATTCAAACAGACCACCCCCTTCCAATAACGAAACCAACCTATAAAACAACCTGCCCAGTCCAAACTACCAGTGTCATAGAAAACCCCTAAAATATGTCAGATACCAATGAAAATTACATAAAACACAAATTTTCCCCATCTTCATAGATTTCACACCTAGATACGTAGATGTTTCCCTAAACTTCCAGACAACCCTGCCTCATCATCATTACCTATTTTCGGAGGACCCCAAGTTTCCCACACCTAGTTATTTCTCCGTATACGCTCCATGAAATGATACACCATGACAAGTTGGGCTGAAACTAAAACACTCTCCTCGATGGTTTCAAAGCCACAAGCCACCTTTGACTAGTCTCCATTCCCAAGATCTTCCCAACTACCCGTTTCCCTAACAACTTCAAAAAATCCCTAGATACATGCCAAGCCCCCTTACAGATTATGGTGTATGAGTAGATGGTCAGTATCATTCGTAAAGATTCATCCATAAAGATTCAGTCACAAGATTCATTCGTAAATATTCAGTCACAAGGGTAAAGATTCAGTCAGGTTCTCCACCGAAAGAAATTCATTATGCGAGAAGGCACTATCTGTTCCCACCCGGCTTGCTGGAGAAGCCGCCAAGGAAATAAAAGTAAGTATATAGAAGAATAACTATACGCATGTACCGATACTCTCCTAGCTACAAAAAATGCAATAAGTCTACCCACCATGGCACCGACCAACGAAGACATCGGGCCCCATGATCCATAAACTAGTTAACCCTGTTATCTGTTGAAAGGCCAAAATTGAAGAAAGGTTGGACAAAGAAGTTAGTTACATCCGATAGGGGATACTCGGGAGGGTCCACCAGGAGAAACCTCTCTGCAAACCACATAAACAACATCATTAGGCTCCCTTTTAGAAAATCGAAATGACCCTCCTTCCAAGCATTGATGTAGTTTAGGGTCTCTTCCAGCACCACCATTGTAGGACTACAATAATAAGACATCCACTCCACTATCGTGGCCACTTGAGGATCATATATCAAGTCATCCGTCACTTGTAACAGCCTCATATTTAGGCCCAAAGCAATAACTCCGACAAAACTAGCATCAACAAAGTCCTTCTGATGCACCGAGTGTATAATCGTCGGAAGAGAAATAGTCCCTCCATGAACCAACGGTCAAGCCACCGAAAAGGAAATATTGAGAAACTTAGTCAAAGATACCCGAGGAGAATGGGACAAATTAGTCATAGCCGTCGCAAAACTGGGCAAATTCCCAATATTACCAAAAATTCCTCACAGGTAGGATAATCCTCATTCAGATTGAATCGAAAGATATAATCCTCAAGTTTTCCAGAATTGTACCATTACTGCCAGCAAATTCCAGTCTACAGCCTGATTGCGACATAAAGAAACCCGACACAAGTTAAAAATGTCGTAGTCAATGTTGTAAAGGTACATGGCATGTAAGCCTTCGAGGTAAGAAGAGAATTCTCCCTACATTGGAAGAGAGATTTGAGAAAAGATAAGGAAGACACAAAAATAAATAAGATTGCTAGTGAAAATAACACATCCCTAACTCTCCTTATATTTGCAAAAATAAACCATCTAGAATTCCATTTAACTTTCTGCCCTACAGAGTACCACAGGTGTGTAGGGAAGTGCAATCAAAGCCTAGGAATTATTCGACTTGACCCCTATAACGATATCTAGGTCAGGGGGTCGATCGGTAACCCCCTATTTTAGAAAAATTATGTTTTTCCTCTTTTGGCTCAATTTACAAAAATCCTTACTTTGAAATAGTTACCCCCGGGTTATTCCTTTTAATTACTCCTCTTTTAATAAAATAAACATTCCCCTTTTTATCACCTTCATACTCATCTCTATCTTTGCATAAATAATCCCGACAAAAAATTAAAAGTGCATGAAGGATAAGTTACTAAATCAAGGAAAATACCAAAAAGAAAAAGCATATTTTTCAAATATATTCTTGCTTAGCATGAATACATTTTGAAGGTACAAATAAAAGAGAAAAAATAAAATAAAATACAACGGGACTTCACCCGAACCCTCAAACCATAACCTTTCCCTTAAACCCACAGCCCCCTCGGTGCACACGCTTTCATCTACGATGGATGGTGTACCCTCCACTCCCAGAATCGAAACTCTCCTCAGTAGTAGCCAGAGCTACCATACAGGAGTTGCGGACTTCTTCATATAGGCAGACATAAGGTCCATCTAATCCTTGATGTCCCACAGCTAGATGGTCGGCACCCATACATACTGCAAACAAAAAATAACAAATGACGATCCAGTCAGTAAAAATCAAGGAAGAATGAAAAATGAATAGAGAAATAGAGAAGTATATCTTAGGCATAATAGCCTCATTAGTAAGCCCCGTTAACCCAGCCACCGCGCATGAGGATGATGTGGAACGCTCAATGACTCCCCGCTACTCAACCAAAAATTATAAGAAGGGGGAGTAACCTGAATGAGCGGATCCTCCTCCTCCGTTGTCGTGTGCTACCTCCCGTGTTGTGGGTCGATGCCACTAGTGCGCTAGTACCCCTCCCTAAAGAAGTGGCGGGTGGAGGAATATTCTTCATGTTATAAATGCAAGAGGTAATCAAACATGTAGTCACCAAGTCCAGATAATTGTAATTCGCCGCCTTATCCGTGTAGTGCGTATATGGCTCACCTATCATCGCTCTCGACCTAGCATCATCAAACATCTCCCTTACCTACCTCATATACATAGGGGCACTGAAAGTGGGACCACTACATGTTCCTCCATCATCTTCCTCACCACTCTTTCCCCCAGGTACAAGACGTACACCTCTATTAATCCCTTATCCTGTCTTAGAACATTTGTTTCATCATTATATGCCATAAACATACTTTCAAGTGATAGTAGTGGGTTTTCATTTCCATATTTTGGTGGAGGAATTTATAAGTTACCATGTTCCATCGTATTTCTGATGATTTTGCATAAGGTATAAGACTCACTTGTGGCATGATTGACCTTTTTATTTGATTTTGCAGTATTTATGATATGTGTTTTTCATATTTTTATTCTTTCTCGGGTAAATTATTTAGTGTATAAGCAAACCCACCACTTATCATACTCATGTAGCAATCCGCTATCTCCTGCAAAGTGCATTGCAAAGGAAGTTGTGATTCTCTGTCGAACTTTTACTTTTTACCATGACACGTACTTCATATATCTCCTTATCAATTTCCTCTTCTATCAATTTAATTAATTTGAGGTCCCCCCTTCAAGGATCCTCAAAATGTTTGTGCCATCATGGGATTTTACACAATATTTAAAGGAGTATGCTTGGGTTTGACAACCAAATCTATATGTCTTGCCTCTTTTTTTAAATTTTCATAGGATCCATCTATTTGTGTTGATTAAGTGGTAAAGGTAATCCAATTTTAACCTGCCAACACATATTTATAACAATTTTCTTTAAGCTCTATCACAACCTAATGACATTTCACTGAATCTTTTGATGTGCCATTACACCTTGTTGTTGTTGTTGTTGTTGTTGTTGTTGTTGTTGCTTTTGTTATTGTCTTAGGTGAGCAAGATGTACTAGTTAACTCATATTCTGTTAAAAAGAACTTTTGTAGAACTTGAAGGTACATACCAACCTATGTTGGTCTATATTTAAGAACTAAATGAGAATACCAAGTCTAAGCTTCATTACTTAAATACTTTGAAAACACCCTCAAACAAAGTTTCTTATCATTAAAGTGAACCCACATATGCTTCAAGAAGTGGTTGACATGTTCCTTGGAGCTTCCTCATTTGCCATTAAAAATTAAAAATTTATGATGAATGTAATTAGTTCGAGTACAATTCGTTGTTACATTCCTTAGGGTAAGGATTTCTAAACTCATCATACGGTGAAACATATCCTATAGTGTCATGAGAGCTCAACATCATCACCATCTACAACTATTTCTTCACATTTGTCAAGGTTAAACAATGGAGGCAAAATATAATTGAATGAGTGGAACTCCAAGGAACATGGATGGTGGTAGAATCATCAGTGAGAGGAATATATGGATGGTATGTTATCGATGAAGATATACCAACAACTTGTGCTTATAATGAGGGAGCTCCTTATAGGATCACTTTAGCCCCACCCAATGGAGCAATATGATTCACTGCGGGGGGGGGGGGGGGGGGGGGGGGGTGAAAAGGAAAATAAAATGTTTAAAGTTGAATCCTCAATGGTTTTTTGTCTCGAGAAACTCCATGAATTTCATTATATATGAAAGTCATCATCTCAGTAAGATCGATGATAAAACTGCTCAAGCCTGATTGATTTATGCGTCAAGGACGATAATGAGAAGTAATACATTAAGTGTGGGTGTCTCTTGAGATCCATTTTTTACCTCATTATTTTCTTCCTCATATAGGATTCCCGCGATTTCATCATTAACTAATGACTCAACCTCCCCACTGAGTTGCCAAATTTCAAAAGGGATATATGAGCTCGGGTGCCTTGGAGGAAAGTGATACTCATAACCGTATTAATGGATGTTGGTTAATCGCACTAAATGAGATTTATACATTAAACCATGTCGTTTAAACAAATTAGGGTCATCTTGACAAAACCACATTTTGATAATATGATATTAGATTTAATCCCAATTTTTGTAAATAATTAGGCATTAAACCAATTTCATGCAAATCGACATATATTTTATACAAATTGATACCTAATTTATACAAATCAACTAATACAGACACATATTTTATGGAAAATTACACATATTGAATAATAAATAAGACAATTAATGCTTCCCAATGAGACTTTTCACAATCTCCATAACTTTCGTATCCTAAAAAATCATCACCCCCTGATGATACATAAGAATCAGGAGTACACCACTCCACCCACCGACCCCCAACCCAAACACTTTGAGCCACCCCTCTACTCATCTGGATAATTTTGTTCTCTTGTAAACAGAGGACATCCGGCCTTCCATAAATAAATCTACCACTTAACTATGTTCCTCTTGTTATGGTTATTTACCCCATGACATTCCATGAAATGATAAGGATATTCATTGACAATAATTTTCATCCACTCTCCTGCCCTAACCCCCCCCCCCCATAATTAATGGATAATTGCGTTTCTATAAGATCTCTATCTCTCTCTCTCTCTCTCTCTCTCTCTCTCTCTCTCTCTCTCTCTCTATCTATCTATCTATCTATCTATCTATCTATCTATCTCATGTCAAAAGGTCACCACTCTCCCCTTCCTTCTCTGACCCTCCTCTACACTTCCTCTTAATTTTCCTGAACAACTTCCATGCTATCTTCGAGTTCACTTCATATGACATTCCCAAAAATTTATCAAATTCTCCTATTATCTCCTCAGCCCAATGATCCACCCCATCCCCCTCATCTCCCAAACTGCCCTCTAACCCATGCGGGCAAAAAACTCTTATTGGTGATTCAAATAGATTGTTCCCCAATTCACTAATAAAACTTTTCCCCTCCATAGGCCCCATAAAAATGGTATATCATTTTCCTCCCAAAATAGCATTTTCTGCAAATTAACGACATCCTCCAATAAAAGTTTCACCTCACTATAATGATTGACCCCTTTATCCCACAAACCCTTCCAATCGTCTACTAACCACCTATTCTCAGACACACTAAATGGTGTGTGCTCCCCCTCCCCACGCACACCGCTCGACTCCCCCACTTCAAAAGAATATTTCACCCCCTTTGCCTTCTCACCCATCAAATTAGTATCTAAGGGAATGAATGCTAATTCATTTCTGCCCAACACATCCCTTTCGACATCAAGCTCTCCGCACGAAGCAACATTAACTTTAGAAATAACATTTGGAGAGATATTTCTATGTAAAAATTAGAATTAAGTATAATATCATATTATAAAATTGAGATTTTTTCAAAGAATAGTGATATGCTTATCTACAACGAGTAATGAAATTTTTTTGAAACTGCTTTACATGTGTTGTATCAAGGTGGGGCCCACATCATGATACAACAAATTTAAAAGTAGTTTCCATAATTTTTTTATACTAGTGGTAGATACGCATAACATTTTCCTTTATCAAAATGAACTAAAAAGTGATTATATGTTTATGGTATAGTGTTAGAAATATTACGATGGCCGATGATAAAGTGAAATGAGGGGTGGGGACTAGTATATGCAAAACTATGGGTTGGGACAAATATGGATTGGGCTAAATAAGGGTTTGACCAAATATGGATGGCCCAAATATGGTTTGGGTCAACCCATTGTTTTTTATCTATTTAAGTATTTAAATTCTAGGTAAATGTAAAAAAAATATTTTACTCATAAATTTTAATGACACATATTTCACACATATTTTTCTCATATTCCAACTATTTACAGACTCTATATTTAACTCATATGTTTTGTTAATGAACTTCATATTTGACTCCTAGATTTTAAATACGAGCACTATATTTGACTGATATCTTTTAAGTATGGCCGTCATATTTAATGTAGGGTCAATTACTGTTTGTTGTACACTAGTTTGCATTATAGTTGCATGGGTTTTGATTTGGACGAAAGTTGTCAAGCATCCATTTGTTAGCTGCCTCTCACTTGCGAAATCCCTTTATTTCCCCTAATAATACAAATGATGCATGTGTCCCTCTCATTTTCAATTCAAGAAACATTTACGGTTTGGGTCATTTACTGTTTTCTCTTCTTTTTCGATCGTCTTCTCAGCAACTAGGCTACAATATTTCTTCACTCTTCAATATTGCAGCGTAAGATAACAACTGGTAAGTTGAATTGATTTATGGATCAAATGCACGCTTTCTATTTTTTAATTAGTTGTTTTAGTTATTTAAAAAATTTCTAGGGTTTTGTAATTCTTCTTTTGATTATTAGTTGTATATCAATTTATTACGGATCAAATGCGTGTCTTCTTCTTTTGTAATTAGGTGTTTTAGTTGTTTAACACTTTTTCTAGGGTTTTTTAGTTTCTCATTTGATTTTGCTTATACCCATGAATATATTAGACAACATTACTACTTTTGTTATCATTATTAGGTGTGTGAAATGGCTCTGCATGGGTGTAGACGTTTGGTAATACACTTTGAGGGGAAGCGGAGTAAAAATAGGAAAAAATACAATAGGGGTAGGAGGGTAGTTCTTAAGGACATTGATGGAGATGAATTGTGTTTTATGGACTTGGCTAAAGACATTGAAAAGGAAACTTGTTTGAAGGGCACGGATATTAAATGGGTTAAAGATAGAATCTTGTGGACGATTCAAAATGATGCCAATGTAGTTAAGATGTGGGATAGCTTGATAAACGATGGGGGAGAGTATCATATTTATTTAGAAAACTCAAATGGGACATCTGCATTCATCCATATCCCCAATAAAGTGCCAATAATTCCCAAGAGAAAGATTAAATCACCAACAATTGTAGTAAAAAAGTCTCTAAGACTCAATGTTGTTGCTAATTCAAATTTACTCTCACCAAATCTCAAGATAAAAAAACCTCTAATACTTTAGGGCTTAGGAGATCATATAGAATCAGAAACTTCTTCTCAAAAATATTTACAAACGCTCCGGTAAGATGTGTGTTCTTCAAATACCGTTAGTATTAAGTGAGGTGTAACCCCTTATCAAGATCGGGATTAACTCCGTTAGATATAGAGTGTAGGTCAGAGCCACAGGTGAATCAGAGACGGAGAGATTCAATATTCAAAGTTGCATTAAATAACATATTGACGTGAGCAGCATATGGAAAACACAATAAATGAATGGGACCAGCAGGTAGCGTGGTCGGAGGGAGAAAGAACAAGCACTCTAGGCACAATAAAGGCAAGTCAGAAACTTTAAGCTCAGTTAATGCCCAATGATGGGTGCATTGAATGTGCGTGGGAGTTAATGCTCTCACGAGAGTTCTCCGATATAAGGAAATTTGGGCAAGAATTCTGGGCTCTGGATCCTCTCTCTTTGAATTGTTTGTTTAGTATTATTTATATGGGGGAGAGGTTGCTCGTGTCAGCATGCCCTCGATCTCTCTAGTCTGGTGCATTAAATGCACGAGATACTACATTTAATGCATGGGATCTGGTATTTTTAATGGGAAAACATTCTATTAGTTGGAAGTATTGAGGGCATTAATGAGGGATATGACATGTCAGCTTGAGGCTTACTCTAACATGGCTATTTGGTCAGATTTGGTGAACTAGACATACCATCCTAAGGGTAAAGGCACTTGAGTGCTACGCTCTTGAGTCCCTGACCGTCAGACGTCGTGACGCCAGGAATTGGTTAAAATAGTGGAAGTTGTTAGGTATCTACTCACATCAGTCGGGCGGGCTGGAACCCGAGGTACCTCGAGGAGGTGACCTTAATGTTCAAGTACTGAGGGAGATTGAATGAATCGAGGAGGTTCACTCAAATTGGTAAGCAGTGGGTAGGATCGAGTGACATTTGTCCTGGGTGAAGTTTTGTCGAAGTGTGCCAAGAGGGTTGGTAATGATTCCCAACGTTTCCTAGTTCTCAATCCTCCAAACCATGTCCCTGCGAAGTTCCCATAAGGAGGTTTCTTGACAGAACATGAAATCCCTCCCATGCCCTGCCAGCCATGGTCCCTCGTGGGTACCAAACAACCTCACTCAACATATACATTCATAAGATAAAATACATAATACAACATTCTATTTCTTATTACAAACGATTATCATCCGGGTGACCTTTTGTTCTTCACGCTAGATTCTTC
The DNA here is from genome assembly GCA_949130495.1 of Sambucus nigra. Classification (NCBI taxonomy): domain Eukaryota; kingdom Viridiplantae; phylum Streptophyta; class Magnoliopsida; order Dipsacales; family Adoxaceae; genus Sambucus; species Sambucus nigra. The sequence goes on along the minus strand of OX422219.1, from coordinate 20,377,441 downwards.
GGGTCATGTCCATGGAGACTCTTAGAGGTAGAGCGCTGCCAGCTACTAGCTTGTGAAGAATCTTCGAAATGAGTTTGTTTGACATGCTTCTTTATAAACAATTAGTTCGCTTGGCTAAGTTAATCATCTATGTGGGGGGACACCCCCTACATTTGTCCCTTCGTAGAGATATTTGTTTATTACATGAATAAATATCTGTATGAAACCTCCATTTATCTATGATTTTATTTCTTGGGGAGAATGAAGAGATTTACCCCAATTTCCCCCAAAGCTCTTCATTCCCCAAGGTAGACAAGACCCCCATACATGCTTCATTAAATGAAGCTGTCGTTTGAGATTCAGTGCGCCACACGTGGCAGTGACAGGGCAAGCGTGTAAATATGACACAACCATTCAACGCGTCGTTCCTTGAATCATCATCATAACAACCTTTGGTCTTTCGTAGCCACGCGCGTTTGGCCAACACGCCAGCCACATAATTCCGAAATGCCATCATTACACTTTTCCAAACGTCACTTTTTTTGCCGTCTTTTGGAATTCGTGTTTCCCCTATAAAACGGGACGCACCTTTAGCTCAAACTCACCTTTGGTTTTAACTTTTCGAGTTCAAGCTTTTTTGCGAGAGTTTATCAAAGAAATTCTTGCTTTCTTCAACTTCTTAACCCCTTTTCTTTTTTTCGTTATCTTCCATTCTCTTTTCTCTCATCTTCTATAGCACCAGTAAAGAGAACTCTTTCCATAAGGGGTGCTTCTCCTTACACCCAGGCATTCCAGGCTCAGTGGGCATGATACCATCGTGACCCTTACTTTGGAGAGAACGATCATTTCTGGGCGACGTCAGAGCAGTTTTCCGGTGCTTTGGTGCCAACTGAGGAGCCAAACATGTTGATGGTAGAATGTGAAGACACGAAAGACTTAGCTTATATCCCTACCGCTACTGTTACCCGTTTCTGCATAGAGCGTGGTGATTTCCCCTATTCTAAGGTGGAATTTGAGGCATCATTTGGTGCCAGTGAAGGGTTGGGCCCTTGGACGGAGTATATTCATTCAAAGTACTTTATTGAACTAACTCTCATAGGCTTATCTTACTACATGTGGTTCGGAGATCTTACCTTAGCTAAGAATAACACCTCTTTGCAACTGTTGGTATCCAGGTGGAGCCATAGGTCACACACCTTCGTGGCCTCCTTAGGTGATTTTACTGTTTGCCTAGAGGGTGTGTGCGAACTGTTGGGACTAGAAGCTGCTGGATTTGACACCTACTTCAAGGAGGCTGTCTCTAGTGAAGAGAAAACTCTGAGGAGCGAGTTAGAAGCCATTGTGAAGGATTGTATGGTCACTTACAATAAGTGCACCTACTCTGAGGTCATCCGCTACTTTTACTTCAATGAGGAGAAGGCTATCATTAAAGGCCGTGAGGCTACTAGGGAGAACCCTCGAGGGAAAGAAGTTCTTGAGCAGCCTCTTACTGGGGAAGGCTATGAGTCCAAAATTGAGCTGGCGGGGTACATATGGGTAATTCTATCAAAGGTATACCTTCCGCGTAAGCCCCCTCGTAAGGACCTGATCAATATGGCCGTTCGAATGGCCAGTGGTGTAAAGATCCCCCCTCGCTACCATTGTTCTTGGGTCTCTATACACTTGGTTAGATCGTGTGTCTACAGAATCCGCTCGAAGCATTGGTAGGTTCTATGTTTCTAACTATGCAAGCAATATTCTTTTTATGTGTGTTCCTCTTCGCTCATTTCCCGAATTATGCCCCCGTTGGCCACTTCCCCGATTCATAGGATGTTAGAATCCCCCGTATTTGCTATTGGAAGAATAAAAGTGTGAAGAAACCTTTTATATCTCTAATTAATCGAGTTGAGTGATTCAAAACTCGCCCTTATGTTGGGGTGAGCAAGTTTTTTACAAACGATTTCTTTGGTGAAGAGGAGTGTCCCATTGCTCCTATTGAAGAAACCCTGGCTAGAAATTTCCCTGAGCACAATGTCCTTGAGTTGTTAATCCCTTCATATTTTCCTTTTTATACCGAATGGTCATCATTTTACTCTATATATAGCCCCCATCGGGTATCCATACAGTTTGGCTATGATCAAGGGGCCCCCTGTTATGCCATTCCACCAGAGAGAAGCCCACTAATTTTTCATTTTCTTGTTCGAATTTCCTCACTTCCACTATTGTCAGTCTGTGTGCCCATTATCCTGCTTATGCTATGATCCCAAGCAAGAGAGCTCGAGGAGGGAGATCAACGATGTACATCAATGTTTTCTGGAAGGACCAATTGGTTCGCTTTCAAACCAACTTTCTTAAAGAACCCCATTATCCCGAAGTTGAGAGATTTCCACCTACTGAGTTGGGTTTGAGAAACTGTACCACCCAATCTTCTATTTTTTCCCTCAATACAACCAACACCAATGCCCCTTGAGCTTCTTCCAATAGCGCCTATGGATCAGGTAGTTATGAAGAGAGAGAAAACCACTCAGCCTTCCATTCTTTTGACCGATATTGCCCCTGGTCCTTCGCGGCTGGTTGGAAGGACTAAGTCTCCTCGTGTTGCCTCAACGGGTGCAGCAGTTAGGTACAGTCGTAAGGCATATTTTAAGAAGCTTAAAATCGTTCCATAGCCTTCAATAGTCTCTACTCCTGACCCAAAGATTTCAGCGGTGAGCCAGATGATGGATCGTCTTCGTCATACTTGGGAACATTTTAGTGAATAAGACAGAGTTTTTATATTAGCCGAGATGTCTGATTGGGGGATGTCTTATGACCCCCAATCTACTGGGGGTAGTAAAAGGAGGAAAACTATTAGCCCCTCAAGCTTGTGATGGAGGAGTCGAGTGAGTCCAGTGAGGAGGAGTTGCTTGAGGAGCATGTGTTTAGTGGTGATGTTCATAATGATGATGATGAAGATGAGGAGGAAGCTGAAGAAGAAGAAGAAGCAGAAAAAGAAAAAGAAGAAGAAAATGTATTGGTGCGGCGACATAGGTTAAGGAGGATGGTTTCTCCTTCGAAACCTGCCTCGCCCCCTCAAGATTATAAGATTGTCGAGGATGTGTTAGAAGGAGAGGTAAGTCTCTTAATATCTCCTAATATAAATATATTTGTCCTTCTCTTTTTTTCATACTAATACTCTCATGTCTCTTTTTCAGGTTGATGCGCGAGGATATGTGCACGATGAAGTTCGAGAGGATCGTCCCGTCGAGAGAGCGAACCCTACTATTTCGCAGGTAATCTCCCATTTCCCCCTAGGGGTAGTTATATCCAATACTTCATCTGAGTCTAGTGGCATCTATTCTCCTAATCCCCTTTTTTGCGCGAGTAGGCTGGCCTCGAGAGGGAGGTGCCTTTTATGAAAGTTTTTGAAGTTGTGCCTGTTGTTGCTGTAACTTCGATACCTGTGGTAAGCCTTAATTTTCTGACCTTATCTCCCCCTTTTATTGCTCCCTCGATTTACTAGTTCAATTTCTGACTTTCTTCCTTCCTTAGGCTCCCACGACCATTTTAACTGTCTTCGTGGCGCCTTCACCTTCAAACGATCAAATACTTGTTACTTTATTCGGGCCTTCGATTTTAAACTAAGAAGGTGCTGAGCCAGCTGCAGTTGCCCAAGGAGAGGGTGAACAAAAACATGTTATTGAGATGGTGGAGAATATGCTTGAGCAGGTTGCTGAGGTTGGGGGGGATGTGACTGCCCCCAAAGTCATCCCCCATTGGTAGCTCCCGGTGTGATTGAAGAGGATGACGTAGTCCAGATGGCCACTCGTGAGTTTGTAGATGAGCGATGCCCTGAGGTATTTCCACTCTTGCATCTATTTTATGTATGTAAATATTTTATCTTTTAAAAGAAAAATCTCCCATAACCGAGGGTCAGGTGAGCCTAGTAATGTAGAACTTTAAAAACAAAATCTCCCATAACCGAGGTAAAATCTCCCATAACCGAGGGTCGGGAGGGCCTAGTAATCTAGGAATTTAAAATCAAAATCTCCTATAACCGCGGGTCAGGCGGACCTAGTATTATAGGCATAAATATCCCATAACTAAGGGTTAGGCGTCCCTAGTCTTATAGGCATAAATCTTCCATAACCGAGGGTTAAACGGGCCTAGTAATATAGGACTTTAAAATAAAGTTTTCCCATAATCGAGGGTCAGGCGGGCCTAGTCTTATAGGCATAAATATCCCACAATCGAGGATCGGGTGGGCCTACTCTTATAGGCATAAATCTCACATAACCGAGGGTCAGGCGGGCCTAGTCTTATAGGCATAAATCTCTAAGTTAGCATAATGTTTTTATTCATGTTTTCCTTTGCCTTTATTGCTAACTTCAACTGTTTGTTGCATTTTAGGCAGAGGTCGATCAGCCAGCAACTCATAGGCTCTGAGAACGTGAGAATTACGTGTGATAATTGATTAACTTCGCAATTTTCTAATTTGACATACTTATTTAATTAGAGACCCAAATCATGCATCTAAAGTGCGTGTGTCAATCCATAAATAAATAAAGCATGTGACAAAAATATGCTGAGACACGGATTTCAGGAGAAAACCCCTTTCGGGTAAAACCTTTATTTCACTATGAATATACAAGTTGCAACTTATAATTACATAGAGAAATCTGCAATGGATCAACGCGCAGCCAACCCACAAAGACACGCAGTCTTGAACTCAGTAAGAGAATACACGCAGCACCCTCCAAGGACTCGTAGCCCAAATAACTAAGGAAGAACCGCAACTCTCCTCAATGACTCGCAGCCATAAAACTTTGTAGAGACTCCCTCAGCAATGACACGCAGCCCTCGGTTGCAAAGATCTCTCCACAAAGAAGAAGAACAACAAAGTTTGTGTTCTAGGGTTCCAAAAGATTCACAAAAGTAATTGGGATTTTTGTGTGTGAATCAAAAAGAGTCTTGGGAATCAAAAAGGTGAAGACTTAGAGTATTTAGGACTCTGAAAATCATCTTGAAAAGTCTTGGAAAACAACTCCCCGAAGTTGGCTTAAATAAGAAAACTTTGAGCCTAAAAAATCTCCAACTGATATGGCCGAATTTTTCCCAGGCGGATCGGTCCGACCTCGGATCGGTTCTTTTAAAAATTGGCTTCTTTGGTTCGCTTTTGGTCCGGGGTTTACTGGATCTCCAGCAAGCGAATCGTTCTGGTTGAGGGGCGGACCGGTCCGATGGCGGATCGGTCCGGTATAGAGGCGGACCGTTCCGGCTTCCCAGAAAACAAAAATAAACTTTTAAAAGCCTCATTTTGCTTGAAAAAACTTACTTCTTATTTTTATAAAAAACATTTTATAAAAATTTCCCAATACTAAATATGAACTTTAAGGAACGTAAAAACAAAATTTTACCAAGTTCATTCTCGCAGAGGCTATGATGTTGAAGACACTTTGATATTAGGATCCGTTGATGTAGATACGATCTTGAGTTTCTTCAACGGTGTACCGGCATGCGACATATAAATTGATAATGGACAAAAATTTCCTTACAAATCTCCCCCTATGTCTATGCCGGTACATACATAAAAAATATCCGAATTATCAACTTATGACCTATACAAATCAACCCTCCCATAAACCCTAAAGATGGAAAGATACAAAGGTATAAATCTTCTTCGTTTGTTCTTCAATCTTCATCAATCATCAAATCTCAAAGCTTTTCTCATCAGGGTGTGCAACATATTGATCATCAATATTTATACCTACACACATGAGACAAAGCAAAAACCACGTGACATATCGAGTTTTAAATAAACATGGATACCAATATATGATAAAAACATAAGCTACATCTCAAAACCTCCCCCAAAATTCAAACTCCCCCATAATATGATAATTCTTTCTCCCCCTTTTTATGATGTCCCCAAATAGACAAATGAGAAGAATCTAGTTACCTTGTTGCAGAGCAGAGGCTATGATGTTGAAGACACTTTGATATTTAGATCCGTTGATGTAGATACGATCTTTAGTTTCTTCAACGGTGTACCGGCGTGCGACATATAAATTGATAATGGACAAAAATGTCCTTACAGGATCGAAGTGGAACCTGTTGTTAAAGAGTTAGTTCAAGTGTCAACAGTGGCTTCAGTTGCTTCTTTGGGTGGGTCCTGTGTACTTGGTGATTCTCCTTCACCACGCGCTCCTCAAGCGCAAGAGTGTGATAGTGCTTCACATACCCGACAGCCATCTCCCAGTGATAACATTTTCAGTATTCATCCGCTTGAGGCAGTCCCCGAGGTGGTTATTCGACAAACTTTGGCCAATTTCCCTTCTGTTCTGACTGAGGGTCCCCGTCTGTTGATCAAGCAATTGTTGTCTCACTTTCCTTCGACCTTTACTATTCACTGTCTGTAGCCATTTCTTGGGATTATGTCCAGCCAATTGGTTGGGGTCGTGATGGTATTAGAGGAAATTCTCAGCACCCCCTTTTGTCCCTTAGCCCTGACACTGTCAAATCTTTATTGAGTAAGTTTAACGTGTTAACCAATGATGGTTTTTCCATGACATGGCTGGTGGAGATGCTAAGGAATTTCAAGAAGAGTGATCTTCCCAATGTCTATGATCGCCTCTAGAATTCCCATCGTGAGCAGGTGGCTATCTCTAAAGAACTTGTGGGTCTGGAATCCCAGCTGCTGGTAACTGAGCAAGCAGTGCAAGAGGACCATGAGGCGATTACTCATGCATAGGCACAGTTGGTTGAAAAAGAGAAGGAGTTAGAAGCCATCTACCAGACTCAAGAAATTCTCGAGAAGAATCTAGTTACCTTGTTGCAGAGCAGAGCAATCTTGAGCAGAATTTTCCCCAGCATCACCATCGGCTACTTGGTTTAGAAAATCTTCACTTTATCATGGACGACCCCTAGCTTCATTATTTAGTGTTTCTTTTGTTGTTCTTGCCCATTTCTGTGAACTTTTGAGTTTTTCTAACTTGGTTGTAACCATAATGCTATCATTTATTTAAAATAAAAAAACATTGGCAACTTTGGCGTTTCCTTTCCTTTCTGTTGTTTTAATTTAATATTGGTTGCCCTTATATATCAATGCTAAGTAGATTATGTATAATAAAGAAATCAATCCATGAACTTGTGAAAACAAAATATTGATCTAGCATATGCCCCACGAATTATTCTTCTGACTATATTAAACGAATGAGCCCAATTACTTTAAAGAATACATGTATGGTTTTAAAAAAAAAACAAGTCATTGAACAAGAGTGACAGAACATACATTCAGACGTAATAAATCTTCAGCCACTTGCTGTTCAATTTGAAAGTCACGTTATCTTCCAGCTTAGATATCTCGCAGTAGCCCGAATCATGAGTTGCTCGAACGATATAAGGCCCCTCCCAGTTTTCTTCAAACTTTGGTAATGACAAGCCCCTTATGTGTCTTGTTCATGCTTTTAGAACCAAGTCTCCCTCGTTGAACTTCGGTGTCCTTACTAAGTGATCATAAGATCTGTACAACCGCTTCCTGTATATCTCGAAGTGTCTTGCATCATTATCCCTATGTTCTTCTAAGGCTTCAATTTGTACATGGCAGCTGTGAGGGAGCATAGAACTTCATAGGTTGTAATGAGCAGAAGGTACCTCGAGTTCGACTGGCAGCACAACTTATGCCCTAAATATCAAGGATAATGGTGTGTACCCTGTTAGCTTTCTCTTCGTCGTTCGATAGGCCCATAGAATTTCAGGGATCTTATCATCCCATGTGCTAGGTAAGTCTTATAACATCTTTACTAAAATAATCACCAATGTCTTGTTGGTGGCATTTGCTTTCCCATTGAATTTTGGGTATGCCACTGTTGACTAGTGATGGATGATGGAATACTTTTCTGTGAGCAAGTGAACTTTACTGTTTACAAAGGGGGTCCCATTATTCGACAAAAACATCTTCGGGATGCCAAAGCGGAAAATAATGTATTACTTCATAAACTGGGGTACTACCACCGTAGTGGCTTTCTTGAGCGGTATGGCCTTCTCCCACTTCGTGAAACATTTTGTGGCTACTGAGATCCATATCTTTCCTTTTGACGAAGGGTTGATGGCTCCTACCATGTCAAAGGCCCAAGTATGGAATGGGAATGGTGTAGATATAGAGTGTAAGTCCAATGAAGGGGCGTGGATTATATTCCCAAGTAGCTGGAAAGCTTTGCACTTTCTAACAAAATCAGTTGAGTCTTTTTCCATTGAAGGCCAGTAATATCCTAAGGTCATTAACTGATCATAAAGTTTGTCTCCCCTGATGTGACCTTTCTCATGATCTTGCTTCAATACCTCTTCGGCCTCTTCACTTCTGATGCACCTCAGGGGCCTATCATTATAGCCTCATCGATACAGCTGCCCATCTTGCACAAAGTACCTCGGTGCTTGCCTTTTTATCTTCATAGAATCCTCTTTATTTACTGGCATTACTTCGTCTATCAAGAAGTCCATGTAGAGTTGTCTCCAATCTTGCAATTGGTCAACGAAGTTGCACTCTTTCGCTTAATAGAAAAGGTATCACTTTGAGCACTCTCTTTGTACTGCGGCGGATTCTTGTCTCATCAAAAGCCACTAGTACCCCGCCCGTTGTATCCTTTTGTATAGAGGGATCCCAGTAGTCTCACATCTATTCTCATGTATTTCGATCAATCTTCTCCTAGCCTCTTCATGGTCCACACACCTGAACAACCATCCTCCCTTGTTCTTTTAATATAAGTTTCACCTGGAAACAAAGTATTGTGCTAAGTCAGCCAAGCTAAGTTGTCCTTCCTCTCTCTCTAGCTGCTTTTTAATTTCACCTCTCAAGTCATCGCTTGTCTTCTGATGGCAGCATCTCAGATACCATCGAAGGAGTCATTCTCTTTGTGATTCGGACCATGATTTATTCTCTATTAAAGGCAATCTTTTGTGTGATGTTAGCATATGCATCTGCATGCCTGTTCATCATTCGGGGGTGCCTTTTTATCTTTATCACCTCAAACAGGCTGAGTAATCGCTGGATGATCGTGCGGTAAGGCTCCAGACTCATGTGCTTCAATGCAAATTCCCCCGTCACTTATTTTACCACCAATATTGAGTCCCCTTTAATTATTAGAACCTGGATGCCCCTCCTCAATGCTTCTAGCAGTCCCAATACCAAGGCCTCACACTCAACTTCATTATTCGAACATTGAAACTCCAGTTTGAAAGACAAGCAAATTTCTTCGTTGCCTCTTCGGAGGATGACACCTGCTCCTTTTTTTCTCGACTGAAGAGCCCTCGAACTCCATACTCCATTCCTACAGGATAGATGCTATAAAATTGGCCTGGAGTTCATCCCCCGGGAGCTCTTCAACAGGCGTCTCAAATGTTCCCGTTAGAAATATAATGAATAAATCTGCATACGCTTGGCTTTTCATGGCTCGAGGGACCACACACTTCAGATCATACTCTGAGAGGATTAAACACCATCTAGTTGCCTAGCCTATGAATACAGTTCTAGCAAGCAAAAACTTTATGGATCACATATAGTTACAATATGAACCGTGAATGATAACAGGTAGTGCCTAAGCTTTTGTGCTATAAATACGAGGGCTAAACAATGCCTCTCGATGCTAGTGTATCTGTCCTTGGACCCATGTATAATCCTACTTAGATAATAAACAGGTTTTTCAATGCCTTCGCTCTCTTGGGACAACAAAGCCCTAATAGACCATTCTGTTAACGTGGGATATAAGCATAAAGGGGTACCTGCCTTCGAAGGGATCATTGTTTGAGGGGAGGTAAGGAGCGCCTTCAACTTGTCCATGGATTTCTGGTGCATTGCTTCCCAGCTAAACTTCACACCCCTTCTCAGTAGCTCCATCAAAGGGTGCATTACTTCGGCCAACCCCAATATAAATCGCCTCAAATAGGAGACTTTGCCCAAGAAACTTTTTAATTCCCTCGCTGATTTCGATCTTGGCGTGTCGAGGATGGCCCTTCGTTTGTTCAGGTCCATTTGCACCCCCTGACAATTCACCACGAACCCTAAAAACTTCTCGTTCGTCACCCCAAACACACACTTGAGAGGGCTCATCTTCAGCTTATACTTACTGCAGTGAGTGAACACCCATCTCAAGTCGTCTAGGTGGGATTCTTCCTTCTTGGACTTAATCACCAAGTCGTCAACATAAAACTCTACGATCTTGTGGAAAAGGTCTTGTAATATGGCCATCATCGTCCTCTGGTAGGTAGCCCCTGCATTCTTTAATCCGAAGGGCATGACTGTGTAAATAAAATCACCCAAGGGTCTTTTAAAAGTAGTCTTCTCCGCATCATCTAGATCCATTTTTATCTGATTACAACCCACATACCTATCCATGAAGTTGTACATCTCATGGCCCGCTGTTGTGTCGATCAAGCTATCAATGGAGGGCATGGGAATTTGTCCTTCGGGCACGCTCAGTTCAAATCTCTGAAATCTATACATATCCTGATTTAGTTTTTGTCTTTCTTTCCCACGAGTGCAATACTGGATAGCCATATCGGGTGTTGGATCAGACCTATAAACCCTGATGTGAGCATCCTCTAAAATTCTTCCTTGATCATCAAATACATCTCTTCTCTGTATGTTCGAGTGGCCTTCTTCATCGGGATTGCTGAGGGCAAGACATTCAGTTTGTGGCAACTTACCTCCTTGTCAACCCCAGGCATCTCGATGTACTTCAATGCGAAGACATCTTTTAACTCCATCAAAAGTTTGATTATCCCCTTCTAGAGTCTCCCTCCAAGTCCTTCGAGATAAATATGGGGTTTGAATCCTCACCTTCCCTAGACAAATCTGTCTTTTCCAATTTCTGGATATATGTTCTAAGGACATCTTTCATACATTTCGGATCTTCCTCCACTTCTTTTATAAACTCTTGGATCCCATAGCTATCAATTACTAGGCATTGCCCCTAGTTATCCACCAGGATGTATTCATACATCGGGTCAGCTTTATCGTCCAGGCTCTCGGCTGCCCGCTCACACCTTCATAATTTATGGATAATTCTGTCGTTGGGTAAAACTACCCGCTTGCACTGTCGGGCCGCATCTCTTTGGAAAGGTCTCTTTCTATTATTCTTATCCATCTCCTTCACCGTTTGTCTACTAAGAACGCTCTGTATTTGAACTTGGTGCTCAATGGGATCAATTCAAGGGGTCACCCGATTACGAAGATGTCTTGACAAGTTGGGGACCTCACTTCCCCTAGTTCGCGCTCTTCTCCATAAGTTATAATCATTCGAGAAGGTGCCTGCACCTTCTCTCGAGTTGATGGATCCCTATCCCCCCAGTATATCTTGTCACCATAGTAGCTTCTTTCGCCAGATCGGTATAGAAAGATGCATCCACCATATGGGCCTCCTCTTTTGCAAAAGGTTTCTTGGTAGCTCATATCACCACCTCCTTGCCCTTTATGTTTGCCTTAGCGCATTGGTGATAGGTGGAGGGTACCAACCTATGGTTGTGCATCCATACCCTACCTACCAACAGCTGGTATAATGGCTCACAATTCATGATGTGGAATTTAATATGGGAAGTGATTTTCCCCATGTGGAATTTGAGAGAATCTTTGAAGCCACTCTCCGGAGTGCCTTCCGTGTCATTCCTTTCGAGCCATTGTACCATCATTGATCGCTCAGACTCCTCATCGAAGGCTCTAGCCATATGGTCCCCGTGGGACGGTAAGGGGTTATTGTTTACATCACTCTACGATAACTCAATGTCTCCATTCTTCACATGGAGATCAATCAACCTTCTTAACGAAAAACACACTTTAGTAAGATGATTTACCCCTTTATAGAGTGAGCAATAATTGGATTTCTCTATGTCCTCTCGAGTGAGCGGTGCGGTGTGGACATTAATCTTCCTACAAAATTTATCATCGACCATGAGATTGGATAGGTTCAAACCTTTCTTCACTGTGCAAGGTATCTCGGGAGGATCCTCCTCATCTTCAAACCTTCTCATGCGGCTTCTACCCCTTCTACCTCCATTACCTCCTTCTCTACCCCCATCATCTGTGTAGTTGATCCTCGAGGGTATTCACCTCCTTGAGGTAACCGTTGGCCTCATCAGCAAGCCAGGCAAAGAGAGAGGTGGTACTATGGATTTTACCACTAATGCGATATTCCTTGTTGCATTTAAAAAGACTATAAATGTACCTTCTCTTGTCTCGTTAATCAGGTGACATATGTATTCGGGCAACAAGCCTTTCGCACATACTTGTAAAAGCTTATCCTCTCGCGTCTCCTCCCTTACATCTAGAGAGCGCTTGTGGATCCTTCGAATATAGGCCACAACATCCTCTCTTGGCTTCTGCTTCTCATGTGCGAGTTGGGTGAGTGTGAACTAATCCTCAGCCAAAAAAACTTTTTCACAAACAAAACATGCAATTCCTCCCAAGAACTTACACTGCCTGGAGTTAGCTGGGAATACCACGTGTAGACTTTCTCGGTCAGGGACTTTGATAACTCCCTTAGCCTTAACTTTTTGTCATTGCAATGGGCCCCCAGATTCTCAATGAACCTCTTTACATGCTCCTTAGGATTCAAACCTTTCCCCGTGTACTTTTCAAAGATTGGGGGAATATAACCCACTGGGTAGGGTTCGTTATTATACTGCTCTAGTTAGGGAGTACGAAAGTCATCATATATGGAGGAGGTCCCACCTTTAGACACAGCTATGTACTTTAGCAGCTCTTTCTTTATATCTTCCAAGCTGGCTGGCGAGGGGCTAGCTGACGACGGCGTTGTTATCACCGACACGCCTACTCCTTGACTTACCGCGATAATTGGAGCAGTTGGAGTTACTCCCCCATTTTGCAATGCCAGTTCCATTATCGTAGGTGGGACCGTGCTAGGACACATACCGCCTAAGGGTGGTGGAACCATGGGGAAGGTGTTAATGGAAGCCAGCGTCGCCACCCCTCCAGTAACACTTGGAGTTGGTATATTAGTTGGCGGTGTAGTAAAGGAACTCACTCCCGTGGGAGCTCTCAATATTGCTTGGGTTGTCGGAGTCTTAATGAACTCTGTCAATAGTCCCATAATCCCATGCATCTGTGCCTTGCCTATTCCCCCTTGCGCGGCCATCCTCTCTGTGATGCCAATGCCAGGTACGCTAACCTCTATCCTTGTCGTTCTCCCTGCTTCAAGCAAAGCATCGTTGTTTGCCCCTTGTTCATGCTGTATGGTATTGAAATCAATGTTTCTTATGGTGTCATCTTCGGGCATCTTTTCAAAAAAGAAAACCTCCCCAACGGAGTCACCAAATGTAAAATATGGGTTCTTCAAATACCGTTGTATTAAGTGAAGCGTAACCCCTTATCAAGATCGGGATTAACACTGTTAGATATAGAGTGTAGGTCAGAGCCACATGTGAATCAGAGACGGAGAGATTCAATATTCAAATTTTCAGTAAAGAACATATTGACATGAGCAGCATGTGGCAAACAGAATAAATGAATGGGACCAGCAGGTAGCGTGGTCGGAGGGAGAAAGAATAAGCACTGTAGGCACAATAAAGACAAGGCAGGAACTTAAATCTCAGTTAATGCCCAATGATGGGTGCATTGAATGTGTGTGGGAGTTAATTCTCTCGCGAGAGTTCTCCGGTATAAGGAAATTTGGGCAAAAATTTTGGGCTTTGGATCCTCTATCTTTGATTTGTTTATTTGGTCTTATTTATATGTGGGAGAGGTTGCTCGAGTCAGCATGCCCTCGATCCCTCTAGTGTGGTTCATTAAATGCATGAGATACTGCATTTAATGCATGGCACCTGTTAGTTTTGGCTGGAAAACATTCTACTGGTTGGAAGTATTGAGGGAATTAATGCGGGATATGACTTGTCAGCCTGAGGCTTACTCTAAGATGGTTATTTGGTTAGATTTAGTGAACTAGACCTGCCATCCTAAGGGTAAAGGAACTTGAGTGCTACACTTTTGAGTCCCTGACCATCAGACGTCATGACGTCAGGAAGTGTTTCAAACAGTGGCTATTGGTAGGTACCTAATCACATCAATCAGGCGGGCTGGCAGCCAAGGTACCTCAAGGAGGTGACCTCAAGGGGGAAAGTATTGAGGTAAATCGAATGACTCAAGGAGGTTTACTCGAATAGGTAAGTAATGAGTAGGCTCGAATAACATTTGTCCTGGGTGAAGTTTTGTCCAAGTGTTCCAAGAGGGTTGGTAATAATTCCCAACGTTACCTTGTTCTCCATCCTCCAAACCATGTCCCTGCGAAGTTCCCAAGAGGAGGTTGCTTCATAGAGCATGAAAGCATTCTCATGCCCTACCAGGCATGGTCCCTCATACGTACTAAACGACCTCAATCAACATATACATTCATAAGATAAAATACATAATACAACATTCTATTTCTTATTACAAACTATTATCATCCAGGTGACCTTTTGTTCTTCGCGCTAGATTCTTTGGGCCAGGTGCGTGGAGACTCTTCGAGGTAGCGCGCTGCGAGCTACTTGCTTGTGAAGAATCTTTAAAATGAGTTCGTTTGACATGCCTCTTTGTGAAAAATCAATTTTCTTGGCTAATTTAATCATCCATGTGAGGGGACCCCCTACAACTCCTAATAATCCATTAACAATTAGTGATAATGAGGCATATTTTGAGTTTGAAGAATGTGTTGGAGGTGATTGGTCATTCACTAACTTACTACATAGTACATTATATTTGGTGGAAGAACCAGTTGAGGATAAAGTGGAAAAACCAGTTAAGGATAGAGTAAAATAATCAATTGAGGACAAAGTGAAAGGACCAATGGTGAGTGGGATTTAATAACTTCACATTGTCTTAATGCTGAAGAATGTTATCAATCTGATAGTGAGGTTGATGAACAATGGGGCGGGTATTTAGACTCTGATGGGGTAAGACATGAGCAAATAAAGGATGGGCATGTTGATGATGAGGATAATGAGATAAAAAATGAAGGTTTAAATGTTGTTGGGCTAGAGTTTGTGGATTTATCGTGGAGTTTGATAATTTGTACAAGGATGAATATTTGGATGGGCATTGTGGACAATGTGGGGATGGACTTATACAAGAGTTATCAACAAACATGGAATTTCTAACTATGCTGGACTATGGAAAATACATGAGATAATTTGCAATATTCAAGAAATTTAAGTATATACAGAGGCAAAACAACAACTTAAAGATTGATTTGATTTGCAAGGATCATAACTAGGAGGCCAAGGATTAAGAGGAGGAGAGACCCTAATGAACCAGTGGCACCAAAGAATAAGAAGAAAAAATGCATTAGGTGTGGTGAGTTAGGCTATAACATGGCTAGTTGCCATAGTGAATCATTAAGAGATGAATCTAGAAAAAGAGGTAAATTACACTCAAACATTTGCCATTTTCTTATAATTTCCATCTAAATAACCCTAAAGCATTTACCTCTTTCTTGTAATTTCATTGAAGCCTACCACAAATGTTGAGGGACCAAACACATATCATACTTCTATAGAGGGATTCAACATGCAAGTGCTAGTTATTCCATCTATACCAGTTCCAAGGACAAGACAAGGTGGAAAGAAAGTCAAAGGGAAGAAAAGAACCATTTATGGACCAACAACATAAAGGTTGGAATACATGGTTTGGAGAGGGAGAATCCTCATCTGTAGCAACACCAACGACACCAAAAATTTCAGATGCAATAGCTAATGGAACTAAAGGTTGTACTCAGTAGGTTACACTCGGTTAAGTGCGTGTTTTGAAGTCAATTTATTTTTTTCCAAGCTCCACTACTGTTCCTAAATGGAATGGTTGGAGTGCAATTATGGTTACTTTTTTTGTATGAATGAAGTTATGTATTTTTATTAGTGCTCATATATTATTTAACACATGTTGGGTGCATTTAATAAAAAATTCATTCATTGCAAATTTCATTTAATCATAAACACATCACAGATTACAACATTTCACACACTAAAATTATTTTCACCCCCATCACAAAGATCAACCAAACTAACTTCCACCTTCACCCTCACATTTACTTTCCTACTTTCATCAAATTTTCTAATTGCATCTATCCACCACGTAAAATTCCCACACGTCTAACACTTCAGTAATTTCTTTCCATAACTTCTATATTGTCTTGAAGTTCAATGTTTCCTTGTCCTATTTCATCCATTTTGGCATGATGTCTCTTTCCACGGACATTTTCTAACCTAAAGATAATTTTTTCCACACAGAAAACACCCTCCACTGGATGAGGCCCCTCCATTGGTTTTTGCATCTTCTAATAGTTAGAAACAATTACATGATTCATGCCGGCACTTCAAATCTTTTGGCCATATGTTGTCTTAAAAAGAAACATCAGACCATTAGATTCACCAACAATATAGCTGCTATAAACCTAGGGACAATCACTTCCAATGTGGCAATTTTGATCGCACATTTGACATAATAGTGGGAAAAAAATAGCTTTTGTTTCATATATTAATAATGAGAGAATTTGTAAATTTTTGTACCTTTATGGATGATTCTCCATGTTGGATATCACCCATTTCAATTTGATATCTCTTATGTTGCTGGTGTTGATGCTAGAAATTAAAGAATGGAGTTGCAAGTATACTTTATACAATTATTGGGATGAATCCAAGTAGAGTCGTTAAAAGCAAAGTATAACATGTAAATTGTCATAGGTTTGTGTTCTTGAATGCGTATATGTGGGTTTTTGGATTCAAGAAATTTAATTTACACTATTTCCAAATTCTTTCATCTTATTTGTTTATTTTTTGAATATATATTGGATGGCAATGGCCTCATTTAGTTCAAATTCAGGGTTTCAAGTTGTTGATGTTTTATATATGTGTAATTTCACTTTAATATATTGTAATCTGATACATTTCCTATGAAGCTTATAGTGTGGTCTCATGATATTGTCCATGCACTATTGCTTTATGCTCCAACTATGGAAATCAAGACAATTAGTAGTTTAAACTCTGATTTTAATAAAACAAGGTTGTTTTTTTATTTTGGGAATTGAGGGAATTTTCATTTTCCCACATTGGAGATTTGGCCGAGAAAATTTTACCTCATTAAAAGGCGAAAAGTTCATATCAAGAAGTTGTTTTTGGGGCAGCGATCTTGCATCAAGGCTTGCTGGGATGGGGGGGGGGGGGGGGGAGGAGGAAGAGGAGTAGGATCTATTTTTATTTTCTTTATAATATGATGTTCACATTATCCTTTAAATTTCCTAAACAAATGAGTAGCAATTTCCAAAAAAAGAAAAATGCAGAATAAAGGTATATAATTGAAGAATTTCAAGAAGGATACCCAGAAATTGACAGTTACTGTAATTAAATAGCATCAACCTTTCAAGGAATAGTGTATACTATAAATAAATTGACATATATTTCGAACGAATTAATGTATATATATATATATATATATATATATATATATATATATATATATATATATATATATATATATATATATATATATACATACATACACTGCTTTCCTTTTTTCTAACTTTATTTTTGCACTTCGTTTTGTAGTATACTATAAATTGGGCCAGGAAAGTGTGTTCGATCGCCAAAACTTGGTGGAGATTGCGATTTCACACATTCAACGGAGATCTCCCTTTCCATAAGTGTGTTTGGTATGTTCTTAGCCATTGGATACAATTTGAAATTTATTCGGACCTGGTGTTGGTATGTTTGCGATTTCACACACTCATCTTGTGATATACTTATTAATATAATTAGAGAGACACAATTTTATATAATAAGTTTTCTGAAAGAGTAATGCCACATCCCCAAAAAGAGTTCTTCTATTACTGATTCACTAAGGTATTGTATTAAATTAGTTTTTGGGTAAAATGCAACTTTTAGTAACTGAACTGAAATAGCACTATTGACTGAATGTGAAACCAACAAATTGTAATTAGAAAGCATGCATAAACAACAAGAATAAGATTATGTTATTAGCGAAGATTTATGAATTATGGATTTGAGAAGAACACTTATTCTTAGAGAAAGGGTAAGTTGAGAGTCAAAATCTGGTTGAAAATATTGGTAGAGAGAGGGTATAATTGTGTAAGACTTAGCGGAGTTAGATTCACCTTGGTTAATCTATTTTTATAATTGAGAAATTATTAAAAGAGTTCTTTTATTACTGATTTAGGTTCGTTTGTAACGTCCCGTACTTACACTCTCTTTTGTACTTGACTTTTTTATGATAGAAACATGGGCAACCGGGACACCGTAAGCAATGAATAACTCCCTCCCATTTATGCTCTCGTTCCCTTAGAATCATCTTACAACAAAATCTGCCCACTACTGGATGCTATCAGCACGCTAAGGAATCTTGCAGTTATATAAGAAAGTATCTAGCTACTGCCCATCGTGGTAGTTGGAGACCAGTCCTGTGGAAAATCCAGCCTGCTGGAGTCATTATTTGGGTTTTATCTTCCTCGGGGCAATGTTATGCGTACCAGAATTCCTCTAATCATGAGGTTCCAGAATCACGAATGCCCTAAACCTGAGCTTTACTTGGAGTATAATGGCAAAACAGTCTGTATCAATGACATTCATATTGGAGAAGTTATCGAGTCCTCCACTCAAGAAATTACTAGTCTTGGACTAGGAACTTCAAATTTTCTACTTACACTCTCAGTGAAAAAAAAGTTATCCCTGACCTTACCATGATTGACCTACCGGGAATCACTAGGGTTCCCATTCAGGGTCAACCCGATGATATATATGAGCAAACATCTGGTATTATTATGAAGTATATCGAATCCAAAGAAAATACAATCCTCAATGTTTTATCTGCATCCGTCGACTTTCCTACTTATGAGTCCATTAGCATGTGTCGGCGGGTTGATAAAACTAGTGAGAGGACATTAGCTGTTGTTACAAAATCAGATAAGTCACCCAAAGGTTTGCTTGAAAAACTTATTGCAGATGACGTGAATATTGGTTTTGGTTATATTTGCGTGAGGAATCATTTATGGGATGAATCTTACGAGGATTCAAGGTTTGAAGAAGCTAGGATCTTTGAAACTCATCCTCTCCTGTCGAAATTACATAAATCCATGGTGGGTGTTTCGATTTTGGTCCAGAATTTGGTACGAATGCAAACCACTATTGTTTCAAAATGCCTACCGGATATTGTTAAAAAGGTCGACGCCAAGCTGAAAGAAAGTATTTCACAGCTCCAAATACAACCACAAAATTTGTCATCAATTCAGGAAGCAAGGACGGTTTTGACGAGGATTATTGGGGCTTCGAGAGAATCTTTAAGGAAGATCTTGTTGAAAATAAAACTTGTTTTTGAAATTAAAATAATTGGGCTTTATTAGTTTGTACTTTTGGGTTAATGTTTGGGTTATCTAAATAGTTAGTATTGGGCCTCCATAAAGTTAGATCCATTAAGAGTGATATTTTTCCAATAACATTATAGATCCCTCTTGTGTATTTTGGAGAGTGTAATAATAGTAGATTAGTGGAGATAGATGTAGAAGGTTCTCGAGATTCAATCTTGAGCCTTGATGTAAATTTAATCTCCACTGTTCATTTGAGATGGAGGATAGTATAAATAGGGGTATTGTCTCCACATTTTGTATCAAGAAAAATTTAGTGAGTTCTAATAAAAGAGTTCCTTTGACCAAATAGTTCTCCACTCCTTTTTCATATATTTTTCTCCCTCTCCTAAATATATAAACAACCTCTTCCAACAAAGTTGTATCAGAGCCAAGGATCTAAACTGGCTAATGGTATGGTTTATTTCCAAATCCCTCAACTCACTAAAGACAACTACAACCATTGGAGTATCAAGATGAAGGTGTTACTCGCTTCTAAAGATGTTTGGGAGATCGTTGAAAAAGTCTACAATGCGCCTCAAGATGAAGCCACTCTATACCAAGCTCAAAAGGTTAGATTAAAAGAAGCAAGGAGGACAGATCAAAACGCTCTCACTCTCATTCACCAAGCATTGGATGAAGGTACGTTTGAGAAAATTGTGTTTGCCATAACCGCCAAAGAAGCATGGGAGTCTCTATAAAATTCTCATAAGGGGATTGATAAGGTAAAGAAGGTTCGTCTCCAAACACTTAGAGGTGAGTTCGAGTCTTTACATATGAAAGATTCCGAGTTACTTTCTGATTATTTTGCTAGAGTTTTGTCTATTTTCAATCAACTGAAAACTAATGGTGAAAATATGAGCGACACACGGGTGGTAGAAAAAATCCTCCGCTCTTTAAGTTCCAAGTTTCACTATGTTGTTGTAGCAATTGAAGAATCTAAAGATACAGATTTTATGGGAATTGATGAAATCATTGGTTACTTAAAATCCCATAAAGAGAGACTTAACAGGAAAAGTCAGGAGGCTTTAGAGCAAGCTCTTCAAACAAAGCTTACATTAAAAGAAGGAAGATAATACAACAACGAACGGAGCCAAAGAGGAAGAGGTAGAGGTCAATTTCGAGGAAGAGGCGGTGTGAGGTTTTTCAATAATGAAAGGCAAAACTCATATCCAACAAGAGGACATGGAAGAGGGGGCTATACAAGAGGACATGGAAGAGGGGGCTAAACTCATATCCAAGGTACGAAAAATCTCAAATTAAGTGTTATAATTGTCAAAAATTCGGCCATTATGCTTCGGAATGCAGAAGTAATTCTAATATTGTGGAGGAGAAGGCTAACTATGTTGAAAAGGAAAAGTACGAGGATTCGACATTGTTATTATCATACAATTGAGAACATAATGGCGAAAATAAGATGTGGTATCTTGACACGGGAGCAAGCAACCATATGTGTGGCAAAAAGGACATGTTTGTGGAACTTGATGAATCGGTAAAGGGCAATGTTACTTTTGGCGATGAATCAAAATTGACGGTGAAAGGAAAAGGTAAGATATTGATTCGTACGAAAAATGGGAAGCACCAATTTATTTCAAATGTCTACTATGTTCCAAGCATGAAAATAAATATCTTGAGTCTGAGGAAACTCTTAGAGAAAGGTTATGATATCCACATGAAAGATCATAGTCTTTCTTTAAGAGACCAAAAAATGAATTTAATTGCTAAAGTACCTATGGCAAGAAGTAGAATGTTTTTGCTAAACATTCAAAGTGAAGGTGCAATGTGTTTAAATTCTTTCTTTAAAGACATGTCTTGGCTTTGGCACTTAAGGTTTGGGCATCTAAATTTTGGTGGCTTAAAATTATTGTAAAACAAAAGAATGGTTAAAGGGTTTCCTTCCATTAATCATCCGGATCAATTATGTGAAGGATGCTTACTTGGAAAACATTATAGAATGAGTTTTCCAAAAGAGTCAATTACAAGAGCAAAGAAGCCCCTATAGCTCATTCATACCGATGTGTGTGGACCTATTACTCCTTGTTCTTTTGGCAAAAATAAATACTTTCTACTTTTCATTGATGATTTTAGTAGAAAGACATAGGTTTATTTCATAAAAGAAAAATCATGAGTATTTTGTTCTTTTAAGAAATTTAAAGCACTTGTTGAAAAAGAAAGTGGTTATGAAATAAAATCTATGTGATCCGATAGAGGAGGCGAATTCAATTGTAAAGAGTTTGAAAAGTTTTGTGAAGAAAATGGGATACACCGTCCTTTAACGGTTGCATACTCACCTCAACAAAATGGAGTTGCTGAAAGAAAAAATAGATCCATTTTAAATATGACTTGAAGCATGTTGAAAAGTAAAAGAATGACAAAAGAATTGTCAAATAGAAGTTCCACTAGAATTGTGTGGAATAAAACTCCATAAGAAGCATGGAGCGGGAGAAAACTCGGAATTTATCATTTGAGAGTATTTGGGAGCATTGCATATGCTCATGTGCCGGACCAAAAGCTAACAAAGCTTGATGATATGAGTGAAAAATACATTTTTATTAGATAAGATTCACGCTCCAAAGGCTACAAGTTATACAATCCAATCAGTGGAAAAGTCATCACGAGTAGAGATGTCAAGTTTGATGAAGAAGGCTCGTGGAACTGGGATGCCCAGGAGGAAAACTATGAGTTTCTTCCTTAGTTTGAAGAAGAAGATGAAGATAGAAGCTATGGAGATGTAGAAGAGCCTATTACGCCACCTCCATCACCACCATCATCCACCCATGGAGATCCATAATCATCATCATTATCAAGTTAAAGTTCACATGAAAGAGCCCCGCGTTTGAGAATCTTGGATGACATATATGAGGTAACCGAAAATCAAAATGATATAACTATCTTTTATCTTTTTGCCGATTGTGAACCTATAGGTTTTAAAGAGGCCATACAAAATAAGAGATGGAAGGATGCAATGGATGATGAGATAAAAGCGATTGAGAATAATGACACGTGGGAGTTGATAAGTCTTCCCAACGGGCACAAAGCTATTGGAGTCGAATGGGTGTATAAAGCCAAGAAGAATGCTAAAGGATAAGTGGAGCGGTACAAAGCAAGACTAGTTGCCAAAGGATTCAAGCAACGGTATGGAATTGACTATGAAGAGGTATTTGCTCGTGTTGCTCATCTTCAAACCATAAGGTTAATTATCTCTTTAGCAGCTCAAAATAGATGGAAAATCCATCAAATGGATGTGAAGTCCGCTTTCCTAAATGGACATCTTGAAGAAGAGGTATATGTAGAGCAACCCGTGGGGTATGTTGTAAAAGGCAACGATTATAAGGTGTTAAAATTGAAAAAGGCATTATACGACCTAAAACAAGCACCAAGGGCTTAGAATAGTAGAATTGATCAATATCTTCATAAAAATGGTTTCAAAAATGCCCTTATGAGCATGCCCTATACACAAAGGTGAATGGAAATAAAGATATTTTAATTGTTTGCTTGTATGTGGATGATTTAATCTTCACGGGAAATGATGCAAAGATGATCGATGAGTTTAAGAAGGTGATGACAAGAGAATTCGAGATGACCGATATTGGGCTCATATCCTACTATCTTGGCATATTTCTCAAGAAAGCTATGCAAAGGAAGTTCTCAAGAAATTTAAGATGAATGAATGTCAACCCTTAAGCACTCCTGTGGAATGTGGAACCAAGTTGTCAAAGCATGAAGAAGGAGAAACAGTGGATCCAACATATTTTAAGAGCCTCGTTGGAAGCTTACGATACCTAACATGTACAAGGCCTGATATCCTCTTTGGAGTTGGACTTATCAGTCGTTATATGGAAACTCTAGCAACAACACACTTGAAGGTTGCAAGAAGGATACTTTGCTACGTCAAAGGTACAATTGACTATGGATTGTTTTATTAAGTCTCTAACAGTTTCAAGTTTATTGGCTATAGTAATAGTGATTGGAGAGGAGACTTAGATGATCGAAAAAGCACAAGTGGGTTCATGTTCTACATGGGAGACGTTGTATTCACATGGAGTTCAAAGAAGTAACCTATTGTCACTCTTTCCACTTGTGAAGCTGAATACGTCGCCACAATAAATTATGTCTGTCATGCAATTTGGTTAAAGAATTTATTGAAAGAGCTTAACATACCTGAAGATACGGTTGAGATATGCGTCGATAATAAATCGGAAATTGCATTAGCAAAGAATCTAGTTTTCCATGACAGAAGCAAGCACATCGACACAAGGTATCACTACCTTCGTGAATGTGTGGAAAAGAAGGAGGTACAATTAAACTACGTAAAGTCTCATGATCAAGTTGCCGACATCTTTACCAAGCCACTCAAGCATGAAGCGTTCCATAAGCTACGAAGACTACATGGAGTTATAAAACCAAGTTTAAGAGGAGGTGTTGAAAATTAAACTTGTTTTTGAAATTAAAATAATTGGGCTTTATTAGTTTTTATTTTTGGGTTAATGTTTGGATTGTCTAGTTAGTTAGTATTGGGCATCCATAAAGTTAGATCCATTAAGAGTGATATTTTTCCAAGAACATTCTAGATCCCTCTTGTGTATTTTATAGAGTGTAGGAAATAGTAGATTAGTGGAGATAGATCTAAAAGGTTCTAGAGATTCATTCTTGACTCCTGATGTAAATTTAATTTTCGCCATTCATTTGAGTTGGAGGATTGTATAAATAGGGGTGTTGTCTCCACATTTTGTATCAAGCAAAATTTAATGAGTTCTAATAAAAAAGTTCCTTTCAACAAATAGTTCTCAACTCCTTTTTCATATATTTTGCTCCCTCTCCTAAATATATAAAAAATCTCTTCCAACAGATCTTGCTGGTTGGAGACTTTGGTGAATACCCAGAGGAACAAAGGTTGCATTCAACTACTAGGATGGCTGAGATGCTTAGCACATACTCTGAGGTTCTTCAAGAGAGTGCAGAAAATTGTTGCATTGGGAACTTTCTGGTAGCAGAGATCTCTGTTTTAGAGGAAGAAAAAGGAATTCTACTACAGAATATCTTTGCTCGCAATGTTTTCCTCATACTCCTACAGAGAAAAGTTGTAGGAATTTCATCAGCACCAATTTATTTTTTAAATAATGTATGGAACTATGTTGAAGAAGTGTTGAATTCAATTTTGATGGAGCATTGTGAAAGTTACATGCAAATCCAGTCATTTACAAAAAGGGTTGCGCACAATCTTATTGAAAAGGTGAAAGACCAATCAATGAATAGAGCGAGAGAGATCGTAGAAATGGAAAAGTCTACGGACTATACTAGTGACCCTGAATACATGTCAACATGGCGCAAACTTTTGTCTCAGTGGATTTCACTTGAAGAAGTCACGAACAGTGACAGTAAGAGCTCTAAGGTCATGATTGAAGTTTTGGTGAGGTTGAAACAAGGCATTTAAGGAGTTATCCAACTATTATCATATAGCATGCATATTATTTAAAAATTAAGTTTAATGCATATTGGAATATTGTTCTCAAGAGAATGTTGGATAATGTGGCTTTATACTTAATGTGGAGCCTGAAGAACCTTGTGGATAAGGAAATGGAATTTGAGATGACGAAGGAACTCATGGGTGCTCATAGTAGCGTTTTGGACTTGATGTTGCAGGAGTTACCATCTGTTGCTAGAAAGCGGGAGAGGATAAACCAAAGAATAATGCTTCTGAAGGATTCTAAGGAGGTATTAGCTTATGTCATTGGCAGCAGTTATGTGGAAGTTGATCTCGATTAGGATGTGGCGTTTGAGCTGATATATGCAATTACTTTCTAATTGAGTTGGTCATAGTGTGTATTTTTTGCACCTCATTTTTTAGTCACTCGTTGTTGCTTATTCTTTTATTCAGTCAATCGCAATTGCTTATTTTTACAGTCATCTGCAATCTATCCCAACATTTTGGCTTTTCAATAAATCTGCCACAAATTTATGAAAAATTTCAGCATTACAATCTCCTTAAACTTTTCCTTTTAAATACCTTCTACAACCTCAACCCCAATTCCAATATATCACTATATATCTTATACGCTGAATGTACTTTTGTTTTTAATGAATTTCTCTTTAATCTTCATTTTTCACAAAATATGCATAACTAATAGAACAATACTTTAATCCATTCCTATAATTCAATTTGCTACAGAAATCCCATCCCCACCCCCACCCCCACAAACAAAATCTTCTTCACTTAAACAAAAAATAATAATTTGGATTTAAATTTCTCCCCTTCCTAGGTTTAGAAGTTATAGTGTGTTACTTGGGAGGTAGATTGTTGATGGAATTTCATCTACTCTATATAGGGAGAGAGATGTCACAAATTTCCCAGTTAGACATGATTTCTACCATCCAGTAGAGTTTGATTAGAAAACTAACACACAATCATCATTATTAAAATTGTATGACTTATCCAAAGGAACCACTATCAATTAATACTTCCGTCCCAAATTAATAGTCATCATTTGAAAATAATTTTTTGTTTGGAACGACCCAAAACGAAAAGGAAGACCATTAATTTAGGACGGAGGGAGTATGAATTTTCATATGGAAAACATTAAGTTAGGCCATAATAATTAATTACTTAATTCCAAATTTGTGTCCTCTCTATCCCTATAATTCCAAATTTGAATCTGCCCCAAATATATGATGAATTTAAGCATTCCAATCTCGTTAAATGGACCTGCAAACAACATGAAGTAAATACAAAATCCAACCTTTATGGTGAACGATGAGGTAAAAAAAAACTTGCGTAAGAGGGCGTGTTTGGTTCTCTATTATGAAAACTCGATTTAAACGTTGTTTTTAAATGCAATTTTAAAATTCAGTTTTTGGTGTTTATAATTATTGGTGTGCGTTTGGTAAACTTGTTTTTAAATACAGTTTTTTGAAAATTTGACAAAATTGACAAACATGTATATTTATATTATATATATATATATATATATATGTGTATATATCTAAACACATATATAAAACTTTCATACATACATGATACATGAATGTATACATACATACATACATACATTATATACATGTACATTGAATATTATGTATATTTAATGAGGTATGTTGGAGAGTTTAACTATATATATGTATACACACACACACAGACACAAACATATATATATATATATATATATATATGTGTGTGTGTGTGTGTGTGTGTGTGTGTGTGTACCCACTTTGGTACACATATCCCATATCCAATGCTCTAAATGCTTATGCCTTAGTGTTGTGGGTCTTGCGAGGGCAGTAAGTACAACCCATTATTACCTTGTCTTGTTAGATGGCTATGGAAAATGGGAAAGAAAGTGTGTATGTGTAATGATGTACGTATATAAATATATATATGTAATGATATTGGATGTATACTTCACAAGAAAATTGTATACATATATGAATTGATAATATTATTTTAATACATATGTAGTATATGTATATTTTATATTATTCCATAAATTAATAATATATGTATAAAACTATATATAAGTATCATGTATCTATTCATATTATTATTTAACATATGGATCTTAGTATATTATATAATTTAATAATATAAATATACATAATTTTGTATACGTGTACATATATATTTTTTATTTATAAGAATTGCACACATATTAATGTGTTATGTATGTATATTATTTAGTAAGGTATATATGCATTAAAATATTAAGAATGAATAATTCTGAGTTGAAAAATAAAAAACAAAAGTTATAAAACACCTATTTGTTGTTTTCTGAAAAACTTGATTATAATATATAAATATTATAATTCAGTGCAGATTGTTAAACATAAATTTTTATCAGAATTGTATTTAAACACTGAAAACTTGATTAACATATGGATTTTTTTTTTTAATAAATGTCTGAATGCCTTGGAATCGCTTTAGAATGTAAAATGAATGCAATCATCCCATAATTGACAATTGCACAATGTTTGAAGACCTAAACGTGGGAATCACATGCACCAAACTCAAAAATAGCTACTACTCTAGTCACACCTCCCCCATGTCCAGTTACAGTCCCAGTAATGTAAACCTACACCAACCCACTTATATCCAGAACAAGGCATACCCCCAGTGAATAAAAAACCAACCCCAACCAGTGGCGGAGCCAGGAAATGTCCTTGGGTGAGGCAATCAACGAACTTGAAAATGCAAAGTTTTCTAAAATTAACGAGGGTTCAGAGGTGGGAGCCCTCGAGATGAATTTGAAGGGTTATTATTACATTTTCAAAAGTATTCACTCATATATTATTGACTCAATTAATATCACAATCACATTTTAATTGAGTTTAAGTGTCGGATTCAAGAAAAAAACTATAAAAAAAATCATAATATGTGCA
The DNA here is from genome assembly GCA_949130495.1 of Sambucus nigra. Taxonomy (NCBI): domain Eukaryota; kingdom Viridiplantae; phylum Streptophyta; class Magnoliopsida; order Dipsacales; family Adoxaceae; genus Sambucus; species Sambucus nigra. The sequence continues at coordinate 20,349,746 of OX422219.1, read as the reverse complement.
AAATACAAAACTAAGATATAATATGTTCAGAAAATAAATATGTGATATTTTTTCCCTCGGGTTAGTTACAAATATATTATAAACCTTTTAATTTAAAAAATGTATAAGAAACTCGAAGGTACACATTGTTTTGCCTATTACTCAATTATTATTTATTACTCACTTGTAATCTCAAAAGAATATAGTTGAGATGATAGAGATATAGAAACTAACATAGTTAGTAGAGATGGAAAAATATACATTGCTATAAAAAAGATGAAGTACTATATATTCTTGGAGTTCTCCTGATTTGGTGCATCTAGATATAATTTGGATTGGGTTAGTGTATGTAGATTTTTTTTCTTCCAAATCCTGGGTGAGAGACTTGCCCAACCCATTGCACCGTGGTTTCGCCACTGACCCCAATAGCCATGAAGAAAACCTAAACCAACTTAAAAAAAACTCAACACCCAAGGACAATACCTAACCATTTCATCTAACCAACGAAACAATAACCTAAATAACCATGATGTAATCCTAACCACATCAACAAATGACTTAAAATAATACCTCCAATTTTTTTGAAGAAACTGTTAATTAAGTAACAAAAGTAACCAAATACCTAACCCAATTGAAACCCAAACCAAATCTACTCCCAGTATAATGCATATAATTCGAGAAAAAATCAATGCCACAACTTAACTAACAAGGTCATAAAGAGAACCAACTTTTACAACCAAGCAGAATGACTTCAAAGCCACCAATAACATGGCAGAGTGGTCTTTCAATTAGTAACTTTCCATCACTACCCTTAAAAAGAATAAGTGAGTAAGAATTATAGTTAATAAAGCCTCCCCCCCCAAAAAAAAAAAGCGACGTGAGCAACCAATCATTCAGTTAATTGTCAAGAAAACTGAAGAGCGGCTAAAAATAGGAAGAGCAAACAAGGTGACTCTGATGTGAATAAGGGCATTTTCATCATTTTTTTCATTTTTAGTCTTTTTTTTAGTATTTCATTGTATTCTCCTTATGTTTAGTATTTAGAAGAAGGAAGGTTATTGACTCCTAGGGACATAATTGGAATTATAATTGTTAGCTTAGAGGCCAAGCAACCTCCTTCCTATAAATACTCATGTATAGCCTTATTTGAGGCATTCTTCCATTTTATGAGATATTGATTAGAGAGAATTGAGACAAGAGTCCTCTTTTCTTGTTCCCATTTGGCGTCATTTACATCAATTGGTATCAGAGCCTAGTCGGTTCTACCCGTAGTTGTTGTTGTTGTAAAAAACAAAAAATCGTAAACAACGTCAAGATGGGTTCAAGAACGGTGCAAACCCCGTGGAAATTCCCAACGAAAGTCTTATAGAGGTCATCAACTGATTAATGTCCCGGATGGATGAAATTGACGCACGACTTTCTTCACCCACAACCAACACTGGACGCCCTCACACCGCCCGGTATCATCGCAAAACCCTAACCCTAATTGCCTCAAATCAACCCACTCTACACCCCTACCACAAAAAACCCTAATCCTACAAACCCTAGCCCCATATACATCCAAGAAAGAACCACCACCACAACCAGTTGCCCAGAATACCAAAAAAAAACTGAATATTCAATCCAACCCGAAACAAACCCACCACCCTTCAAAACCCTAAACCGCCCAAGTCCGACCCCAAATTCAGCCTGATCTAACCCGAAAAAATAGAATATTCATTGTGCCTGGTGCCGGAGCTGCTGGCTGCTCGGCTTGGGCACGCCTATCTTTTGGAGCACGTCTCGGAGGCATCTGAAACGTGAACAAGTTTTTTAGTCTACAGTTATTATCACATCTCAAATAGCTGAAGACTTAAACGTAAGAGCAAGAATACAACAATCCTAAAAATAGGGCTCTATAGCAATAACGTTAAGCTGAAAGCGAAATAAGCCGTACAGATCCTATGGACACTAGAACCTGATGCTCTGATACCACCTGTGACACCTCGCCTAATTAAATACCGGGCGATCACTCATTTATTAAATTAAATCAAGGTAAACAGTAGGTTCATTCTCAGCATCACTGTCGATAAAAATAAATTTTCCAATTTAACACCCTAAATAATTAAGCTAAGTGTCAAAAACATTTTCATACAAACTTTCCAAATTTTAATTAACGAAAAAAAATTATTTATTTAATTAAAACAACATTTCTACAATTAAGAATCACACCACAATAAACTAAATAACATAAACCATTCGTCAATCGAATGTCAACATATGAAACTAAAATCACAAATCCATCCTGAATAAAACCCATAGAACAATACTGGGAATAACTGAAATATAAATGTCCCAACAACAAACGAAATAATGGAAAGGGCGACACATGCCCAATAAATGAGAATGCTAGAAGTGGAGTCAATAAAAGAAGTCGTCTACTCAAGTGACCTGCAACTCCCACCTAAGCTGCAGCACGTTCCTCTCTAGGGATCCTAAGCAAGACGCCCCTGTGGCTGGGCACCTGAAAATATACATATATATACAACAGAGAGAGAGAGAGAGAAAGAAACGGGTCAGAGCCCGAAAGTGTGTTTGATTTTAAAATACGTTTAGCAAGTACTTAAATTGATACAGGCCAATGCAATAACATATTAGTACGTCACTCTCTTGAGAAAATACTCACCACTCTTTTAATGTGCACACCTATCGCACTAACCTTCCCCACGGTTTCTTATCATTTAACGCACTAGTCTTTCTAAAAGATTTAACTTAACTTAGATTACTCGCAAGATTTATAATTCACGACTCCATTTTAAAAATAAATGTTCCAAACAGAAATCAAAGTCCTCCATTTTATCTTTATAAAATCAATAAAGTTTTATAGTGACATATTATACTTTTTCAAAACAAGTAATTAATAATTTGAGTCAACAACCATGTCCTACTTATCAAATCTCAGTAGACAGTTTCAAATATCATAATCTCATATATATATTAACTACTCGTATAATATATATATATAACAGCACCCCGAATAAAACTATGGTGCGTGCATACTCTACTATCCAAAGACCCATGTCACTCATATTAAGGGGAATACATTCGGAATCACTCTCGAATTGTATTAACAGAAATACACAAACAATATTAAGGCGAAGCATAGATTCCAAGTCTCTAAGAGGATGGCACATACCGGCGTCTCTTAGGACCGTCTGAACTATCACATCGATAGCCTGTACCAAGGATATCTATCTCCTAGGGTACAAGTCAATATCCCCCATAAAGGTCCCATCGAGATAAGACTTGTCCCAGCGCGGAAACCTCAGGGATAGTAAGTAGCGTGGGTAAGATTTTCACATGCATACAATATATGTACACACAATCATATAAATATACCACATTATCATATTAATATAGGTTCTTCTCAGCACCCGTAATTATACCATTTATCTTTAATTTCACAGTTATAGAATTTCGTATAAGGTTTTATTCCTAACCTTAACTCGAAGGGTTTTCTCACTTATTACCTAATACTCATGGGCTACATCCTCACAAATCTGAATTTCAGTAAGTGTCTTTATTAGGTTCCAACGTAACTCTCTTACGCACCTCACCCTTTAAATTCATAAATCCACTAACCTAAAGTAAATATCCCATAAATACCATTTTTGTTAAAGATTAAAGGTTCCAACATTTATTCATATACCCTACTGGCCCTCAATGTCTCCCAAATCAATTCATCAAGAGTGCCCAAGAATTATATCACGACAATTTGAATTTAACGCATTTAAAGAGGGAATTAGGAGTCTGCCAGGAGGGGTCGATCGATCGAAGCTTGGGGCTCGATCGATCGAAGCTCTAGGCTCGATCGATCGATCAAGCAGGTCTGGGCAAAATTCTGCAGAATGCAGTTACGGGTTTCATCCAACTTCTTCATCTAAAACGATGTGTTTCCATTCTAATCGCCCCAAAAATCCTACTATCATCATTATAACATTATACCAGGTGTTTATAACGTAAAGCATGCGTGTAACTATCATTAAACATGGATTTTCAACCTAAAATCATGTCCAATTATCAAGAACCCTAGAATTTTCTTAAACAGATTTCTAATGAATCTTTTTCCAATATTTCTTTATTATGATCACCAAATTTCGTGGATTATTACCTCTACATGGCAAGGGTTTCCAGAATTTACATATACATCAATACTACATGGGTTCTCCTATAAAAAATGGGGTTTTCTTCCATAGTTTTTATCACAATTTATTCCCAAGCTAACATGAAGATTGCATCAATGAAAATAGCAAGTTTAAACACTTGCCTGGGATTTTGGTATGCAGATTCCCAGATGATTTTGGTATGGCTGTGTTCCTTATCTCGTGATCTACGCGGTGGTGGTTGTGGCGGTGACATCCGGTGGCTTTTTTGCCTTGGTTTGCTTTGGAGCTCTCTCCTCTCTTCTCCAATGGCCGTCACTTGATTTGTGAATGTTCTAACCCTAAGAGGCTGACCTAATGGCTGATATAGGTTGGCTGAAATTCGTGGGTTTAATTACCCACTTAAGTAAAATGACTAAAATGCCCTTCCGGGGCACCAATAAAACGCCCCGAGACCCAAACTAAACCCCCGGGTATACTTTTCTGACTATCTCGACCCTTCCGGACGCGTTGGCGCACTCAAAATGACCATACGAACAACTTATAAAATATTTACTTTTTATTTAACAAAATTAGTCCCGACGTGACACGGGCACGTCCCGACTTAAATTTTCGAAATAGTCATTTAATTCACTTATGACATTCTATATAACAAATATAATATATTACTATGCTCATTAGTAATATTTATCAAGTTTCCCATAATTACTAACTCTCGTCACGTTAATAATTATAACATATTTAATTTCCAGATTTTTTATTAAATAAACCGTCACATTAAATTTAATAAATCCCCAAATTAATATAGCATAACAATACGGGGTATTACATACTTACCCCCTAATAACGGAATTTCGTCCCGAAATTCGAAAAATAAGGCATACCTGGTAAAAACAACTCTGGGTATCTTTCGCGCATATCTGCCTTATGCTCCCAAGTGGATTCCTCCACATTATGATTCTCCCACTGGACTCGCACAAGTGGAACTACTTTCGACCTCAATCTCTTCTCACTATAGTCTAGAATAGCCACTGGTCTCTCCTTGTAAGAGCTGTCAGACTGTAAGTCTATCTCATCTATCGCAATGTGAGTATGGGCCATATCATCCCGAAGAAATCGTCTCAACGACGAGATGTGGAATACATCGTGGATGCGATGTAAGTGTTCTGGCAATCCCAACCTGTATGCTACCGACCCAATCCTCTCGATGATGGGGAATGGTCCCACGTACCTCAGGGCCAACTTCCCCTTCTTCTCGAACCTCATCACACCCTTCATAGGAGATACATGCAGTAACACTTGATCTCCCACATTAAACTCCCGGAAGAACCGTTTTGCATCGGCATAGCTCTTCTGCATATCATGGGCTACCCTAATACGACTCCTGATTATCTCAATCCTCGCGGAGGTCTCTTGAATCACTTCTGGTCCTAGAAACTTGTTGTCCCCCACCTCGAGCCAACAGGTTGGAGAACGACAAGGCCTTCCATACAAAGCCTCAAATGGAGCCATACCAATCGTAAACTGATAAGAGTTATTATAAGCAAACTCTACCAGTGGATGATGTGGCTCCCATCCTCCTTCAAAATCGAGAACACACATACGTAGCATATCCTCCAACATCTGATTAGTACACTCTGTCTGTCCATCTGTCTCTGGGTGGTAAGCTGAACTTAACTTCAACTCAGTACCCATAGCCTCCTGAAAGCTTTCCCAGAAATGTGACACAAAAATCTTGTCTCTATCTGACACAATATTCAGGGGCACCCCATGTAATCTGACAATCTCAGCGATGAACAACTGAGCATACTGACCCGTGGTATAATCTGTCCTCACTGGAAGAAAATGAGCCACCTTGGTCAAACGGTCTACAATCACCCAGATAGAATCGTGGCCCCGCTGTGACGTAGGCAATCCTGTAATGAAATCCATGGAAATACTCTCCCACTTCCACGCGGGTACTTCCAATGGCTGAAGTAATCCTGACGGTTTCTGGTGGTCCACCTTCACCAGCTGGCAAGTAGAACACTTGTATACAAATTCGGCGATGTCTTTTTCATCCCACTCCACCAGTATTGACGTCTCATGTCCTGGTACATTTTATCACCTCCCGGATGTACTACAAATCGGGACCCGTGAAAATGAGTCATCACTTCATGACGTAACTCCGCTCCTTCTGGAACCACTAATCTCCCATTAAACAGCAAACCTCCATCAGAACTAACAGAATAGGACTCAGCACCCTCGACTAGAAGTCGCACAATCTGCTCCTGGAAAAACGGGTCTGTGGTCTGTGCCTGTATCACCCTCGTAACAATATCGGCTGTGACTGACATCACGGATATGAAAGAACGGGCTACTGCGTCCTGGTGACCCAACTCCTTCCACTTTGCTTTCCAGATGTCCGCTACATCGTCTACCGGTCTACGGCTCAACACATCAGCAACTACGTTGGCCTTCCCCGGATGATATTGTATATCGAACTGGTCGTCCTTCATAAACTCTAACCACCTGCGCTGATGCATATTCAGCTCTCGCTGAGTGAACAGGTACTGCAGTGACTTATGGTCTGTGAACAAACGGAATTTCTCACCCAATAAGTAGTGCCTCCAAATCCTCAATGCAAAGACAACCGCTGCTAACTCCAGGTCGTGGGTGGGGTAATTCTTCTCATACGGCTTAAGTTTGCGGGAAGCAAAAGCTATAGCCTTCTCCTCCTGCTGGAGTACACCTCCAAGTCCCCGTAAAGACGCATCGGTATAAACCAGGTACTCCACACCCGGTTTCGGTAAGGCAAGGACTGGTGCTGAAGTAAGCTTGTCCTTCAGCTCGTCGAAAGCCAACTGACAAGCGTCATCCCAAACATATGGTACCCCTTTGCGAGTCAGATTCGTCAATGGACCCGCTATTTTGGAGAATCCCCGAATGAATCTCCTGTAGTATCTTGATAATCCCAAGAAACTACGCACTTCCATCGGTGTCGTGGGCTGTCCCCACTCCCTCACCGCTGACACTTTGCTCGGGTCAACTGCAATCCCCTGTTCAGAAACAACATGGCCCAAGAACTATACTTCTCGCAACCAGAATCCACACTTCTCATACTTAGCATACAACTGATGCTCTCGTAGAGTCTGAAGAACCTGCCTCAAGTGCTCGGCATGCTCCTCCTCTGAGTGTGAATATATCAAGATATCATCTATAAAGACGATGACGAACTGATCCAAGAACTCTCTGAATACTCGGTTCATCAAGTCCATGAAAATGGATGGGGCATTTGTGAGTCCGAACGGCATCACCCTGAACTCATAGGACCCATATCTAGACAAGAAGGCAGTCTTTGAAACATCCTGCTCTCTAATACGTAACTTATGGTACCCCGACCTCAGATCTATCTTCGAAAAGAAAGTTGCTCCTCTCAACTGGTCGAACAGATCATCGATTCGAGGCAACGGATACTTATTCCGTATCGTGACCTTGTTCAATTCACGGTAGTCCACACACAATCTCAGTGAACCATCTTTTTTCTTCACAAACAAGACTGGAGCGCCCCAAGGTGAGGTACTCCTACGGATGAAGCCCTGACCTAACAGCTGCTCTATCTGATCTCGTAGCTCTCGCATCTCTGCCAGAGCCATACGGTACGGTGCGCGTGCTATAGGTCTCGTATCTGGCAGTAAATCTATAACAAAGTCTATCTCACGACTGGGCGGTAGGCCTGGTATCTCCTGAAACACATCTGAATACTCCCTGACAACAGGGATCGAATCTAAGGGAATCATAACCTCCTTAGAGGTATCCTCCTCTATGTAATACAAATGAGCGGTCGAACCTCCCTCTAGGCGAGGCATCACCACTACAAACATCTCTTGCCCCGGAATGGCAAAAATAATGCTCCCACCGAAGCAATCAATCATGGCTCTATAAGCTGCGAGCCAGTCCATACCAATAATCACATCATGCTCGTGCATGTCTAAGACTAACATGTCTGCAGGTAATACCAAGCTACCAATCTCCACCCCCACTCCCCGACATATAAAGAAAATAAGTGACCCACTCCCCAGGGGTGAGTCGACGCACGTCACGGTGCTCTCTGCTGTGGCTAACAACCCTAAGGCCTTCGCAAAATGCATAGCTATAAAACAATGTGTTGCCCCCGTATCAAATAATACCCGACCCATAGTACCATGGATAGGAAACATACCCTCAATCGCGGGTGGTGCCTGTGGAGCTGCTGCCTGGTGGACGTTATAGACAGGTCCATACTGCAATTTCCCCTACTGCACTGGAGCTGCTGGAATGGCTGGTAGGGCTGGCACCTGGGCTGGAGCTGGGAGGGCAGGTGGAAAGAGTGGTCTCTGTGGCTCATTACGGGCTCCCTGCTGTTGTGGGGCCCTATCGCCCTCTGGGCAATCCTGGCGCCTATGGCCATGTTTACCGCACCCAAAGCATCGGCCTTTGAAGTTTCCTCCCCTCTGACCCTGCTGTCCACGGCCCTGCTGGCCGTTACCTCCACGCCACTGGCCCTGTTGGCCCTGATGTGCACGCTGTTGGCCTTGCTGGCCCTGTTGCTGTCCCTGTGGTCGCTATTGGCCCTGCTGATTAGGCTAGCCCTGATGGCCCTGCCTGAAACCCCCGAATCCCTGCCTAGAATCACCTGAATAGAATCGCTTAGCAGGGTCCCCCTGATGGGAACTCTGCTCGTGCATATGAGTCTGTCCCAGAGATGGTGCCCCACCGGCACTATTACCCCCGGTCCTGCCCTGCTGGCTGGACTCTCCTGCTCTCTTGCTTCCTTGAAGATGGAAGCGGTGATCCTGGCAATGTAGTAACACTGCATTGAGTACCTCAGTGAAAGTACTCAGGGATAGATTCCCAATAAGGTGCTGACGGATCCTCCAAGCTAACCCGTCGACAAACAGCAAAATCTTCTTGTTCTCAGTGGGTGCCTCATCCGGCACAATAGTGAGAAGTCTCGTAAACTCCTCCTCATACTCAGCTACAGTAAGGTTCTCCTACTTCAGATTTAGTAATTTCCACCTCATCTCAGTCTGCACTGCGGGTGGAAAATACTTGCGGTCAAACCGCTCCCAGAACAACTGAATAGGGATCGTGTCCCTCTCCTCCAAAGTAGTAGTGGACTCCCACCACTGTAATGCGACTCCCACCAGCTTAAAGGAAGCCAATAACTGCTTTTTCACGTCAGTGCACTCATACATACGGAGGTGCCGCTGGATGTCTTTCTTCCATTGGCTGACTGTAACAATATCGGAGCTACCAGAAAACTCAGGGGGATACGCTTTCTGAAAAGCATCCCGAACCCTCTCCCATGCAGATGGAAGCTGTGCTGGTACTGGCGCCACTGCCTGAACCTGGGGTGGAGCCTGTTGAATCACCGCTATTGCGGCATTCACCGCCTGAGCAACAATGGTGGCTACTTCGTTCACATTCATTGTGCCTGGTGCCGGAGCTGCTGGCTGCTCGGCTTGGGCACGCCTATCTTTTGGAGCACGTCTCGGAGGCATCTGAAACGTGAACAAGCTTTTTAGTCTACAGTTATTATCACATCTCAAATAGCTGAAGACTTAAACGTAAGAGAAAGAATACAACAATCCGAAAAATAGGGCTCTATAGCAATAACGTTAAGCTGAAAGCGAAATAAGCCGTACAGATCCTATGAACACTAGAACCTGATGCTCTGATACCACCTGTGACACCTCGCCTAATTAAATACCGGGCGATCACTCCTTTATTAAATTAAATCAAGGTAAACAGTTGGTTCATTCTCAGCATCACTGTCGATAAAAATAAATTTTCCAATTTAACACCCTAAATAATTAAGCTAAGTGTCAAAAGCATTTTCATACAAACTTTCCAAATTTTAATTAACGAAAAAAAATATTTATTTAATTAAAACAACATTTCTGCAATTAAGAATCACACCACAATAAACTAAATAACATAAACCATTCGTCACTCGAATGTCAACATATGAAACTAAAATCACAAATCCATCTTGAATAAATCCCATAGAACAATACTGGGAATAACTGAAATATAAATGTCCCAACAACAAACAAAATAATGGAAAGGGCAACACATGCCCAATAAATGAGAATGCTAGAAGTGGAGTCAATAAAAGAGAGAGAGAGAGAAAAAGAAACGGATCAGAGCCCGAAAGTGTGTTTGATTTTAAAATATGTTTAGCAAGTACTTAAATTGATACAGGCCAATGCAATAACATATTAGTACGTCACTCTCTTGAGAAAATACTCACCTCCCTTTTAATGTACACACCTATCGCACTAACCTTCCCCACGGTTTCTTATCATTTAACGCACTAGTCTTTCTAAAACATTTAACTTAACTTAGATTACTCGCAAGATTTATAATTCACGACTCCATTTTAAAAAGAATGTTCCAAACAGAAATCAAAGTCCTCCATTTTATCTTTATAAAATCAATAAAGTTTTACAGTGACATATTATACTTTTTCAAAACAAGTATTTAATAATTTGAGTCAACAACCATGTCCTAATTATCAAATCTCAGTAGACAGTTTCAAATATCATAATCTCATATATATATTAACTACTCGTATAATATATATATAACAGCACCCCGAATAAAACTATGGTGCGTGCATACTCTACTATCCAAAGACCCATGTCACTCATATTAAGGGGAATACATTCGGAATCACTCTCGAATTGTATTAACAGAAATACACAAACAATACTAAGGCGAAGCATAGATTCCAAGTCTCTAAGAGGATGGCACATACCGGCGTCTCTTAGGATCGTCTGAACTATCACATCGATAGCCTGTACCAAGGATATCTATCTCCTAGGGTACAAGTCAATATCCCCCATAAAGGTCCCATCGAGATAAGACTTGTCCCAGCGCGGAAACCTCAGGGATAGTAAGTAGCGTGGGTATGATTTTCACATGCATATAATATATATACACACAATCATATAAATATACCACTTTATCATATTAATATAGGTTCTTCTCAGCACCCGTAATTATACCATTTATCCTTAATTTCACAGTTATAGAATTTCGTATAAGGTTTTATTCCTAACCTTAACTCGAAGGGTTTTCTCACTTATTACCTAACAGTCATGGGCTACATCCTCACAAATCTGAATTTCAGTAAGTGTCTTTATTAGGTTCCAACGTAACTCTCTTACGCATCTCACCCTTTAAATTCATAAATCCACTAACCTAAAGTAAATATCCCAATAAATACCATTTTCGTTTAAGATTAAAGGTTCCAACATTTATTCATATACCCTAGTGGTCCTCAATGTCTCCCAAATCAATTCATCAAGAGTGCCCAAGAATTATATCACGATAATTTTAATTTAACGCATTTAAAGAGGGAATTAGGAGTCTTCCAGGAGGGGTCGATCGATCGAAGCTTGGGGCTCGATCGATCGAAGCTCTAGGCTCGATCGATCGATCAAGCAGGTCTGGGCAAAATTCTGCAGAATGCAGTTACGGGTTTCATCCAACTTCTTCATCTAAAACGATGTGTTTCCATTCTAATCACCCCAAAAATCCTACTATCATCATTATAACATTATACCAGGTGTTTGTAACGTAAAGCATGCGTGTAACTATCATTAAACATGGATTTTCAACCTAAAATCATGTCCAATTATCAAGAACCCTATAATTTTCTTAAACAGATTTCTAATGAATCTTTTTCCAATATTTCTTTATTATGATCACCAAATTTCATGGATTACTACCTCTACATGGCAAGGGTTTCCAGAATTTATATATACATCAATACTACATGGGTTCTCCTATCAAAAATGGGGTTTTCTTCCATAGTTTTTATCACAATTTATTCCTAAGCTAACATGAAGATTGCATCAATGAAAATATCAAGTTTAAATACTTGCCTGGGATTTTGGTATGCAGATTCCCGGATGATTTTGGTATGGCTGCGTTCGTTGTCTCGTGATCTACGCGGTGGTGGTGGTGGCGGTGACATCCGGTGGCTTTTTTGCCTTGGTTTGCCTTGGAGCTCTCTCCTCTCTTCTCCAATGGCCGTCACTTGATTTGTGAATGTTCTAACCCTAAGAGGCTGACCTAATGGCTGATATAGGTTGGCTGAAATTCCTGGGTTTAATTACCCACTTAAGTAAAATGACTAAAATGCCCTCCCGGGGCACCAATTAGGCCTAAAAACGCCCCGAGACCCAAACTAAACCCCCGGGTATACTTTTTTGACTATCTCGACCCTTACGGACGCGTTGGCGCACTCAAAATGACCATACGAACAACTTATAAAATATTTACTTTTTATTTAACAAAATTAGTCCCGACGTGACACGGGCACGTCCCGACTTAAATTTTCGAAATAGTCATTTAATTCACTTATGACATTCTATATAACAAATATAATATATTACTATGCTCATTAGTAATATTTATCAAGTTTCCCATAATTACTAACTCTCGTCACGTTAATAATTATAACATATTTAATTTCCGGATTTTTTATTAAATAAACCGTCACATTACATTTAATAAATCCCCAAATTAATATAGCATAAAAATACGGGGTATTACATTATCCTACCCCCACATGACGACGCACCTTCACCCCGACCCCACTCCTCCCCAAAATTCGAGCCTCCCCCTCCAACTGAGTGGCGCACCGATGTCTCCCCTTGTGATTCTTTGGGTCCGAAAGTTACTCCGTATGTACCTCTCTGAGAGCGACATTATTTTTTGTGTTATCAGAAGGGGCACCAGATGAGCCACTATCCCTATTGCCAGCCATTGGTCCCCGCTCCACCTCTTTCACCACCACGAAAGGACATTCCCCCTTATATTCCTCATCCACCAATCCCTTTACAGGGACCACCACCAGCTCCTGATCCTCTTCATCCACTGCCTTTGAGACAGCCACAAAGAGTAGTACTTACCGAGTCTTCTCTAGGCATTGATGACCTAGATGAGGATGCATTGTCCCTCTAGGGTGGTGAATCCATTACACACTTAATCCTTAAATTATCATCCAGGAGTATGGAGGGTGATATACGGGTGGATATCCCAATGTTCGATGTCCACCTACAGCCCAATGCCGTTGTTGATTGACTAGCCGCTATGGAGAGGATATTTGAGTACAAGCGATTGAAAGGTCGTCGGTGTGTCTTGTTAGTGGCGACCAAGTTTTAGGGCTACGCGAGTTTATAGTGGAATGATTTAGAGCAGCACCGTGTTCTTGAGGGTCAGCCTCCTATACAGTCTTGGGTAGAGCTTAGGGAACAATTGATGACCCATTTTGTTCCCGCTACTTATGAGCATGATCTCTTGTTGCGGGTCGAGTCTCTTCAACAGGACACTACAGTCTTAGACTACACGAAGCGCTTTCAGCTTCTTTGTACTCGTGCGCACCTCGATAAGAGTGAGGAGCAGCGGATTAGTTGGTATATCCACGGTCCTCAGAGTTATATCCAGGTAGATCGCGATTTATGTGACATCACCTCCTTTGCAAGGGCGGTTGAGTACGCCACCAAAGTCGAGTCATTCCATCAGACAACCCCTCCACCCCATGGGTGCTCCACTCCAGCTCCTCCAGCACCCGTGACTTTTACTTCTCCTGTGATCCCGCTTACCTCAACTATTCTGACGCCCACGGTTCCATCTCCTGAACCCACTCACCCGGTGACATTCAAATGTTAAAATTATGGGGTGATTGGCCATAGAGCATTGGACTGCTCTCTCCCATGGCGTCGCGCTTTCCTAGCTTCTAGAAATCCTGAGTATCTTAAGGAGATGATGGAGGTTCCACGCCAGCATGCTCTCATTACTATTCTCTATGGTGACATTGAAGGCCTTCCCCTATGAGTTTGAGGACGAACTCCTTCAAAGGGGGAGAGTGATGTGGATAAGGTACTTTTCGTCATTTTTGTCATTTATAGTCTTTATATTATTTTTTGTATTTCATTGTATTCTCCTTTTGTTTAGTATTTAGAAGAAGGAAGATTTTTGGCTCCTAGGGACATAATTGTTAACTTAGAGGCCAAACAACCTCCTTCCTATAAATACTCATGTGTAGCCTCATTTAAGGCATTCTTCCATTTTATGAGATATTGATTAAAGAGAGTTGAGACGAGAGTCCTCTTTTCTTGTTCCCATTGGGCGTCATTTACGTTAGACTCAAAGAGGTGTAGATCTAAAAAATAAAGAGAGAAAGAAGTTTTCTCCTCAAGCCCATAAGATATGAGCGAAGTGTTAAGACCACCTATAGGAGGAGGACATCATTGAAGTCCTTATAAGTGTGGATGATATGGTTGTATAAACAAGTTATGTTAACAAAAATGAATCAAAAGAAAGGGAGTTTTATAGATGACCCTATTCAGCCACATGAGACGGGGCGACCTTAGATAGTTCAAGTGATGAAGAAGATGGTCAACTCCTATCATTCGATCAATTTTTCGACGAAGATTAAAAAGAAGAAATTAGAGAAAATAAGCATAAGTTTAAGCTTGCCAAACATCACTTATATCGAGATGCACGGACTGGCCAGAGGACTGTCCCTTTGGTGGTCTGAAATTTTGAAGTGAAAATCATTTCCAATATAAGGAACATTATATATACAAAAATATGGTACTAGACCTGCTGGAAAAAAATGGTGATCCTCTTTTGTTTATGCAGAACCAAACGGGGACAAAACAAAAGATGTATGGAAAACTCTTAGTTGGTTCCATAAACCATCCCTGTCTTGTAGTGGGAGACCTCAACTGTATATGAGCAAATTGGAAGAAACAAGAAGGTAATGAGGATAATGGAATTCCACAACTTGTTGACGAGGTGAAACTTTATGGATATGGATTCTCAACACCCCAAATACACGTTGGGAAATGGAAGAAGAGAACATGTGATCATCATAGATAGGATTGATAGGGTGATGTCCAATGTTGATCAAAGGAACTGTTTTGAGATGCACAAGTTATTCACGAGACTATCACGGGATCTTACCACTCTCTAATACTTTTCAATTTAAATCTAATTCCCAATCAGATAAGGTCAAAAGGAAGTTTTAATATGAAGTTACGTGGGTGGATTATCCTCTATGTTTATATTCAAGAGGGTTGGCTGGAGAATTTCAAGGGCTCAACTATATATCAACTAACTCAAAAGTTAAGGTGGTGTCAAAGAATCTTATTAAGTAGAGGAAAACTCATTTTGGTAATAACAATGAAAATGAAAAGATAAAAGTGATTAACATGCCCAACTAGAAAAACTACAAGCCGCCCCCACCTCGGTTAGGAATAAAGAAGTCGAAGTAATTATATTTAAAGAAGTATATGAGATGATCAAGAAAGAAGAATAATGTTGGTTTCAAAGATCAAGAATCGATTAGTTTAAATTAGGATATAAAAATAGTAAATTCTTTCACTCAACCACTATCCAAAGAAGTCAACGAAACCAGCTTGTAAGGATTAAACTGCATGGATGAAAATGTAATAAATTTGTAAAACTTATTTAAAGTGAAAGAAGACTTGAATAAGGAATATAATAGAGTATAGTGGAACTTTTTGCAGGAAGTTATGAGGTGTAAGTGCTAAAATCCTACAAAGAGTAATTCCAAACAACTAAATCCAAACAAGGAAAACAAGTCATATAACAGAAGAATATACATGGTTTGGCAATTTTCTTTCGCCAATGGGGTGACTCTTCCTTATTAATCGGTTCATAATGATAAGAATTACATTCCAATTTCCCTAGGGGTGTGGGTTATATTTATAGGAAACAAAACGTAGATGATCTATGTAGGACTCTAGGAGCTCTAGATGTAGCTGCAACTGGATTGAGCTAATCTTCCCCCGTGACTTTCGCTGATCGGACTCCCCTTTATTCTTATCTCTTAAGATGCAATATTTATCCACAATGTCGGATAGGTTCACCCAATCCAAACATCTCATATTACCAGTATAATTCCCCCACAATTTCCCCCAAAATTCTGGAGCTTGAAAATGGTGAAGAGGTTTGATCGTCGGTAAGCATTGATTCTAATTGGTAGAGACTCTTGGTTGCCAACTGAGGCTTGTCTTTGGACCATATTAACACTTTTAATATTTTGAGAAAAAAAACTCTCCAGGTTCAGCCCATTAAGTGTATAATGGAACACCGGTAATTTATACCGACTTCTCAAGGGTACGCTAGTAAAAAAGTGTAAGAAAGGACCAAATGATGGGATGTGCGCATGTTAGTTGTCAACTAGGGACCCGGTTCAAATGATGAGACACTTTGGGAGTTGAACCACCTGATAATAGGCAAATATTGCATATTTCATCCCTCGAACCGACGCATTTTAGCCCCCTCAAGTATCTTATTCCCTATATTATTCTTTTTAACCATAAAACCTCGGATTTCTATGTTAACATGTTTTGCAGGGGTTAATTGAGATTTTATAGGTATTTGGATGCTAAGTGTGATGTTCGGACACATTTTACTCGATTTTCGTACACGATTGCACGTTTAAGGGCATTTTAGTCTTTTCACAGCTTGGGCACCTGGCCCAACATCTCACGGAAGTTGTATCCCTACTCACAAGCTTTGCGTGGCCGTGAACGGTGTGCGATTCCGATTCAGAATGAAGAAGTTATGGTGATTTTAGCGGAGGATAAAAACAAGCACATCAAAGCAGGGGGAAGGGTTGCAGACCTATAGCCATCGATCGATCGATCGATCATTCAGGTTTTGCCAAATAGTGGGAGACAGTGGGCTTGATTTTTTACCATCGATCGATCGATCCCCTGTTTTTTGCTGATATTTTTCCTTTTCTTTTCTTTTCTCTTTTCTTTTCTATTTTATTTCCACTTACTATATAAACCAAATTTTGTCGAAATATCAGATATTAAGTGAGATATAATTAGATTTTAGGTTAGTTTAGCTTAGGGTTTGGGAGTTGAGAGATCTCTTCTTCTTCCTCATTTGGTGTGACAACATTTGGGTTTGTAAGATTGACCTTTTCTTATTCCCTCTCCATTAATATAGTTTGCATTCCATTAATTCTTGCTTTGTAGTTTAATTTCCATGCTTTCTTTACATGCTTTGATTTAATTACTTTCTAGTGTAGATTTACCGCGTTTATTTATGGCTTTATTTATCGCGTTTTTAAGATGATTTCTAGCTAAATTAGTCTAGGTTGTGTTTGAATGGAACTCACTCGGGTTGACGTGTTGCTTTTCTTTGGTGATGGTGTTTATGGGTCTATTTTGGGTACGTTGTCCTAGTTATTGCGCTTAGGAGATTTGACGGGGCATATCATGTATGTTCCGTGCTTACGACGTTGCGTGCATAATTTTCGAGGTATTTGTTGACGCCAAAATCATATTAGGCGTTTATGCGGATTTAGGGGTGTGACAACCCTTGGTTCAATTAACTGTCGAAACGAGATGCATTCGTAATAACTCATCGACCCATGTAACCATTTTATACTAATTAACTCGAGTGAGGGATATTCGACACAACCTATAGTTTTACTCGCTTTGTTAATCTAGTTTCAATACACTCGCCTATATTAATCATTTCCCTTTTTCATATCTTTTCCTTTTTAGTTTGTAATTCACCTTTTACACTTTTATTTCTGGAATATTAAATCCTACAAATTCTATCAACTCGTCCGAGTGGATATTTTCGATACCCGACTTACCGCTATACTCACCTGTTGAGTGTAGTCGTAGTTTAGGTTTTTGTATAGTTCAGGTGAGCCGAATTCAAAACGACCGGCGCGTAGGTGACTCTCGCACTGCGGAAAAACCTTATCTATCACCACTCATCTTCAAAGTAATCCCTAGCACCATTTTGCACCTTGTTTTAGCTATCTGATAAGTGGGGAGCCACCTTCATTTTTCTTCACATGTAAGTCTTCTTAACTCTCCATTTTTCTTCACTTGTAATTTATCTCTTCAATCTACCATTTCCTCTCTTGAATATTATTGCATTTTTTTTCTTGAACTAAAATGAATGGTGTATGTCGTGAATGCCAAAACCTAGACAGATTTAGAAAAACTTTTTGATCCCTGAACGGGTAAAAATTAAATGTGCCCCAAAACCCGATGACTAATATAATGTCCCCAGTGCCCATTGGATACACATCAAATATATGGCAGACGGTGGTATCATCTTTCCCCCAAATTAACTATTTTTTTACTTTCGCTAATTCTTCAAATTGGTCCCTGCCCAATGTTCCCCAAACATGGGGAGAATCATGAATGGGGTTCATCATAACAATGAGTTGTATGGAGCCCAAATTGGGATTCTTGAGATAAGTTATTCGTGGGTTAGAACGAATGAAAATACCTCTTATCTAAAGGCGGGGAAGGTTGGCATGGTTTTGGTAGTTAATCTCCCTGACTCCAATAAAGGTTATTGGAGTCATGGCTTCATGGCTAGAGATTGGAAACATTCACCAATTCTCAAGGGTGGTGAGCCCTATAGAGTGTTTAAGTGCCCCAGATAAGGTCATCAGATAGGTGGATCACTGTCTTGATCATTCTTTATTGTTAATGACCAACTATTATATGAAATGTTTATTATCTCTTCCTTTTGACTTTTTGCATAGATTCAAAAAAGAAGGATCATGCAGCTTCACATGTTAATTAGGTCGATATTGTGAAGGTTTGGACTTTGAGAAGACCATTACTTTCTGGTTCTGAGCACCATAGATCAACATCTTTGCTGCTCGAGTACGCAAACATTACCATTTCCTTAATTCCCAGGGATGTTGACTCAATTATTGAAGTGCCAGTCCCCTCAACCACTGAGGGGGCTTTAACGGCGTCTACATTATCCTCTTTTAAACCTATACACGTGAATGTTATCCCTTTGACTAAAGAAGACATGACTTTGAGGAAGATAAATGTTACGGTGGTGGATGATCCTGACGTTCCCACCTTTACAACGACCAAAATTCCCAAAAGTAAGGAGGTCGGAAGTCCCTTTGCGCTCTCTACAATTGGGGATTCTCCTGACAAGGAAAAAATAAATAAGAAGGACAAAGTCCCTCCCTTTACTTCCATTATTGTTCCCACTAAGACGGTGGCTGCCCCTAAAATGGGGAAGGGCCACCAAATCTTATCGGTTGCCAACAATACATATTTGGACCCTGGACTACTGACGAGGCCATTTTATGAATGGATTGAGAGTTGGTCGACAGTTGACTTTCGACCATCTTGATTCTCACGCCGAGTAGGAATTATCTCTAGTAATTCCTATGAATTTTAGTAACATTACTTCCTTATTTTGATTGTTGTATTGACTGATGCTCATTTTTATTTTTCAGTTTGTGTTAGGGGATAACCACGTTAAAGCTCATGAAAACCTGGAGAAGGCTTTAACGAAGTCCCAAGAGGTTTCACATCTTCTCTAGAGGTGTATGTTATCGAGAAGAAGTCAATCGACTTGGAAATGACCAAGTTGAAGTCGAAGCTTGATAAATTTAAAAAGGCAACCGAGGATAATGCTTAGGCCTTAGCAGCGGCCATAAATGAGGACTTTGAATAGGAGTAAGTAGAATCCTTTGACTAGGCAAAGGAGTAGTCGCCTTACATTTGTAAGTTAAATTTCAAGCAAGGTTGGGATGCATCCCTAGTAAAGACCGAGTGTGACGACCCGAATATGATTAGGATAAACCATGTTTAAATCATGTTTACCGTATGGGATGGGGATAATACGTTATTAAAATATATAATGTTAAGTTATTGTGTTTAGTTTAATCCTACCTTCATAACTTATGAAATATTGAATTGGTCACACGCACAAATATGTGAAGTTCAAGTTCGGGACTAGTTTTGGCCACTATAATATGATAATTGACTTGAGGTGAAAACTAGATAATTTTATATAAGTTTGTAACACAAGAAACGGTGTGTAAAACAAATGTCCGAGGAAGGAGTTCTGCTGAAATTGCGAACAGGGGGTAAAGTAGTCATTTAGCTTTAAAGGATATTTTGTCTTATATGGTGACACGTGTCATATTTTAATTGGACCAAGGGGGCGGTGCCTTATCCTGACTTATAAATATTTAAATAAGATCTTCCTTTAACATAGTTCATAAAGGAAGAGTTTTAGCCTAAGGTGAGAGAGTTGGCAACTTTGGGAAGAAGAAAGTGAGGACAAAAATTGAAGAAAAACCCGTAGAAATTACATAAAAGTCCCTAAAGGTAAGGTTACCCATAAATCTTGTTATATTTTTGGTGTTTCTGATTGAAATGATATAAATAATCATTTTATTACTAAACTTCCATGTCTTGTGGTATAATTATAAATAGATGCGAGTTTAAGCAAAGTTGAACGTGTAAATCATGTATATTATTTGGATTGGAAACCTTGTGTATTCGAACTCCTATATCTTTTTGTATATTTATTGGAATTGAATCATTACAATTGGAGATAAAAATATTCTCAAATATGTATAACATATCCTAAAATAATGTGAAATACCAAGAAATGAATCTTTGGTGATAGTTTAAAGTTCAGGTATACAATTTGCCCCAAATGTGTAAGTATGCACACCAGGTGTTCGATGTTTTGCTTGACATAGAAAATGAATCTTAAAAATTATGAAACTTTAATTTTGTATTATTCAATATGTTTATGGATGTTGGGAGAAATATCAAAGGAAGTTATAATGTAGAAAAATTATGAAAATTCCTGGAATGTAACTGAACGGTTAAAAAGCCTATAGGGAAGATTTTCTTTGTAATAAAGAGATGGAAATATCTTGCTCTAGGAAACATGAAATTATGTGTTGTATTTTTATATTGAGAACTTAATATGATAAGAATTGGATTACCAAGAAGAAATAAAAGTATGTTTCAGTTATGGATAGGATATGTTAAATATTTTAACATGAAATTGGATGAGACTTCAATTATGATAAATGGTTTGAATGAGATCATATGATGCTTATGAGTTTAATTATGTTAAAGTGAGTATATATGTTGTAAATATTATTATGAGGATACTAATATTGTAAGAATGATAGGAAGGGAAGGAGGACCGGTTTGACAAGTGTCAGAGGAAAACCCATTAAGTGGCCAAGGTGAGTGTAGTCACTAGAAAGAGATGTATTACACATGGATATGGAAATGATATAAATATCACTCATGGGTAAGATTTATTACACCTGGTTATGTATACGATATGAATATCACTCACTGGTAAGATGTATTATACATTGTTACAGATATGATCAAAATAATATTGAATATTAAATTATTCATTTCGGTTTACCGAAATGGGAGGTCACTTCCCAACCCGGAATGGGGAAGAATTGTCTATTACAGCCAGGGGTTACTCCTCGACCCAGAATGGGGGAGATTTTTCTATTGCAGACAGGATATGTGAATCATGATTCGGAAAGATGGTCATTCTTTATGAATGAGCCAGATAAGTATGTAATTGGTCATTCTTTATGAATGAGCCGGATAAGTATATAATTGGCCATTATTTATGAATGAGTTGGATAAGGATATATATATATATATATATGATTTATTGCATTTAATTTTATGAAATTGTGTATTAGTGATGCATTCGCTGAGCTATTTTGCTCACAGTTCCTATGTTTATATTTTTTAGGTATTATGATATCACTTCCAAATCTAGGAGGTCGGTGGGTTAGCCAGGGATGCATAAAACCATGGTTTTGTTCAGACGCAAATGGGATCATTTAAGCCTACTTATCCTTTCAGTAAGTTTGAATAATCATAATTACTTTAAAATTTGAAATGTTTTAATTTTATGGATTCATGTTATTAATTGAAAAATAATACTCGTGTTTATGGTTTAGTTAAGGTAATTATGATTTGACTCACTTTGACTTTAAAACTTAATGATAAGTAACTCGGTTGGGGTGTGTCACGTAGGTACCCCCTAAGTTTAAGATTTTTTTGGAGCATGATCCTGATTCTTCACCAAGGCAATAGGAATGAGATAAGTCCTCAAGAAGAGGCAAGAAAAGGATGGGGCAAACAATGAGATGGTGGATGTCAATCAAGGCAAAGTGCTCAAAACCTAAGAGTAGATGAAGGAAAAGGAGGGTCAAGCTTGTTAAGTTTATTTTATATGTCTTTATTCCTTTCATTTATATGCTAATAACTATGATCAAATTTTACTTTATAAATTTTTTTTCATAGTTTTGGTCACGGTCCAAAACCGTGATCAAATTAAAAAAATAATTTTAGTTTTCTGCATCCCAAAAAATCCTATACATTTTTTAAACCTATTTAAATTTCTAGAAATAAATATTTAGCCTCTATGCCATCCATAAATAAAAAAAATAATACAACACAAACTAACTAACTAAATCCATCAAATTTTTCAACCCAAATATTAATACAATACATGTTTGCGTGAATATGAAAAAAATATCACAATATCTTAATCAAAATCCAATAAAATGATTGTTTCCTTCCGCGAAACAAGACTTCAATATATTCATTCTCCAATACTTCAAAATGTTCCAAATGGTAACAAAGGAATTGAATCTCAAAATATCTTCGGGATTCCTACGTAGCCAAAAATGGCATCAAAGTTCATGTAGTTCATAGATGAACATGACTGGGGTCAAACATATAATCCAAATCAAGGGTGTCTATTTTGATTTATGAAAATATATGTGAAATGTGGTGAAAGTGCAGAAAATTATGAGAACATTATAAATTGAGGATTGTGGAATAGCCCCCCCCCCCCCTTTTTTTTGGGAGGGGGGGGGGGGGAGGGGGTATTTATGAAAATACATGTGAATATATATATATGATAATAAAAAGAGTGGGATGAGTGATACAAGCTAAAAATGGAAAAATGACATGAAACAAATTAGGATTAGTGATTGAAGAATATAAAAAATGTAATTAGTGTTACCAATAAGAGACTTCGATGCCTTTTGTCTCTTTGTGACCATATGCGTGGTTATCTCAGATTGTCGGCTTTTTATCAGTGTTTCATTCAAAACCTAACAATATATATAGAATGTTATTTTACAAAATGTGAGTGATGGGGAAGCAAGTGTAAGAGAACTAAATATAGGAGTAGAATATACACAAATGTAAATAAATATGAGGGTTGTTCCAATACATATGATACAAATAGGGTTGTCATGCAAGAGTTAGTTAAATGAAAATAATATAATGTTTCAAAACTCAATCTTTGTCTAACTTAACTAAAAGAACGATCAAATTAGGATTATCATCAATAACAAACTAGAACTCTGGAGGGGACATTAATGCGTCTCTTTGAGTAGTCAAATCCTTCGGTCCATGCATAACAATAGACCAATTGTCTTTGTTTATGAACTTAGAGTAGAATAACTTATTTACGTTTTAAAAGGTATAAATAAAAGTCTCTTCGACCAATTGATCTTTACTCTTCATGTTAAATAAATCTATCATTACAAGTTTTGAGGGAGGATAAATTTTACAACCATTCGTAGTGTCCTCCACCTTTACCCAGTCACAATAGAAGATGATTTCTTTGAAGTATAAGTAATCTAGTTCCAGGATTTGTTGGACATCCCAAAATATGTTAGCACCATGTCCTTTGGATTTTTATCTCTTTTTATAGCTACACAAAAAGCCAAGGCAAAAATTGATATCCCGATGTTTTGCGCCAATTGTTTTTCCCCACATGGGTATAAGAAACTAGGACCCTTGGATAGGCATGTGTGTCCATCCCATCCCGATCGGCGCACGAGAGGGTCTTGCGAACTTCCTCAAGGAGCTTCTGTCATCATCAATTGGGGTGATGTATAGAAATAGAGTCGCCAACCTATTTTGCACAAAACAAGCAAAAGAAATGTTGTCACCTCGAGAGAACGTCATCAAAGAAATAATAATGCTTGCGAAACCAATTAGTTCAAGGATTCGGGGGATAAGATACAGAATGGGAAGGTGTAAGGAAGACATGGGACTCCTTAATAACTTTGTGAAGTGTGCATGTATATATAAATGGAGAGTGGAATTACTCGACTCGCGTCATGGATAAAGGCGGAGTGCGGTTATCCTTAGTAGTGTTCCTAAAATAGTAATTAAAAATATAATGGGTGAACAAAAATAGAAATAATATATGAACAAAAACAGGAAAGGAGGACTCGAATCTCAAATTTTACTCGAGACACCTATATAGACTAAAAATGCATCAAAGTCCACGTAGTTCGCATGCAATTCAAGGGTGGGGTTTATCCTATAAATCCAATCGGGAAACTTTATTATATGTGTGTGTGTATAAAAAAGGATATTTTAGTGTGAGAAAATGTAGTGAGAAATCCCCGTTTGGAATTTACAAACAAACCCTCTTTTTCATATTTTTTTTATAGAAAATATACTATGTGCAATACTACTAACAAAAAAGTTGGATGTTAATATGTGTGATCTAATAAAGATGAAATGCTAAAGTAAGAATTAAATAACTAATGCGGAAATAAGAGAATTTAAAGAGAGAGCAAAACGTTTGGACCTTCTTTGGAAGCTTTAAGATTGATCTTGACTGTTGAAAGGTTGCTCTTGCAAGTGGATGAGGGTGGTAGGAGGAGAGGGAAGGGAATTTACTAAATTAGGAAAGAAAAAGATGGAAATGGAAAGTGGGGGAGAGGTTTCAATATGGAAACTATGCTAACTTCGAGAGAATGTTGCCAAGATCATTGAGAGGGATGCTTTTTAGGTTCCTTTCGAAGTGAGCTCATGATCCTCTTATATTGGGTCAAGGGGGGTGCCGATCAATATTGTCCTTGACATGTCCATCGGCAGGCAACCCTAGACACACTTTTAATAGGCAGGGAAATGGGTTTGCTAGTCGGTAGTCCTCTATAGATTTCCCGAAAAATGGACG
Source organism: Sambucus nigra (assembly GCA_949130495.1). Taxonomy (NCBI): domain Eukaryota; kingdom Viridiplantae; phylum Streptophyta; class Magnoliopsida; order Dipsacales; family Adoxaceae; genus Sambucus; species Sambucus nigra. The sequence goes on along the minus strand of OX422219.1, from coordinate 20,324,763 downwards.
TAAAATATAATTCGCAAGTCCAAATCGTGCACAGGATGAAACATTGGAAAGGGTATTCACAATCCTTTAAGAATCCATTGGGACGCTCCCAGGTTAGGAAATTGACAATGGTCAAACGGGGCTCAAAAGCGCCCGGCAATCTTTTGGATAAAAGGGAAATGGATCATTCATCCGAAACGAATCTTTTGGATAAGAGTCAAATGGAGCCTGAGAGCTCTTGGTGGCCTTCAAATTAATTTTTGAAGGAAAATGATTTGTTCGTCCAAACTGTAAGGTCGATTTGCGCACGGGATGGACTGTTGAAAAGGGGATTAAGATCCCTTCAAAGATTAACTGTGCTTTCACTTAGATGAGAAAGTTGATCGGAGTTAAATGGGTTCCAGGGGCACCCGGGGGCCTCTAGATCAGTACTTGGAGTATGGCCCAGGGTTTTAAGAAGAAGGCAAAAGTTAGAGGGACCTAAGGAGATGCTTAGGGGGTCCTAGAATATGGTGTTAATAGAGACCCTCAACGGGTGAGCTTGGAATAAGTGAAGGCCATCGAATAAACACCACATGGATGTTTGGTAAAGAGGTCAATTATGAGGACCAAAGGGACAAGGATGACCGGTTTCGAGGGTCGAGGTCAATTATGAGTACCTAAAGTTATGTTGGAGATGACTGGTTCTGCGGGTCGAGGTTGATTCTGTGGACCTAAATTTATAGGGACCGATTATGCGGGTCGAGGTTAATTCTGAAGACCTAAAGTTGTAAGGACCGATTTAGCGGGTCAAGGAAGTTTTGAGGACCTATAGTTGTAGAGACCGATTTTGCCGGTCGAGGTCAATTTTGAAAACCTAAAGTTGTAGAGATCGATTCTACAGGTCGAGGTCAATTATGAGGACCTAAAGTTATAAGGACCGATTATGCGGGTCGAGGTCAATTCTGAGGACCTAAAGTTGTAGAGACCAATTCTGCAGGTCAAGGTCAATTATAAGGACCTAAAGTTGTGAGGCAGGGAGTTGTTCTTATGGGAATTTTTTTACCTTATCTTGGGGATGCAGATGCACATGTTGATTGTGTTGTTTTAAGACTCTTCTTGGGAAGATTTTACCCTCGAGACATCCGGATGGGGATAGCTTTGTTGGGGAAGCTGTGAAGGATTTTAATTGTGGGCGTATCCTAAAATTTCAATGGTGCGTGGATTGGGAGAAAGTTTATCTTGGAAATTACATTGGAGAATTTGGAAGGTAATATTTTGCAATCCTATTAGAGAAGCATTTGATTTGAGGTTTAAGTTCTGCTGGGGAAGACTTGAGATTTTAGATTTCTCTCGGGAATTGTAGTAGATTTTGGGGTGCGGGCACAAAATATGTTAAGGGCAGTTTAGGGTTTATGCTGGGGATAAGAGTGTAATATTAATCATGCTTGGGATTTTGGGAGTTTATAAGGGGTTTAGTGTTCTAAATAATGGTTTTCTTGATGAAGAAATGTTCCAATATTTGTCTAGTATTTTTAGGAATTTTCTGGGAAATTTTTGGATTTTTCTGGCATTTTTGTACAAAATTTGCAGGGAGTGCCGATAGGCAGGTTGGAGGGGTTGTCATTCGGAAATCGCACAGACTCTTGGGCTTCCTTGATCGCGGGGGATTTTAGATAGTGGTGGATCGCACGCGGTGCAGGCAATGTTGGGGGTTGTGGGTAGAATCGTTAAACCTTTGTTGGGGATGTAGGTGACCTTATACTCTTGGAGTATTCCTTTGAGGGTCATAGGGACTAAAAGCATGCAGGTCTAGATAAGGAGGTCGTTGGTGCATGATTTTGTGTACAACTAGTACCTAGGAAAAAGTGTGGTGAGGCAGATGAAGTGACATTCAAATTTGGTTCTTTGCTTTCAGGATTTTTAAGCAGAACTGTCGTTGTGACTGGAAGAGCTTGGCAATGACCATGTTGCATGCTTTGATGTAACTACATTGCACCTGAAAATTGACTCAAAGAAGGCAAAAAGAGATGCATATTTTGTTTGATTATATTGATTTAGGGGTTTACTCTACATGCACTTTAATTTGTTGCTGAGTTTTTTCTTTAAGAAAGAATAGGAAAAGGGTATTTTTGGAGTTTTTTTAATAGAGGAAGGCCTTGGCTAATTGGTTGAAAAATAGCTTCCCTTTAAAGGGATTTAATTTGAGAAAAAGTAGGAAAAATGAATTTTTCGGAATTTTTGAATAAATGAAGGCCTTGGAGGCTTGGTTAGTATATGGATGGGGAGATAGTGTACTTAAAGTAAAGTGGTGTTTTTCACCTTCGTTGAATGGTGCTAAATTCGGTGTGTCAAAAAACTGTACTGGTGATGGATTTGCTAGAGTTGTTGCCTTGGGCCTAACTTCAGGCTCTTGATGGTAACAGGGTACTTAATAGTGGATCCCTAGTTGGCTGTGTATACAGCATAGATGTCTTACCGTCGCAGTCCTATGGTGGTGATATTGGTTGAGACTTTGAATGGTCTTGACGCTTGGAGAAAAGGTCACTTCGATTTTCTGAGGGGGATTATGGTGTCTTCGTTGGTCGGTGCCATGGTGGGGGAGAATTTCAGCTTGTTCTAGAGTTGGGAGAGTATCAATATGCACAGTTAGTTGGCCTACAACAGACTTCATTCTATTTCCCTTGGAATCTTCTGCGCCAAGTTGGATGGGAGCTTTCAGTGGATGACTAGACTGAATCCTGGAACATGAGGGTAGGTTCTTTATGGGAGAGTCATCGTTCGTCTACCCGTCCATCTTAATCCGTAGGAAGAGTCTTGCATGTCTAAGGGGACTATCTTAAATGGTTGTGGAAATACGTAATTGCGAAGATCCTGGAGGAAGAGATCGGTCAGAGGTGGTTTGTTATTTTGGACACCATGGAAGATGGGGTAGTATTTTTTTCTAGAGTGATTAGGGCGTACTGCTCCATGGAACGTATTCAGCATATTAAATAGGATTTGAAGGCTGATGATGATGAAGCTGGGTCATCTGGAAACTATGTATAGGATTTTATAAAGCTAGGATTACTTTGTGTGAAGCCCTTGTGTATTTCTAGTTTTTGTTTTTGAAATAATTTTGGTCTAGCTTGATAGTTTTAACTCCCTTCACTGAGACTTCATGTAATAGTATCGAAATTCCTTATTTGAAATAAAAAAGATTTTGATCATTTTGCTATGCCTTTTTATGAGTTTTACATTTGAGTTATCTATACTAATCGCTAATGCATATATAATCCTCTTGTTCATGTAAATGATAAAATGACAGTCATTCTCGGAGGTTAGAAAATAATAGTATTTTGTGAAAAAGAAGGGGATCGTGCTCATGTAAGGTGTATGAGCTGACTACGTACCTCTAATTTTTTTTGAAAATTTATGAGTTCCATTTTAAAAGAAAAATATTTTTGAGAGGATCAGGCCCCACGAAGTTCTGGGTAGAGAGAAATGAAAATATTTTTTTATAATAGAACAGGGATGAGAAGGGTCATAGCGCACCAAGATTTTGGACTAAGGGTATAATTTCTTGAGACGGTCCAAGTTGATTGGATGTTCGATCTCTAACCCATCGAGGTCTGTGAGAATAGCGTCATCGCTCAATAGGATCTTCTTTACGACGTAGGGGTCGCTCCAGTTATCCTTGAATTTCCCTCTAGGGTTCCAAACGGGTTCTATGATCTCTTTGATGTCTAGGTCCCCTTCCTAGACACCACGATCCTTGACTCTTCAGTTGGATGATCGTTCTATCCGACGATGGTACCCTCTTATGTGGTATATATCCTTAGGCCTATTTTTATCCAAGAGCGACAGTTCATCAAAGCGACTATGATGCCAGTCTTCCTCGCTAACTCTGCTCTCAAGCATAATGCATAAGGAAGGTATTTCTAGCTCAAAGAGTAGGACTGCTTATATATCGTATACCAGAGATTAAGGGGTAGCCCCAGTAGATGTCCTGACTAAAGTGAGATAGCCCCATAGGGCATAAGGGATCTGATCGGCCCAATCTCGGTAACTCTCGATCATTTTACTGATGATGGTTTTGATATTCTTGTTGGCGGATTTGACTGCACCATTGGTTTGGGTTCGATTAGGAGAAGATTTGTGTCTCTGAATCCCGTATTCATTGACCAGTTTTATGACATCATCTTATCTAATACTAGCTCTTGGGGAACCCCATATCGGTAGATGATGTTCTTTCAGATAAACTTTGCCACCTTCTTGGCATTTTGTACTGCATATGACTTATCTTCGACCCATTTGGTGAAGTAATCAATGGTGACTAGGATGAACTTATTTATGTTTGAAGCTTTGGGTGTGACTTTCCCTATGACGTCAATGCCACCGGAGATTGGCCAACTATAGGCATTTGAGGTATCTTCGGACATAGGTGGTGCAATCATAAACCATGGTGGAACAATAGTAACCTTGATGGATAATATTCTTAGTAAGCATATGACCGTTCATGTGGGGTCCAGATTCCCCACTGTGGATCGTCTGCACCACTTCTTTAATATCAGCCCCTGCAATGCAGTGAAAATGGGTTCCATCAAAGTATCTCTTGAATAATGCTTTGTCATAGATGATGTACTAGGCAACCAGTTTGCGATGGGTCGCACGATCTTTCTTGTTGGCATCTTGGGGATACCTACCATGCTTGAGGTGGTGCCAAATGTCATAGTACCAAAACCCGTCCATATCAGAATCTTCCTCTCTGACAAGCTCAATGTGGTAGTAGTGGGTTGGCATAACTTATTTTTTGACTAGGAAAGGGGGCATCGTTATTCCCTCGGGCATGTCGACCATGGAGGCTAGGGTAGGAAGGGCATCGACTAAGTTGTTCCTTGCACCGGGCATGTAGTGGAAGGTTATATCTTGGAACTTGGAAGCTAACGCTTCTAGGTGGGCATGGAAGGGTAAGAGTTTTTTGTCTTTGACTTTTCATCTTTAAAGAATCTGGCCGATGATAAGGGAAGAGTCCCAGTCGACATCTAGGTGTTTGATACCTTTATTGAGGGTGACTTTGAGGCCTATAGTGCATGCCTCGTATTTATTCATATTATTGGTACAGGGAAAATCCAACTTAAAAACAATGGGAGTGTGCGAGTCATCAAGGGTGATCAGGAGTATCCCAATGTTGTATCCTTTCTTGTTGGTAGCGTCGTCAACGAACATTTTCCATCGAAGGTCCTCCTGAGAGATGCAGAGGATATCCTCATCTGGAAATTCAGAGATCCAAATGTCAGTCTCTTTCAAGGGGTAGTCAACGAGGTAGTCGGAGATAGGTCTCCCCTTCATGGATTTCTATGTGATATACATGATATCGAACTCAGCTAGTAGCATCAACCATCATGCCATTCGACTAGATAGGGAGGGTTTCTCAAGCACGTACTTGACAGGATCCATTTAGGATATAAGTCTGATGGGACAAGTGAATATGTAGTGTCGTAACTTCTGAGTAACCGAGACAAGGGCAACGTATGATTTATCCAAGGAGGTGCAGTTAATTTCGTGTCTAATCAGTTTTGGACTAGCATAGTAGATGGCCTTTTATTTGCGTGATTCTTTAATGTATTGGGATAATAAAGCCCCTGATGCAGTGTCTGTTATGATCAAGTACAAGAATAGAGGGAGACCGGGCTGCAGAGTCATAAGTAGCGTACATAGGGTAAGGAATTACTTTTTTTATGTCGAAGGCTTCCTGACAAGCTTCATTCTATACTTTGGTAAAATCCTTCTAGAGGAGTTTGAAGGTGGGTTCACAAATAGAAGTCAGGTGGGTGATGAATAGGCTGATGTACTATAATTTTCCCAAGAATCCCTGAACTTCCTTATTCGTTCGGGGTGGTGGTATTTCGAGTATGGCTTTCATCTTGGGAGGTTTTGCTTCGATTTATTTTTCTTTAACCATGAATCCTAAAATCTTTCCTTTCATGATGCTGAAAATGCATTTCTGTGGGTTTAGCCGCATTTGGTATCATCGTAGTTGTTCGAAGAATTTTCGAAGGGAGGGAATGTGACCTTCTTGAGTCTTAGACTTAACAATCATGTCGTCTACGTATACTTCGACCTTCTTGTGTATCAAATCACGCAATATGGTTGTGGAAGCCCTTTGGTAGGTATCCCCATCGTTCTTGAGCCCAAATGGAATAATCGTGTAACAAAAGGTTCCCTAGGGAGTGATGAATGTAGTTTTCTCTTAATGGTCAGGGTGCATCTTAATCTGATTGCGAATCCACCGACAAATGACTTGAGAGAATGGATGGCGGTGTTATCCATAATCATGTCGATGTTGGGCAATGGGTAATCGTCCTTCAGAGATGCTTTGTTCAAATCTCGTTAGTTGACACACATGTAGAATTTTCCTCCTAATTTTGGTATGGGAACAATGTTGGTGAGCCATGTGGGGTATTCGATCACCCGGATGAAGTCTACATTTAACTTCTTGACTACCACTTCTTTGACTTTGAGCGACCATTTGGTGCAGAGTTTCCTGAGCTTCTGTTTGACCAGATTTCATTGCAAGAGAGTTGGGATCTCGTGCTGAGCTATTTCAGGATCAATGTCGGACATGTCGTCATAGGACTATGTGAATATGTCCATAAATTCTTTCAATATCTCTTTTAATTGTACACGCTCATGCTTGTTAAGGGTGGATCATATACTAATCTCGCGTTGTTGGCTACTAGAACCGAGATTGATAATAAAAATTTCATCCTCATTAATTTGAACGCGATTATGTGGTTTGTTATTAACTTTATTGAGATCAGTTAAGACTTGTTCATTTGCGAAATCATCATTATCAAGAGTTTGATTAGAATCAAGACAATTAATATAAGGAATAACAAGATATTCAAAATCCTTGTTTATTTCACTTTCGAGAAAAATAGCGTTGAGAACCTCATCAAAAGATGTCTCGATTACATTGTTATCAAAAAAAGGAGGAAAATAATAGATGAAGAGATAGGGTAAACAACAATATTGGGTTGCATCTCAGTAGGTGGGACTAGTATAGCATTCCAGTTAATAAGTGGATCGTCAACAGCCTTGATTATAGTGTATGGGTCCAACGGTGTAGCATCCGAATGGATTATACAAAGAGTCAGCCCCAGTGTCTGCAGATTCAATGAGTCTTCAGAATTACTTTCCCCATATACCTTGGTAACGGCTATGACTTTCTAGGTGGGAGGTTGTACTTTATGCTGACAATCTTTGACCCATGAGTAGTTGTCTTGAAAGAAGATTTACATCCCCAACTTCATCTTCTTATCCAAATGCTCGTACCATGGTTCACAAAAGCCACATAAGGGAAATTATTCACCCTCCTTAATGAATCTTTCATTAAGAGAATCCCTTGAAATAGTTTTGGCATCTTCTAAATTCCTTTTTAGCTGTGGTTGGTGAAGCGGTCTGAGTTCTTTTGGTAAAGGATGATAACCATGTCCACATAGGGGGAAGGGCCTCTTTCAGGACTATGTGCTCTAATATCCCTTGTTAACGTCGCCCTAGCCACAGTCCGAGCATAAAATGCACGTTCTTGAATATTTTTATTACATTGATATTGCCGTGAGGGTTATGTTTCTGGCAGACTCGGTCTTTAAAACTATTATCTACTGCAAGGGGAAGTGGATTAACCTTGAAGCCGGAGAGAAGCATGCCATTCGTCCCATACTGTATTTCTAGTATCAGATTGTTAGTGCTGGCATTTTTTGTACCATCATAGTCACCTAAAATGGTGATGACTTGCCCCTTGGCGAAGAATTTCAACTTTTGATGAAGGGAGAAAGATACCCCCTGGATGCTATGAAGCCACGGTCGACCAAGCAGCAGGTTGAAGCAAGCGAGTATGTCAATAACTTAAAACTCAATTATGGGATTGATAGGGACAACCCCTATTGTGAGTTTTATGGATCCCACTACCTCTTGACAGGTGTTATCATAAGCACGCACTGAAGAAGAAGTAGGAGTAAGGTTGCTTACTTTCACAACCCCAAGAAATTGAAAATTCTTAGTGGTTAAACATTTAGGGTAGAACCGTTATTGATGAGTGAGAGTGGGACTGTCTTTCCCATCACTTCAACAAAGATGTTAAGGGAATAGTTATGATTGGGACAAATCTTTGGGATTTTTCTTCGAAGAAGGAAATAAGTCTAATGGAGGTCAAGGATCCAACCAAGTTTACAGCTTCTTCTGGAATGGTGGAAGGAGGGGATGTGGGCCCAGTGAGAAGTTTTATCAGAGCATTCAGGTGTAATTAGGAAGACATGAAGAGTCCCCAAAAGGTGATGTTAGCTTGGGTCTTCTTGAGTTGGTCAAGGATCTTTCTCTCCTCAATGGTCATTTCTGGTATGGGAAGTTCTTTGATATCTCCCTTTCCCTTATCGATTCCCGATAACTGAGGATTCAAATCCTTATAGTGTCTCCCTGATCTGGTCATGTGGTTTACTGGTGTGGGGAAGAACAGGAACCCCGTGTCTTCATCTATTCCTGGATGAATGACTAATTTACTGATTTCCCCCAATAGATCATCGAAGTATATCATTCCGCACATGTTGATTACTGGACTAACCTTCTCCTGACTCGGTTCATCATCTGAGTTATCAAATTCATCCCCCCATCAGGTGGAAACGATGTCTTCTTGCCAAGAAAAATCATTGCATTCTATGAACACAACGACTTATTTATATAAATCTTCACACTCAACGAGGAGGTGTAAGAGTGAAGGTACCAATCGCCCTTGTAGTTCAAAGCAGTGAGTAGTTCGAAAATGCTTCAGATCTCGCTAGTTTATCAAAACATATCTTCCATGATATGTACCATGTCGTCTAGACTTATTTTTTCTAGTTGTACAACCCATTCACCTAATTCCCGTGTCCATTTACTGGCTTCCATGGATAGGCCACTGAATTTCTGACAGTCAATGGTCATCTTGGTGGGCAATTTCAGCCCGAACTCTAAGAGTTGGTTCAGAACAATCGGTAACTACATATCTATCCCTTCAAATCGGGTACATGTGACAATACAAGCCCTTATATGGAGTGACAAAGCATAGTTGGTGAATCAAGTGGGGTGTGGGAGAAAATACCGATAAATATTAAGCGGTTTAGGTGAAATTACGAGTATGATGGGTGCTTTATTGGGCACAATTTTGGCATATGGATCGAATTCAGGGTCATTCTCTAGAAAGATGGAATTTGTGTGGTTTGGAAGTGGGTTATGGGTGGTGTTGGATTTAGGATTGGTTGGTGGAGCGATGAGACCCCGGTCAATCAAGTCTTGAACCACATTCCTAAGATGGAAGCATTGGTTAGTAGTGTGGCCGCAGATTGGTGGAAGTCACAGTGGGCTTCAGTTTTGAAGTTCTTAGGAATTGGGTTTGGGAACGAATGGGGGTCCAAGAGTTTGACGATGTTTCGTATTAACAAGGCTTGGTAGACTTTGGATAAAGGAGCATGGAGCTTAGTGTATTCCTTTCTGGTGGGATTAAGGCGAATTTCTGGTGCCCAAGAGGTAGCAGGTTTGGAGATATTGTTGATGGTTAAGACCGTGGAACTGGTAGGCTTCTCATACTTTTTGGGAATCAACTGTTCGGCCACCTTCTTTGGTTCGTCTTCTACCTTGGTAACACTTTATTCAATTTCTACACCCACTTCCTGGAGAGCTCAAAAGTGTGGATAATATTGACCCCCATAGTTGCTCAGATATGGGGAAAGAAATTCAACTTCACGATACTGACTTGTTCTTCCTCAAAGGATCAGTTGGTCATGGTATCATCTTTCTCTCTCCACCTCTGTATGAAGCTATTGACGGTTTCCTAAGGTTCTCCTTGAAAATCTTTAGATCCCGACGAGTAACCTCTAGTTCTTTGTTGCACTTGTACTATGACATGAATTCTCGGGCGACATCTTCCTAATTGCAAATTCCAGATTCTTTAAGGGATAGGAACCATCGGAGGGTGTTATGCTTCAATGTTTGTTGAAGCATCTGGGACATTATATCTTTATACGTTCCAAGAAGGGTCATGGCTTGATGATAACTGCAAAAGTGCACAATTGGAGGTCCGCCGCTCCCGAACTTCTCAATAGATGGCATCATGAACATCTTTGACAATCTTGCTTTGTGATGAGGAGACATATGGGTGTAGTCCATGTAGTTCTCGGACATCCTAACTTGATCAAATTTCTTAGACAACAGTTTGAGGTCTTCCTTGACCTTATTCAGTTGTTCCTACTTGGTATCAATAGGTACTGACAAGCTAGCCCCTAGCTAGGTAAGGTTTGGCACACGGATCTGAGCTGGCAGCGGCCCATTGGCAGGCGGGGCACATGGAGCATGCTGTTATTTTTTGGGACCTAAAGAGGCTCGAGAGCGGGTGGACCGCTGGAATGAGGAAAGAAAACCTCAATTTTTTTGGGAACTAAGATCCGGTTTTGTTGTATCTCATGGACCTCGATTTAAAGGTTGTCAATCTTGGCACTGAGTGGGACTAAGACTGCCATCAGATCAGGCTTCACGTTTGGTTCTTGATCGGCGTTTTCCATGAAGATATAGTGATGGTAGGTTCCAAACTCAGATTAGGTAGCATAGGAACAAGTGGATATTCAGGGAAGTTTGACGGAAGACCGAAGCCAATAGTGAGTCAGGCCAAGAATCAGGTAGGCAATCGACCTGGGAAGGAAAAATGATACGAAATTATTTTTGAAAAAGGGAAGAATTTTTTTTTGGGGGGGGGGGGGGGTTGTATATGATTTTTTAAAAAGAGGAAAATTGTTTTTGGTATTTTTGATAAAAGGAGGAAAAATGTTTTTGGGTGTTTTGTTTTTTTGAGAAAAAAAAGAAAAAAAAATGAGAGAAGAATCTCAGCATGATTACTATTATTATTATTATGTTTTCACTTGTATTAGGTCTACTTAAATGCAAAAAATGTCAAACATGGCCCGAGCCTGGGAGAATTGAGTTTGAAAAATATGTAAGACATGGTTTGACTTGTTTCCAAGTTCATGGATAGGGTCCTATTTTGAAAAATGACAAAATGGCGCAAAAATTTGGGCGGCATGCCAACCCGGAATTTGGGCAGAGTTTCATGTAACAACCGACAAACTAAATATGAGTGCCCTAGGTTTGAAACCTATATGAGGTCTATACAGATGTTTGGTTAGTGGAAGGGTTCCCTCCTTTGGCATGACTTCCACAATATACTTTTTGCTTTTAAGGGAGTTCGGTACATGTGGACAAGCCATTTGATATACCCGAGTGTACGTAAATTGCCTCAATATATACCTCATGGTGACAGTACGTGTGAGAGTGAATTCGATATAATCGATGTACGTGAATGAGTTCCCTGCTATATACCTCCCATTGTGAGTTCGGTTAAGCGGTATGATGCGGGGGGAAATGTTTGATATACTTCTAATGTACTAGGCCAAAGGAAGGTGAGAGTCATATTGCTTAGGCTAACTGCGATTTGTCGGACCAGTGCCCATCACAAAGTGACCCCTTAGTATGGGAAAAAATTTGGTCAATAGCCATGCTCTTGGTGATGTAGTGTGCAAAATGGATGATTCTTTAATTAGTATATTATGGAGAGAGTCTTTTATGATGAGTTAAAGAAGTACTGTGGGGGAAACATGTACAAGTAAACGTAAATCTAGCATGGAATGTGAAGATTATACTAAGTATGGATATATGTGAGTGATATGTGAATACCTACAAGTGAGTGTGTGGTAATGAGCCTAAGAATGGATCAACTAAAAGTGGTGTGTGCTAGTGAAGCCTAAGCATTGATATTCTAAGTGTTATGTGAAGCATGTGAGTATAAGTGATCCTATATACAAGTGTAAGTAGTGTGAGGTTCATATGGAGGGTATTTACAAGTGTGTGAAGTGAAAAGTGAGTGGAAAGTGATAAATACATGAGTGAGATATACACAAGAAGTAATAGAGGGAAAATGGAACATATAGGTCGGTACATACGCACACATGCGGAAAATTATAACACCCATGTAATAATAGAGTCTAACCCTCTTATAATCTATCCCCACCAGATTTTCCACTATGGACATCCCATCTTAGTCAGTGTGCGTGCGAGGGGGGGGGGGTCTCACGCCCTTCCTCGGGGCGCTTCGACCGTCGTCAATTGGGGTAATGTATAGAAATAGAGTCACCAACCTATTTTGCTCAAAACAGCCAAAAGAAATATTGTCGCTTCGAGAGAACAGCATCAAAGACATACTTAAGCTTGTGAAACAAATTAGTTCAAGGATTGGGGGGCAAAATTAAGGAATGGGAGGGTGTTAAGTACCCATACCTCCCTTTCAGTCTCTCATGGGCATGTGTTATTCTTCTCCTTAATAACTCTGTGAAGTGTGTGCATGTATATATAAATAGAGAGTGGAATTACTCGACTCTCATCATGGATAAAGGTGGGGTGAGGTCATACTTAGGAGTGTTCGCAAAATAGTAATTAAAAATATAATGTCTGAACAAAAATAGAAATAATATATGAACAAAAATAGGAAAGGAGGATTTGAATCTCGGATTTTACCTGAGACGCCTAAGTCCACGTAGTTCACATGCAACACATGGGTGGGGTTTATCCTATCAATCCAATCGAGGACTTTATTATATGTGTGTGTGTAGAAAAAATGATGTTTTAGTATGAGAAAATGTAGTGAAAAATCCCCATTTGGAATTTACAAGAAAACCCTTTTTTTCTTCTTTTTTTATAGAAAATATAGTATGTGCAATACTGCTAATAAAGAAGTTGAATCTTAATATGTGTGATCTAATAAAGATGAAATGATAAAGTAAGAATTAAATAACTAATGCAAAAATAACAGAATTTAAAGAGAGAGCGAAAGGTTTGGACCTTCTTTGGAAGCTTTAAGGTTGATCTTTTTTGTTTAAGGTCTGCTCTTGCAAGTGGATGAAGGTAGTAGGAGGAGAGGGAAGGGAATTTGCCAAATTAGGTAAGAAAAATATGGAAATGGAATCTGGGGGGGAGGTTTCAATATGGAAACCATGCTGACTTCGAGAGAATATTGCTGAGATCACTGAGAGGGATGATTCTGAGGTGCCTTTCGAAGTGAGCTCATTCTCCCCTTATATAGGGTCAAGGGGGTGCCGATCGGCATTGTCCTTGACATGCCTATCGATAGGGAAATGGGTGAAAAATTTCAACAAAAACGATCGTAAAATGCAATCCGTTAGTCTGAATCGCTCATAGGATCAAGCATTGGAAAGGGTATTTAGCGTCCTTTAAGAATCCATTAGGTTGCTCTCGAGTTCAGGAATTGATTGTGGTCAAACAAGGCTTGAAAGCACCTGGCGATCGTTTGGACAAGAGGGAATTGGAATGTTCGTCCGAATCATAAGGCTAATTTGAGCACGGGGTGGACCGTTAGAAAGGTTATATAGGGCCCTTCGACATTAGAAAGAGCTTTGCTCAGTTTGGAGAGTTAACTAAGGTCAAACGAGGCCTGAAAGCGTTCGGTGACCCTTCGGAGTAAAATGGGTTGTTCGTCCATACCATAAGGCTGATTTGCGCTCGGGATGGACTGCTATAAAGTGTATTTATATACTTTCAAAGATTCATTAGCCTCGTTCGTGCTGAAGATTTGACGAGAGTCAAATGGAGCTGGGAGCACCCAGTGGCCTCCAAATCAGTTTTTAGGGGAAAATGGTACGTTCATCATAATCGTAACACGGATTCACGCACGAGATGGACCGTTGAAATGGGGATTCAAATCCCTTTGAAGATTCAATGATCTTTTGCTCATAAGAGAAAGTCGATCGAAGTTAAACGAGGCCCGGGGGCGCCCGGTAGCCTCTAGATCAGTACCCGGAGTATAACCTAAGGTTTTACGGTGAAGCAAAAGTGTTAGGGACCTAAGGAGATGCTTAGGGGGTCCTAGAATGTGGTGTCTGCAACATGAAATCCTTGAATACGCATCACCTTTCTTTAATGATGCATTTTTACTGAATTTGTATTAGGCCATATTTTACAACACATACATCAATAACCGTGACAGAAGAAATTGGAATTACCTCCTTTGATACTCATGCCCTAAAATCACTACTCTTATGAGTTAGGTCCATTTCGCGCTCATACTTCCTAAACATGTTCATGAAATTGTAGAGTTTAGATGGTAATATAGTGATTACAAGTAATCAAATAAAAATAAGTTATATATATGTAGTTACTTACTCTTTCCAATTATTAACTTCATCTTGGGATTCTAAGACGTAATGAGCTACTTGCTCGTATTGTATATTGGTGAGTCTCACCTCCTAAGGGTTTTGAAAGTCAATTTATCCTTAAAATCATCAGGTCCCTCAATCACTCGTTCTCCACGAGAATTGAACCTCCAAAGGCTTTGTTCCGACATATGTTTCTAGCGGTATAATGATAATTTTATTGTTATATATTCTTCTGTATTTTTAAGGTTGTCTTTAAAAGTTTTCATTAATTGATCAAAATGATACATCCAACGATATCTGGCTGGTCCACACAATAAAGCCACATCACATAAATGCATAAGCAGTTAATACGCATCTTATTTACCACTTTTTCACCCAGTAAGGTGAAGCACAAAATAATCTTCATAATTTCCCCCGTTGAGATCTTTTTTCTAAAAACCACAATGCCTAAACAACAAAGGAATTAATTGGATGATGATGTGCCATTCGTAAGACTTGCACCATTTTAGGTAATTTATTTGGTATCTTACAACTTTACGCAAATTACTAGATTAACCATTCAGAGCCTACAATTTGAACAACGTTGTTAAGAGGTTCTTTTATCACTTGTAGTCAAAGTTTAAGCACCTATGGGAATCGAATTTATTCTAATTTTAGGATCAGATATAAATCATAATTTTTTCATATCCTTTAGATCGCGACGCACCCTCTCTCCACCTTTCGAATGAGATCCACTCAGACATGGGAGTCACTTTAATTACATGCCATACATAGTGCTCTTTCCAATATGGAAAGTCAAATAAGATTGATCGTCTTGACCATGCCTTCATTTTATTTGGATCTGCCAAATCCTCCCTATATTTACGCTTTTGTCCTCAGATGACGAATCAGATATAACTTCCCCTAGGGGAAATAAGAGATCACCTGCGAAGTAGTAGGGGCATCTCTCTCGAAAGGACGATCCTCCCTAACATCATCATGTGTATTACCTCGCCGATCAACCTAAAAAAAAGACAAAGGCAGAAGAAGACCATAATGAAGTTATTAGCATGAAAAGAAAACAAGAAGAGAATCGTTAAGAGAAAGAAGGATTGAGGGGCTTACTTCTTTTTCCAACACATCTTCCAGAACCTCATAATCTTGGGGAGGCGGGAGGGTTTAGAAGGAGAAACCATTCTCCTCAACCTACGTCTCCGAACCAATGAAGTTTCCTCTTCCTCTTCCTCTTCCTCTTCCTCTTCCTCTTCTTATTCTTATTCTTCTTCTTCTTCTTCCACTACCTTATCTCTCTGCTCATCCTCCTCATCTTCATCATCATCACCACCAACATCTATAGCAGTATGTTCCTCAGGCAGTTCCTCATCGCTGGATTTAGACGACTACTCCATCACGAGCTTAAGAGGACCGATCACCTTTTTTTCTTGACACTACCAGTAGTGAGAGGAGCATATGAGAAACCCCGAGAATCCATCTGGGTCGACATAAACGCCATGTCTTCTTCACTAAAATTCTCCCAGGTTTGGAGAAGCTGATCAAACATTGAGCTCACCTCTTGGGTGACTTTGGGATCAGGGGTATGGTCAGTCGAAGGCTGGGGGATGGTTTTATGTTTCTTCAAAGGCACTTTTCTAGTGGCCTTCACTGCAGCCCCGGATGAGGAAACACACGGGGATTCAATTTTTTCAACTGGCCTTGAGGGACTAGGGGCAATGACGAAAACCTCGACTGGGAGGGATACTTTCTTCTTTTTCACAAGTACCTGGTCCACGGGCGCTACTGGGGACAATTCGGAGGAAACACTGGTGTTAGCAGTACTAAGAGAAAAAACAGATGACAAGGTGGTGCAATTCCTTAAACCCAACTCTGTGGGTGGGAATCTCTCAACTTCAGGGTATCGGCGTTCCTTCAAAATGTTGGTTCGAAAGAGGACCAGTTGGTTCTGCCAGAAAATATTTAGGTACATAGCTGACCTATTCCCCCAATATTCTTTACTCAGGACCACGGGATTGGATGGATAACTGGAACACAGAGTTACAATGGCCGAAGTCAAATAGTTAGCATAGGAAAAAGAAAAGTTTATGGGTTTTTCACGAGTGAAATGACTGAATAAGTGGGCTACTTGGTCATAGTCGAATTGAATGGCTACACAGGGGGGTTGTAAACAGAGTAAAAATAAGACCACTTCGTGTATGAGGAAGGTAAGAAGGGATCAACAAAAGTGGGACGATGTTCTCAGGAAAATTCCTAGCAAGAGCTTCGTCAATAGGGGAAATAGGGCATTCTTCATCAGCAAAAAAATCATTTGTAAAAAAATGATCCACCCCAACATAGAGGTGACGTAAGAACCTTTCTTCTCGATTGATAAAAGAAACGAGGGGTTTCTTAACACTTTTATTCTTCCAGCAATAAATATGGGGGATCCTTATGGGCTGAGAACCGGGGTAGTTAACCGCAGGAGCATAGTTGGGAAAATAGGAGTAAAGGAAAGTTGTTAAAAGTACATTATTGGCATAATTACAGACATCAAACCTACTGATGTTTCGTGCAGAGTTCACCCCCACACGATCCAACCAAGTGTACAAAGAGCCAAGAACGATAGCGGTAAGGGGGAGCTTCACACCGCTCGCCATTCGAACAACCATGTTGATTAAGTCCTTTCGGGGGCAGTCGTGGGGCTTGCCCGAAAGGTAGACTTTTGATGGCATCACCCAAATGTAGCCCGCCAACTCGATTTTGAAATCAAATCCTTTTCCTGCGGGGACTGTTCAAACACCTGCTTCCCTCGGGGATTCTCTTTGGCTTCCTCGCGGGCCCTAATAACATCTTTCTCTTCGATGAAATAAAAGTATCGAATCACTTCAGAATAGGTGCACTTGTTGTAAGTGACCATACAATCCTTTACCACCTCCCCAAGCTCAGCCCTTAGAGTTTTCTCCTCACTGGAGACGGCCTCTTCGAAGAAAGTATCAAAACCAGCAGCTTCCAACCCCAGAAGCTCACACACGTCTTCTAAAGTAACGGTGAATTCACCCCACGTGGCCACAAAAGTTTGTGACCTATGGCTCCAACAGAAAATCAACAATTGGAGAGCAGTATTATTTTTGGCAAGGGTAAGATTACCCATCCAGGGAGAGCAAGAGAGACCAACAAGAGCTAACTGAATAGGGGTACTTGGAATGTATATACTTTGTCCAAGGTCCCACCCCCTCGCAAACACTGAAGGAGGCTTCAAAATCCACCTTTGAAAAGTTGAAATCGCCTCGTTCAATACAAAAATGAGTAACGGTAATGATGGGGATATACGCAAAGTCTTCAAGGTCCTTACCCTCCTCCATTAACAAGTTAGGGTCCTCAGTTGGCACTAGTTCACTGGGAAACCTCTCTATCGTCTTCCATAAGTGGTATTCCTCAATGAAGTATGGGGCACGGCGGTAGCGCGCCCACTGGTGTTGGTGCGCTTGAGTCTTCGGAGAAGCACTCCTGGAGGATTGGGTTCGTTTCACGACAGATGCCATGGAAGTGTAGAGAGAAGGGGACGAAAGGTCAGGTTGGAGGAATAAAATAGGTAAAGATAGCATACTTTCATAAAAGCTCAGTGCAAGAGAATAGAAACCCAAAGGTGATTATTTAAAATGAGGATACCCCTTATTATAGGGGCAACATGGACTCCAAAAGACACCAAAAAGGTGACGATTTGGAAAACATAATATTGAAAGGTTTACCTTGCGTGGCTGTTATGCACGGCTATAGAAAATCAAAGTTTGCAATGATGATGCTACAGCGAGGGACACGTGGTTTGGCAGCGTTGTCTACACGCGCGCACCCTAGGGTTACCTCGTGTCGTAATACGAAAGAGCAAATGACAATTCCATTTAAAGCAACACGCTTGGAGTATTGTTTGACTTGGGGAACGAAGAGCTTTGGGGGAAATTTAAATAAACCTCTTCATTTTTCCCAAGGAAAAGACTAAAGATCAACAAAGGGTTTCATACGGATATTTCTTCATGTAATAAATAAATATATCTATGAAGGGCAAAATGTAGGGAGGTGTACCCATAAAAGGGATGGTTAACTTAGTCAAGAAGATTTATTGGCTCATGAAGAAAGAGAATGAATGCTGCCCTATAGACCCACCTCGAAGATTCTTCATAGAAGCGGCTCGAAGGACCCAGTTCAAAGGATCCAATTCGTAGATCAAAGTCACATGGATGATAATAGTTTGTAATAAGTAATAGAATACCGTGTCATTTACTTTATCTTATAAATGTATGTTGAGAGAGGTTGTTTGGTACCCATGAGTGACCATAACTGGCAGGTCATAGGAGAGCTAACATGCTCTATCGAACAACCTCCTCTTGGGAACCTCCCAGGGACATAGTTTGGAGGATTGAAAACAAGGAAACATTAGGAATGGAGTTACCAACCCTCTTGGCACACTTGGGCAAAACTTCACCCAGAACAAATGGTCACTCGAGCCACTTCAGCCGAGCTACCTAGCGCTTACTCATTCGAAGGAACCTCCTCGAGGTAATCCTATCTTGAACCTTGGGACCAAAATAACTCTTAACTAACATACAGAGGCTAATACACTTGAGCCACCTACCAGCCGAGAAGACTCGAAATAGATTCTGGCCCGCCTCGCTGATGTGACCAAATATCTGATAGGGCCACTGTTTAAACCACTTTATGACGTCATAACGTCTGGCGTTTAGGTACTGAAAAGTGTAGCACTTAAGTGGGATTATCACTAGGATGTCAGGCCTATTTCACCAAACCTGACCATTTGTCCATCCTCAAGTAACCCTCAAGTTGGGATGTCACATCCCTGATTAACGTCCATAATGCTTCCAGACAATAGAATGGTTTCCCTACTAAATCATGAGATCCCATGCATTTAATGCATTATCTTGTTCATTTAATGCACCGATCAAACCGATCACAAGAAAGCTCACTCGAGTAGTCTTGCCGCCACATATATATAACATATGAACAAGTTAGAGGAGAGAGGCATTTTTTCTGAGCCTAGAATTGCTACTCAAATTCCTCCACAGTCTATAATCATCAAGAAGAACATTAACTCCCCCCACACCCATCTAATTCACTCATCATTGAGCATTAACTGAGCCTGAAGTTGCTTCCTTTCCCTTATTGTGCCTAGAGTGCTTGTTCTTTCTACCTCCGACCACGCTTCCTATTGGTCCTATCTATTTATTGTGCTTGTTATGCATCTTTTACGCAGATAGGCTATTTAATATAAGTCTGAACATTATGATCTCTTATCTTTGACTCACTTGTGGCCATCACCAACATTCAATATTTAATGGTGTTAACCTCGGTCTTGATAAGGGGTTATGCCTCACTTAATACTAATTGTATTTGAAGAACCCACATCTTATAATTATAATGTTTTTTTTAAAGATGAGATAATCAAATAGGACATAATATTAAATTGAATCAAATAGTTTTAAAAAAATAGGTTACCAAACGCATATTCTACTAGTTTTAGGTTTTAAACACAGAAAACAGCCGAAACATAGACCAAACATGCCTTTAATTGTGTTATTTTTAGCATTTTATAACTTTTATAAAATATATCAATTAAAATTTATTTTCCATTAAATTTGTATGACTTGTAGAATGGTGTCACAACTTTATAAAGAGTGGATGAAAGAATGTGATAGAGGAACACCATAATATATAAATGGGGTTGCTACATTTATCGATTTCGCGAGGAAAAATGGTCGTGGAAAAACTATGTTGCATGTCCATGATGTAAATGTGAGAATGGAAAATTGCTCGACCTTGAAGATATTCATTTTCAATTGCTTCTTCATGGTATCTTGCATTCATACACATTTTGGCATTTACACAAGGAAAAGGAATATGTCGAGAGGAATGAATGTTCAACCAAGGAAGATGTTGAACAAAATGATGTCATGCCTGAAGATCCAAGGATGGAGGAACTTATTTAGGATTCGTTTGAATTTTTAATTGAAATTTTAATCATTTGATAGATCCCATTGGTAGAGACGAAGGTGGTGAAAATGTTATCAAACCCCCGAGGAGCTGGCATACACGTACATACATGGTAAGGCGAGTGAGCTATTATATCCTTCGTGTACCGAGAAATACACAACATTATATTTTCTTGTCAAATTAAATAACATAAATACAAGACGTGGTTTGTCGAACGATAGTTTAACCGATATCTTGGGTTTATTTAAGGAGTTTTTGCCCAAAGGAAATTCAACACCAACAAAGTTTCCAGATAGGAAGAACATACTTAAAAAAGCTGGTATGGATTACAATATCATTCATTCATTCCATAATGATTTTATGTTATACCGGAAGGAACATGCAAAGAAGGAGAAATGCCCATTATGTAACTTATCAAGATAGCAGTTTAGTTTAAACGGGGAGGGTAAAGTACCTCGAAAGATAGTGAGGCATTTTCCATTGATTCCAAGGTTGAAAAGACTGTTTAGTATACCTTGGATTGAAAATGAAATGACTTGGCATGCTCGAGCGAAATCCATTACAAATATTATGCGTCATCTCATTGATTCATCAGCTTGGAAGTCTATAAGTACGAAATATCCCGACTTTTCTGTTGACTCACGTAATGTTCGTCTTGCTATAGCTACAGATGGTTTTAATCCATACGGTAATCTCAGCACCAGTTATAGTTGTTGGACTGTCATTGTTGCACCTTTAAATATGAAGTCGTCTTTGTGTATAAAAAGAGAGTTTTCCATGTTGTCAATTTTGATATCTGGGCCCAATGCACCAGGCAAGGACATAGACGTTTATATCGAACCTTTAGTCGATGAGTTGAAACAATTATGGCTCGAAGGTGTAACAGCATATGACTCCCACACCAAAGCTAATTTTACACTGAGAGATATGTTATTATGGGAATTCATGACTTTCCTGCATATGACACTTTGTCTGGGTGCACTATTCATGGTTACAAAGCTTGTCCAGTTTGTGCAGAAGAAGTCGACTCATAACATCTCAGAAATGGTAAGAAAATTTTCTACCGGGGTCATCAAAGATTCCTTCCACGCAATCAGAAGTTTAGGTTGGAAAAACACAACTTTAACAACAATGTTGAGGATCGTAAAGTTCCACAAAGGTTGTCTGGTACTGAGATTAAACAGAAAGCAGCATGCATTAAGTCGAAAATTAGTAAACAAAAAATTAAAAAGAAAAGGAAATGAAATGGGGACAATAATGATTGTGCGGATACAAATATCACAACTACATGGTCTTGAAGGTACATTTTATTTGATTTGCCGTATTGGAAAGAGCATGATGTTCGACATAATTTAGATGTTATGCATATTGAGAAAAATGTCACCGATCATCTTTTATCAACTATTTTGGACTTGAAAGATAAATCAAAATATGAAACCAGTGTACGTGAAGATATGGAGGCGATGGGGATAAAGAAGTTATGGTTGACCGTAGATGAATCTGGGAAACTGTTAAACCTGAAGCTGCATTCACTTTAGGTAAAGAAGAAAAAGATTGGTTCTTTCGTACTTTAAAGGAGTTAAAATTGCCAAAGGGTTTTTCTTCTAACTTGAGTTAGAATGTGACTTTAGAACCGCTCGAGTTAAAGGGACCGAAATCACATGATTATCATGTGATTATGCAACATTTGCTTATGGTATTGCTTAAAATGCTTATGCAAAGCACAAGGATTTGTTAGTTATTATTCAGCGGTTAAGCATTTTTTTCAATGTGTTGTGCGCTAAGGTGATAAGAAGTAATGTTCTTGATTTAGCTAAAAATGCAATGTTTTAGGCTATGTGTGTTTTAGAGAAGTATTTTCCACCCACATTTTTTGTTGTAACAATCCACCTCATCATGCATTTAACCGATGAAGCACTAAAATGTGGCCCGATCAGATTTAGATGGATGTATCCTTTTGAGAGGTAAGCGAATTACGCATGATAATATTTTTCAGATAAATAGTACGATATAATATATATTTATTAGTGCCATACTTGGAGAAGGTTCCATACGTATAACCTCTACTTCATCTAATGCAACATGGTGCATAATAGAAGATGGTGTGTCATATGAGATTAAAGGTTTGAATGGTAAGGTGATTTCTAAGGGAATGATAGACGCGACTGTTCGGGAAAACATTCACTCATTCATCGTTGATTATGAGAAAGAGGTAGTAGTGATACTAGACACGATATGTGACCTCAATGCTAGTATTTACTTGGGCCAACAGGGTAGAGCTGAGGATTTGAGAGATGTTGGTACTGGGAGCTGGGTTGTGTGGACGAAAGCACTTGTCAAGCGTGTTTAATGATTTCCAATATTTATTTTTTTGATATGGACTTTGTAATTATGAATTTTAATGGTTTATGCTAAATGTTGTTGTCTTATATTTTTTTAGGAACTTTCCATAATGGGTTATATGTCTTTTATGTTATTATGTTATGGGCATGTTTTGATGTTTAACTAATTTTCTTCTTTATTAGCTAAAACCATTTTAACTCCGCCAATGCAAATATATATTTTGCATTGTCGGTCCCAAGCCCAGATAAAGGAGGAGGGAAGAGGTTTGAAGAGTTAGCGGATAGAAGGAAGACCTAGCTGATGTCCTCATAGAAAAGTAAGCATCCACTGATGTAATTAATTGCCACTGTTTTGATTAATTACCACTGTAAGGACACAAATTTCCAATTGAGTCCATATGTAGTTTTGGCTCAATTCCGGACAAAAACATTTATTCATAGGAATGTATTTGATTGTAATATTCTCAAGCCTATGAAGTGTGTGTTGAAGACATAGCGGCAAAGAATATAAAGCTTCATCAAAATGCCGGTTTGCGTGCCTCGTTTCTACGTCATCAACTAAGGTTCCATGCTCCCAAGGTATGAATGCAATTATATTTATATAGGAGCTTGGAACAATATTTATTGGGTGTTAGGTGTAATAAAAACTGCATTTTATTTTCAGAAAGAATCAATTAGAACTTTAAAATAAGTATATAAAAGTTTCTGGGCCAAAATCAAATTTTACAAACTTTCTGATCGTTCGTTAGAAATGTCGTTCGAACGAGTTTTTTCGTTCGAACCAGGTTTCGTTCGAACGAGTTTTTCGTTCGAACCAGTTTTTGTTCGAACGATTTTGCCAACGACCCTAAACTGGTCAGTCGTTCGAACGAGTTTTTCGTTCTAACGAGGTATCTAACGAGATTCTAACGAGCCCAGGCTGGTCGCTCGTTAGAAGTCTCGTTCGAACGAGAGTCAAGTTCGTTCGAACGAGACGCCAGGGCGGGAACAGTTTTGAGCAGTTTTTGGCAGTTTTTTCCCCACTTCTCCACTTGGTTTTCAACCAACTTTTTTCATACATTATTATGTGCGGGAAACACATTTTCCAAGACAACTTTTCCATCCTAATACATCTCTTAGAGAGAGTTGGAGAGCTAATTTATTTAGGGAAAATGTTCATGTTTTGAGTGTTAATTTTTAAAGAAAAATTCATACACACTCTAGTTTACACCCAATAGTTGTTTATTCCAAGTTTCTATATACATATCTTTACTTGGAGTTTTGGCACCGGTTTATCTCTACCGAATTCAAGAAGAGACGTTTTGGTTTGCTTCTACATCCATCAAAGAATAAGACTTTTTGTTGAAGATTCTACCCACTTGGAGAAAGGCTCCATGCTTGGGTGACGGTGACCATATAAAGTCCCATCGGTGGATTCCGAGACCGCGGTGGTGTTCCGAGGTTGTTCGCTAGGAAGAGGTTTCTACAAGAAGGAGCGACAAGGCTTGAGAGGGTTCGAGTCGAGGATGTAAGTCTTTTGTCTTGTAATTGTAATTCCGTATCTAGTGGACTTGTGGCTAGGGCCGTCCGAGGTTGTTTCCCGTCTTGGATTTTTCCTCGTACATCTCGGCGTAGTGTGATATTGTTTATTTTATCTTGCATCATAATTTAGAACGCATGCTTAGAATTAATTCAAGATAAAATTTGGTTTAATTATCACACTCATTTTATTTGGGACTTATATTAAATATTGGGTAAATTTGGTTTATTCAAGTCATTTGCTAAAATTGGTTTCGCCTAACTTTGTTGAAAAATGGAAATCATCACTTAGGCAAATTCTAGGACTTGAATTGGATTAATGAATTGGTTTAATTTTGTTTTATTAAACTAAAATCTGTTTTGTTTAAATCATTGAACCATCATCTTTCAACGCTTCCGCATCGTATTGTTTTTAATACATAAAAAGGAAATTACGCTTTCAACCACTGTTTTAATTATTTCATATTGAATTGATTAATTATCGGTACATCCCAGTTAACTTGGTTCAAATATCTTTCAAACCTCTGCATATAGGCCATGATAAGTACATCTTCAGCTCTCGAGACCTATTCAAAACAGGTAATAAGCTTTGAGGAGTTTCCTATCAAAGGTAACCAATATAGTCTTACACCCCCCCCCCCCCCCCAATATGAATATATATACATGTATATATATAGTTAATCACTACTGTTGATATCTATATGTTTTGTACTATACTGGAAATGACTAGCACTATTGTCGATATGATGCTATGTTAGATTTAGATTACGTCTAAGAACTACAAGGGTCTGCATATAAGGTCGAAACCTGAGATAGACCAAGTCACTCACTGCACAAGTGTTTGCATATAAGTTAGATGATTAGTCTTGAAACGGGCCTTTAGTGTGTACTTTAGGTAAAAAAAAACTTTGTTCCAATTTTTAGTTAAAACCAATTTTATCTTCTTAAACCCTAAACACGCATCTAAGTGATTAAACACATTCCATGAATAAAGCATGCAATAAAAGAAACAATTTCAGGAAAAATTCCCGAAGGGCAAAACCTCTTTATTTCACTATAATTTGTAATACACAACTTACACGGATTATAATGAAATAGGGTGACATACGAAATACCCGCATGTGTCGATTTTGATGTTTCGGCTGAAATCTCTCGCAAGAACTCCAGGTGGTCAGCAGTAGAGAAGAAGACAACTTCTCCACAAGTTACTTCATAAGAACTCCCTCTATAATAGCGCGTAGGTCTTCGATTGTAGAGTTCTCCTCATAAAGTTCAGAACGATGTAGTGAATGAATTATCATTCGATAAACGCATTCAAGATCACTTTACTTCGTAATTGAGTAATACGATCTTGAATAAACACCGGATGAATGAAACACTGTATGGGAATAAGTTTTCAAAACTGTTCTGCCTTGTGAAACTTTCACAGATACGTTTATTTATTTATAACTGAGTAGCACAGATTCCAAGACAATAAAACACAAAAATTGAGGCAGTAGGTCGTTCGAGCGAGAAGAGATCTCGTTCCCGTGACATATGATGTCGTTTGAACGACTTACTATCTCGTTCGAGCGAGCTACAGTGTTTTAAATTAATATTTTTCTTTTAAATTAATCCTCGAATTTTTTTTAAACTTTCTGCAACTCAGAAATATTTTTAAAACATAAAAAGATATAATTCCCAATTATTTAAATCCCCCAGCATTTAATCAATATATAAAATTATCTCAAATGCTCATACGTATTCATACCTGACTCATCTTAAACAAATGCAACACCTCTTGACTTGAAATCTTCTTAAACGCTTTAGATTGCACATTCTTGGACTTGAATATTGTCGTAGGCTCAACTAAACTCATTACACTCCATAATTAAAACTGGCCTAGACTTAATATATTATGTTTGGAATTAAGCCAATTATAACAAAAGTACATGATAAGAATTATGTTCTTACAAATCTCCCCCTTTAGCTATTCTGGGACAAAACTAAATTGAGATGCTATAAATACATGTCCTGTATCAACACTCAGAAATATAAAAGTACAGGACATAGTGAAACAGAATAAACGGCAAGCATCTAAATCTGTCTCTGAATGACAATCATCTGAATCTCTGAATCTGATTATGTCTCTGAATGGCAATCATTTGAATCTATGAATCTGATTCTATCTTTGAATGTGATGTATCAATAATTATCTGAATCTATGAAAACAATACCTACACACACAAGACACAAACAGATACCCACGTGAAGTATGGAGGAACAAAAAAATATCATAATAAATACTCCCCCTACATCACATATCTCTCCCCCTTTTTGCCTGGAATAGACAAAAGGTGGGACAAACACACCAAATCTAGCATGAATATATGAGAATGAATAACATGGCTAGAGAAATAATATCATTATGATAATGGATAAGAAAAGAGTAGTATCTTAAGAATAATAAGATAATCACTAAACTGCAAGCGAGACTGTACATCCATGTCATAAAGCCAAGAGTGATACAACTGATCAAAAGCATACATCATATCAGAGAGAATAAAAATACATCAAAAATATCAGTGTCTCAGATACAATGATAAAACAAATACAACTATGAATCAGTACGAGTATCATCATCATCAGCAGCAGCAATGTCATCAGAGTATGTAGATGAAATATGACCTAATCCAGAAGATCCTACGCCTCTCATCTGCTCTCTCTGCCTCATCTCATCAAAAAATGTTATCATCCTGGACGCTGCAAGAACACTGGCTTCGGCTTCAACATCAAATATGGCCATGATAGAGTCATATATCCTAGATTGAGTAGCTACCTGTGCCTGTAAAGTTGAAATATCCTCCTTAATAGGATTAGTGGGAGCAGGAGTGGATGGTGGTGACTGAGAAAACTTGGAGGTGCTCGGGACAGTGTGATAATCAGGCTGATAGGGCTCAGTATCGGGGAAGGCTCTCTCAGGGGGTGGAGCATAAGCTCTCGCTGCCTGTGGCAAATGACTCTCGAAACGAGTGAAATTATTATGATCAATAACGGCATGCGAAGGGAGACGCTGATCACCCTCTAAAATAGGAACCCCGGTAGTGGTGCAAATGATGGAGATGAGAATCCCATACGAAAGAGCAGGGCGGACTGGAATGGTATCACTGATGGTAACAGATGATATAACACGAAGCATGACCGTCGGTAGATCGATATCTCACCTCTGAGAGACGTGATACATGAAATAGACAATGTCAGATCCAATCTGAGTATAATTTATCCTAGGATAAATGGATGTTGACACAAACCTATTAAGTATACGAAAGGCAGGAAAAAGTTAGCGATGGTACATAGTAGTACCTGCCTGGGGAATCTCCAAGAAGCAATGACGCAGAATATCATCATAAAAAGGTTCATCGCCGGTAAAACGAGGAAACACAGCATCTGGGACACGAGGGAGGTGTAGAAAAGCAGCTATGAGATCTGTTGTGACGAGAACAGGAATCCCTCGTACAGTAAAAAATATCCCCTCACCGTGGGGAAGAGCGCGAAAGAAAAATTCTCGAACAATGTCCGAAAAGACAATCCCATGAACCTCAAACATATAATCCCATCCCCAATTAGACAACCAGTGTTGAATGCCTAACCCCTGAAACTTAGAATACCGAAACACCATCTCCGGGATAACAGACCGAATGTGTAGACCCAATACATAGTAATGATCATACTCAGTATGAGTGGCCCATCTCACTGGGGAATACAAGGGCCTACTAGCCTGAGCTCTCTGAGCTCGAACAGATGGAGGTGGTGCATCGATTCGGCCTGTATGGGCACCACGACGTCCAGGTGCCATGACGAAAGAGTGTAAAGTGTGATGAGTGAAAGGGAACAGTCGTCGAGGAACACACACACACCTAAGAACCTATCTCCGTACAATAGTCCAACCGAGCCACCGCGAACACTAATCACAACCAATAGGAAAAATCAAAAACAACAACCAAAATATTTCTCAAATAGAGGATTTCAAAAAAAATGTGAACAGATTTACCTTGAAATCACCGGAGAATGGGAAATCGTCGCCGGAGTACACAGTGAAAATCTAGAGGAACAACAACTATGGAGGGACAGTCACCGGGGAAGACAACACTGGCTTAGCCACACACCGGAGAGCCACACGCTGGAGAAAAAATTCAGAAAACAACTGTCGACAGAAAAAAGCACCCGAGAAGAGATGAAATCCCAGAAATATGAAGCTTTAAACGCCAAAAATGGTGGGATTTTTGAAAAACTGGTGTCGCTGCTTTTGAGTGCAGATAAAGGTGATGAGAGAATGAAAGAAATCGAACAAGTTGTTTAAAGTGAAACCATGATCTTGCACGAACGACATAAGGATGTCGCTCGAACAATTTTGGTAAGTCTCTTGAACGACGTGTTCGCACGATATGTGATGTTGTTCGAACGAGATTTTGAAAATTTCCAGAAACACCCCAAAAACATTCAGTATTTGCCCAATGAAAAAATTATCTGAAAATAGTACTTGGAACATAGAAACAGACTGCAAAACAAAAAATAGTGTAAAAAAGATAAATGGGAATTACATGTTAACATGGTACTAATGTGCTCAATTATGGAAGTGGATTGATTAGGAGTGAACTACAACAAATGAGTCATCATATCAATATGTCGAATCGATCAAAGAGTTCTAATTGATAGCAAGGGATCATCAAACTTCATCAAAGCCATGTGTGACAAAATAAGTGTGAGTTTGATGAACTAAACTTAATCCACATGCATACAAGTTCGGATTGTTGACGATTCTACAAACAATAGCGTCATGATACGATGTTTCAACATAGGATTCGTGGTGAAAACCCGTTTTAATTAATTTCCAACCAAACTCCCTCATATGAATTTATCAAGATCTTTAGAAATATCTATCAATCTCAACTTAGAGAAATTCCTATTGGCCCCAATTATTGGCATATGAATTTTTATTGCATTAATTTTCTTTTGGGCTATTTTAAACGGTGGCTTTCACGATGAGTCAATTTAATACTCTCGCAGCCCTTTCCCATGAACACTCATCATTTTTTCAATATCAATTCTCACGAAAAATGGTTCTTACAAGCACACATCCTCCTTAAGTTTATTTATGCATAGATGACAAAATTGAGATAAGAGCGTCTCACCAAAATCAAATATGCAAGAGAAGTCAAACATTCATATAAACGCGTGCATGTGTGCAAGGATGGAATATAAGCAAAGTCGAATCAAAATGCGTATCAATTTCAAAACAACCCCATAGTGCAAAGGTTAAGATCATTCTAGGCATCAATAATAATGACCAAAAAGTCCTGGCCACATGAATAATGAAAGAAGGGGGGAATCAAGCACACCAATATCCCATATCAACCATGTAACCTCACGACTCAAAAATAAAATAAAAATCTTTTTGTATTTTCAAAATTTTTTATAAGAAGAAAAATCTTTTTGTATTTTTGCTAAAACTCAACTACATACTAAAAACTAGAAAAATGCCATAACACTAGCAAAATATAACACACTATGTAAATACTAGTGAATGACAAACCAATGAACAACCTCAATAGAAAGATGAAAGATGAGGAGAACCACGAGCAATGATGCTAGAATCACCAAGCCTAATACCTAACGCTTCTAAATCCGACTTCCTAACCCAAGTAGGTGTGAACCGATGAGTAGGGGCATTGGGAAACGGAATGGCTCTAGACTATCTAGGAGTGTTCTCAAGATCGTAGCCAAACCGTCTAAGATGACATCTCCTACCGCAATGAGTGCAAGTGTAGATACGGTGAGGAGCATGTCCTATAGGCCGATTATACCTCACGTTTTAAGGTGGCTCTCTCCTAAAGTTCGTAGGTGGCTCTTTTGTTTGCACAGTTTTGGCTTTGGGAGCAGGTGCGACATGATTATCGAAGCCAATACCACGCCGAGTATCTTTGATTTTGATGGTGCCTAACATTTTGTCTAACTTTTCAGACCTAGCCTCCAAATCAAACTTAACTTTACTCAAATCTCTCAGTTTTTCCTCAAGCTCGCATATCCTTGACTCAAGTAAACGCGTAGAATTTTCAAATTCCGGAATTTCCTTTTTCATAGTCTCCATCAACCCCCGAAGACTATCTCTCTCACCCTCGACATATTCTAGCTTCTCTCGAATTGTATTTTCTTGTGCCCTAAGATCCTCAATTAAAGCATTGGAATTATTTATTTCTATGGCACGTTATTTCAACATAGCTCCTAATTTCAGTTTGCTTTCTTTGCTTTTAAAGTTTCTCCATACAATTCTTTGAAAGCAGTTTGCAAATCTCTTTCGTCTTCACTCTCATCCTCACTCACCTCACCCTCACTCTCAGGTGTATCATCTTCTGTAGCTGCAGAAGAATCATGCAAAGGTAAGTCTTTATCATTTACATGACTAGACACAAAGGTGGGAAGTTCACGCTTACTAGCAAAAAAGTTTTCTTCTTCTAGGTCACTATCACTAAGGGTAGAAACACGATTTATCGATTTATTAAAATTCTCCCTAAGTTTAGTAAGACACACATCTATCCTTTGACCAAAACCGTCGCAGCAAAGACACTTTTCACAATCACCCTTATTAACCAGTTTTTTAAGAGCAGTTTTCATGTGAGATCTCCAATTAGATGATTCAAACAAGGGAATTCTAAAATCATCAAAACCACCGAAAGGCATACCTAAAGACACGGGATCAAACACAATAAGATAGTGCAACAAGATCTGATACCAATTTGAAACGGCCCTTTAGTGTGTACTTTAGGTAAAAACAACTTTGTTCTAATTTTTAGTTAAAACCAATTTTATCTTCTTAAACCCTAAACATGCATCTAAGTGATTAAATCCATTCCATGAATAAAGCATGCGATAAAAGAAACAATTTCAGGAAAAATTCCCGAAGGGCAAAATCTCTTTATTTCACTATAATTTGTAAGACACAACTTACACGGATTACAATGAAATAGGGTGACATAAGAAATACCCGCAGGTGTCGATTTCGATGTTTTGACTGAAATCTCTCGCAAGAACTCCAGGTGGTCTGCAGTAGAGAAGAAGACAACTTCTCCACAAGTTACTTCATAAGAACTCCCTCTACAATAGCGCGCAGCTCTTTGGTTGTAGAGTTCTCCTCACAAAGTTCAGAACGATTTAGTGAATGAATTATCTTTTGGTAAATGCGTTTAAGATCACTTAACTTTGGAATTGAGTAATACAATCTTGAATAAACACCGGATGAATGAAACACTGTATGGGAATAAGTTTTTGAAACTGTTCTGCCTTGTGAAACTTTTGGAGATACATTTTTTTATTTATAACTGAGCAACACAGAGTCCAAAAAAATGAAAACACAAAAATTGAGGCAGCAGGTTGTTCGAGCGAGAAGAGATCTCGTTCGCGCGACATGTGAATGTCGTTTGAACGACTTTCTATCTTTTTCGAGCGAGCTACAATATTTTAAATTAATTTTTTTCTTTTAAATTAATCCTCGAATTTTCTTTAAACTTTTTGCAACTCAGAAATATTTTTAAAGCATAAAAAGATTTAATTCCCAATTATTTAAATTACCCATCATTTAATCAATATACAAAATTATCACAAATGCTCATACGTATTCATACATGAGTGATCTTAAACAAATGCAACACCTCTTAACTTGAAATCTTCTTCAACACTTTAGATTGCACATTCTTGGACTTGAACTTTGTCGTAAGCTCAACTAAACTCATTAAACTCCATAATTAAAACTAGCCTAGAATTAATATATTTTGTCCGGAATTAAGCCAATTATAACAAAAGTACATGATAAGAATTATGTTCTTACAAGTCTTAAGAATAAGAGAAATTAAGGTGCTAGACTATCTTATAGGGATATCTGAACAAGAAAATAAGTTCAATATCCTTTGATATTCAAACCATTAATGATTAGCATTCTGAATTATGTGGTGAATTAGTTTGGTCAAATTTCTGGAATAACTCAAACAACCTTCTAAAGATTGTAAAATTGTCTCACTAGATTACTGCATATCGAGTATGATTTAAAATTTGTGTCTAAGTAGAGCTTTGTTTAATGAGAATTTGGAGTTCCTTTTGATTGTCGAATCAACTCTATCATTCTTAATTATTGTTGCCTTATTGGATAAGAGTAATTTTTGTACATAGAATTCGTTCTAAGAAAAATAACTGGGAAGGGAATGTAAATTATTAGAAAAGGTATATATATTTAAGACTACGCAAGTGAATACATGAAATTATACTCTTTTCAATGAATTATATGGTAGAATTACGCATTGTTCATTAATGGCTCTAACATTTTTGTTTTGAAGTTGAAGCCACGTTTTTGTATATGTATGACAAAGTGGATGAATTGGACTATGTTTTGAGGCTTTTTATATATTGAATTTGGTATTTTGGGGCTTTTTATATATATCAATAGATAGGAATAAAATTAGTGGATATGATTACTAGAAATATATTTCATTGTAGAAAGGATTCATGGCCGCCAAAAGAGTACATAAACCGGACCATGTTGCAATTGGTAAGTTTATTAGTCATCATTCAACTTGTTTGAATAAAAGATTGATTCTTTGGTTAGAGTTTATGACATTAATCTAAATATGCTCACCTTTTAAAACATTATTGCTAGCTACTTGTTATAAAGCACATGCAATTTGTTAATATTTATTGTGAGAAATGTGAAGGCTCATGATGTTCAGTAGATTAAAGTTTGAAATATGATTCCAACTAGGGTTTTTGTTACTAAGGTTGCTTTTGGTTTTCAGCTCAATCTTAAGTCTAAATTTGAAATCTGAAATCTGAATACGAAGCCTGAATGGTAAAAATATATTTACTTTTATGTTGAATGAACCTCATAATGGATGTATATATACTCATTCAGACTTCAAAGTAAGTGATAACTTGTCAATGTTTAGTTCTGTTTTATTTTCTAATGAATATTTTTTGTTTATGTGATTATTGATTCGATTTTGTTGTATAGGTATCGGACTCTGAAGGAATGATTAGTTGCAAAATTGTGGATGGGCAGCTTAAAACATGTGATCATTGTGGAACAACTAAAACCCCTTTATGGAGATGTGGTCCAGATGGGCATAAGGTATTGTTTCATTATTTATTTGATACCCGCAATAAATCTTTGATAGGATTTATTTAGGTTGTGATGATGTGGTTTCTGTGTGTGCAGTCACTGTGTAATACTTATGGGATCAGGAGAAGGAAAAGTAGTACACTTTTTTAAAGAATGTTAACATTACTTAAATGTCTTTGTATGATTTTTTTTTATTATTAGTTGAACTAATCCAGTTTTGTGCTATCAATTTCTAACTTGATATATGTTGAGATATAATGTTTAGTATTTATTAGAATAATAAGTTGTACAATTTTTATCAGCTCTAATGCGAGCGAATGTCGCGTAATTCTCTGTGGGAAAGGAGTTGCAGTACAAATGTCACAATATCACAGGCCGAACTATTTACCCGAACAAAGAAGGGTTGAGGAATTAACGAGTGTTTCGAGCAAAGAAGGTATTGTTAGAGATGCAATAATCTACCCCAGTAGTTAATACATCTGCTTACTTCTTTAATAAAACTGATGAAATCATTAACTTTAAGGAATGAATCATGGTGGAATTGAATATCCTCATTCTTTTCATTTTCTAATTTAGAAATACCAAATGTCAACCTTTGAGAAACAAATTAACTGACTGTAGATTTTGTTGCATTTCCATCGTGACATTAATTAATGTGCTGCCTTAGTGATTCAGTCATGAGAAAACTATGGTAAATCACTTTATTTTTTAATCTTATGATAGGAGAAAAGATGTGCATGTTTGAATATGGGAATTATGGAATTCCTACAACTATGGTTGCAGAGGATATCAGGTATGTCCTCCTTTAGTTCTTAATTCCCTTAAGTGGACTTATCAAAATAGATAATTTAAAAAGAAAATTGAATATATTTAGTTCATGTTGTTATTATAACTGAATCAGTGCGCTCGAGGGAGAAGAAGCAACCATGTTAATGACATCTGGAACGTGTGCTAGGAAGACTCAGATTTTGACAACCACAAACTATTATAGGTAGACTATAGTTTTCCCTTTCATTAATTACATGGTGTTGCAGTCTAAAGTTTGAACAACAATTTATGATTTGTAATGTATTTGGAAATTATAAATAAGTCTTACTTATCTTATAAAATGACAAGTCAATCCAATCTGAAATAATTGTAAGATTTTCTTGTCATACTTTATCAGTAACAATACCGCGGCCCGAGAGTTTATATATTTGGGATGAGGTGTTGCTAATCAAATATTTTTTTTTAAATTTATATCAATATTTGTAGCGGTTTCAAACACTAATAAATCTAAAAAAAATAACGATTTTAAACACTTATAAAAATAAAAACAGTAACATTTTTAAGCACTTATAAAATGTCAAACAGTAACGGTTTTAAACAGTTATAAAATTCCAAACAGTAACGGTTTTAAACACATATAAATTGATTAATTATATAACACATACCTCCCAAATATTCACCGATTGAACCGTTACTAATTTTCATTTGTAAGTGTTTTGAAAAGTTACAAAAAATTACAACCCCTTGTTTTATAACAGCTTAAAACCGTTATTGTTTGATTTATAAGTGTTTAAAACACTTATAAAACAACATTTTTGGTGTAGTGCGCATCCAAGGGTTTCAAGGATTAAATCATATTAAAAAGTTTTATCAAAAAAGCCCCAAAATTTAGTGTCCACTTCCTCTAATTAAGTTACTAATTTATTTTAATCAAAAACATATGATTAAGGGTTTAGGCAACACTTAAAATTCATAATACTAAAGGAAATGAATAGAATATAAATCCCTGGAATTTGTTGGATAAAAATATGAGTAGACGGTTGGACTCTTCTTGAGAAAACACCAATTGGATCTTCATTTCTTGAGTTAAAACTTGGGGCTAGGGGTTGAAGATGAGAGAAAATATGTTTAGAGAACCTTACTGGAGAAAAGTTTGAGAGAAAAGTGTTTTAAAAGTTCCAGTCCCGTATTAGTTTTGGTATTTAAAGGGTTTAAGAGTTAGAATACAATTAGGACTCTATTTAACCCACCGCCTCTTGTCGCTTGAACGACTGACACCTGTCGTTCAAACGACATGATAAGTAATTCGAACGACATATGCTGTCGTTTGAATGACACAAACATTAAAATAAAAACTTTAAAAAAACTACACCTTTACACTCAGAAAAATATTCTTTAACTTAATAAAAACATACCTACTAGTTAAAACATTTTAAAAATCATTATAACCTTATATTTTAATTCCGATTCAATTCCAATTGAAAATTTAATACTCAAATATAAAAATCAAATGTTCAATTATTAAAGACCATTAAATCCAAAATTTTATTTTTCTCAAACATTTCAATTAATTAATTAAATTAAACAATAAAAACACGGGGTGTTACAAATTTATTTTGGGATGTTTGTTTTTTATTAAAACTGAAATTGGATTTTTCCCTAAAAAATCGAAGCATTTTTCTTTATTTAAAATTTTTCAAAGTTGACGTATCATGTTCAAATGAGATTAGAATATCGTGCAAGCGAGATCCTTTTTCTTTCGAGGTCTCGTTTATAGTTTACTTCGATTGAACATCGAACGAGGGCATACTATTTTAGGTCATTTGAAGGTCATTTGGACTTCGTTCAAATGAGAAAGCTTGGTCATTCGAATGAGTTCATTCTTGTTAGAACCAAATGTTGTTCTCGTTCAAACGAGATTTTAAGTTCGTTCGAATGAGCCACCGCCTTGAAATTAGTATTCGTCTTATAAAAACCTATTACGTGTTTATTTCGTTAAGACTTTTGCCAGACTTGTTTCTTCATAGCTTTAGCAAACGTTTTCAAACTTTCAAGTTTAGAAAACCTTTTTGATTCACAAATCACATTCCCATAATATATTTGATATAATTAAGTTTAAACCCTATAGTTTGTATCCTTTGCATACACAACCTTTGTGCAGAAGGCATCTCCATGGCTGACTTGTCAAACCTTAGGGGTTCACTACTGAAGACGGAGGATTGAGGTTCTTGTGATTCTTGTGAGGATCATTGATGAAGGAAGGTTGTGGTCTTGTGATTCTTGAGAGGATCATAGTAGATTCATTTATAAATTTTGTAAGTTACGATTTTTAAATTTTATAAAGTGAATAAAAGGTTTTGCACTGAGGGGATTTTTCCTGGAACTCAGTTTTGTTGCATGCTTTCTTAATTTACGTTTTGAATCACATAGTTCCATGTTTTGGGGCTAAAGGAATGAAAAATTGGTGTGGATTGTCATCTGAATTTAATAAGATAACGCCATTTAAAAATTGCGCACTTTTAAATTGGTATCAGAGTCGGTTGCACAAATATATTGTGTGATCTTTTTCACAAAAATATTTTTCTCTTGATATCAATTTTTTTTTAAATTGTTGATCTTTGAAAATTTTGATTTTAATGGAGAATTTGTATAATCGAGTGCACAGCTTCGATGGTACAAATTACGCATACTAGAAGGCTAGGATGAGGTGTGCTTTAAAGGCCATAGATGAATGTGGTTGGGTAGTCTATGAAAAAGGGGGACTCTTCCCACGATCACTGTTGATAATGTCACAAATACTAAACCCGTGTCTTCCTGGACGGATGATGAGTTTAAATGGAGTACTTACAACTCTCGCTGCCTTAGTTCAATTTTTAGAGTTGTCACCCCTGACGAGTTTCAACGCATCATGGCTTGCACTACATCTAAGGAAGCATGGGATATCCTCCAATTAACACATGGGGGTACCAACATTGTAAAGGCGTCTAAGCTTCAAAATTTGACCACCCAATTTGAGACCATCACCATGTTAGAGTTTGAGAGTTTTGATGGATTTTATGTTAGGTTGTTGGAAATCGTAAACACTAGTTTTAATTTGGGTGAGAAAATTTCTGAGACTAGGGTCGTGAAAAATATTTTGAGGTCACTCCCAGACCGCTTTATTCCTAAGGTCACCATGCTTAACTCATTAGGGTTTTAGACACTCTTAGGTTAGAAGAACTTGTGGGATACCTTCAGACTTATGAGATATATATGTTCCCTAAAACCATCAAACCTTAGGATATATGGGTAGCTTTAAAGACTCAATCTAAGAAAATGAAAAAGGATAGAGTTTGTGAGTCTGAATCTAAGGGAGATTGTGACTTCGATGACTTGCCTTGTTTGCGAATTTCTTTAAATAGTTTCTCAAATTTTCCAAAGAGAATTCTTCCAATAATTTTTTTTTTGAGAAAAATGAAAATAAGAATGAATTCAAGGATAACGGTGAGAAAGAGGAAGAGATAAGGTGTATTGAGTGTGAAGGTAAAAGGCACGAGTCATATGAGTGTCCCACTATGCGAAAGAGAAAGGGCAAGGAAATTGAAAATAAAGCCACTTTTAGCGATAGTGACATCGAGTCGGTTGATTCAGAGGGAGAATTGCCACATGAACCATGCATCGCGTTCATGTCTACTCACGTGAGTACTTCTAATTTGTCCCACGATGATGAGGATCCATGTAAACGTGAGAGCCTCAATGATGTTTCGAGTCATTCTAGTGAGAGTGGAGATGAGATTGCTAGTGAGGGAGAAGGGGATCTACAAAAAGATTTTAGTGATTTGTATATCAAGATGTTGAAAACCAAAAAATTAAATAAAGATTCTTTTTTTAGGGTGTTAGATTTCGAAGGAGATGTGAAAGTTTTAAGGGTGTGTGAGGCATCAGTAAGTTAACTCAAGAAGGTGAAGGCTTCTTTGAGTGAGCAGTTGATCGTCTTAGGTAGGAAAAAGAAATACTTGACTAACACTGTGGCTAGTATTATGGTAGATCTTCAATATTCATTGGAGACTCGTGATAAAATTAAAGCCCATGTATCCCAAATCGAGAGAGATCTCGAACGTGCCTAGGAGGTCAAAGTTACTTTAGAGGACACATCTAAGAAGGTAGGAAAGATGCTCCTCGGTCCCAAATTAGGTTACATTGAGAGGCTAGGAATAGGTTATGGCATTGTGTCCACTTCCCATATTGCACCCTAGTTGGTTCTCGAGTTTGTTTAAGATACATATCTCTCTCAACCTAACTCACCTAGGCGTCTGATTCCATGTAGGAGAGCTCGTCCTAGACATTTTGAGAGAGGTTGACCTAAGCATGTTTATGTTTATCCCCTTTGCATGCAAAGAGGTCATCTTAAGGAATTTTTTTTAAGTTAGGAAGAGTGCCTCTTAGGTATCTTCCACGATATGCTACCACACGTGTTCCCACACGCACTCCCACACATGTTACTCCGCATGCTCCTTCATATCACATGAGAGAGTTTTCGAGAGTAAGTAGAGTATTTAGTCAAGACTTCAGAAGATTTGATGGATGCTTTTTTTATACGATGTCATGTAATTCGAAGAACTCCTCCGAACCTAATGGTTGAGGTTGAGACTTGTTTCTAGCATAGGATCCTTTTCATGTTTATATCATACATGCCTATTGCTAGATTGTACTATCATTATACTTATATTTTTCGTTTTGATTTATTTTTCAAAAAAATCAAAAAGTGTTTTTTTTTTCTTGCAAAATATTGAAAAATACCAAAAGATTTTCGATTTCTTTTTGAGAAAAAATGAAGAAGACAAAAATATTTTATTTTTGATAAATTTTTTGAAATATCCAAAAAGAGTTTTTTTTTATAACACCATATATGGATGAACATTAAAGATGTCAGATTCACCCATCCATTCCATATCCGCGTGGCTATTTTGCAGTATTTTCAAACATGACATCATTTCATTTTTATGTTTTATAATACGTGGAGTCATTATGATGTGATATGATGACTACTTCCTATATGTTTGACTCTTTGTAAACTTTAATGCACACGAGCATGAACTTATTTGAGTATTACACTTACCTTTCACGTGTCGATTGTAGTGTTTTCATCTCAATCCTGCTTTTAAAATGAACCAAATGTGAAAAATGAGATAATAAAAGTAGTGCATGTAATAACCATTGCCCGGATCGAAAAAAAATAAAAATCATTTATCGAGTAAATATGGTATATTTTAACCAATGGAATCGGGTTGCGAAAGACAGGTTGACTTTGCGTGAATAAACACTATTTGTAAAAAGAAAGAGCCTAAAAGATTAAAGGTACATAAAAACAAAAATAAAGTGTCAAGACAATTTCAAAGAACATTGATATTTCGCTACATATGGAATTGATTTCTTCAAAAAGATTTGAGAGAAAAAATTCAATATGTGAGTGTTGAAGGAGTTAAGTTGAAGATCAATGGATTTGTACGTCGCGAAAAAAACTCGTAAAGCATTACATAATTTTGGGCATTATTTGTGTGAAAATCACTCACGAGCTTGATTAGTTGAATAAGTTAAGTCGATTTCACTTGAGTTCACCATTTTTACACCTAAGGTACACTTTTAGCTCTTGCATTAGTGGTGTCTCATTCCTTCATGCATATATGCTATGTTTGTCTACGTTGATTAACCTATAGAATGTGTTCACACCCCTACATTATGTTTCCATGATTCAGTTATTTTTGTGCTTCTCCATGGCGTGTTCTATTTGTAAAAAACTTTATCCTTGAAAAAATTGAAAATTTTCAAAAATAGTTTGTGGAGCCTTTGACATTATCATTGCATGATTTTCATTCTTATATTATTTGTGATGATATCTTATTCTTATTTGTGATGTTCCCTATTTTCCATGATTAGTTTCCACTCATTGTTTATTTCGGACAAAATAAAAGGGGGAAAACATATTACGATGGAGTTTGATTTATGGGGGAGATTTTATCTTTATGCATTTTATTTGATATGTCAAACTCGATGCATCACAGGGTATTTTCTTTGTTTTATGTGTGTAGGTACTTTAGGAAGATCATATTTGAATTACACTCAATGAAGATAAAGTGCCCAAGAGGAGACAAAGAAGAAGTGACGATTTTAAGACTTTATTTTAAAGACAACTCTATCTTGTACCTATCCATTTTAGGGTTTGGGAGGGTATTAGGATATTGTATTTGTCTTAGGGGATTTATTTGTAATTTGAATTTCGGTTTCATATTTGTACCGGAATAGCCAAACAAGGGCGAGATTTGTAAGAGCATGATTTCTATAATATGCCCATAGCTTAGGCTAATATAGTTTTTGGGATATCTCGCTACCGTTTGATTCTAGTTGACAAAAAGTCCGAAGATCCAACATCTCCAACTTTCAAGCATCTCCGCATTACGAAGGTATAATGTTATTTAAAGTTTAAATTTATTCCTTAAATTTATTTTGGGATGTTTGTTTTTTATTAAAACTGAAAGATGGTTTTTTTCCTTAAAAAATAGAGGCATTTTTCTTTATTTAAATATTTTCAAAGTTCGTGTATCTTATTCAAACGAGATGGGAATATCGTTCTAACAAGACCCTCTTTTCATTCTTAGTCTCGTTTTAAGTTTACTTCGATCGACTATCGAACGAGGGCATACTGTTTTTCGTTGTTTGAAGGTCAGTTGGACTTCACTCAAACGAGTTAGCTTGGTCATTCGAACGAGTTCAATATCGTTAGAATGAACTGCTAATCTCGTTCGAACGAGCCGCCGCCTCAAAATTTATGTTCGTCTTATAAATACATGTTTTGTGTTTATTTTCATAAAGACTTTTGCCAAACATGTTTCTGCATACCTTTAGCAAAAGTTTTCAACCTTTTGACTTTTGAAAACCTTTTTGATTCATAAATCACATTCCCATAATATATTTGAGTGAATCAAGTTCAAACCCTACAGTTTGTATCTTTCCATACACAACCTTTGTGGAGAAGGCATCTCCATGACTGACTTGTGAAACCCGAGGGGTTCACTGCTAAAGACAGATGACTGAGGTTCTTGTGATTCTTGCGAGGATCATTGCTGAAGGAAGGTTGCGGAAGAATCATAGTAGATTCATTTATAAAATTTGTAAGTTTCAATTTTTAAATTTTATAAAGTGAATTAAAGGTTTTGCCTTGAAGGAATTTTTCCTGAAACTCTGTTTTGTTGCATGATTTCTTGATTTACATTTTGAATCACATAGTTGCATGTTTTAGGGCTAAAGGAATTAAAAATTGGTGTGGGTAGTCATATGAATTTAATAAGCTAATGCCAATAGATAAGTGTTCACTCTTAATGGACAATTCCATTTATCCATATTTAAGAAGCCTTTGGTATGGTTAGGCAAGTCCTTAAAGTCAATGAAAAATTAAAAAAAATTAGTCATAACTCCAAAATTAGCTATAGAGTCTGCTGCAATGTTGGCTTCTCTAAAACAATATATATAATGAACATCCATATCCTTATATGTTCCAATAATCTCCTTGATTAACTGCTTAATTTTCCAGGGGATTTTAAAGAACTTAAAGTTATGGATATCTATTATGAGCTTTGAGTCATATTCAACATCAACATTTAGTAATTTCCCTTGTTTACATTTCTCCATGCCCTGCAATATTTCCTTATCCTAAGTTACATTATTGGTATCATAACCTCTAGAGTCAGAGAATCCCCACTAGAAGTCTCCATTGTCATCCTTAAGAATGCCACCAAAACCACAACTACCAGGATTGCCTTTTAAGGCTCCATCTGTATTAAGTTTCACCCTCCCATAGTTTGGTATTTTCCAAAGGATAATTTGAATGAAGTTCCCTCTAAATGTACAATTATTTAGAGATAACTTATTAATCCATTCTTCCATTTTAGAAATATTTAGAAAAAGAATCTTTTTGGCCATATCTTGAACTCACATATATACTTGCTTGATTATAGTGGTTGAACACATTTTACTACCTCAAAAAACTGCATGATTTCTATTTTTCAAAATTTCCCAAACATTTTACTACCTTCAAAACTTGCTCTAATAGTTTCTCAAATGCCAAGTATGTTCATCGCGGTGGGACAAAGTCTTTTGTCCAATACTTTTATGAAGACAGGGTAATTTTTTTATCACATAAAATTTGTTATATTTTAATGTATGTGGATACATGTACTTGTGTATTTTATTTTCTTATTTTAATATACAGACAAGGCATATGAGAAGCCGAAAGGACAAATTGAAGTATTTTATGATACTCATTGGATGAAGAACAACGGGTGGATTAGTGAAGAAATAGAGTTTGACTATGTAAGTTTATAAAGGAAAATAATTTTACATGCTTAAACATAAAGTATTACTCCTAAGTCGTGTGGGCTGGATTGATCTTTGTTGAAACATGTGGATAAGAGTTGTTGGATTATTGAATTGTGTTATAACAAGTTGGATTTCATGAATAAATAAAGGAGGCTCTATCATTTTTTTTAAATAAAGTGAAATCGGTGGAAGGGATGCATTAATGATTTACTTGTATTTATAGTTGTTGGATTAGTGATTTGTGTGTCAGAACATGTTGTATTTCATAAATAAACAAAGGAACTTCTATCGATTTTGTTTTTTAAAGTTTAAAAAATAGTCAACAAAGCGATAGTGTAACATATTTTTTTCTTTTTTTGTCGAAAGAGATGATTGAATTGCAAAAAAGCTCAGAAGATTCTCATGAAGCATCAATCTGTCAAAAATTCCTTGGAAATAGGTCGGGATACGTGAAGGGTCTTGGTACCCGACCTTTGAAATGACTATGTAGGAATATTTTTTATTTGGAGAACAACAAGTTACAAACAGAGATCGCAGATTTGAAAATTCTAGTCCAAGGTCTTGTGTCAGAGTTGGCTATAATGAAGACCATCTTACTTCCAGATAAAGATTCTACTCCAGAGGAAGATGTTCCTGAACGATCTTATGTCCCTTCAAATCAAGTTGCATGAAGACAAGTGTTTATTTTATCATTTTGTTTGTGATGAGAAAACTAGTTTAAACTCATCTCTTAAGTATAAAGTATTATTTAGCTTTTAGCTTCATTGTGACATGAATAGTAGTAGATTTATGTTTTCGATATAATATAACATCTTTTAATTATGTGTATCTACTTAATATTTTTAATTTTTTTTATTATTTAATATAGTTATGCAGCAAAATAAATGTTGTTGAAACCTATTGTTATGAATGTGATTATTATTTGCAATCAAAATTTTCTTTGTTGCAACGAAAAAGAGTGTTACAGAAGACTTTTAACAACGAATAATTGACGTTTTGCAAGGAAGTTTAATTCCCTTAAAATATGTTTTGCAAGGAATTATTAATATCCGTTGCAACAGAATGTTCATTGTAAAATATTTTTAGTTGAAATATGAGTTGCAACTAGAAAGAGTGTTACAAAAGACTTTTAGCAATGTAAAATTAACATTTGGAAAGGAATTGTAATTCTCTCAAAATATCTTTTGTAAGGATTTGTTATTATCTTTTGCAATGAAATA
This sequence comes from Sambucus nigra, assembly GCA_949130495.1. Lineage (NCBI taxonomy): Eukaryota > Viridiplantae > Streptophyta > Magnoliopsida > Dipsacales > Adoxaceae > Sambucus > Sambucus nigra. The sequence goes on along the minus strand of OX422219.1, from coordinate 20,281,256 downwards.
TTCATTGTAAAACCATTTTTAGTCAAAATACGAGAACTTTTTTGCAATGCAAAATAGTGTTACAAAAGACTTTTAGCAATGTAAAATTAACATTTTGCAAGGAATTTTAATTCCCTCAAAATATCTTTTGCGAGGATTTATTGGTATTATTTACAATGAAATAACCATTGCAAAAGATTTTTAATCGAGATATGAAAACTATTTTGCAACGAAAAATCTTATTTTCCCCAACAAAAATTTCATTACAATATATTTTTTTGGGACGATAACAAAATTTCCTTGCAAAAGATCTATAGCATGATGGCTAGCACAACAAATGTTGCAAGGAATAAAAATCATTGTAAAAAGATTTTTGCAACGAAAATATACCTTATGCAACATTTTTTTTCCTTGCCAAAAGTTGTCATTCTTATAGTGTAATAGGCAGGGCCTTAGAAAGAAACCTTAAAACCTTATTATTAGGGAATTTATACTACAATTACATCAACGTATATTTAAAGGAATTATTGGATAGTTTTAAACCAAAAAAAATAGTAAAGTGGGGTCATACCTGATGAGCCATTGGACCATGAATGAATAAGTGATTTAAGTCTTCCCTAGCTCTATATCAGCATTTGCATATAGAAGCTATAATAATGTCCCTTAATTTAATCTTCTATTCCATTGGAACTATGCCAAAGCAGCATCTTCACATCATGATTGACATTTTAAAAGGTATGAATTTATCCCAAATTGACTTTACCATCAAAAAGGAAGCTTTACCAGTTTTGATCATCTCATGAGCTGATTTGAAGCTAAAAGTACCATCCTCAGTTAGAGACCAATATTTTTTCCTTATACTTATATGATAAAACTTTTAACTTATTTGATAACCTTCCTGAAGCATTGCCAAGCTATAGAAGCAGAAGACACATCATGATTTTTGTACTTGCGCCTCAAAAATTTGGCCCATGGGCCATATTTAATAAATACTTCCAGGCTAACCTCCACATTGAAGCATATGAAATATTTGCCTAACTTATTAAACCAAAACCACCTTCTTCAATATTGTAAGTCCATCCACTTTTTCCCATATTCTTTGTGGGAGCCCCAAAAAAATCACTGAAAATGCTTTTAATTTTCTTTTGAGTGATTTTGGGAGGGTGAATAGCAACTTTAGTGTATACAGGTATAAAGGAGAGGAATAATTTGATAAGGAAAAGTCTCCCTCCATAAGAGAGAAATTTTAATTGCCAACCTGATACGTAGGATCTAATCTTTTCCACCAAGCTCTCAAAGAAGATAAACTTTCTTTTACCATTGAATAAAGACATCTAAGGTATTGAATAAGGGATTTGATGGCTAACAGTCCTATTACATAAGAGATTAGACTAATCCTTTGGGGAGAAGCTTTAGAAGAAGCAATAAAATGACTTTAAATGAAATGATTAGATGGCCTCAGACTTTCTCCTAGTCATGAAGGAATTGCATCAAGGATTTAACGCTATGTTTTGACCCCTTAAAGAATATAATTATATCATCAACAAAGCTAAGGTTTCTAATAAGGGGAAATTACCTAGGATGAGAGAATTGTCCAATAGAACCTTTGGACATGAGAGTTTGAAAACCCCAGCTAAGAACCTCAACAACTATCACAAATAAGCTAGGGGACATGGGATGCCCTTGCTTAATCCTCTGGAGGATTTAAAAAAGCCTGTTGGTTGACCATTAATGATTATGGAGAACCAATCTGAAGAGATAAACCTCCATATAATATCAATAAATCCTTCTAAAAAACCAAAGCATCTTAGAACTTTAAAGAGAAACCACCAAGACACACTATCATATCTGTAAGGATATAATTTATAAATGTCTGTTATCAATTGAGTATGTCGTATACCGCTACAACCATCGACGAAATATTCAAGATCATTCCAGTATCAAGACGGATCAGAATATCAAAGTTCTTCATCAAAGAAGCCTTCGCAAGATAAATTTGGTAAATGTTATGTTTTTATTCCTTTACAATTCACTTAGATTATTGGGATTGTTTCTCTCAAAAATATTTTCTAAGTGTTGGAGCAGCGCTTTAAATATTTTTAGTGAAAAATATATTTTTCGGAGTTTTTGAGGCTGTGCCTTTAATGAAAAAAAAAAAAGAAAAGGAAAAAAATCATGAATTTTACTGTTCTCGTTCGAATGACACCGTATGTCGTTCAAACGACATGGTATGTATCGCAAAGAGCTGTTATCGTTAAAATGACATTGCATCTCGTTCAAACGACATGCTATCTCGTTTGAGCGACCTGCTGCCTTAAGTATTCTATTTAAAGGAATCTCTAACTCCGTTTTTCACAAGAAGTCTTTCTCATTTTTCATTCTGCAAACATTTCGAAATCAGCGGAATACTTTTGGCTTCTTCTTTGTTTTCAATTCACAAAAATCCCATATGCTGTTGTGAATTATTTTGGAACCCAAGAACATACATCTTGTTTAAGTTTTCTCTTGTAGGGAGGGTAACCTACTGCTGATCTAGGTACCATTTGATGGAGGTACTGGGCTGATTGACTGAATGTAATTTAGGAGTATTGTGTAATTCCTGGGCCGAAGATAGGATTGCGATTCTTGTGGTATAGGTGTGTGCGAACAACTTTTGACGACACCGATCGACTCCTGCGGGTATTCGTGAGTCAAAAATCTATTTCGTTATAACCTTGTAAGTTGCGACTTATAATTATAGTGAAATAAAAGGTTTTTCCGTTCGAGGATTTTTCATGATATTGGTTTCCTTTGCATGCTTATTGATTTTATGTTATCAAATCATCTAGTTGCTTGTGTTAGGGTTTAACTAAAATTTGGTTTAATGAAAATTGAATTTATTTGAGAAGTCGCATTATTTCGTTGTAGCACACTTCTATTTGCAAATTTTTATCAAAGTAGGTTATGATAATTTATTGGGTTTGATCTTGGTCTTTCGAAAAATTTTGTTTAATATTATTTCTCTTAAAAATGGCTTTTGGTGTTTTTGATGATTTTCGATGTCAACTCTTTGAAAAGTATAATTGGAAAACTCACACAAACTCTTGTTTTATATCTTTTGTTAAAAACGATTCTGAGAGGTGTTCAGGTTGTGAGGGTATTGGTCACACGATAGATGACTGTCCAATAAATTTAAGGAAGCATTTGAAAAAATCAACATCTCATATTTCTACCCTTAGTGATAATGATTCGGAAGAAGAAGTTTTTTATGCTTCTAGGTGAGAGCTTACCACAGGTGTGATTAGTGATGATAGTGAGGGTGATGATAGTGAGGATGGAAGTGTAGATGAGCATAACTTGCAAATGGCTCTCAATGAACTTTATACTGAAGATTTGAAAATAAAGAAAGAAAATTTGAAATTAAAAACTCAATTGAAAGAGAGTGCCTTAAAAAATGACAATGATGTTTTAGTTGAAGAACTTAGGGCACGTGAGAAAATTTTGAAAGAAAAGCTAGGATATGTCGAGGGAGAGAGAGATAGTCTTCGAGGGGTGATGGAGGCTATGAAAAAGGAACTTTTAGAGTTTGAGGATTCTAGACGTTTACTCGAGTCGAGGATAGGTGAGCTTGAGAAGAGTTTGAGGGAATCAAGTAAGGTAAAATTTGATTCAGATTCTCGGTTAGAAAATATATATAAAATTTTAGGGACTGTCCAAATTAAGGAGGATTGGGGTGGTATAGGCTCCGATGAGAGTATTTCACCCATTCTCAAAGCCAACCCCACATGTGTGAGAGATCCTCCTAGGGTTGTTATGAGAGAGGCACCTAGGGTTGTTAAGAGAGAGACACCAAGGGTTATCAAGAAAGAGCCACCTAGAAACATCATGTGAGAGGCACTTAGGAATTTGAGGAGAGTGCCACCTAGGAATTTGAGGAGAGGGCTGCCTTTAGGTAACATTCACGACCCAGTTTACACTTACACACATTGCGGTTTTCAAGGTCATCTTCGGCGTTTTTGTCACAAATGTTTAAGAGGACCTATGAAGTTTAATAGAAAAGTAAATTCGATTCCTTAAACCCCCACATGTCATTATAAATCTGTTTGGGTTAGGAAATCGGATTTATAGGCTTATGGTCTAATTGTTCACGACTCTCATTTGCTTGCACGTGATTCACTCCATGTGAGATCGTTTGGTTGATTATGTTGGTTTTTTGTCATATGCTAGTTGTGCTCCATGATATACTCTTACTAGTGTTACGACTCAAGTTGTATTAGCTTACATTGTTTTATTGGTTTAGCTACTGTTTTTACACTATTTTGGATCTGTCAGCACCTTCCAGGTACTCTTTTCTGGAAAAAATTTCACTCGACAACACTGTTTAACATTCTGGGGTATCTGTGAAAATTGATTTTCTCGTTCAAACGAGATAGATTTTCATTCCAGGGATTTATGATCTCGCATGAAGTCTTCTCACGAGATGCTATGTCGTTTGAACGACAGGCAGTCTCATTCGAGCGACCTGGTTGACTTTGACCATTCTGTTTGCAATACGATGTTCTTTGGTTTCATTATTTGGTATTGCTGGGTTGCTTCTGACAGTTTATATGCAATCATTCTTAGTATTCATGCTTAATTTCTTATACTTCATTGTTTATTTAATCACACCTACATAGATAGATGATTCTTTGTGTGATTTACTGTTTACTAGCATAGGATGATGTTCATGCCGATATTATGCCTATTGCTAGTGTGTACCATGTTTGTATTTATGGTTTTTGTTTTTTGATTTTTTTTGAAAAATAGACAAAGATTTTCGTTTTTTTTAAATTGAAAAAGTCAAAAAGAGTTTTTTTTTTTTACACCATTTATGAATGGACATTTAGGATGACCGAGTCACAATTTCATTCCATGTATCCAATTGATTATTTGATAGTGTTTTGAGACAATATATCATGTCATCCATGTTCTTTACAATGTTTGGAGTCATTGAGATGTTTATTAGTTAATACTTCCTACATTTTTTACTCATTATTTCCTTTAATGCACACATGCATGGATTTATTTTATTATTGTACTTTTCTATCACATGTTAGTCGAGTGTTTTTATCTCAATCATGTCCTTAAAATGAACCAAGTGCAATAATACGAGAGTAATAAAAGTAGTGTATGTAAAAACCATTGCCCATGAGGAATTTGTTTATATTTTTAAAAATGACGAGTGACACGAAAAAGGGCTACGAGAGTGTAAAATTGACTCTGTGCGAAAGCCACGATTTGAAAAGAGCCAGCATAAAAAATTAAGGCAATAAAAAGACAAAATATGCCAAAATTTGGGCCAATAGGTTTTTCTCTAAGTTGAGAATTTAGTACCTCATTAGATATAAAAAATTGCAATATTTTATTTGAGGGAGTTTGGTTGGAAAGTAATCAATGGGTTTGCATGTCCTTTGAAAAATTCTCAAAATGGCACTAAATAGTTTTTGACGTTATTGCTGTGAAAATCACTTAGGCTTTGATTTGTTGATTTGATTTAGACGATATCATCTAAATTCAATAATTTTACACCTAAGGATATTTTTTTATATTCAATCGATAGGAATACACATATGCATCATGCATATATGCTTGATTGAGTTTATTACCTATCGAATTTGTTCACACCCATTCATTCCATATCCATGATTTGGTTGTCTTAATGTTATTCGTGGTGTGTTTTTTGTAAATTTTTTTTGTTTAAAAAATTAAAAAATTCAATAATAGTTTGTGGATATTTTGAGTATTTCTCTCCATGCACGTAGTTTGATCCATTCTTGTTCTGTTTATCGTGACACTCCGTGTTTTGATTGTTTATTTTTTTCCTTGTCTATTTCAGAAAATAAAAAGGGGGAGAACGAATTATGGGGGAGTTCGTTATGGGGGAGATTTCATTATATTGATTGATTTATTCTTATATCATTTCAAACTCGATGAGTCATGAAGGTATTTGATTTGTCTCATGTGTGTAGGTAAAAAGTTGAAGATTATTGGATTGCACACCCTAATGAGAAAAGCTTTGATATTTGAAGATTGATGAAGATTTTTGAAAAAGATTTGAATACTTGCATTTCAAGTACCTTTTCACTTTTGGGTTCGTGGGAGGGTATTTGATCTGTATATGCATTTTGATTTGATAATTCAGATTGTTTATATTTTGTACCGGCAAAGACATAGGGGGAGATTTGTAAGGATATAATTTATAAATGTCCGTTATCAATTGAGTATGTCGTATACCACTACAGCCGTCGACGAATTATTCAAGACCATTCGAGCATCAAGACGGATCCAAATATCAAAGTTCTTCATCATAGAAGCCTCCGCAAGATAAATTTGGTAAAGGTTGTGTTTTTATTCCTTTACATTTCACTTAGAATATTGGGATTATTTCTCTCAAAAATATCTTCTAAGTGTTGGAGCGGAGCTTCAAATGTTTTTAGTCAAAAATACATTTTTCGGAGTTTTGAGGTGGTGTATTTAACGAAGAAAAGAAAAAAAATATTAAAATTTATTGTTCTCGTTCGAACGACACCATATGTCGGTCAAACGACATGGTATATCGCGTGAAGAGTTGTTGTTGATCAAACGACACTGCATCTCATTCAAACAACATGCTATCCCGTTTCAGCTAACTTCCACCTTAAGTATTATATTTAAAGGAATCTCTAACTCAGGTTTTCATAAGAAGTCTTTCTCATTTTTCATTCTGCAAACATTTTAAAATCATCGGAATACTTTTGGCTTCTTCTTTGTTTTCAATTCACAAAAATCCCATATGCTGTTGTGAATTATTTTAGAACCCAAGAACATACATCTTGTTTAAGTTTTCTCTTGTAGGGAGGGTAACCTACTGTTGATCTAGGTACCATTTGAGGGAGGTACTGGGTTGATTGACTGCATGTCATTTGGGAGTATTGCGTTATTCCTAGGCCGAAGATAGGATTGTGATTCTTGTGGTATAGCTGTGTGCGAACAACTTCTGACGACACCGATCGACCCCTGCGGGTATTCGTGAGTCAAAAATCTATTTCGTTATAACCATGTAAGTTCCGACTTATAATTATAGTGAAATAAAAGGTTTTGGCCTTCGAGAATTTTTCATGATATTGGTTTCCTTGGCATGCTTATTGATTTTATGTTATCAAATCATCTAGTTGCTTGTGTTAGGGTTTAACTAAAATTTGGTTTAATGAAAATTAAATTTATTTGAGAAGTCGCATTATTTCGTTGTAGCACACTTCTATTTACAATATGCTTTGGAAATGTCCAATTCTAGGACTATAATATCTACAATATTTTTCCTATCAATCAAGTTAAACATCTATTGCCCCACTAAGATATTATTCAAAATATTCCTGCCTTTGATGAAGAAACATTGATAAGGAGAGATTATTTGAGGTAAATAATCACTCAATCTATTAGAAATGATTTTGGATATAATCTTATTGTTCAAATTACATAAACTGATGGGCTTATAGTCTTTACAGGATTTGTAGTTTTTGGGATAGTGCAAATATTTGTTGAACCCTGTCTTTTAGTAATATCTATGCCTAGGAAGAAGGATTGAATATCAGCTACTAAATATCCTTTTATAATATTCCAACAGTTTACATAGAATGCCCCATTAAAGCCATCAAGACCTAAGGAACTTGTAGGACTAAGGGACCTTACAGCCTCTAGAATCTTAACTTCATTAGGTATCTTAGTCAAAATAGAGTTCATTTCTTCTGTGATAATTTTTGGGATAAAATCCATCATTAGTGGATCTCTTCAATTCCTTGATCTTGTAGAACAATTTGAAAAAAGTTCAGAATGTAACAACCCGCATTGTTATTTTATTTTTATAAATTACTAATGACTCGAAATGTCATTATGACACTCAAATACCGAAAACCTAATTTATTATATTCTATGTTAATTTTTATATTAAGAACACGAATTCAGAAATATATATACACAGATTTTTGGGTCTGACTCCATTACGCCCTTAAACCCGAGTAAGAACTCCTACAAATTGTTACGCACATGACTACCGCGTAGGATTTAAATACTTATTTCACTATAAGCCCAAAATCAAAATTTATTTAAAAACCCCTAAATAAATCTTGTTGGGTGAATATTTAAACACAACTTAAGGGAGAAAGTTTAAAACTCAGGGGTAAAAAGTAAAGATAACCAAAGTTTAACAAAAATCTAAGATATTTATCATTTAAAAAATATATTCTAGCCGACCTTGTCTTCTTTGTAGTATAAGAACAGAGGACGCAAGGACAAAACAATAACAAAAAACATAAAACACTGCATCTTCTTTACTCTAAAACCAGCGAAATAAGGAACTCTCACACCACCTATGTTCCAACATAAACTTACAAAACAAATAACCTTATTCATCCTACCCTCTGCCATGGACATCCATCATGGAGGAAACCTCAACTAGGCATGTTTTTTTCCGATTTTCTTCCTTTTTTTTATATATACTGTGTGTATATTTTATATACCTATATGGTTAAGATAGTATATGAATTTGTAGTAGGAGAATTGTTGTTTGGTGGGTTCTAGGTTTTTGAAAGTGAGCAGGCATGGGAGCTCATGTTTAGGCATCCATCGAAGGATTATATATATATATATATATATATATATATATATATATATATATATATATATATATATATATATATATATATATATATATATATATATATGATGGGTTAAGGTTTGGTGGGAAGTGCATCTTTACAAATTTGGTTTTTAAAAGTAAAGGTAGTTGGTTTTCTGTCTCCGAAGCTTTATGCTTTCATGGAGGATATATGTTCGCATATTATGTGTGTGCGCGTGCTGTGGCATAACCATGATTGTGAGTCAATGGGTATGAAAATGTCTGACGTACCCCGGGGGTTTGGGGTCTCCCTCTCCCGTGAGTCAATGGTGCGAAAATGTCTGATGTACCCTAGGGGTTTGGGGGCTCCAGCTCCCGAGACGAATTGTTTTGGGGTTATTTTTACTTTTTTGGGCATAAATGCAATACTAAAGAAAATTTAAACAAATAAAACCATGCATTAATATTCATCTTCAAGACTAAAAACCATTATCAACATATGTTAAATTAGTATTTGGGCATAAATCTAATATAAATTAATTAAGTTAATTAATCTAAGATAAATTAGTAATTTGAGCATAAATTTAACATATGTTAAATTAAAAAAAGTCTAATAAATTAATTAACCTAACAAATCTAACATATGTTAAATAAATGTATATTTAAAACACTTGGAGAGAACTTATATGCTTTGTTCTTAAATGGACAGAAATCTAAGTTCTAACATATGTTAATAACAAAAAAAATAGTTGCTGAAAGTTTGAATGCAAAAATTTACCTTTTATGCTTTGTTCTTGAATGGAGAGAACTTGAGAATTGAAGAGTTTGGTGGGATATGAGGAAAGAGGAAATGAGGAGCGATAGGTCCGGCTGCTTCTTAACGAAATGAGGAGAGTTTGGTTTTGACTCATATATATACATTTAAGTTTCGAAAATTATCATTTTTCACCTCAACATTTAGGTTGTTGCACATAGGTAAAAAATTAAAACAAAAATCCAGAAACTTAGTGGGTGCATCCCCACCCACTCGACCCTATGTAGATACGCCCATGTGTGCGTGTGTATATGTTGATGTGTGTGTGTGTGTGTGTGTGTGTGTGTGTGCGCGTGCATGTATTGTGTGTGTAGATATGTATTCAATGGGTGTGAATGTGTGATATATATATATATATATATATATATATATATATATATATATATATATATATATATATATATATATATATATATATATATATAATAAGGAGTAGAATTTTTTCACTATTCCTTAAATTTATAAGGCAAGTAGAGGTGAGGATTTGGCCACATCCCTCACAAATGAAGGGTTTAGATTATTTCTTCCATTTGCACACCACACTCCCGTATCTTATTTTTACATACCTACCCCTCATTTTTTTTGGTTTCCCCCTCTTTTCCTACCTATCAAACTTACACTTTTATTCAAACATTGAGCATTTTGGTAAGATTCTCCGATTCTAAAAATCATTTGGACACAACAACTTTAACGCAACCCGACACACACTCTCTCTCTCTCAGTCACAACCCTCGCTTGGGCTCAACCCACCATCCGTGATCACTCCAGAATCACCACACAAATGTTCTATCACTCTCGATCATCAGTCCCTCATTTTTTTTTTTAATCTCAGGTATAGTATCCGATTTTCTTTACATTTTGGTTTGAATTTATTTAGATCTGGCAACTTTTTTTCTAGGGTTTGAAATCCTTTTTGTTTTCATCATTTATCAAAAATGATTTTAGGGGATAAAATGGTTTTATGGGTTTAAATATTATTTGATTTGTTGGTACTAATCTTGGATAGTTTTGTATGTGTTAATTTCTTAAGTAGGTAGTAATTTGATTTTCAGGTAACAATTTGGGCTTAAGTAGGTGATAATTTGATTTGTAGGTGTTAATTTCTTAAGTAGGTACTAATTTTGTACCGATCTATGGGGTTTTATGGGATTAGTATTTATGGAGTTTTATTATTCTACAACCTTGAAGTTATAATCCTCACTGATTGTAGCTTCCAAATACTTCTCTCCTTTTTTTGTATTTGAATTTATCCCCAATACTTTGATAGATGAATGATCCTCGAGGTATATAGATTGTTAGTAGTTTTATATTTGAGATGTTTTTATACTTGCAACACAAAGTGTTTGATGAAATTTCATAGTGAAAACCATGTATTTGATGACATGTTGTAGTTAACACCATGGGTTTGTATTAAACATATATGGGACTCACTGCTTTGGCCCAATTTTTTGTAATGGGTTTGTAATAGAAGAATTTTTTGTTCTTTAAATATTGGTGTTAAAATCAGTTCAGTTATTTTGTGTTGGCTTTTATAAATTAGAAACTCTTAATTTTTGGTTCTTTTTGAAGTAGTCACAAAAATATTTTCTCTATGTTTGAAACCAAAAGCACAAAAGATATTTTCTCTTTTACGTTTTAGATCTAATATTTTTGTTTTTGTTTTTTCTTACTCAAATCTATAATCATGTTCCACTCTCATTTTATATTTTTTTCCAACTAAGTTTGTTTACATATTAATAATATGAGTTGTGGTAGGCTCAAAGATTGAATGGAATGTTACATAAGAACCAATTATGTTCAGAGTTTGGGTTTGGGTTTCTGAACAAAGATTGAATGGAATGTTACCTGCTTAACGGAATGGGTTTCTGTACATAAGAACCATTATTATGAGCTGTTGTAGGCTCAAAGATTGGGTGATTGGGTTTCTGTTCAACCATTTATGTACAAAGTTTACTTTTTCAGGATATGACATATTAGTTGTTGTATTCTTTTTCATATTTATTTCACCATTCACATATTAGGGGGTATAATGTTTAGAAACTTGAAATCATTCTCTCACTCTCTCTTTTGTTTGAAACATTAATAATTTTATAATTGTTTTTCAGATATGATTCCTACTGCATTAGTGATGTTCGTACCATTTTCTCTTATTGTAGTGTATTGTGATAATATCTATTGAGATGGATTTTGTAGAGTAGTGAAATAACTTTTGTTTATTTATATTAGAAAATTTGATTGATTTGTTTTGGTTTCTATTTGTATTTACAGGTGTCACTCTTAGAATGAATTTTTATCCAAGTTTCCTCATTATCAGGTCTTTCATTGTCACATGTCTCCGTTGTCGGGTCTACATGTCAAAATAACGGTTCAATCATTTTGTTGGTTGCATATATGAATATAACTAAAATTTTATGCATTTAAATAGAATGATGTTCTATTGTTCAGTTTAACTTCAAATGTATTAAATGAATTTGCAATCTCATGTTCAGGAATCTTAGTTCATTGCCCCTTGACCCGCCATATATGCGACTAGTCCCGCAGATTCAGGAGGTACTTTTGAGGTGTTTTGGTTGAATTCAGTTAGTGAAATGTATTGAATGTTTTTAATTACAAGATTTTATTAGCTTGAGGAAATTTAGTCTATTAATTGGTCATGGAATTGTTACTAATACAAATCGGTTGCAAATGCGGTATGGTAAGGAGGCTACACATGATTTAGAGATATTATATATTGCTTATGATTGACATGCTCCGGTTCCATTGCATACATTTTTCCCTTTTCTATTTAATAATCTTGAGTTCTTACTTTGGCCTTTTGGTTCAAATGTAGGGTTGAGGTTTATTTTCATCACTCTCTCGATGCATTCGCCCATTCGTTCATCTCTCTCTTTCTCATATTCCCTCCCTTTGGAATTAAGGTGTTTGATAAAGTTATTGGTTTTACTTTACAATTAAGGTATTTAATTACAAATATGTGTGAAATTTTTCCCTTGCCTGAAGGTGTTATATTAAAAGGGTGTTTGCAATTAAGGCATTTGATCTCATTTCGAATGCAACTGCCTCTTTTCTAAACCATCATGAGGTGAAGGTGAGGGAATCCAAACTTGCCGCCGTCACCATCTTTATCCTCAACACTTGTTGTCATCATTGTCAATGCTTGCTGCCGTCACCATTACGCGGTAATTCCTCTTTGAGATGAGGTTTTTTACCTTTCTCTTTATCACTTTGAACGCAGTAACCTCTCTTATAAACCATCAGGAGGTGAAGGAGAGGAATCCAAACTTGTCGCCATCACCATCATCGCCCTCAATGCTTGCTGCTGTAGTCGTCACGCGATAATACCTCTTTCAGATAATGGTTTATAATATTTGTGATTTTTTCCATTAAATTGATATATTTCGTTGTGTATGACTATTTAATTATTTAGTGTTGGGAATTAAATTGATCTATTTCGTTGTAATTGTCATTTTCATGTCCATTTCGAATTTCTCTTATATTCCATTTATTCGAATCACAGGTAATATTACTTTTTTCCCCCAATTAGTTTCACTTGATATTTTAACCTACATGTTTATGAAAAATTCAAGTACATATCATATGACTAAGTTCACAAAATCATGTCTACATATGCCAAAGTATCCTTAAGTTATTTTCCTTACATTAATAATGTGTATTACATAATGCATATACAGTTGACTTAAGTCAGGTGCATAATGTTTTGCTGATCAATCTAATGTTTAATTGATCCATATAATGTTCTGCTGATCCATCTAAGTCAGGTCCATAACGCATGGTCTACTGATCAATTAGAAGCCCGATCTTCAACAATTTTTTACCATTCACTCTTGCCACCGCTCTCAATCTTCCAAACAAACACTTGAGGTATTGTTGCACTTCCCACTGCTTTTGAACCACATGCATTTCTTTTGCATAACAAAAAATAGTGTCATTTCATCTACGAGATCTTTGTTTATCAGTTTTATGCTTTTTCCCCCTATAATTTATATAGTAAAAGATGCGTTTCTTTTTTGTTGACTTCAAAAAATGTATCACACTAGCTAATGAAGCAGTTTCTGCAGCAAGTCGTGTTTATTAGTTGAGAACTATTTTGAAGGTATAAATATTTAACTACCCCAACTACTGTGTATTTATTCTGAGATTGACAAAAATAGGGTTGGTTCTTGATAATACTTATTTGTGTGTATAGGGTGATGGGCATTGAAGTGTAATTAGGACATAACACTGGACATATAGAAATCACCCATCAAACGATACTAATACAGAGTTGTGAGACTCATTACCTTCCTACGATCATTAGCAACATCGTTCACGCAAATCAAGAATTAAATTTTAATGATTTTTAGAAATCTTATATTCAAGCTTAAATTTTATGTTTCTGTTTGACAGTTTGAGGAACTTGACAACCCATTTAATGAGGCATGTCCATCTTTTAAGGTTTGAGGAACTCTTTTAGTTTAATTGTAAAAACTCTTTTGATATTTAGGTAATTTCAAAGAAAAGTTTACACAGTGAATCATGTACATGTATAATTGAGTTTAGAGCCAAATACTGATTGGCGCATTTTGTAGCTCCACTGAAATTTTATATATTTATATGTAGTTGAATTCTATTAGTTAGACCTGTATGGACTTTGGAAATCAAGCTCAATTCAGTCAAATCAAGTTGGTGGTAGAGATGGGTTATTAGCAGGGTTAAGGGTGTGCGAGGGTTTTTGTAGCACAAGGGTGGTTGAGGCAGCGGTAGCAGGAGCAAGGGGATGCGTGTGGGAGAGGGAGGGAACAGGGGGTATGGTATTTTGCTTTGGGGCGGGGTTGGTTGTGGGTGACAACGGGTTGGGGGACGCAGGGTTAAAGGGTTGGGTTTTGGGTTTTCGCGTTGGGGAGGGGTGCGTGTGTATGGTCGCAGTGATGTAAAGGGCTGGGTTAGGTCGGGGTAAGAACTTTGCAAGGTTCAGGAGGAGGGCAGGTGCGTGGTGGGTTATGGGGTTTTGATTTATCGGGTTGGGGTTATCAAGTCGGGGCAAGGAGTTTTACATGTTCCTTATTTTCACTAGATTTCGTTGTAGATCACTTCATACACATGGATCACTCCTACGCCCAAGACCAAACAAGCCTCAATATTCGTTATTCAACTGATGGACACCCGATGGTTTTAGTTTTTATACTTGGAACACCTGATGGACATTGTTTCCCATCTTTCATCAGTTATTATTCTAACTGATTGGTGTTTGTTATGTATGTTACTTTTATTTTTCAATCATATCATTTTAGTTAGGCGATATGATTTTTAATCCTACTTTCAATTTAATTTTATTTTTTTATCGAACATGAATTTAGTTTCTTTTATTTTTAATCACACCTACTTTTTTATATATGCTTTCCTATTAGTACTGGCTGATAAAACATAAGAGTATGTTTAATATATATATTTTTTTATATGGTCATGGAACATAGTCATTTCTGTAGTTTTTTGGTCATTTAAAAAAAAATGTGTAACTACTTTTAGCTGTGAAAAAAAATCTGAGAATAGATGATTTTACTTTTTAGATTTATGAATATATGTTAGTATTTCAACCGACTTAACATACTGCCATACATCTGTTATCTTATGGTATTTGGGATTTAACCTTGGATCCTACACACAAATGGATGACTGGCTTATTGGTATCACACTTCTACATGATGTCATCAACCTCAACTTGACATTTGCATTGTGCAGTGTTTGAAATAAATATTTGAATTGTTTATTTTCTTCCCTTTAAAAATGCCTAATAAAAAATTTAAGTTGAGTGTTGCAAAATGATTAATTTTATTATTTTAATTTCATTTGTTACAGATATTAAAATTTTCACGAGTGTGCCATAGAAAAGAGGTAAGGGGAGTGCATATTGTAGTCATTATTTTATACCAGTATAAAGGAACACTTATTTAGTATTGTGAGGAGTGACTAATTACATCAGGTTTGTTAATTCTGTGTTTTGGGGAACTTTTACTTTTGACTGGCAATAGAAATTACATCATGATGAGAAAGGATTTCTAAACATTTTAGAATAATTGATTTGTAGTGGCCTATTGTCTTGAATTTTTATTTTGCATTCTAATGTGTATCTTTTTTGTTCTGTTCATGACAGTTATAACAAGAAAACCAAGAAGCATCAGGCATCCTTCTCTCAGAGTTCTTCCGCACCTCTAATAAGGTACTCACTCATGACTTTTCTAATGTTTAATGATGGGTTTATGTTACATTACCCGAGTGAACTAGCTATATAAAACGTTCATTGTGATTCCTCATCCAATTTAGAAATAAGAATTATTATATTGTTGCTTATATTAAAATCAATACTACTGTTTTGGAGTTAAAATTTTCACTTATTATCAACCATTTTAATTATGAGGATCATTGATTATGATGCGGTGACAAACACAGTTGATGGGTGAAGAAAAAACTCAATTTACCGATATACTAATATATGTGCCTACTTGTAATTTGGGGTTTTTTGATTGTGTTTGTAGTGTAGATGGCTCAAGGTGGTTCTACTAACTCCTTCGGTGTTCCTATCATCATGTTCGGTGACCGTGGAAGTGTAACATCAACTTTGATTATCACAACCGCCACTAATACATTTCTTACCTATGTTGCCGATGAGATTTACAGACGATATTTACCGCGATCGAATCCCTGTTAGAGCATTTTTTTAACGGGGTGGATAGTCCTACAAAGAAAGGGAATTATGTCTAAATTCTCTAAATTGTTTACCCTAATTGCTGGGGGACGAAATTTTTTCTATTTTGCAATTATATAATTTTGGGAATTTTTGTCGTATTACTATTACGTGGTTTTGATATTTTCATCGTGCCTTCAGGCACGGGCATTCCGCTAGTGTGTGTGTGTGTGTGTATATAAGTGGATTGTCTTTACTTGTCCAGAAGCACATTTTGAATGGTTAGTCATGCCATTTGGATTAAAAAAAAATGCACCACAAATAGTACAAAATAAAATGGACACTATCTTTAAAAAACATTCATATTTTTGTATAGTATATATAGATGATATTCTTGTATTCAGTAATACTAAACAGGAACACAGAAATCACTTACAAATAGTTTTTAAAGAATTTATAAATCAAGGTTTAATAATTAGTAGTAAGAAGATGCAATTAGAAAAACAAGAAATTGAATTCTTAGGATTATTTATAAAAGGAGGAAAATAGAATTACAAGAACACATAGTTAAAAAGGTTTTAGAATTTCCTAATAAATTAGAAGAAACTAAAAAATTACAAGCATTTTTAGGATTATTAAATTATTATAGATCTTTTATTCCAAACTTATCTAAATTGGTAGGACCTTTAAATATTAAACTAGGAAAAAATGGACAAAAATACTTTAATAATGAAGATATAAAATTAGTTCAAAAAATAAAACAAATAGTTAGTAATTTAGAACCTTTATCATTACCTATAGAAAATAATTATAAAATTATAGTTAGTAATTTTTGTTTTCCCATCAGCATTAGGATGGGCTGGAATATTATTACAAAAACCTAATAAAAACAGTAATAAAAATGAAGAAGTAGTTTGTAAGTATTGTTCAGGTAGCTTTAATGAAGCACAAAGTATATTACCATCAAATGACTTAGAAATATTAGGAGTAATAAATACCATAGAAAGATTTCAATTATTTCTAGGAAAAGAATTTTTAATTAGAACCGATTGTGATAATATAGTAATACACTTTAATAAAACAAATCAAAGTAAATCAGCGACTAAAAGATGGTTAAACTTTATTTATATATATATATATATATATAGGGTAAGGCTCTCCGACGGGCTAATTTAACGGGCTTAAATGGCAGGCTAATGTTAGCCACATGATTTTGAGACCACTTTTATCTTTTTAGGACCACCTTTTGGGGATCGCTTTGTCTTTTTATGCCTTTGTCTCTTTCTAATGTTTTTGGAATAGGAATTTCTACCCCGGTGATTTCTATGGTATTTTAAGCTTATTTTAAAGCCTATTTAATCTGGAAGTCTAAGTGTAGAAGTTTCAGGGCTACCGCTACTTCTTAAGTTTCTTCCGTCACTATCGTACTAGAATTCTGAATAGCGAGAATTGTCTATATAAATAGTTTCTTTAGGAAGTCTAGAAATTACAAGCGATTTTGAAGGAAAATAATCTAGTCTTAAATACCTTATACGATATTGATAT
This sequence comes from Sambucus nigra, assembly GCA_949130495.1. NCBI lineage: Eukaryota > Viridiplantae > Streptophyta > Magnoliopsida > Dipsacales > Adoxaceae > Sambucus > Sambucus nigra. The sequence continues at coordinate 20,263,625 of OX422219.1, read as the reverse complement.
TTTATAAGTCTTGTTTCTCTATATATTTGATTAATAATATAAATGATATCCTCTTCTATAAATCTGTCTAAATCGTTATCACCGTAAGAAGACAAAAATCTTCGATATGTTCTAGGGGTCGTTGTCTCTACGTTTATAAGAAGATGACTAAATCCTCCGGCTCTAATTAAAATTTCTTTGGTTTCTACTAACCTTTTTCGTCTAATATATTTTAATACATCTATACTGTCTTCAAGTATTCTATTATATTCTTGATATTTTTCAGGTCTTGATAGTTCTTCTGCAAAATATTCAGTTCTTAATTTTTGTCTAAAGAGATGTCGGATCCTTGCTCTAATTATTTCCATTCTAGATACTTCACATACTAACCACTCAATAACCTGGTCTATATATTTGAAAGTATCACCTGCGTATGTTAAAGCAGTTTCTATAAGTTCTTTATCTTTAGGGTCTGTAAGAGTCCACTCTTGGATTTCTTTAGTTAAGTCTAAATTTGTTTGATTAATAAATGCTAAAAAGTCTATAGTGATTTGTAGGCTCATGCAAGTTTCTTTTAAAACAATAATATGTAAAATAGTTAAGGGTTTGGTTCGAGTTATACCTTCCTTCTGGTCTGTAATATCTTTATCTTCTTTCCTTCTTCTCTTCAGCCTTGTTACTATTCTTCTCCGGTCTTGGCCTCCTACAACTCTCTCTTTATGTTTCGCACCTCAATCCATTATTTTGGCATTGTACCCGTTTCCTGCCTGTATGCCTCCACGCCTAACGCTCACCTAGCTAACGGCTCACGGCAAATCGTCACCTAACGGCGGTTTAATAGTATAACACCTTGTGTGCTACACTAGAGGTTCCAGACAATAGTTCTCTATGAGCAGAAAGTTGGAGACAATTTGGAAAATAATAACAACTTAACATAAGATATTTCTCTAAAAGGAAAATACTTTTATTGCATTGCATTAGTAATTACAACTCTCACCATTACCCTAACTAGATGGGAATTACTCACTCACTCACATACATACTACTCTCTACAAGCTTACACACACTCTCTCTCTAACATCTGATATCTACACACAACCTAAAATTTCCCTTTTATAGTACAAGGGAGCTTACAAGATGACAGAAACTGGAGGCTAAAATCTAACCGGTTGAAAACATGCAATATTTAAAAAGAAAAACAATAATTAAAGGTCTACAACTTTGGCATCTTTTGAGTCTTTCACGTTTTTTCCTTTTCCAAAAGCAGTCTTGGCGTCTAACGTCTTTGTGGTTGTCTCTTTCTTCTTTATGAAAAGAAGTTGTCTGGGGCCCATATGGGGCAGGTCTGAGCTTTCTTCATCTCCATAATGCAAGGGAATCATCAATCTAGATAGTTGAGTCTTCGATCTTTAATAATTTGTTGAGTAGGGTGGGTCCCTTCTCTGTTCTATCTTCATCTTATTCTGCCTCGTCTTTGTCTTCGTCTGGTAGGGCATTATTGTTGAAGAATTCATCAATGAGGCCTACCACTCTAAGGATGGCTCGCAAAGCAATCTCTACCATTTATTTAGATTCTTTATTGAGCCTTCCATTAAATGGCTCATCAGCCTGGATAATGAGGTCTTCTTTATGGTATGTAGTGTACCATATGTCTTCTCATGTTAACAGTTCCATGATTTCTATCCTCTCCATATCTTGGGCGATCTGGAGCTTAGAATTATTAACAATTAAGTTCTTAGTCTAATCTTCGGATAGAATCTCCACATCTTCAAATGAATAATTAGAAAATCTAACAAGTCTAAAACCTTCAACTCTCATTCCTCTGCAAGAACTTGGAGCAATTTGGTAGATCCTGGCAAATAGGGGAAGAAAGTCTTCTACCTTTTTAACATACTCATGGAATATTTTTCCAAGAGCAATAGAGTCTTATATAGTCTTTATCTGGATGAGTCCAATGAACCCACAGTCTTCTAAAGTGGTCTCAGATATGTCTGCATTTCCAAAAAGATAAATTTTTAGAACATCTTTGAAGAGACCTCTAAATATTAAGGCATCGCCATTAATTTTAGATAATAACGTATTAAAATATTCAATAATGTTATTAATGTCTTTCTGATAGTCTTCTGATATTGGAAGATTATTATGACCAAAAGGTATAACAATCTTAGTCTTAAAAGTCTTTTTGTGATAACAAAAATTATCAGTAGGTCTAGTTTTGGAGGATTCTCCAAGAGTTTGAGCATAAGTCTGAGTATGAGTTCTAAGAACGGCAGTGCCACTGAATTGAGTGACTGTAACTCTTTGACTCATCATGAATCTAGTAATTACTACCAAATTCTTTTTTAAATCTATCCATAGTATATTCTTCACATTCCACCATATAACTTCTATAAGAGTATTTTCATCATCTGAAAATTCTCATCTAAATTTGATCAAGTCTAGATATCTTTGATCGGGACTATATTGGGGGAAATACATCTTCCCAATGAGTCTATTTTGAGAAATAATGTCATGTCTAGATTTTCCTGGAGGAACTAAGATATCATCAAATTTCTCTAGGATTGGTCTTTCTTGAGAGTCCGTCTTTGCGTTACACCAGCATTTGGTCTTACGCGTCTAAGATAGTCTGCAACGTCTTCTTTGTTTAGTTTATTCGTCCTAGATGAATTCATGATGTCTAAGTCTTCTGTTTGCAACATAAAATATGATATCATATTAGTGTTAGCAAACATTGGTTCTCTTTTTATAATGTCTGGAATGGTATTTTTACTTCCCTTAATATGTATAATAGAGAAGTCATAACCACTAAGAAATTACTGCCATCTACTAAGTCTAATTGTCCTTGATTTGGATAAGTCTAAATCTCTGAATTTTACTGCATAAGAAGAGTCAATATACACAGTAAAATGTTTAGGTCTAAGAACAAGCATATATTTTTCTACTTCCCTTACTATGGCTAAAACTTCTTTTTCAGGGGCAGTGTATCTTATTTCTGGATCAGTAAAGGTTCCAGAACTATATCTACAAAGTTTCTTTTTTTTATCTGATGATCAATGTCAAAGTATACTGCTCACCATTATTTATCAGATGCATCTGTCTCTACTATAAATTGGTCTTCAGCATTGGGCAGTTCAAGTAAAGGGATAATTATACTACTTCTTTAATCTGTCTTATAAAGTCCAATAAAAAGGATTAGTCTTATCTGTTCCTTTTAATTTGGAGGTTAAGCTTTGTCTTTTTGAAGCAAGGTCGTTAATAAATTATGCGAAAAATTAAGCAATCCTAAAAATGATTGTAATTATTTTCTATCTTTGAATTGGTCTGGAAACTCAAGAATCTTTTGGTTATGTGTTCTGCTAAGGATATTTTCCCTTATTAATATGCATTCCCACAAAGTCTATTTCAGTCTGAAACAATTACATTTTCTTTTCATAAATAACAATACCATGTTTATCTAATTCTAAAATAATCTTTTTAAGATGGTCTACATGCTCTATCTTAGTCTTACTGGCTATACGAATGTCACCTATGTAAAAAAGACAAAATTTTGAATATGGTATAAATATATTATCCATTCTTCTTTGGAATAACTTGAGGAGCATTCAAGTATCCAAATGGCATTACTAGGCATTCGTATTTTCCTTGGGGCACACTAAAGGTTGTCTAAGTAATACTGTCTGGATGCATCTTAATTTTCCAGAAGCCTGATTTGCAATCAAACTTGCTGAATATAATTATATCTTCAATCAAATAGATTAAATTATTCTTGACTGGTATCTTATAAGAATCAAATTCATAATTTTTATTAAGTTGTCTATAATCTATGACCATGTGTCTTTTTCCTCTTTTTCGTTCAAATTCATTTTGAACGTAGAAGGCAAGGCTATTATGGCTACTTTTACTTTCTCTAATAATGCCTATCTTAAGCGTTTCATCTATGTTTTTTTTTTGAATTCTTCCATGTCTTCTTGTGAATATCCTTTCGTATAGGTTCCTCAATTAATAGTGGCGTTTGGGTTAATAGGGATAATTTCACAATAACTTAGGTCTTTATCCCACTTAGCGATGGGATTTTCTCCTAAAGTAGGCTCTGCTAATTGCCTAATATTTTCTTTTTCTACTTCTATATCCATTTTCTTTTGTTTGGATATGGCTTGCACCTGTAATAAGGTTTGTTGGGCATGATCTAAAATGTCTTGTTGTATAAGCGCTATTTGCTTATAACACTTTTGGTATGGACCCTTACATTCTTTTTATAAGGGTTTAGTGATTTCTAAGGCTTCTTGTTGGTTTAAGGGTCTAGGTCCACCATGGTTAGCTAAATAACTCTGATGTTTTATGGGTCAATAATTTGGTTTGACTTGCATAAGGTCAAAGGCAGTCTCACTACAAGAAAAAACATCATTTATGTCTTTTTAAAAATGAACGTTATGTTAGATAAATGTAAATTGACATAAATAATATTTATTTATGTTAAATTGACTTTTAAAGTAAATTTTTATTTCAATTTAAGTAAAATTGATATAAAAAACAAATTATTTATCTCATATTTATATATAGATGACATAAATATACTTTAATTATTTCAACCTTCTGAGTAAAAACTGAGATAAATGAAAAAAAAAGAGGCAGGGATATTTTTTTTCATTCCCTCTCCAAAAGTTTGCTTCCTCAAACCCACGACTGCCCCCTATTCTGCTCCGTGCGTCCCTCTCACTCTCTCGCTCGCACGACCACCCTCTCTCTCTGCTCGCTGCGTCCCTCTCTCTCTCTCTCGCTTGTTGCGTCCCTCTCTCTCTCTGCTCGCACGACCCTCTCTCTCTCTGGCTCGCTGCGTCCAGCTCGCACGGCCCTCTCTCTCTCTAGCTCGCAGCATCCCTCTCTCTCTCTGGCTCGCAAGTACAGCCCTCTCACTTCACCTCCGACCCTCTCACATCTCATCACCTCCGGCGCCGGCATCAATCGGGTACAAAAAGTCCTAATATGGATTTTCAAGGGTTTGTGTATATATATGGATTCGATTTGTGTATATGTGTTATGTATATGCGATTTGTTCTTGATATGTATGTGTGTGATTTGTGTATATGCCATTTGTTCTTGATTTGTGTATATGAGTTTGTAATTTTTGTTTGAAAACCTAATCGATTTCTATTCCTTTTTATTTTGTGTCTTTTATCAGACTCGCAGTTGGGACGCCTTCCCTCTTCTCTTGCTTTCTACCCCGGCCCAGTCTGCACATGGAGAATTTGGGTACGTTGCTTTACCAACTATTTTTACATTAGTAAATAGTTATGTTTGTGTCAAGCATTGTTCAGGCGTTTATTTGTTTAGATTTATTAGAACTATTAGCGCTAATACTCTTTAAAGAATTGTGTCTATTATAAATTCAGTTTATATATTGTCATTTTTAAAAAAAATACACATTAAAGAAATAGTTGAGTGACGTTAGTTTCAAGCGTAATTTTATTTGCTTTTCAGTTTATATGTTCAATGTTTAATAATTTTGGTTAATGACTTGTTGCAAAAAAAAGTAGGGTCATTCGAAGAATAGTCCCTCGACAATTTTATAATTAATATATAGTCCAAACTTTTTTATTTTGTTCCAAAAGATCCCTCGCTGCATAAAACAGTTACAAACTTTTTTTTTTATCTTATCCTAAACTTTATGAAATAATTATCAAAAAAAGTAAACAAGGGAGTTTTTGCAAAATTAAAAAAATAAGGTGGACTAAATGTAAAATATACTTAGCTCCTAGCGATTAAACATTAATTGTCCCGATTGATTTAAAATATTTAAGTTAAATGTAAAATATCTAGTTTTTGGCGTAATGCAAAATGTTATGCATAATGTATAATTTTTAGATGTTTAGAAATGTAGGGTCAATTCATTTAGTGCTTAGTAGTAGAATTTTGGTTAAGATTTTTACCATATTCATTGATGGTCACTATAGATTTATATATGTTTACCTTACGCATCACAAGTTTGAAGCCTTTGATTACGCATAACTATAGATTTATATATGGTCACTATAGATTGCGAGTCTTGCTCACCTAAGGTCTAGGAGTCCAAGGTTAAAACTTTTGGTTCTGGTAAAATTCTATCTCCATCTATTCTAGTCGCCGTTGGAGGTAAGAATTTTCTTCAACCTAAAGGCGAGCTATCTCCTCTTGCCGTTGGACCATTACTTCGTAGGCTACGATGAGGCATGAGATTTGAGTAGACCTAGGCTACCTATATCTTTCCTCCAAAGGTGGTTGTTCTAATCGATACCTTAGGTTCCCATCTTAACGAACCTCGAACCAGACCCTCAGTGGAGCCAAATCGGCTCACACATCTCTAGGCTTTACTCATGTAGGCCTCAAGAGACTTGGAGAAATCGAAGACTAAATAATTAACAGAATGGGCACCAGAACCAAGTGATGTTTATTGGGATAATCTGGCAATACCATATGTTAAACTCGTTGCCCGAAGACTGCTCATGGGGTTGTTTCTGTATTTTTTTCTTACATTATTTTTTATGATGTCTATAGCCCTTGTTCAATCAATATCTAACATTGAGGGAATTGAGAAGGTTCTTCCTTTCTTGAAGCCACTAACAGAAGTGAAAGGTATCAAGTCTGTCATTCATGGTTTTCTTTTGGGGATTGCATCATTGTTCTTTTTTACCTTTGCCTATATGGTTTTTGGTCATCAGATTATCAATGTATATGATCAGAAGTATGAGAGTGGGGCAAGATTTTGGCTAGCTTTGTAGCAACGTATAATTATTGGATTAGCGATATCATAATTTCTGTTGATGGGATTGTTGATCACTAAGAAGGCATCCCAATCAACCCCATTCCTAGTTTCACGCCCTGTTTAAACCATCTGGTTCCATCTATTTTGTAAGGGACGCTTTGAATCAGCATGTCTAAAATTTCCATGAAATGATGCAATGGTGAAGGATACATTAGAACGCACAATAGAACTGAACCTAAACTTGAAAGCGTAAATCCAGGATGCTTAAGTGCACCCGGTGTTCAAGGGTGGTGAGTTTCAGAGACCACTAGCAATTGATGAAGAACAAAACTAAATGACATCCTCAACTTGATCATTTAGTAGATATTAAATATGTTTTCTTACATAAACAATATACATGTCAAAAAAAGGAAATATAACACAAATGAACAAATCAAAGAACTGATAACCACTTCCTGATAGAAGCCCCCACCCATCGAACAGTTTGAATTGAAAGAAAGATTCCCTTATAGCCTTCTTAACGCTTACGCCCCTTAGATTCCTCGAGCTTGTAAACATGACTCTTTCCATAAAGCATTTATGAAAGACTTGATATTCGTTCTGCGAACAGCCTGCTTTTTTGATTCCTTCTGAAAAGCGAGTGTGAAATGCCTTGTGTAATTTCTTTGTGGCTATACACTTAACACTAAGCAACTCAAGCCAAAAAAGGTCTCGATCAAGGCACCGGCCTTCTCGTGCCACAGCTCTAATCCGAATGGTGTGTTCTTCCACTATTCACGCAATTTCCAGTTCGAGCTATGTATATATACAACAGCAGTATATATATATATATATATATATATATATATATATATATATATATATATATATATATGTTGTAGAATATCTAATGGAAATGTCTTATATCGGGGGGGGGGGGGGACCTAGATGTGGAAATTCCTTTGATAGGACAGAAGAAAGAGGGCTTGATGTGATGGGATTAACGGGTTTGGTAATGAGAATAGATAGACTCTCTGCAACTCGGCTTCAAGCCTCTCTTTTAAGTACCAAGTACGGAGCCACCAGCTAATCCATAGAAATACGTTTTTTACATCCGACGCCCATACTATAGGGCGTATCTGGAATGGCTTCCTTTTCAGGTGCAGCTTTGCTTACTTCGATCTAGTGTTCAGAACGGACAGGTGTTCTTGAGTTCACTGCTTTCCATGAAGGAAGGAATTGGGGAAAGGGTAGCACACCCATCCTAAATTAGTATAGGGACGATACAATGAACACGAACAAAAGAGAGATGAACAAAGAAAACTACGCCGAAAGCAGCTCCGAGGAGAGTCACCTCCTTCTCAGCAGCTGAGGTTGCGACAGCCATGAAGTTCTAGAGAAAACAACTAACTGGTGGAGAGCAGGCTCGAATACAGAGGTAGAAAGAGATTAGTCCACTAGCCAATAAAGAGTTTAGTAGACTATATTTGCCCGTGGAGGTGAGTGGAGGAAAAAAAATAGAAAGGTATTGCTTATACTTATAATAGTTGCTCGTTCATAAATTCACTCGACCCCTTGTTAGTCTTGCTACACTACATGACACGAGTCTAGGGTAAAGTTGAAGGAGACACGGTCAAGTGAAGCCGACTTCACAAGTGATTCAACATACCATATATATATATATATTTGAAATTTTGAAATTTAGTTTTTGAGTACAATGATTTTCAGCTAGATGGATGAGGTGCACTTGACAGTTTTTAGTTGGCCAAATATCTGATTTTTTGTGAATGCAGACCTAGATAAGAAATTGGATCTCTAATAGGATTGATACAAGGAGATCCAATTTCATCTTTTCTCTTCACATTGGTGTGACAGATTTTAAATGAAATAACTCTCATTGATCCCATGAGTTGTTATCAACTATTAGTTTTGTTGTTGGAGTATTTTATATTTTTTGAATAGGGTGGATAGTCCTATAGAGAGAGGAAACTCTGCCCAAAATTATTATAGTTTTTACACTTGTTTGTGTTGTATAAAAAATATTTTAGACTTGTACTCTTTATTATTTGTTCACTAGTAATGTTTTGTGTTGACTAGTGCCCAATGCAAGGAAATGGTACTCTTTATTGCGGATATTTTGTGTTGAAGTTCATGAAGTACTTCATGGAGGATCCTTCCATACCTTTTCAAATAAAGGTATGTTACCAATGTTCTCTTTTTGTCCTATTATATAAAATATTGTTTAGTTATTAACTATTATATACCGTAATAATAAATTCAATTCTATCTTCAATTTTTTAGATGAGAAGATTTTCCAGTAAAGTGACCTACACGTTGAATGAGCTAAATGAAGTTCAAATGGAGTTCATTGAGTTCATTACGGATTATAAATATTAGGTATTTTCGAGTAATTGTATTTTGTTACGTTGTAATGACAATGTGTTGAGATGACTGTGTTTTGATGAAAACTATGTTGATTATATTTGATTGCAGGGTTACTCATTCTGGGTTGGATAGCATCGAGAACAAATTTGATCGAGTATTACGTTCGACAACGTCCTAGCTTGAGTACTATTTTGGATTGTGATTCTTATGATGTAATTCGCAATGCTAGTTTTTGGATATTGTGATGTATCATCACTATTTTTAGGATATTATCACATAGATAAGTAGACGTTGGTTAGTTTTTGGATAGGTAGTTTTTGGATATGATGTAGCTTAACATCAATTTGATTTTAAATATCTTGATGTATATCAAGTTAGTGATATTTATGACCTTGGTTATTATCTATTTGCAATGGTTGATTTAACATCAAATAATAGTTGTCTATTGATGGATTAATGATTTTTTTTAAAAAAATTTATATTAACATTTATGTCAGTTTTGAAAAAACTCTCATAAAATTTTTAAAACTGACATAAATGTGATTTTATTTATGTCAGTTTTGTATGAAAAAGTGATTAAAAATATGTTGAATGCCGTAGTTTTTATGTGTGTTCTTAAAAATTGAGATAAATGTGAACTTATTTATGTCAGTTTTATGAACATTTATGTCAGGGCTTTAAATGTCAGTTTTGAAAAATTTTAAAACTGACATAAATGGTCATTTATGTCTGTTTTTGACTGACATAAATGACCATTTTTCTTGTAGTGTCTTATGATCTATTAAAGAGGCTTTAATATTAAATTCCTCTTTATCACTAATTAATACCTTATCATTATACTAAGTATAAGGATGATATTTACTAATAAAGTCTTGTCCTAAAATAATATTTCCTGTGAAACAAGGACGAGGATCCATTATCCAAAAATGATGATTTATAGTTTTGTTAGTCTGATTTTCTAATTTAAAATAAATAGGAATAGTCTGAAAGTATAAGGTAAATGGTTCTCCATTATCTACCTTACCATGGATCTCCTTCTACTATCTAGAAAATATTCTTCAGGGAAGGCATTAGCCTTACAAATACTCTAAGAGCATCTTGTATCTATAAAAGTTGTAAGTCTTTTAGGATAGTCTTTGTGTTGCACGAATAACTCTACAAACAAGCATGCGGTTTAGTAGATATTCCTAAATTATTCTTTTCTATGATAGATATTTATTTTTGAGGTTTATCTATAAAATCGAAGGATGTTAGGTCTTCTGTACTACTATCAGAACAGTTGTCTTCTGAGTCATGGGAAATTCCCTTTCCTTTTAAGTCTTCATTTTCTTGCAATCTTTTAGCTATATTTCTATCAATATCTAGATAATATGTTTTAATATCTAGGTCTATTTGAGCGTCATACTGGCTAGTATAAATTGCTCTAAATCTAATTCTCCAACAGTTTTCATGGTAGTGTAATTGACAAATGACACAAACCATAAATAATTCTATTTGTATGGTCTCAAAGCATTATACACATCTAAAGTCTTTCTTGATACATTTCATTTCAAATGTACAATAATTTCTTTCATCAAAGTAATATCTAGGTATATATATGTTAGTAACTCAAGATTATTAACTGTTCATCTTTTCTTTAAAAAGGGGTTCAATATACATTTATACCAATCTTCTTCAAAGTCTATATATTCACCATCTAAATCATCTTAATTAGCTTGCATCATATATAAACCTAAAGTATGTTGAGAGTCTTCATACTCATCAGTATCACTATTATAGTCTTCCGAATCATTATATGTATATGCACTATAGATACTAGTATTATCATCATGTTCTATGTATGATATTTCTATAGCACAGAGAATGTCTAATTCTTCTCGATCTGCATAGTCTAATATTGTATTAATAATCTTAATACCTTACTTATCTTTCTTATTAGAGAAGTTATTAGCAAAGTGTCCTTCTTTGCCGCAAGTCAACATTCTTTGATGGACGTCTTAGATTGAGCTACTTATTTTTCTTTCCTATAATTAGAAACCTTATTATACTTACTAGTGTTCTTCTTAAAATATCTTCTTTAGTTAAATCTATATTTCTTAGTCTTAGAGTTCTTTTCTCTAAAGGTATTAGATGGTCTAAATCTATATTTCTTTGAAAATCCTAAAGGTCTAGTCTTAAACTTCCTATGTTTCCATTCTAATTTTGTTTTTGAATTTCTTAGGTTCACTACCACACCCCCATTGGATTGGAGCGATGTCTCTTTCGTCTTTGATTGGAGGCATCTTCTTGAAAGTTTCTTCTATTAACTTTTCTTGAGTTATATCACGTCTCTTAGATATGATATAGTCTTTGGCAAAATTGATTCTTTCACCAAGGGAGTTATTCTTAACTCTAACTACTCCTGAAAAATTCCTATATTCATTAATTAGGATTTTTCCTATGGCTGGTATCTTCCTAAAGTATTCATCTTTTAAGGTCTCTCCAAATTCTTTAATTTGGTAGTATAGCTGCTCATAATTATAGTTATATTCATTGATCTTATTTAGTTTGCAAATGTTAAGGAGTACTAACCTAGTTTTTTTCTATGTCTTATTCATTTATTTGAGCTAAATGTCCAAATCCAATGAATTTTGATGTAAATAATTGAACATATTCTTCAATTGAGCTTTCTTCTAGTCTTTCTTTCATTTTCTCAATTTTAGCTAACGAGTCTTCGTATGTAGCCTTTCTTAAACTATCTAAATAATATTTTGCAATACCTCTAATGGATTGCTTAGCGTATTGCTTACATGAATTTGCATCCCATTGTTCATTAGGCGTAAATCACATGTTCATCTGATTACTCCAGTCATCTAAAGCCTTCTTCCTATCCTAGACGTTGTCTAAGTTAAGGTATATCCCAACTGGATTTATGGCTTGACTTGCTATGGTCTTAGCAGCAGTGAAACTCTTGTCACTAGTTGGAAAGTCTTTGATATAATCATGTTTAGTCTTTACCAACATATTTGAATAAACGGGAATGTTTATTCCTATTGGTTTACTAAAAATCTAGGAGCATCTTCTAGCCTACTACTACTTCATATATCTTGTTTATTAGGACCTACTCGTGTAGCTGACATTAGTCTTTCTTCGCCATCTTCTATTAGTCTTAAACTTCTAAGAAGTTCTTTAGTGTTCTTATATTCTTTTAATTTTAATTTACGATCTTGAGCTATCATATTATGTATCTATTTCTAGGATCCTAACAGAATGACTTCTATTAAGATGTTCTTTAAATGTCTTTATATCCAATTCTGAGGGATTATGTCCAAAGTTTTGGATTCTAGCGTTTTCTCTAACTAAGTCTTTTTGTTCAAATGATCTTCTATGTCTAATTACTGGGGCTTGTCTTAGCAAACTAGAACTAGTCTTACTACTACATTCTCCTTCTGAAGGATCATTGATTATGGCTTCTCCCATATTACTAAATCTAACTTCTTCAGTCTGGGTATTCTTATTGATAATCTTATGAGAGCCAAACTGGATAGTAATGTTTCCATTGACATCATCTTGATTAATAAGTAAAGGTTTATTTTGTATAGTCTTAGTTTCTTAAAATTATGGCAATTGCTAAAGGGCCTTAGATTTTTCTTTTATAGGTCCAGTATTCCTAATATTGTAAGCATGATTGTAGTCTGAAGTATTGGTTCTAACTAAGATTTCTTCATTAAGTCTACCGATAGGAATTCCCAATTGCATTCCTTCATAAGAAAATTGGGAGAACTTCACATAGCTTTGGAATTCTATATTTATATTACCGTTGGGATAATATAGTCTTCATAGCCACAAGCATATAAGATTAACTTAAAATGTTTGGTTGTGTCTACGGTTACTGTAAATGCTGGAATGACATTAAAGTATCCTATATTGTCTGACATTTCTAATTGGGCTATCCCAATAAAGCTTTTCTCAAAGTCTTTCCATCTTTTATCTATTAAAAAACATAAAATGTTAATATTATTTTGAGGTCTATGTAATCCTTGGATTCTTGCTTGGAAGAGTCCAAAGGTTAAGAATTGGAACTTCCTATCAGTTTCTTTAGATCTACGCCATTCTGAGTTAAAAACTTGAAGCTCATTACAGGACTTGTCTAACACATGATTTCTACAATGATAGGTCAAGTTGTAATTAGGAGTCTTAAGAGTCACACCTTCTTTAAATAAGTCTATGTATCTAATGACTGGAAGCTGTCCATTATAAATGGAATTTTAAATAATCCTTTAGTCAACTTCACCCCATTCTTTCCACTTGAGAGGATTGGTGAAATTTCCCTCCTTCCACCATGTCCTAACATTGGAGGATGAATCTTTAAGTCTTTGGAGCATACAATTTCTATGTCCAATGTTTGGGATAGAACTAACTATATTACTAGTCTTATCTAATCTATAATTTATGATTCTTTTAGTTATGGTCTTTCCTTCTTTAGTTCCTATATAAGGGGATTCTTTAAATTTACAGGTGGTTACCTGTTTTTACTCAAGTCTTTTTTCAATTCTTTCTAAAGAGTCTGAATAATCCTTTTGTCTTTTTATCTGTTTAAGGATTTCTTCATTAAATGTCTTATTCTCTTTTCTTGCATTATTCTCAATATCTTCATTATTTTTAACAAGAGTATTAACACGAGAATTAGCGATCTTATTAATATAGTCTTTTACCTCATCTTCTTTTTCTTGTTTTTGCACAGATTTATGTGCCATTATAGCTTCTATGGTTTCTACAGTTTTTTCTATTTTGTCTAAATGAGTTAAAATAAATGGAGAGTATAATTCGTCTTGGGAGGGTTTATTATATATAAACTTAATTCCCTTTATAATTTCTTCGTATTTTTCTTCTACTTGGGACATGTATATTCTAAGTTAATTAATAATATTATCCATTTTGGATAGGTTATGGCCTTCCATATTATTAAGATAATTTGCTAAATTTTGTTGAAATTTAACAATGTCTGTGTAGAAGGTGATTAATCCTCTTGTCTTAGCTTTTAAATCTAATTGTAAGTCTTTAACAAAGGTATTGTTATAGTCTTGCATAGCTGCTATAGATGTAGAAATTAAATTTAATCTTTCTAATATGAGTCTAGTTGCTTTAGCAGCGTTAACAATCTCGTTTTCATTTATCTTATAATAAAATCTATCATCATTTATCTTTTCTTAAATTCTTTGGTAAAAATCTGCTAAGGTCTAAATGGAGAGGTCTCTAGGTACCTCATTCCAGTCTGATATAACTATATCCATTAGGTAGATAATTATCTAATCTAGGAATAAGCTTAGATTGTTCCTTTAGTGAGTTTAATTAGCCCACTGTCTTGATTTTTAGTTAAAGTTTTAATTTCTAAAATGTCTTTATTAAGGACTTCTATATGATTAGTCTTAAGATTTATTTCTTATAGAACTTGTGCTAGGTCTATTGGGATTTGGCTATCTACTTCTTGTATTCTTTAGAGATATTTTTTACCTTTATTTCTAGGGTTTGAGTGTCTTTAATTAATTGTCTTCAAATAAGGAGTGTACACTTATTTTGGTCTATTATGTTATTGATAGCACTGATAATAACTTGTCTACTATCTGCGTGTTTGACTGGGATGTCTTTAATGTGTGAACAACCGTCTATGTGTGAGGTTAAGCAACTTTCTGGGTCTAAATCAGTTATGGGTATAGGTTGATAATCTAGATTGGTTCCAAAAATATCTTTGTAAATGCGAGGGATAAATCCCAAGGGCATTAAAGTCTTTTTACTATAAGTCTAAAAGGAGCATCTTATGGCTATGATACAAAATTTAGGGTTTGGGTCGGAATTTGGTGAGTTTCTTAAAGCTAAGGTCTTGATACCAATTTGGGTCTAAACTATAAATCTTTTAACTATATAGTCTTAAAATAAGGTTTTAATATAAGACAAGAGGGGGACCATATAAAGAAAATAACAAAATGTCTTAGGGACCACGAGGGGACCACGTGAGGAAAAGGACAAAAGTCCGTTAATCCATTCTTTTAAGGAGTCCGCTTAAGAGAATAGCTATATATATATATATATATATATATATATGTATGTATGGAGAGGCTCACAAGTGAACCTAAAAGATGAACTTTTTAATGAACCTTAACAAAACATACTTAACAATTAATTAATTTTGTTTCCTATGTTGTAATTGGTTCGCGCCAGCAGTAATGGACACTTGTGTTGATCAATCCCCAACCCCCCATCCCCCCTCTCACTCCCACCCCCATTGTAGCCCGACTGCCATAAGGGATGCTATAAGGGATGCCATGGTGATGGTGGTGGTTGGGGGGGGGGGGGGGGGGGGGGGATGAGGGGGGGATCGATTGACATGCGTGTTCGTTGCCGCTGGCACGTACCAATTACAACATATAAATTAAAATTAATGAGTTGTTAGGTGTTATTTTGTTAATGTTCATCTTTTAAGTTCACTTGTGAACCTCTCCCTATATATGTGTGTGTGTGTATATATATATATATATATATGTACTAGTGTATGCCCGTGCCTGAAGGCACAATAAAAATTTCCAGAGTACGTAATCAAAAAATGGCAAAAATTTTCAAAGTATGTAATTGCAAAACGGAAAGAATTTCATTCCAGAACAAAACAAAGTGTAATTTCTACCATCCCTCAAGGGCATGCATATTTTAGAGTTCCATGATTCAACCCAACATAAAGATTGGGTAACTCGTGTCCTAAACAATGTCCGTGCCAAGGGATTTTAAGGTAAATTGGATAAAACAACAATTTGTTCTTAAATTAAATTTAAACTGAAGATAAAAAAAATTAAAAATGGATATAATAACTAAAATATAGAATCAATTTTCAATGATTAAAATATGTCTTAAATATTAATAACGAATTTTGAAACATAAAAAATTGGCAATAGAGTTAAAATCTAAATAAATAGTAATGTTTTATTCTACATATTGCTACATACACAAATCATCCATGCACTGAACCATTAGTTCTTCGCAAATGCAAATTGATTCGTTAAGTTGAAAATGTGATGAGAACATATATATCAATTTTTTGTTTCAAGTTAGAAGCCACTTTGTACATCTATAGCTGCTACACTCACATTCCACCTACCAATAAAGCAGAGGACATAATATGAATAACATTATGAAACAAATCAAATGAAACTACTATGTTTGTGATTTTTCTCAAATGCGATTTATTAACAGGTGTCGCGAGAAAAGAAGAAGCCATGCCCCGATCCGAACCCGCCTTTCCAGTGCAGTGTAGGAAAATAAAGAAAGAATACGTGAAATGGTATATCTGTAATTGATGAAGCCAAATTGATGAAAAGGTGGAGCGAAGTTGGAGTAACCCTTTTTTAGATGTAAATATAGATGGATATTAAATTCTCCAACACCAAATTACATGCACCATTTTATTTCAAGCGCATCTAACTCTAAGCTGGTATGAAAAAATCAAAGACATAGGAAAAATCAAATGAAGATTACAATGAGAAACTATGAAATACCTTCAAGTTTGATCAATCAAGGAAATAATTCTTAAAATCCCATGATAGAAAGAAAAAAAGGAACCAAACAACTTATGCAATCAAAAATGGGAAAAGAAGAATGATACTGGTGAGGAAACAACTAACTTCACTGCTATTCATCCTCACGTTTGATTGCTTCTTTGATCTCGTCTCCCTTGTCATCCTACATATCAGGCATCCACAACTTCTATCAGAAGTTTTATTATAGTCAAAGAATGGCCATCGTATAAGATTATGAGGGGATGTTGACCAACCTTAAAATGCATATTAGATTTATTTTTTAAATACATATTATATTTATTTAAAAAAAATACAGTCTAGAATTTCATTAAAATTCTATCCGATTTTTTTACCAAAATAGATCAATATATTCCTATCCGATTTTTTTAAAATGTTATCCGATTTTTTTATATGTTGCTATTTTTTTAAACCCTTTTTTAAACGTTGTCCGTTTTTTTATATATTAGATATTAGATTTGTATAAAAAAATGTTCGGATTTCTTTAAACCGTCTCTTAGAATATTACTTTCTTTGAAAATACGTGCTAGAGTTGTTTTAAAAAAAACAGTCCGAATTGTTTTTAAAATGCTGTCCGATTTTTTTTTTTTAAAATGGCACTAATAATGTATATTATTTTTATGGTTTTTATTTATTGGTTTGATTGAAAATGGATAACGACGAAGAAGGCCTCTCCTCAAAGGTTCCAAAACCTCATCCGTGGGCTACATGCTCACCCCTACTTCCAAAAAAGATCGAGGCCATACCCATTAAAAAATATTTTTTTAATGTTGCTAGCGCGGATCCACCACAGGCCGAGGTGGGGCGGCCGCCCCGGTTCAAATTAAAAAAAAAAAGGGAGGCGGGGGTTGGTAAAAATTCAAACTTAAAGATTACCACAAAGATGAGGGTGTAAGTGGGTTGAACTTTAATGTTGTCAGGTGAATTAATTCATTTTTGTACTTCATATTTATTAAGCATTGTTTATTTCTTGAAATTAATTAGGTATTGTTAATAATGTTTAAGAGTAGTTGTTTGGGCATTATAAAGCTATAATTTGTATAAAACTAGAAATGATCCAAAAAGAAATCGCCTCGGGTGCTCCCACCCCCGAACCTCTGGCACCACTCAAACTTTCACCCCAATTGACCTAAAATCCTGGATTTGCCACTGCAAGAGCCCACATCCATTAAATGACGTGGGTTCGCTCTAGCGGCATTAAAAAAATTTAATGAAGAGTTTTTAAAAAGATTGAGTTTAAAAATAAGGTGTGCCACTGGAATGGACCATTAAAAATAAGAGAATATTGGGTAAATTGGTATTTTGGGGACTAAATGCGTTAAAAATTATTTTTAAAAAATCAGTATATATTTTTTTACCAAAAATAATATCTTTAGTGTTTGTTTGTCAAAAAGAAAAATATTAACTTTTTTTTTTTGCTAAAAATAATATTTTCCTTGTTAGTTTGCCAAAAATAAAAAAATTCAGTATTTTTTTTGCTAAAAATAATATTTTCTCGTGTTTGTGTGCAAAAAAAAATCATTGTTTTTTTTCAATTAATAACATTTTGAGTGCTTCTTTTTCAAAAATAAATATATTTGATGTTTTTTTGACAAAAATAATATTTTCACGGTTTGTAAAGGTTATTTTTTTTTAAGTTTTATGAACCCTTTGTTTGGAGATATAAGTCGAGCCCTTTTATTTTGTCCTATACGGTGGGTATGGTTTTTGGATCGGTTTAGTTTTATTCTTAAAAGTAACGAGAATGTTTTATGAAGCTTACCTCTTTTATGCATGTGAGAGAGAGAAGATGAAAGAAATGAGGAAAAGGAATTTAGGTTGTCGTGGGGTATGATTAGAGAGAGCGGGTTCGTCCAAAATAAGGTTAAAGTTGTTTGTCGTGTGTTGAGTAAATCAACCCAAATGGATGTGGGTTAATTTTAAAAAGAAATTCGATCATTCACCCGTTTATTTCACCCGTTAGAGAAGTACCTCCTAACAACATACATATGAACATACTTATTTTTTTTTTTTTTTAAATTTGAGATGATATTTTTTAGGGACTTTGTAAATTTAGGGTCTATTGTAATATGTATTCGGGAAATAGGACAACAAACATTTTATTTACAATGTTAGTCCTTATTTTTTAATAAAGTAGTTGGCGCGGACCGACATCCATAAAATAAAGACTAAAAATGGAAGTCAAATGTTTGTTGTCCTATATCCATAATTGTTATTATTTTAGGCCCTAAAAATATATAAACTATTTTTTTTATATGTGTTTATCGTATTTGAGTGTGCTCCTATAAAAAAAATCACCGAAAATAATATTTTTTGTTATTTTTAAAAAATGGATAAAAAATCTTGCAGTTTTATATAAAACTGTCAGATTTTTTACCCATTTTTTAAAAATAACAAAAATTATTATTTTGAGTTTATTATTTTTATAGGGGTACATTGAAATATCATGAACTCATATAAAAAATATCAACTCAAAATCATTTTTTTATTATTTTAAAAGAAATAGGTATGCTTAATGGGTATTTTATAGACCCTGACTATATATATATATATATATATATATATATATATATATATATATATATATATATATATATATATATATATATATATATATATATGTTTTTGTGCGGACTGCCCCGTATTTTCACACTGCGGACTGTACATGTGTTACCTGACGGTAAGCCTATAAATTATTGGCTAAATTATAGGTACTCTCTCTTTCTTGTTTCTAGGTTCACCGTCAGGTGACAAATGTCCAGTTCACACTGTTAAAATGTGGGATAGTCAGCACAAGAGCAGTATATCTATATAATAAGGAGTAAAAGCTTTTTATTATTCCATAATATCTTATGAAAATTAGAGGCTAGGATGTAATCACTCCAAATTGAATCTAATGGTTGTGGTATTTTCCCCCTCTTTTTCCTTTCTAAGTTTTACTTTAATTCAAATTTGAGGGTATTGTCGTAAAAAACTATCCAATCAATCACGCATACGGCCATACCTACCCACTCAGTCAGGCTCACCTTCACCCTTCACGCTCATGCACGCGATCTTCATTCTCTCTCTCTCACTTGGCTACCGCTTATCCTTCTTCTTCTTCGAGGTGTGGTATTCCTACTTTTATTTTTCAAGGTGTGATATCTATTTTTTGCAGTTATGGAGTTTATATTAAGGTCTTTTTGGTTTTCAAACTTTAGGGGTTGTGATGTTAGGGTTTGAAATTTTGATTATGAGAATTCGTCACACTCATACCCGCTTCATTTTTCATTGCCAATTGAAATTAGTGTCTTTATCTAACTCATGTGATATTTTAGACATAGCTAAGGGTATTCGCTCAATCATAATAGAAGCAACCTATTGTCCCCAACAAAGAAGCATGTTAAGGTTATTAGTGTTGGTACTAATATTATGATTACTTTTGTTTTTGGTAGGTGATGTAAAAATGAAAAGAAGGGAAATCAAAATCAGATGGGGGAAATCAGAGTTTACGTTCTTTAGGGAGCAGTGGAATTAGTAGAAGGAGTTCTAGAGAGGACATTTCTTTCATTTGGACAACTATTCCAAGTTCATCAAGCGTTATCAACCTCTCTACTCTAGGTCCAACGCTGTTGTATAGGCCTTCATCGCCCTCGATCCCATTCACAACTGCACTCTGAAGACCGCTCGCGAAGATGTAAAATGTAGTGATGTAGGCAGGGTTAGACCAACCACATCCTGAAGGGGTGCGGACGTACTTGCAATGTTTTGGGAAATTTACGGTGAGTACACTATAAAAAAAATTATGGACCTATGTGTAAATTTTTAAAACATAAGGAAGCCAAACAAAGGTTTTCAAACTAAGGGGATGGATTTTGCAAATAGACAAAAATAAATAAAACCTAATTTTTCACTCCATCTCTTTCTAATCAGCCATTTTCTCTCTTCTCCTCTCCTTCCCTTGCCCCGGCTGCTATTGCTCCCCCCGCCCCCAGACAGCCCTGATGCGGCCTCCTCCCCTTCTGCAGCCTCCTCCCCGTGCGCTGCCCCAAACAGGACAACTCTTGCGTCCAGTGGCGGTCCTATGTGTGAGGACAACCCCTTATGCTCTTATCTTAATTCATTGGTAGTTTTTTTAGTTTATTTTCTTATTTTATGTGTTTTGCTAAATTTTTTTATTTGCTGGAATACTCTTAACTTCATTCATTGGTACTATTATTCAACCCCAACTCACATTTAACCCTTATAATCTGATTCAAACGACAAATACTATGGTGTCCTAATCATATATTATAAAATGGATTGGGAACTATAAAAAGAAGAAAGTGTGATGAATAAAAAAAAGGATGGTTAAGAATCCAAGGCTGATGTTTTGATTAGAAGCTCTTCCACAAAACCAATTATCTTCTCTTCAGGTTCTGCTTCTTTTTCTCATTTTTTAAAGAATTTCACTTGCATTTTTTGAGTTAAAAGAAGAAAAAAATTCAATATCCGTTACTAACAATATATAAATCCATAGCAGACATGGACCTTCTTCTATGACTATTAGCAATTTCGTTACTAACAATATTTATTGACGTTTTGTCGTTATTAGACTATATATAATATATACTCTAACCGTACAGTCAATGATATAAGTTTTTTTGCAAATTTTAGGAATATATGTCTACCAAAAGTACTGGATTATGATTCAGAAAAGTTGCATCTTCATTAAATACATCGCTTGGTTGCACATGAATTTTTTGGTGGATTAAACGTATGTCTGATATGTATGTCTGATACTTTTGATATTTTCTGACTTTTTTAGTGGATTAAACATGACCTTTTGTTTTATATGTTCACTTCAGAATTTTAAAGGTTGTTGAGTTCGATCTTTCTTCATCTTACATAAATACCATCTTGGAGGTGTGCTGGCAGGGGAGGCCAAACATCAATCCAAAATCTAGTGTGTTTTGCTTCTCTCCTCCAATATCATAGTTGATCAGCTTGGACACGAGGCTATAGGAACCGCCATAATAGGCATTCTCTTAAATGTAGGAGAGGAGCAAAGAAAATGACTAAATAGAACGGATGCCATATCAGGTACTCTAATAGTTGCTTATCATTTCATTGCAATAATAGTTGCTTATCATTTTAGTGGTTTTCAACTCTAATAAATGTTTTTTGTGGGATAAATATTTTATTGGAGTTTCTACTATTCCACTTTTTGAAATAATTTTGGGTTTCTTTTCTTGATTATGGAGGTATATTGTATTCTCCAATGTCTAAGAAAAAGTTTATTCTTATATGGTTCTTATACACTAAATATTTATTTGATAGATTTCACGGTGTCGTTTAACACTATGCACATCGTATTTTAAGTCGTCTCTTTTTGCCCGAAGGCCTGAATCATCTGTGTTTGACACAAATTCTACCATACTGCACCTAATATAAAAGATGAAAACAAGTCAGAAGGAAACCTTCCAAGTGTCTTACACTGATCGACGACGTATCCGGGACTTCAATTGCAAAACATGAAAGTAGATACTGGCTACCACTAGATCAAACTATAGCTACTACCCTTTGACAAAAAGACTCTTGAGGTAATTTTTTTATTTATTTTTTCCACGGAGTTTACTTTATTGGTGAACTAAACATTTTCATCACTTCAAAGAATAAAGCATTATTTGCAGAAGCTGTGTAAGATATTATTGACATTCTCTTCAGTTTCTTCCCTGTCCCATTAGGGAGTGTATGATGTTAGCCTAACACGGGTTGTTACATAAATAACTTTAGAATGTTCTTCTTGGAGTGGATAAAAGTCCTATTTTTTGGCTTGGAACCATGAGTTTTGGTGACAGAACGTTTTGCATAGTTGATATTAGTGATCGTAATTGGTAAATGATACGTTATTAGAATATTATATGTTTGAGATCTTTGTATAACCTATACTATAGTTTGGAATAACACTTTTGAGGTTTGTTTTGTTATACAAACAATTAAAATATTGAACTGTTATCCATTTATGTATTTTATGTTTCTTTAATGGCAATTTGTTCCATTGATGTTTCCCTTTTTTTTGCAGGTCTCATAGAGTAGAGAAGATTGTGGAGCAAAAAGATTTAGAGTTTTTTCGATAATTAATATACTCGAACCACCTGTGCATGTGCTTGCGAAGTTTCAGGTGATTGATATGTTTCCACACGTCGAATGAAGTTGGAGTATCTTGGGATTATTATGAGGACACCTTAATTGGGCTTGCTATGCAATTTCCTACATTGTAGAATTAAAAGTAGTATTTCTTTTTACATAATTTCTTCTTATAAGTTGTCCCATTGTGTATGTGGTCTCTATTAAATTTTTCATAACAAAATTGTTGGTCATATGGAATAATCACATAGTTGGATTGCGTAAATTTATTTTATTCGAGTTCAATTGTAATGTATATTTATGACTTTAAGATGCAAACGTTGAATATAGTGTCCTCTTTTATGTGTATGTTCCTGGGTTTTAATATTTTAATATTATTGTTGCAATATTTTTTATTTCTTCAATAGGGTGGATAATCCTATAAATAAATGACATTGTGGCCATTTTTTTAAAATTACACTTTGTTTTCTCAGGGAACAAATTTTTTGCCGTTTGTAAATTATGTACTTTGGAAATTTTAGGTGTTTAGCGATTACTTATTTTGCAAATTTTCATCGTACCTTCAGGCACGGGCATTCCGCTAATGTATATATATATATATATATATATATATATATATATATATATATATATATATATTAGTGTTGTTATTAATGTACTAGAGGGTCTAAAAAGAAAGAAAACACCTTTTAATTACGTGTACATGAGTATATACGCGTGTGTGTTACGAAAAAAAATAAGAAACGGTTTTATTACGTAAAAGCCAAAATATTGGCAATGACACTCTTGCATGTCACATCTAAATAATAAATAGGAAATACGATTGAATTTTAAACCCAACGATAAATTTACAAATAACGTTAAAAAGGCCAACTTTGACATCTTTAAAATTAATATCTTTTAAATCGTTGCTAAGAAAAATACACGGAACATACCATTAGATTCACAGCGTCGAAATGAATAAATTAGTGTATATACATTTTATAATTCACACTATTTTTAACGACGCTAAAATTAGGCCAGTGCGTCAATTACAGGTCCAAACACTAGTTAAAAATTACAATTTTATCCTGTAAAGGATGTACCGTAAACTTTCCTACATTATTTATCGTGTCTTACTATAATACCCTGTACTTTTATATATATGTTTAAATTACATTAGTGATGTAATTTGGTAATTAGAAGAATTTCTGAGAATAGAAATTCTGAACTTATGAGTGTTAGGTTATTGCGACGTGTGCTACGTTTACTTTGGGGACTGCGTAAATGAGTCGGAACATTTATATGTCATGTCGCAGTTGGGTTAAGTGACAGGAAATAGTTTACACTGTAGGAAACACGAGTAAAGAAGTGTCGTATACGACTAGTTAATTTTAGTTAGGTAACTTGGATGGAGATTTTGAGTGCACGGTTGGTTTCAAAATGGCCGAGATAGTGGGTTTGATAAGGGACAAACCCTTATTTCTCTCTTATAAGGCACGAGAGAGAGAGAGAGAGAGAGAGAGAGAGAGAGAGAGAGAGAGAGAGAGAGAGAGAAAGAGAGGAAAGAAAAGAGAGAAAGAGAAGGGAAGAAAGGAAAAGAGGAAGAAAAAGGGATTCCGACCCAAACTCCGCGAGATTCAACTCGAGGTCGTCGGATTTTATCCACGAGGCAAGTGTTTACTTGCTTTATTTATTTGTGTGTGTATCTCATATTGTAGGGTATCTATTGTAGGGTATCTTATCCATGCACCATTTTGTTGACTAGACCCTGAAGAAGATGCCCCTCATAGAGAAGGGTCAAGAAGCTGAGAAGGTCCAAGCCTCTTTGAATGCAGAGGTTGAACTTCTGAAGGAAGAGCTTAAGAAAGTTATTCAGTATAGAGATAGGGACATGGCCAATCTCA
Source organism: Sambucus nigra (assembly GCA_949130495.1). NCBI lineage: Eukaryota > Viridiplantae > Streptophyta > Magnoliopsida > Dipsacales > Adoxaceae > Sambucus > Sambucus nigra. Next base: position 20,238,987 of record OX422219.1, on the reverse strand, counting down.
AGAAGGGCCACGATGTAGCTCTGAAGGCTAAAGATGATACCCTGCATGGTAAGGTGGCTGCTACAGTCAAGGCTTCTTTAGAGGATGCTGTAGAGACGATTATTGAGGAATATAAGATCTCTGATGAATTCATCAGTTTTGGCTTTGAATACCTTGAAAGAGGTATCAAAGCAACTAGTAAATGGGCAGCCTCTAAGGATAAAGAGTCAGGGGGTCTGACTGCCTCAGACTTTGAAGGTCTAGGCTTTGGTGACCCCCGATTTGCTCAGGCCTTGCAAGAGGTTGAAGAGGCCGATACTGCACCTGCTGAGACTGCTCCCCTGGAAGTCATTGAGACTGGAGATGCTAATCTTCAGGATGATGGGGTTGAGGTGACCAACGTCGGCCACAAAGACACAACTGCAGCTATAGAGACTTAGGCCTGGCCTTGTGAAGCTTTTGTTGTAATTTTCTGTACCCCTTATCTTATCTATACCCCTTAGATTTTTTATACTCTGATGGCATTTGGTACTTCTAATTTGTAACTTTTGAATGTTTAATGATATCATTAATCCCATCTTCTTTAGATTATATTGTTTCTTTCAATGTTATGCTTGAATGTCTTGCCTCTTGAATGTTGCTTAGGGTATGAGACTACCCTCTTATGATGTTTACCTCATTATTTGCACCAAACTACTGGTCTAAGTTCTGAGGTCATCATATAATGATTTTTATCCTCATAATTTTCACCAAATTATGATGTTAAAGGTCTGAGGTCACCATATAATGATGTTTACCCTCATAATTTTCACCAAACTAATGATGTTTAAGGCCTGAGGTCACCAAATTATGATATTTCACCTCATAATTTCACCAAATTAATGATGCTTAAGGTCTGAGGTCACCATAATATGATGTTTCACCTCATAATTTTCACCAAACTAATGGTGTTTAAGGTCTGAGGTCACCAAATTATGATGTTTCACCTCATAATTTCACCAAATTAATGATGTTTAAGGTCTAAGGTCACCAAATAATGATGTCTATCCTCATAATTTTCATCAAATTATGAAGTTTAAGGTCTGAGGTCACCATATAATGATGTTCACCCTCATAATTTTCACCAAATTAATGATGTTTAAGGTCTGAGGTCACCATAATATGATGTTTAAGCTCATAAATTACCATCAAATTAATGATGTTTAAGGTCTGAGGTCACCAAATTATGACGTTTCACCTCATAATTTCACGAAATTAAAGATTTTTAAGGTCTGAGGTCACCAAATAATAGTGTTTAAGGTCTGAGGTCACCATAATATGATGTTTAACCTCATAAATTACCACCAAATTAATGATGTTTAAGGTCTGAGGTCACCATAATATGATGTTTTACTTCATAGATTTCACCAAATTATATAAATTTTAAGGTTTGGGGTCACCATAATATGATGTTCACTCTCATAATTTTCACAAAATTATGATGTTTAAGGTCTGAGGTCATTATATAATGATGTTTATACCCATAATTTTCACCAAATTAATGATGTTTAAGACATATAACAAAAGTATCAGCACAATATTGCTCCTCGCATTAAAATCCTCTTCATGAAATGATACATGCATTACAAAGAAATAACTGTAACATCATATGTAATATTTCTTCAAGTGGTCCGCATTCCAAGGATTGGAGAAAGGTTCCCCTTTGAGATTTTCTATCCAGTAGGTACCAGGCACAACCTCATCAACTACTCTGTACGGACCATGACAATTTGGGTTGAGCTTATTTGCCTTCTACAACGTCTTCTTTGGGACTAGGTCTCCCACCGCTATAGGTCTTGATTTCACCCTTTGGTTATAGAACCTCGCAGTTCTCTACTGGTAGGCTGCCTGTCTAATCTCCGCATCTTCTCTTCTTTCTTCAAGCAAATCTAGATCAAGTCTTCTTTTTTCTCCATTCCTCTGAGGGTCATAGATTTGAACTCTATGAGTGGGAAGTCCTACCTCTGTAGGGATGACACCTTCTGAGACATAGGCTAACATAAATGGTGTATCTCCCGTCAGTGTCCTTTCTGTCATCATGTAGGCCCATAATACGGCATATACCTTCTCTGTCCATCTCCCTTTGGCCTCTTCCAACCTCTTGTTTATCCCATCAAGTATTGTTCGATTCATTACCTCGGTATGACGATTTGCCTGTGGCTGACCAGGAGAAGAGAAGAACTTCTTGATCCCCAATTTTTCACAGTATTTTTCGAAGGAAGCATTCTTAAATTGGGTTCCATTGTCTGAGATGAGAGTGTTTGGAAGACCATACCTGCATATGATGTTTTTCCAGATGAATTGGAAGGTCTTATATTCTGTAATTGTGATCATTGGCTCAGCCTCTACCCATTTGGAGAAGTAATCAATTTCCACTACTAAGAATCGATAGTTGTTCGTAACTCTTGGCAAGGGCTCTACCAATTCAATGCCCCATACTGCAAATGGCCAAGGTGAGATGATTGACGTCATAGGTTGATGAGTTTTATGGGGGATGGTGGAAAATCTCTGGCACTTATCGCATTTCTTCACATATGTCATTGCATCTTTGGTCAAGGTCGGCCACCAGTACCCCTAAGTGATTATCCTCTTAGCTAAAGGTCTTCCTCCTATGTGACTGGAGCAAGAGCCCTCATGTATATCTTGCAATATGTGAGGAACCTCTTAAGGGTGGACACATCTGAGGAAAGGGAGTAGTAACCCCTTCTTATATAAGACCTCTCCTATAATTGAGAACTTCGAAGCCCTGAACCTCAGTTTTCTCCTCTCTAGCATTGATTCTGGAAACTCTCCTTGTCTGATGTATCTGATAAGAGGGTCCATCCATGAGGCTCCCATATTCAAGTTGAGGTAAGTTCTGGTAACCTCTTCTTCTTCAATGGCTGGCTTAAGCAGAATCTCAACTGGTAATGTTCTTCTTATGTCTCTCCTCGTTGCTGAGGCCAACCTCGTGAGTGCATCATCTCGACTGTTGTCTTACCGAGGTATCCTCTTCATCTTCACTTCCTAAAAGCCTTTTAACATCATTCTCACCCTCTTCAAATATTTGTCCATCCTTTCATCTTTGGCCTCATACACTCCCAGGATTTGACTGGACTAAGAGTTGGCTAACGCTAAGGGCTTTTGACAAGGAGAGACCTGCTATCAATGCCTCATACTCTGACTCATTATTCGAAGCTTGGAAGCTGAACCTCAACGCATATTCAATGTCGGTGTCATCTAGTTCTAACACTATCAGCCCCGCTCCGCTTCTGCTTTCACAAGATGGCCCATTAACGAAGACGTTCTAAATGTCTTCATTTAAAGATAAGTTCCCCTCTTACAGGGTCCCTTGCTTGAAGAGGTACCTGTCTTCCTCATTCTCAACTACACTTTTTTATGAGCCTACTTTACCCAACTTCGTCCAGATCTTGGAAGACGTTTCTATTTCGTTCATCAGTAGTCCTTTGACTAATTTCAATCTTAACCTCTTCCTAGGTAAACTCTACTACAAAGTCTGCAAGTGCCTGCCCCTTGATAGCAACCCTGGGTTGATAAATAATGTCATACGCTCCCAACTCGATGGCCTAAGTCATCAACCTGCCTGACTTCTCAGGCTTATGGAGGACCTATTTGAGTGATGAATCAGTGAGGATAACCATAGAGTGGGCTTGGAAGTATGGCTTCATCTTCCTAGAAGTGTGTATCAGAGCATAAGCTAATTTTTCCATTCGAGGGTACTTCTGTTCAGACCCTTGAAGAGCTTTATTGTTAAAGTATACTAACCTCTGCATTCCGTCATCTTCTCTTACTATGGCTGCACTAATGGTTGATTCTGAAACAGCTAGATATACATACAACCTCTCCCCCAAAAAAGGATGAGACAGGAGTAGAGGGGATCCGAGGTAGGGCGTAAGCTCCTTAAAATATTTGTCACACTCCTCATCCCACTCAAAGGCCTTTTTAAGTACTTTAAAAAAGGACACTTGTCTGTGGCTCTTGAGACAAACCTGTTAAGTGTTGCAACTCTTTCGATTAACCTCTGAACATATTTGATAGTTCTGGGTGTGTTCATTTTCAGCAGAGCTTTGATCTTCTCAGGGTTAGCCTCTATTCCCCTCTGATTGACGATGAATCCTAGAAACTTTCCTTCTCCTACCCCGAAGACACACTTGGTAGGGTTGAGCTTCATCATGTATCTGTCCATGGTGTCGAAAGTTTTTTCAAGGTCGACCATATGAGTGTCGTCCTTCAGGATCTTCGTCAGCATGTCGTCCACATACACTTCCATGGACTTGCCTATTTGATCCTCAAACATATTATTTACAAGAAGTTGGTAAGTATCCCCTGCATTCTTCAGCCCGAAGGGCACGACTTTGTAGTAATAGGTCCCCTTATTTGTGATGAACGCTGTCTTCTCAGAGTCTTTCGAGTTCATGAAGATCTGATTATACTCGAAATAGGCATCCATGAAGCTCATGAGCTCATGTACAGTTGTGGCATCCACCATCTAATCAATACGAGGCAGAGGGAAACTATCTTTCGGATAAGACTTGTTCAAATTAGTGAAGTCAATGCACATCCTCCATTTCCCATTAGCTTTTGGCATGATGATGGCGTTAGATAACCACTCAGGGTATATGACCTCTGTGATGAATTTAGCCTCTTCAAGTTTTCTAACCTCTTCTCTGATGACGTCATACTTCTCTCTTGAGTATACTCTTCTTCTTTGCTTGATGGGCTTAGCGTCTTCCATAACATTGAGTGCACATGACCTCAGGGTCAATACCTGACATATATACATGGATTCAAGCAAAAATGCTTTGTCTCTTCCTCAAAAGATTCACCAGCTCCTCCTTGATCTCAGGTCTTAGGGCCTTGTCGATTTGGATGGTTTTTTCTGGCTCGTCATCATTAAGCACGATGGATTCTACCTCTTCCGTGGTCTCTCCCTTCTTGAGATTTGTCTCATTTCTAGGATAAAGTATATCGATGTTGTACATGGTTGTTGCCTTCTTATAAGTCTCTCTCTCTTTTGCAGAGTTAAAGTAGCATTCACATGATGATGTTTGGTCACCTTGCACTTCCCCTACTCCATAGGGAGTCGAGAATTTTAGCATTTGGTGGACCATTAAAGGTACCGCCTCAAATTTCTTGAGGGCTACTCTTCCTATGATGAGGTTGTAAACTGAGAAGACATTTTCTTCCATCACAAAGAAATTAATTTTTCTGGTCAACCTCTTAGGCCACTAGTCTCCCATTCTCACATCCATATCATACATGCCCAATGGATGAACATTTTCTTCACTGAGGCCAATCAAAAGATGATGATAAGGGACAAGCCTAGCTCTGCTGAGGCACATGCTCTTGAAACAGGTCCAGAATATTACATCTATTGAACTTCCCCCATCAATGAGGATTCTCTGCACCTCACATCCATGCACCCTTGTGGTGATTACCAGATGGTTATCGTGCGGAGCTAAGATACTTTTGAAATGGAGTCGTGAGAAGCCAACTATGAGAGTATCCATATCTACCTTCTTTCTCTTCTCGTGTTTTACCTCTGAATATGACAAATTCACAACCTCTACCTTGGTCACTGACTTGGCCTCTGCCACGTGAGCTTAGCGATCGGCTACCTCTTAGCCACCCCCTTCTAGTCCTCTACAGATGGTGTTCACACCAAAAGAGATCATGCTGACCCTCTTTACTGGGACATTGTCATCTTTTGGTGGGAGGTCAGGGTCATCATCATCATCATCTGAGTCCTTAGCTCTTCTGGTAGGGGCATCTTCCCGACACCTGTCATTTTTCTTATTTTTAGGGTCGTTTCTTCCTCCCTTAAAAGCTTTTCCATCTACGTACTTTTTGAGTTTTCTAGATTTCCACATCTTCTCAATCTCATCCTTCACGGAAAAACACTTATCAATCAGATGATCGTGATCTTGGTGAAACTCACACCATAAGTTCTTGTTTCTCTTATATGGAGGAGCCTTCAGCTTATCTGACCATATCATGGATCTGTCATTCTTTATTTCATTGAGGATGTGTTCTCATCTCACAGTGAGAGGAGTGTAGTGTACAAACTTATCGTTTGCAGCCCTTTTCTTTCCATTCTTCTTCCTTTGGAATTTCTCGCTGCTACTTCCATTCTCATCCTCATACTTTGTAGCCATTGCTTCTTCAGCGTTCATGACCTTGCCAGCTATTGCTAATATCTTGGCCATAGACTTAGGAAGGTCTTCAGCAAGCTTACAAAGTATCTTCCCCTTCTGAAGTCCTCCTATAAGGGTTGCCATAGCTATATTCTCTTCGTAATCTTCAACCTCTAATTTTTCCTTATTGAATATTGCAATGTAGTCTCTGAGGCTCTCATTCTTGCCTTGCTTTACATAGAGTAAATGGGTTGTTTTCTTCTAAGGTCTCACCCCAAAACAGAAGTTGTGTATAAACCGCTCAGCTAACCCCTTAAAGTTCTCAACAGAATTTTTGGTAAGGGAAGTGAACCAAATGTGTGCAGCGCCCGTCAAAGTGCTCGAGAAACCTCGACACCTCATCTCATCAGGGATTGAATAAATGTCTTCTTTAGACTGATACATCTCAATATGATGTATAGGGTTGGTACTTCCATCATACTTGGGAGACACCATTGGTGGTTTGAATTTGGCAGGGGTTGGGAAATTCAAAATTCTTGCCACAAATGGGGAGCCCTCTGAGAATCCTCTTTACAGTGGGTCTCAACTTTATGAGGTTCCATATCTTCTCTTCCAGCCATTAAATGGAGTCATTCCATGGTTTAGCAACGTCGACTTGGTCGAGGTTATCCCCTGCCACCTCCAAGAGGGGAACTGAGGGTTCTCTAGCTGCTGCACAACATCGGTTGTTGACCTCTTGGCTGCTTTCCCGACCATGTGGGGTCGACCATGACGAGGCCGATGTTCACCATCTTCCCTCTGTGAGCCAGCTTCACTTCTCGACCTGGATAACCTCTGCCTTAGATCATTAACTGGGCTAAGCCATTCAAAGGCTGACCCTCTACTCAAGTGATCAAATGCTGATACTCTTTATTGGGTATCACCAACCTCATCCCTTCTTGCTCCGCGACCTCAGCTCTATTGTATAGGACGTACAGTGTTATCTGAAACCTCATATGGCTCCCAGTAGTCTGCTGGACATCCCCTGCTTTAATATCATTGTACCTATCCTCAGGGAAAGGGTCTCCTTACCTCCCTATATGTAAATACCTAGAGACAGCAACGTCCCTCCTCCATTGAGGTGTAGGTTGGTCCTTTCGCGGTGCCTAGGGTGGTCCCCTGGCCTCAGGATGTGGTTGAGAAGCAGTCAGAGTAATCATTTTCGGTGAGACCCCAGGTGGTCTCATTATAGTTTGGCTTAGCTGGGCAAACTACTCCTTCATTGCTTGCTGTGTTGCAGCCAAAGGCCTCAAGGCTGCTGCCACCTCAGCCATCTTGAACTGGGGTGGTGCTTGGCTGGAATTGGGTTCACCAACACCAGATGGTGGAAGAGGTGGTGGTAACTCCGGTGCCATATATTAGGACTAAAGATCTTGCGATAAAAATATTAGGGAGCTTAAATACCTTAAAGGACCTCTTTCAATGGTGAAACATCTTCACACGAAGGGTGAGGCACTACAAGAAAAATAGTCATTTATGTCAGTTAAAAACTGACATAAATGACTATTTATGTCAATTTTAGAATTTTTCAAAACTGACATATAAAGCCTTGACATAAATGTTCGTAAAACTGACATAAATAAGATCACATTTATCTCAGTTTTTATGAACACACATAAATACTACAATATTCGCCATGTTTTTAATCACGTTTTCATAAAAAAAGACATAAATAACATCACATTTATCTCAGTTTTAGTAATTTTATGAGAGTTTTATCAAAATTGACATAAATGTTAATATAAAAATTTTATAAAAAATCATTGCTCCATCAATAGACTACTATTATTTGAGGTTAAATTAACCCTTATAAATAGATAATAAACAGTCGAACAACATTCAAATACTCTAAATTCAAAGTCTATTCATCAAACAAATTTACATATAACTTGAAATATATAATATTCATCAAAGGAATTCACAATGTGCCTCAAATAAACAAGTGTCGATTTTTTAAAAAATGAATAAAGTCTCATTTATTTATTGGACTATCCACCCAATACAACAAAATGTAAAATTGAAATACATGGCAACTTTTTAAGAATTCTCCTACACAAGGTAGTTGCGACCATATTTGAATCAACACTTGGCAGTGTTTGGTCCCTTTTCACTTAGTAGTGCTCGGTTTCACTTGGCAGTGCTTGGTCGGTTTGGTTTCACTTAGCAGTGCTTGGTTTTGCTGCTGCTGGTCCAATTTCAGTCATTGGGCTGCTGGTCCGTTCTGCCCCATTAATTATCGGGTTGATCTTGCGTTGGTAAAAATCGAACAAATAAAAAAATGGGTCAAAATGGAATACACATACTGTAGAATCATTACCTGAGAAAAATTAAACATATAAGCACTAGAAGATGAATACATAGCCCTCCATTTAATAATTCCAAATCCATAGCCAAGTCAACTCAGATAAATTTTTTTTACTAACCAGAATCTGGATATAGGTTTTCAATTGTTATATTGTCTTCAAAAGGGGAAGGAACGGATGTAAATTGATCAAAACCATGACAGTGTTTGAACAACATTCTCTTTTAATCAGCTAACATGGAAAGATAGTAACCAAGACAAAAAAATATGATAGTAAACAAGACAAAAGAGCGTGGAAGGAATTGTTAGCTCAGCGGCATCAGAATCATTAGGATGATTTGTTGTTTCAATTGTGAACTTGGCAAAATTTTCTCTTCAATCAAGAATATAATGATGTCTCAAGTAAAATGTAGTTGGGAGACTAAATAATTAAAACATAACCACCAAAGACAGGATCAACATATATATAATAAATCTGAAAATAAAAATTCAATTACCAGGTTCTAGGTAGTATAAGAGATAAACCTATTAAGAGATTCCCCAAGTATTAGGTAAGAATAAAAGAGAGAAACCTATTAAGAGATTCCATAATCTTCTCATATTCAATGGTTTTAATGTCTTTATGCTGGTCAATCTACTGAAAATAGATGTAGAGGGACTACGCAGATAAACCTCTTAAGCCTGAATGTTAGATACCTTGTTTGTAACGGTCATGCCTTACAGTATAACCATCACGTGTCACTTTATTTCTAATGCCTCATTGTAATGATCTGATATGAGATAAAGGATGAATGGATGACTGTTTGTCAGGAGGATAAGCATATAAGCATCGACAAGAAAGAGCTATAATGATTTAAACTAACTCAACCGATATTTATATCATATAAACACCCTAAATCTAGACCTTTCATTAAACTAGGTAAAAAATATGTAGATATTCACAGCCTCACATGGATTTTTTCCCCTTAATCTGAAATTTGGATATTCACAGGTAGCACCGACAGTTGGGTGGTGTTGGGCGGGGTGGGACGATTTGTACGGGCCAAATATGGGTCGAGCTCTATTTGGGAGGGTCAAATATGAGTTGTACACCAAGTCAGGCCAGGTTTGGGTTGGTCCAACCCATTTTCTCTCTCTAAAATCTATCCTCACTTAATCGATCTTAGTTTTGACATTGAAAATCTCAATTCCAAAATTTAAGACATAAATTATTTCTCAACAAACACATTTAGTTTCCAAAAAATTGTTACTGTTTTGAAAATATTCCTGCAAGAAAAGACACCCCAAAAGATGGGTTTTATGAAGTAATGAATTTTATTAAGCTAGAGGGTGGGAGGCTTATATGGACTTCAATCCTCCAGTCGAAGGTGAAATCTCAATCTGAGAGGAGCAAAAAAAAATTGTGTGCGTATGAGAGAGAGTTTTATGGGTGAAATGAGTTTTTTTACGAGACTAAATTGATATGAGAAATCAAAGGTACATGTTGGCAGAAGATTCATTTTTGAACCTCGTGGTTCTGATATGGGCGGTGATGAGTCAACCTATATTTGGCCCGTGAGTATTTACCCCTAGCCCATATTTGGCCCGCAATTTACAAAGGTGCGCCCCATAAATTAATATATGGGCTGATGTGGGTGGTTTAAAGAGTGTGGGATAGTCTATCTCGTGGGATCAGTGGCATCAATCTTTACATTATTTCTGCATTTTTAGGATCTTTGAAAGCATGGATTTCCACACATCAGTCACACGTAGCAACAAAACCATAGAACTTTAAAGGGAATTAGTGTGTGGAAGGCAAAAAAGAGTTGAATAAAAGGCAGTTCAATGGTCATAATAATTTAACTAGAATTCAGCAATTATTAGAATGATGAATTCATCAATTTAAACTGGAAAATGTGCTTATGTTCTGCTGAAACTAGCCCAAACTGAACAATCCACAACAAGAGGTTATGTATATATGTCCTATTTACTCACAGATTAAGTGAAATAATCTGTAGAATATATACCAAAGGTTATCTAAGATTCCCTCACAAACAGTTGACTGGTGCTCATTTTTCTTCTATTTCATATTATGCTTCTGCAATCTTTAGTCTACATCATTTGATTTGTGAATGGTTTGTATCTTTTTTGTATCAACTTGAGTTTTATCTCCATGTCACGTCTCTAAACAAACACGTGATTTAAGTTAAATGAGATGTTAAATTATAATAAGGAAAGAAAAATTGATGAGGATAACTTGTCGATTTCTAAAATAAATATTTTGCACACCTATAAAGTAATTAAATAACCACCTTACCAATACTGCAACTGTTTCATTGTCATTTTTTCCACAGCGTCTCCCTCATCAGCATACAACCAGTCATTATCTTCGGTATCAAGATAGTTGGGGCACTGCATAACCCCATTCATATTGAGTTATGAACCCATAGAATTTGGACATATAATTTCAAGTAACAATTATTAAAGAACGAGAAAAGTAAAAACAAGGAAGTGTACTATTAACATTCAAAATACAAGCAATGGTAGACATCATATTACAGTAAGCTACTTGTGGTATTATCCAAATACAAGGTAGGGTTCTTGTATCCGTATCTTTAATATCTTGCTTAAAATGACCCTGTGAAGTATGATGTATGATCATTATCAGTAGCTCTACGACTATTTTATAGTCCTTGAAATTTAGTACAGTCTTGAAAGAACTGAACTTAAAAACATATTGAATCCTACTTTTAGTAACCTAAATACCTCGAGAGATCAGTTTGAGATATCTATACTTAAACCACTACAAACACAAATTAGCACCTCAAACATTCACAATTAAATCAGTAATTAAATTGTATTATCTCAAAGATACCAATCAATTATTGGGGAAAGCCCAAATATATATATATATATATATATATATATATATATATATATATATATATGATTTAACATCTTTATAATAAATCCAACCATCAAAGAAGTACCAAAAAAAGTGAATGATATGGTCAGTGATATCGTTTAAGGGAGAATGAATGCTACATTCCTTGAAATGCACAAAATACAACTCTTGCTAAAAAAATAACGTTAGTGTAAAATGACATGAAGTCAAACCCCTATCAATATATAAAATTCCCAAACAATTCATAGCTCACATTACTAAAAAAAAAATCTGAATGAAAATTATAACATATTCCCAAATCTAAGCACAAAGAAGATATTAAACCCAAATGTCCAAAGAACAGAGAAGGGGAAAACATAGAGAGACGTACCAATGTTTTGTAGCGGTGACGAACCAATAGAGAGACATACCACCAGACCTCCTTGAAAAAACTAAATCAACAAAACATAAATACCAAATAAGAAGATGATGGACACAGAACAGAGAACAAAACTCAACTGTGTATGTTACCAAAAAGCCCTAACTTGAAATTTCAAAGCAAAAAACGAAACGGTGGTCTCCAGAGAGAGAGAGAGAGAGATAGGTTTTCAAAAATTTGTTCATCTTTAACAATCAATTTATAATATAAACTACATAGATCCCCTATAAATAAAGTGTTCACTTTATACCAAAAAGAATGCATATGTACATACACAACAATATCATGGAACTGAATATAATAAATTTCATGAAACTTTGAATTTCCTGTAGTGCCAAGAAATTTTTCTGAATTCCCTTAACAATGATTTATTTAAGTGTTGCAACTCAGAGTAATGTTTGGAGAATTGTTACTTACCATTGTTTGGGAACAATCACCTTTCTATAACATGGATAAATTCAAGAGAGCAGGCTGCAACATATAAATACAATTCTATTAAGAAAATGTATGAGGTCCAACTAAAAAGAGGGGGGTAGGGGAAATTATTACTTTGTTCTAGGAAAATTTATATTATAGAAAAATATTTAAAAATCACACTTCCAAACAAACCATACACATAAACCTATACATAAATATGTCTCGTCTAACTTGTGCATAAACCAAACACTGTTATTAAGTTATAATGCTATGAATACAGTTATTTTTAAACCTTGAACCCTATTACATATCTTGGCAATAAATTTTTAATTGCAATTATTCAAAAATGAAAAAACTAAACAGGTGAGAGCACAAATTTATAATACCAACAATTCATGAGAAAATGTACATACTTTATTTGCTGACTAAGACCACATCTAACTATTCATATTTTCTTGTAGGGTGAAAACATTTTCTTGCAAAAAACTCTCATTATACCTAAAGCCTTCTGCTAAATCGCACATTGGTTCTACTAATCCTCTCAATCAATCCCCATGCTTGAATTGTAACGACCACGCAATCTTTAGTTAGTAACTATGCATGTGTTTTTCCTTATAATGAAAATACTTTTTCAAAAATTCTTGTTACTTAATTTTAGGCATTGGAATACTTTTTCTATCATGTATTTACTTTATTTAGGTGTCTTGGTAAGCAAGACTAGTTTTATCTATAATAAGTCCCTTTTCCTCCTTGCACTCACAATATTATGATCATAAATGAACGAGAATGAGAGAGAAAAACCTTGGTTACTAATGTGTTATTTGTAGCATGCTTCCGCGAATATTTACTTCATGGCATGCCTAACCTGCAAATTAGATGAGATTTACATATGAGACGGGCCCACCCTTTGAGTATGAATCTATCTCCTTTGTCGCATCCAAAAATGCTGGAGCATTGAAAATCCCCATATTTTCTGGTTTGCTAATCTCTGAGCTTCAGCCAACAAAAAATACAAAGCAAATCAAGAGCTAAAAGCGATGAGCTTTCTGCATAAAAGAGCACAACAGAATGGAAATTTGAATACTTAGGCTACTAGTAGATAAGACCAAAAGCTTTAACTTAAATTTTAAAAATCAACATTATTCCATAAATTATCCATCCCCACCCCCTTTCTTTCTCATGCAACAAAAAAAAATTCAAAAATAGAATAAAAAAGTTGAATAACAAGAGTAACGGAGCCAATGTTATATATGTAACAAATACCTGAAGCGTATTGATCCGTTTGGGCCCCCTGATTTTGTAGCCTACAAACCTAACAAAAATCACATGAATTTTCCCATCCATATAATATCTTCAAAGTAAATAGTAAGAAATTTAATTTCCTCTGACCTTATCATAAGTGATTGCATCATTAAGTGCTAAAGTTAGTATTGATGGGATGAGATCCTGATTTCCCTCAAATAAATAGACCGAATAATAGCAAATTACAATTTACATTTTCGAGAGTATCATTTAACTTAATTATGTATTTACAGGTTGGGTCTAGGTATGTGATACACCTATATGTAACTCTTCAATTTAACAAGATTCACCGCTATAGCTGTATAAGGGGTTGGCTTGATACTTGCTGCAAAAAAAATAGGAAGATGCAGAATTAAATCAAATTTAGTTGACAGAAGAGTTTAAGGTCAATTTTAGCCCAATAAAAATTACAGCATGAAGAAGCTTACATTAAAAATCTGAATGCTATCTGCGTTGTATCAAATCAGCAACATTAGCCACTTCAAGAAATGAGCTTAAATTTTCTATTAGTTCCTGAAAAAGAACAACTGGTAGAAAGTCACGATCACATCACCCTAATTCATGAAACTATATAAACATACATGTGTAGGTATTGAATAATTTATTTGAAATATAAGCATCATTTATGAAGACATGGCACTATGGTGTATGACAGACTTTCAACACTATACAATGTGGTTGAATCCACTGGGCAAGTAAAGAATAGGGGATAATCTTATGATCGAAACAAATATCAATTTTAACATATAATGATTATCTGCTATGTGATATAACTAAATGTAATAAAGAAATTTTAACAAACAGAGAGAAGTCAATGTTGCTAAACCCTTTTGTCAAGGAGGTTATTGTGGTCATTATAATTCGACAAATCATCTTCAATCATGCACAATATGATTTTTCAACAAATCATGCAGGTAACATGATTTTTCAATCATCATTCACAGAAATACATATAAAAAAATTAATTCACATTATATCAAAAACCTGAAATGCAACATTTCAGAAAGATCATTAAATTCATTTCAAATAACAAATCATTGAATTCTAAGTGTATATAAAATTACTCACAGACACACGCTGATACTTGAGGCTCCCCAACTAAATTACTTAATCAAACAGATCTTTGAAAATAAATCATTGAAATCTAAGTGTATACAAAGAACGTGAGTCTTGAATACTAATTTGGTACCAACTCTTCCCAGTAAAAATAATGAAAAAGAGAAAGAAACATGATCGTGGACTATAAAAATACCTTAAAGAAAGACAAAACTATATGTTCACACATATTACCAAGTTCAACTGACTTTGTTTTCTTTCACATATTAACAATTACCTTGTACCTTATACCCACACTATCACAATCAGATGTATTAAAATAAATGAGCAGTTAGATTTCAACATACAATTTAAGTTGAACTCCAAAGAGAACAGTTATTTAACCAAACCATGATATACCGTTTTGACAATGGTTTACTCAGAAGGAAAAAAAAGATACTTCAAACCTAACCAAGTTAAATTAGTCTCTTATCTATGAAATTTAAATTTGTTTCAGTACCATTACTATACAAACAATACGTGAAATAGTGGGATTTGGGATCAGAACCCGCATAAAACTCATTTTAACGCCCATATGAAAAAAAAGATTTTACAGTGTTTTTGGTGTTTACCAGTGTTTTTCTTAATAGTTTTTTTTATATATGTGTCCACTTTGGGGTATGAACCTTTCAAAGCCTACAAAAAAATCCACTAAAATAGAAGCTTCTGTTAATATATTTCAACCTAAACAACAAATCCTTATTCAAACAACCGAAACAATGGAAGAATAAATTACCAAAAAAAGGTAGTTCAGAATAAAGTGAAGTAGATAAAATAAAACTATAAGAACTTGGGACCATTTAAAATGTCGAATCTAAAAAAGACTATACAAACCAACCCTCTCCATGTTCGTCCATTCTATCTCTCTCATCAAAACCCCTCACATGCTCGAAAATATGAAAAGGGTTTGTTATTTTCACCTCGATTCTCTCACCACTTTTAAAATTCGTCCATCAATTACTTCAACGAAACAAACTTGTTAAAAAATGTACTTGTGATATACAAAAATGCCCAAGAACCCTATATCATATGTGATCAATGCCAACTTGGTAGGAGAACTAATGTGTGGCACGCATAAGTAATTCAACATAAGGATTTAGTGTTTCATTATTTGTATGGATTTAGTATTAAAAATAACCAATGATAATGAATGGGCATTATAATTTAGCAATAGGAACATATAAAGTAAATCTAAAATGAGAAGAAATCGATATACCTGAGCTGAAATTGCTTCAGCAGCAAACTGTTTCCCAATAATAGGGCAATCAAGCTTAACATTTCCGTTATCGTCTCGTACCATGGTGTAAGAAACCTACTTAGACGCCTCATCAACCTACGATATTTTCCTCCCAATAAACCTCTTCATTGAGAAAAATAGCCTGCCGTTTCCCAATATCAACCCCAAACAAAAAATCAAATAAAGTGTACTGCAATATCAACCTAAGATCAAATATAAGATAATAATACAATCAAATAAAACAATAATAAACAACAAACCACAAACAAAAAATCATAGAACAAAATATAAGTGTATTGCAATTTAGAGCCGCGTGCTTTGACCTCAAATCCCGTAGTATAGGTCTCATTTTCTACTATGTGTACCTGAACAAAGAGGTGATGAAATCAACAATTGATGTCAATGATAATCTATGCTTACCTATAAAGAGAGGGAAACAAGGAAGAGATTAGCTGGAAGAGATGAAACATGGTTGTTTTAATGTAGCAATAGAAGACAGTGACTAAAATGGGCTCAAATACAACAAAACCAAGACAATTACTATGTGTGTATGTGAACTTAACCATAAAATCAAGACAATTAATCAATATAATTACTCATAGTAATTACTCCAAGAAGGGAGGGGAGCAGATTACCTAAATATATATTCCAAGAAAGTCTTTATATAAAATCATGCTCACACTGTTTTCACAAAAAAAATATAGTATGTGTGCCACATTCTTACCATCAAAAGTAATACACTACTTTTCAGTGGAGCATCTAAAAAAATTGACACAAAAAACATGTTTTGATTGACAGAGAGATGAAATGAATTGTAATGAATATGAAATGAAGAAAAAAACATTTCATCCTGAGCATATATAAGGGAAGGGAGACAGAGCACTGGGCTTATTGCTTGTCAAAATATTTGGACCCAAAGAGGCTAAAGTGCGCAAAAAAAACACTAAACTTTCATATTTCATAAGAAGCCCCCTAAATTATTTCCAAAGAGAGAACACCCCTAAACTACGAACTTGTCAAAAAGAACCTTTATGTGTATCTGAAAAATATTGCTAGAAAGTCCTCTGGATGAGGTATTTGCAACAGTATGCACAGTTCAGGGTGTTATTGGGATATTCAGAGCCATTTCAATTTTTTTTCTTTTTTTTCGCTTTAGGCTTTAGAATAATGTGTGAAGTTTCTGAAGAATGAGGAACACAGAAAGAAGGAAAAAACTTATGAAATTCAAATTGTTATTGATACTCAAGGAGATCAATTCCTCAAAAAACTATATTGTAAAATCAGAATATTATGAACCAAGAATTGTTTGAAGGTTCTTGATAATTTTACCAAGAAAAACACATTATATCCTCCCAAGCCTTAAATGTGGACAATTGCAATCAAGAGTCATCTCTCCACATAATCTATGCCCCAAAGACAACTTTGCCTCAATTATCATTAAAAAAAAATATCTCTAAGAAAAGAAGAATAGAACTCCTATGAAGCTATAAAAGGATTCCTTTTTTCCTCTTTGAGAAAAACAGAAGCTTTATTGTATGTTATAGTAATCAATGTAGAAAAACTCCATTTATTTTAATCTTATTGATATCAGATACTAATGGACCCAAAAGGGCGATGTTGTGGAGCCTCGTGAACAAAAATAAAAAAGTGACAGGGAGATGACTTCATCAAGTGGGGCATATGCTCAAACACGTGAAAGGCAATTAAGTGGGAGATACAAAAGGAACCAAATCAAATTTGTAAATGGCAAATCGAAAAAATAGAGATTTTGGAATATACTCACACCGAGTGTGTTAGACCACAAATTGAAATGCACGCGCACTTGGAAAATAATAAATCTCCAATATTAAAAGTAAAGAGATGACATAAATAGATATTACCTTTGATGATCTTCAATAAAAACTTATCATGAGCAATTTCCAATAATCATCATTTCTAGCTAAAAGCAATTCAATCCGATCAGTAAAATATATGACATTCAATTTGATACCTCATCCTAAATGGAAAAAGCAATAAATATACATACAAACGTAGAAGAATCTGTTGGAGATTTTATAAAATAAGTGAGTAAGAGTTTTGGGTGTAAAAGCTTAAAAAGCTTGTCCCACATTGGAAGTGTGTGGAAGAGGTGGGAGGCTAACCCAAATATAAAAGGGGATAGTGTCCCACATTGGAAAATGTACAAAGCTAAGTGTCACCACTAAGCTATAAAAGGAGTGGGCAACCTTTGAGTCCCACATTGGAAAATATTAAGAATTTGTGCACTTAATAAGTACAAATGGAAGATGAAGAGTTAATTCATCTAACATTTAAGAGGCTATTCAAGAGACCTCAATACGGTGCGAAGCACCGTACGCACAAGCACACGCTCACGCGCGTGCAGGTGCGGGGCAGTGGGTTGTAAAGGCGCTAGTGGCGCACTTTGCACTTCGCACGTCGCGTGTCCGCAGTGGTAGCAGGTTGCCGGGATTTTTTCGGGTTGGATAGCGGTATCTCGGGCGCGGTCACTTTTTGGTTGACCCGTGCAAAACCGATTCGGTATTATGATACCTGTTCGGAAATGACTTAAGACTGTTGGTAATTAACAAACATACCTGTTCCAAACTGACTTAAGACTGTTAATTCAACAGTCATGACTCTTGAAGACAAAGCCTTTCATTATCTATAAATAAAGGCTGCCTAAAACGAAATTAGATTGATAACAAAAACCAGTTTCAGATTTACAAACCCTGCTATTACTCTCTTACAATTTTCAGGAGATACAAATTCTCTTATTCTGTTTTGTGCACATAAACAGAATAAGAACTTGATTGACCGTTCTTCGTTGTTACATCCAAGGGCTGTCTTCAAATATACAAGTTGCAGGCAGTGCAAGTTGCTTCATTGTATCTTGAGTACGGATTTGCGGATTCCCGTTTGTATACCGAAGTTATTCGTGTGGGGCAAATACTATATTTAGGAAAGTGACATCACGCCTTGAAAATTCAGAAGTTACATTGTTGTATTGAAGTTGACATTTTTGTGATATATTAAGAGTTCATTTATGTATTTGCTACATAATTTCCAACAGAATCGACATCTAACCCCTATGGTTTCAGACATTTGATTCGACGTCTAAGAAAGAAAGTCCCATCTTTCTATTTTAATATTGAGGTGGATTATAGTACTTATATCATTGCAAGAGAATTCGCATGCCTGCTAAAGAGAAAGTAAATGATGCAAAATAAGGAAAGAGCGAAAAAAGTCTTTCTAACAGAAAAGAAAACAGGGGCACTATGAAACCAACTTGATCACTCGTTCATTTCCTATATGCCTAGATTAACATTCCTTCATATTTACACATGCACGATTGATCACTCGTTCAATCATGATGCCAATACATTATGCACATAAATCATACATAAACCCCAAACAGGGTAAAGCATAACAAAAATCATTAATACAAAAGTTTAATAAATAAGCGAGAACTGTAATTAGGATACGTGATGTCATGTTCCCAAGTTTGAATGTCAATTAAAGTGATTAGCCTAATAATTCTAGACAACGGAATATAGTAATAAAACATATTACCATTTTTAGTAAACATAAAACAAATATAAGGAAATTCCAAAAGTAAGGTTCTAAGGAATCACATTTAGGAATTTAACATACTAAAATAGCATTCAACAATAATTGATATATCATAAATAATTAATAGCACTCATTTATAAGGATCATTAAGAAGATGTAATCCAATAAAAAAACTACAACCACAACCATAAAACAAAAAGAATGATTTAAATTAAGTCAGTGAATCACCAGTTCATCACAGTTAAACAAAAAGAGACTTAAAAAAGAATGATATAAATCAAAGCCTAACTACGTATAGGTGTAAATTACGAATGAACATAATAATAATCTCATTCTTAAAACTATAAAGAAAACAATAGATGTGAGCGTGGAAAAACAATGCACATTGTCAAGAATTAAATGTGAGTTAAATTAATAAATATCAATCTAAATTTTGGCCCAACTTTAGCTAAGCCACCACCAATAACATATGTTTGATTTAAAGTACAAATGGCGAACCACAAAGTCTCACAATGTCGAACCTCAAAGTCTCAAGCATACACAATGTCGACCTCAAAGTCTCAATGCCAAATATAACATTACAAACTAATAGCAAATCTGAAACCTCAAAATCCACACAAATCATTAAACAAAATATAAAAAGATCGAAAACACTCAAAATAGAAGCAAATGCATTTACTAAAGCTGGTTTGTTTCAGCTGTAAAGTACAAATGACGTAAATACCCGTCAAAAGGCTGCTAAAAAATATAACACACACTTTTAGAAAAAGAAATACTCTTCTTCTATTCAAAATTCAAGTCTACCTCAAATGAGGCTACAAGGGGGTATTTAAAGGGAGGAGTAGCTTAGGTTCCAAGCTAAGGCAGTAATTACAAAAATGACATTACTACTCCTAGCCTTTAAATACTAAGGGAAAATTATTTAATAAAAATAAAGAAAAATAACAAAAGAAAGTACAATACTATTATGCCCAAAAATATTCCAAAAAATGGAAAATTTTCCCTCGATTCACATCAATCTCCCATCCTTGAAAAAGAGTTCGCCCTTTAACTCAAAGGGAAAGACCAACTGAATCACCCTCCAAAATTGTAATCAAGGCATGTTAGGGAAACTCCTCGGATGCGTCCAAATAGTTAGGTGGGTGATCCATCGCCAATAACGCGTGGCGTTGCGGGAGAAAGTAATCAGAAGCTCGGTGTCCAATATTGCCACAGATGAAGCACCGAAAGGCAGGAGGTACTATGGGAGAGGTAGTGGGAGTAGCTGAAGATGTCGCTGCAGGAAGAGCTGACGTAGAAATCGGACTAGGCAGAGTCCGAGAGGGCGGAAGAGGTGGGGGCACTGTGTGGTAAGCTTCGACCTTGGTTGCATACTCGACCGCCTTCAAAAAGGTCGGTATCTCTCTCAGACCAAGGTTATGATGAATATGTGGCTACAACCCCAATATATAGCGGTTGATCCGTTGATCTTCCATCTCGAGAAGATGAGCCCTAATGCATAAAAGTTTAAACTGCTCTGTGTACTCCACTACTGATAAGGTGTCATGTCTGAGAGATTGAACGCGAGCAAAGAGATCGCGTTCGTAGGTAGGCGATACGAATGATGCCTGGAGATCAACCTTCAACTCCGGCCAAGTTTGAATAGTAGGCAATCCGATTGTCGTGCAGAGATAGCAACGGTCGTTCCACCAAACCCAAGAAAAACCCTGGAACTTGGTGGCTGCAAGGAGGACACAAGAGCGGGCTTGGACGCACTTGTACTCAAAAACTGTATCCATCGAAGCTAACTAGTCGACCATGGCATTTGGAGAAAACCGCCCAACAAACATGGGCACATCAATGCGGATATCCTTGTGAAAGCTCCTTAAAAGAAGCTGAAGGGCCATAGGGAGGGGACCCTCTTCCTGATGAGCATCGAGACCCATCACGTCACCTGGCACAGAGGTAACAACACCAACAGGAGGGGGAGGTATTTGTGAAGGCGGTGGATGAAGAGGCTGACCGTGCTGGGGATAATGAGGGCAAGTACCGACCAAATTCCCAAGCTCTCCATAATAGAAATAATGACGATCTCGGGGTGGAGCGTGTCGGGGAGCACCAGGTGGGTGTGGGGGTATCCAATCCAAAATACTGGGGTGGATATCCCAAAACTCGGAGATGGATGAGGAGGAACCCGAATGTAGTAGTGAGAGGGTGTGGTGGGAGGTTGCATGGTATGAAGGCGGGGGTAAGGGGTGATTAGGGGTTGGAGGGTGCAAATAGGTGGTTAGATGGGGATATAGGGTAGGCAAAAGACCAAAAAAGTGATGACGATCATGACGTGGGTCGGATGGGTGTAGGAATGGCCTGGGAAGGGTTTCTGAAGTGTGGTGGTGGAACAGTGGGCTAGTGGGAGTCAATCGGGTTTGGTAGGAGGTAGTCGGGTTAAGGGTTTGTGGTGGATGAAGACTGGAGTGGTGTAGGGGGGGTCCGGGTTGCCGACTAGGGAGGGAAAGGGGTCCGTGGTGGTCGGTGATGGGAGGGTAAGGGTATTCTAGGTCTGGGTGGGTCTGGTGGCGAGGGTTTGGCTGGCATGCGAGGTGCAGGGGAGTAGAGACGGGTTGTTCCAGGGCGGAATAGGGTCGGGGCAGGGAATTTTTTGGGTCGGAAGGGTTGGTGTTAGAGTTTAGAGAGGGGTTTTGGGTGGGGGGCATTGTCGGGGTTCGAAATGTTAGAGGGAGAGGCGGAGGTGGGGTGGCTGTCCAGGGGGTTGCGCTAGCAGGGGCTGGGGCCGGGTAGGGACTTTTTAGGGTTTGTAGTAGGGCTTCAAACTTTTGGTCGTGGTCTTGGGAAACTAGGGTGTGTTGTTCAACCATGTGCCTCAATTATTGTGTTTCTTCATTATGTTGGTTGGATTTTTTGGGAGCCATTGAAGGTAGTGTACGATTTAAAAAAAATCACCAATAGACTAGCATCAATGTAGAGCTTCATCCGCTCTGATACCAATTTGACGTAACCACCCGTCAAAAGGCTCCTAGAAATTATAACACACACTTTTAGAAAGAGAAATACTCTTCTTCTATTCAAAATTCAAGTCTACCTCAAATGAGGCTACAAGGGGGTATTTAAAGGGAGGAGTAACTTAGGCTCCAAGCTAAGGAACTAATTACAAAAATGGCATTACTACTCCTAGCCTCTAAATACTAAGGGAAAATGCTTTAATGAAAATAAAAAAAAATAACGAAAGAAAGTACATTACTATTATGCCTAAAAATAATCCAAAAATGGCAATTTTGCCCTCGATTTACATCAAAATCACACCATAAAGGAAAAAGAAACAAAATATCATTGTTGATACTCAACAAAAGAACCTTGTGTAAGGAAAAGAAACAAAGGAGAAGAACTGATGAACTAAATTATTTTAACAAAGATTGTTGCAGATACTCAACATAGATATAAATTAAAAGAAAAATAACAAACTACAACAAACAATTGAACAATTATAGCAAGACTAACAAACCTGTTGCAAGTTGCAAGTTCCCAAGGTGTATACATGTTGTAGGTTCAGGGATACCTGTTGCAGGTGCATAAAAATATATTTTCAATAATTATGTTTATCCTTGAATAAAACCCAGTCGAAATTTCAAAAAACCATAAAAATCAACTATCTTTATAACTCAAAAGAACATAAAGGAACATAAAAATGTAACCCCCAAAGAAAAGAACCCAAATGAAAATTTAAAAAATCCCTAAAAATCAACTAAAGGAGCATAAAAATGCAACCCCAAAACAAAATTATCATATCTGAAATAGCATTGAACCTAAACATAATTGACAAATCTGCAAAATGAAACCAAAACTAGTTGATAGATCTGAAAACAAAATTGAATCAACACATATACACAAATCGAATCAACAAATCACAAGGCATCAAGGCACACACAAACACATATACACAAATCACAATCTAGACAAAAAATTCTTGTAAATCCATATATATAGATAAATTTGGCCAATCCACATATCTACATATATTCAAATCCAAAAATAATAGCAAAATCAAGAACAAATCAAACATAAATTAGAACTCAATCTGGAAAACCCTAGACAAATCTTATACCTACATGATGGAGCTTTGTCCGGACAGAGGTGGAACTCTATAGAGGTAATAGAGCGAGAGAGTTGTGCGTTAGAGAGAGAGAGAGAGAGCTATGCGAGCGAGCGCGACTTGTGACATCGAGAGCTAGAGAGAGAGATAGTTGTACCAGCTATAGAGATCAACATGTGAGAGCTGAGAGAATTTGAGGAGCAAATTTTGGAGCAGGAAGGGGAAAAAAAGGCCTCCGCCTGTTTTTCCCATTTATCTCAGTTTTTACTTAAAGGCTAAAATAATTACCACTACATTTAAATCATTTATATATAAATATGAGATAAATGATTTATTTTTTATCTCAATTTTACTTAAATCGAAATAAAAATTTACCTTTAAAGCCAAATTGACATAAATAAATATCATTTATGTCAATTTATATTTGTTTGACATAATGTCAATTTTTAAACTGACATAAATGATGCTTTTTCTTGTAGTGAGGTCTGGTTCTCCACCAGAGTCTCCGGTGAGGTTAAGCTGCAAAATGGAAGAGATGAATCTTCTAATTACCACAGACGGCGCCAAAATGATGATGCTAGAAACAGAACCACCAGATAAGGTGTTGATAAGCTCAAGCAAGTGATAACAATGGTAGCACAAGAGAGTACATATATAAATTTAGAAGGAGGTGAGGAGAAGGGGATGAACACAGCAATATAAGTGGTTCGGTAATTGCCTACGTCCCTTGTGCAGGTGACTGTAAATATCACTATCAGAAGAGGGCTCTAATGGCCTTAGTAATATAATCACCCCACTTTCTCTCTCTACTGTAAATGCAACAGAGTTTGGCTAGGGTTTATAATTACGAATCCCTTTACAAGGTAGGAGAAGACAAGTATATATAGTGTTTGGGGGGTGTAATGTACCCCCCCCCCCCCCCCAAGCATGAAATGAGCTTGTGTGTGATGATCTTTACAATCTAGTGAAGCCATCTGTCACTGTCACATGTAGAGGATGATGATAAAATATTCCCTCATGTGAGGGGATTGATTCAGTTACAACTGATTTTGTTCACACGTTCCTAACCTTGCATGCGCTTATAAATGCTCAGCCTTGTGTCCTTGACTGGTGAACCTTGGCCTGGAAGACTACGAGGTTAGTGAAGTCCGACTATTGCTTTGTCCGAGGTTAATATCCGTAATGACCTCGGGTCAGGTGGGTTGGCCGAGGTTAGGTATGAGATGTAACGTCGGTTGGGGTCGATGATGGTGTTGGTAGATGATTGACCCCATGAGACATGCTGATTTTGGCTGGTGACCACAACGTTGGCTAGGGCCGATGATGATGTTGGTAGAGGATTGAGCCCATGAGACCCTGTTGACCCCGGTTGTTGACTAGCCGAGGTTGGTGTATGAGGTTGCTGCAATGTCAACTAGGGACGACCTTATGAGAGACGATATTACTAATGATTATCATAGGCTTTTGGTCACCTCGGTTGTGAGTCTGGCCGAGGTTAGTTGCTCTGAGTAAGAGGGTGCATTTTGGGCATATCAACGATAAATTTCGTTCTTCTTCGAGAGAAATTGAAGAGGCCTTTGAAGGTCTAAATAAATCTTTGGAAGCTTCTTGGCAGGCTTTAGAGGCAAAGCAAAAATCTTGGGAGGAAGATTTAAAGAAGGTCAATGACATGCCTAATGCTGCTAAAGGGAAAATAACGACTATCGAGCAACAAGTTAAGACTACTAAGGCTAATTTGAAGGTGGTTGAAGGCAAGGACAAGGTGGCTGAGGATAAACTGCTAGAAAATCTATCGAGGAGAAGATAATAAGTATGATTATTGATCTTGTTGCAAAGAAGGCCAATGGTAAGAAGATAAAGGACAATTCCTTTGGTAAGGGCTGGGAGAAGGCATTATTGGTTGCCTATGCATAGATTGAGTATGTTAGGAAGAAATATTTCAAGGATGGTTGATCGGAGGCACTCAAGGAGTTTGGCATAGCCTAAGACTCGGAGTTATTTCAGAGGGAACTCCTCCAAACTTGGAGGAGTAATTTGATGATGAAGAAGGCTCAGGAGAATATTTTGTGGCTCCATTTGATTCTACATTAGTGCCAATTATTCCATCCGACATACCTCTTTCTCAAGTTAATCCTCAAGATAAGAAGAAGGTATAGCTTTTCTTAGTCTATCCTCCTTTATTCTTATAGTCTTCTTGGATTTTTTCTTTTCTGTTTTGTAATAAGTACATCTCTTTGTAACACCTTTCTTTTATCAAAGAAAATATCTCCTTTTGACTTAAAACATTATGTTTACTGTATTGATTTTTCTTTGCTTAGTTTCCATTATATGCATCAAGTTGTATTTTTGGTGTTCCTTTTCTCGGCTACAGTCTCTGTATTCTTACACTTGTGATTTTTAGCTTGATGCTAGGAAAAAGGCCATAGTTTCTGTTGAATTCGACTTACTCAGGAGGAGTAGGAACCTTCTAGAAGATGGTCATATTCCCATGTCTGAAGTGGACTTAACTAGATTTCTTGGCCCAAATGTATCTGACCAAGTTAAAGAATCATACATCCATCTTCATTATTTATTGGATATGGTTGATGCTAATAATGTAGCATACTATAAGATGATTGAGCAACTACAAGAAGATCATAAATTGTCCCTGACTCTACTTCACTCAGATTATGAGGCAAAGTACAAGGCATTGAGTGAAGGTTGGGGTTTTGATAATAAGTTGAAAGACATTATGTCTGCTCTGAACAAGAAAGAATTGTCTTTGATTTAAATAGTTCCCGATCAATCGCTGCCATGTTGGAAAAAGAAAATAATGCCCCAAGGGATGAACTTGACAGTTTAAAGAGATCGACCACTATTTGTCTCGATGAAGGTGCTTCCTTTTTAGATAATGAAAATGCAAGACTGCTGGAAGAGATGGAAACATTGCAGAAGGAAAAGGCTAAACCTAGGCAAAGGATAATTGTTCGACCAACTATTGATAACGAAAGAAGTAAGAAAACTCTTGCCTACCAAGCTGCCCAGTTGAAAGCAAAAAATAATGTTGTTGTTGATCAATCCACCTGACTGAAATTCAAAGATAACACCATTGCCGACCAAGCTTCCCAGCTGAAAGCTATAGATAATGTCCTTAAGAAACTTCAGAATCAAGTAGATAGGTTGAAATTTCAATTTCATAAATAGCCCAGGGAGGTTTGGATGGAAGGTTATAATGAGGCTTTAACCCACATGGATGATCATCTTGCTCAAAACAATCATAAAGGCTATAAATGGGGGTGGACCAACTTGTTAACTTTGCTAAAGTATGATCAAAATAGTGACTTGTGGAACTGGAATGACCCACATCTCTTAGAGTGTGATAAGCCTCTATTTAAATTGGACACCAAATGGATTCTTGACAATTCTATTCCACAATGCTTGATAACTAAATATTTAGGGGACTATGGCCTGCATGATGAATGTGAGAGAGTTCGTCCTACTCTTTTTCTTAATAAGCCGAGCAATAGTAATAAAAAAATGCTAATGGAATTCAACTTCATAAATTCTCTATATACTTTGGATGACCATCCTGCTGGAATGGACCAGGCACAAGGAAAGCGTCCAACTGAATGATTTTGCTTCTTGTATTTGCTCAATTTGGATTGTAACACCCTTTTATTTGAATGAAATAAAAATATTTTGTTTGTTGTCTTAAATACATGTTTGTGTATGAATTTAATTTGATACCCGTTTTAAGCTTATGATTAGTTACTCGACTAACCGATAATGTAATTTGCATATTTAACAAGTAAAGGGCTCAATGCTTGAACTGAAACTGTAGGGCCTTAGATTATACTAATGTACTTAGGTAAAACTGTAAATAGTTTTGAACTAAGTGTTGTCATTAGTTATCAATAGCGACTAAGTGTATTAGGAACGTATATATATTTTTGTTTTTAACTTAGCCGGGTAAAGCTTCTTGTGTTTATATATGAAGTTTACGGGCTTCTTGTTCTTGACTTGTCAAAGAAGAACTTATACATGATGTAGTTATGATTTAGGAATGTATATATGTATCCCTGTGTTTAGAGATGTATATATATATATTCCAGTATGGGGCGATCAAGTGTATTAGGAATGTATATATGTATCCGTGTGTTTAGGAATGTATTCTAGCATTTAACTTAATCGGTAAAACATGAAGTTTATTGAGTTGTTTATGCATCTCGAATTTGATAAGTTGAACCTAATTAAGTATCTTTTTTATTCTTGGTCGGCAAGAGCTAGAGACCAAGAGAAGAAAAAGATTGAAGCTTATTGTGTTGAATTCTATTTTTTGGGGGGATGTATATCACCGTACTCTAAAAAAATAGAAGTATAATTGAATAGAAATAATAACTTTTATTAAACTTTGATGAAAATAGTACATAAATCTTTTCATGTTACTAGTAGTACTTCCGGAGGTGGTCGACATTCCAAGGGTTCTTAAATTCTTCCCCATCAAGAGTCTTTAGACGAAAAGTTCCTGGTTAGATAACCTCTGAAAATCGATAAGGACCATGCCAGTTTTCCTCCAACTTGTTTCCTTTCTGAATGACTTTCTTGAGGACATAATCCCCTTATTTCAAGTTCGTCGTCTTGACCTTTTTGTTATAAAAATGTGTTGTTCTTGGTTAATAAGATCCAACTATGAGAGCATCATCTTCTTTGCCTTCTTTGACCAAATCCAAGTCCAGCCTTCTCATTAGATCACCTGTGGGGGAGTTGAATTTATCACTCTATGAGTTGGTAGGCCTATCTCGGCTAGTACCATGGCTTATGTCCCAAAAGAAAGCATATAAGGTGTTTCTCCAATGGCTGTTTTCGGCGTGGTTCTATATTCCCAAAGAACAGAGTGCAACTCATTGATCCAAGTACCCTTGGCAACATCAAGTCTCTTCTTCAATCCATCAATAAAGGTTTTATTTGTTACATATGTTTGATCGTTGCATTGTGGATGTCTGAGAGAAGAATGAAGTTTCTGGATCTTGGATTGAACACGGTATGCTTCAAACTCATCATTGTCAAATTAAGTTCCATGGTAAGTGATAAAAGAATAATTTATGCCATACCTACAGATGTTGTGCTTCCATATGGACTGAAATACCTTCTCATAAGGCATCTTAATCAATGGCTCAACTTCGACCCACTTCGTGAAATCATCCACAACTACCACTAATTATTTGAACTACCTTTGGTAGTCGGTAATTGGCCGACCAGATCAATTCCTCAAATAGTGAAAGGCCAAGGATATGTGATTGGTGTTAGGGTAGCCCCGGTGTTTTGTGAATGGAAGCAAACTTCTGGCACTTGTCACACTTTCTGGCGAAGGTTCTACAATCTGCTTTCATGGTTGGCCAATAATACCATTGCATGACTATTCTTCAGACTAACAACCGACCAGCTGAATGAGGTCCATAAGACCCTTCATGCACCTAATTGATTAACTCAATTACTTCTAGGGGATGGACACACCATATTAAGGAAACAATATATCCCCTTTTGTATAGGACTCCTTTTTTTAGCACATATCCAACTGCTTTGTACCTTAGCTTCCTGGCATCTTTTACATCAGCTCGTAGGATACCTTTTTAATGTAATCCGTAATTAGAGCCACCCATGATGGTCCCAAATCTACAGCAATGAAATTGATCATAAGATCTTCCTCTATGCTCCCGGATACCAAGATCTCCATTGGGATACTTCTTCTCAGCTCTATCCTGGTCGTGAAGGCTAGACGAGCAAGTGCATCTTCTCAGGCATTCTCTACCCTTGGTATACGGACCATCTGGATTACTGGAAACTTGGAGATGACTTCCATAGATTTTTCTAAGAATATGATAATTAAATCTCCCTTGACTCCATATATCTGAATAACTTGGTTGACAATCAACTAAGAATAACTGTGTGCCATCACCTGCTCGGCACCTAATGACAAGGCTAATTCAAGGCCTGTGATCAATGCCTCTTATTCAGCTTCATTATTTGAGGCCTGGGATTTAAACCTGAGATCCTGTTCTATATCAATATTATTAGGAGTGTTAAGTATAATACCATCTCCACTGCATATTGCACATGAAGATCCATCCACGTATAGTTTCCATAATGGAATATCTTTGTCAAAGCTTTTTGTGGATAACACTCCTTACTAGAATATCTTCTTGCTTTATTCCGCATATTTTTGGGCCATTTCTTGAATAATGGATGATTCAGGTTAATCGACTACAACTTTGGTTTACTTTGGAGCTGAGCTCTCTTCCTAAGAAGTCTGATCGGTAAGAAAATTTAGTTGGTTGATCAACTTGAAATATGTAAATTCTGTAATGAAATCTGTTATATCTTGTCCCTTTAACAATGATCTGGTCTCACATATGATATTGTATTCTTCAAGCTCCATTGCCCAACACATCAGTCTTCCTGATTTCTCCAGTTTATGAAGTGCTTGTCGGAGATGTAAATTAGTGTATACCGCTATGGTATGTGCTTGGAAGTAAGGCTTCATCCTTCTTGAGGCTTTAATGAGTGCTAAGGCCAATTTTTTCAAACGTGGATACCTGATTTCTGCTCCTCTTAATGCTTTGTTGGTGTAGTAGACTTGTTTTGGGACTCCATCCTCTAGTCGAATTAGGGTCGAGCTAACTGCATACTCAGAAGCGGCTAAGTACAAGTACAACTTATCACCCCAAGTTGGTCGGGAAAATAACGATGGAGATCCCAAATAATTATTTACCTCCAGAAATACCTTTTCACACTCCTCATTCCATTCAAAGGTTTTTCTGAGCACCTTATAGAACGGTAAGCATTTATTTGTTGATCAGGAAACAAATCGATTGAGAGCGGCCACTCTTTCAGTATGTTTTGAACATCTTTTTTGCAAGCTGGCATTTCAATCAGAACCTTGATTTTAACAGGGTTATCTTATATTCCTCTCTGATTCACAATAAAACTGAGGAACAACCCTTATTTCATGTCGAACACACACTTGGTTAGGTTAAGCTTCATCTGGTGCTTTTCTAATTGGTCGAACGTTTGATATAGGTCTTTGATGTGATATGAAGCTTTCTTTCTCTTGGTGAGCATATCATCCACATATACCTCCATGTTCTTCCCAGTCTATTTTTTGAACACTTTATTTAACAATTTTTGGTATGTTGCTCCAGCATTTTTAAGCCCAAAAGGCATAACGTTGTAGCAGTAGGTACCTTGGTTGGTAATGAAAGAAGTGCTCTCTCTATCCTCTAGCTTTATTTTAATCTAGTTGTAACTAGAATAAGCATACAAAAATCTTAATAGTTCATCACTTGCAGTTGCATATACCAATTGATAAGTCATTGACAAAGGAAAATGATCTTTTAGGCATGCCTTATTGAGATTGATGAAGTCTTCACTAATGTGCCATTTGTTCTTCTTTTTCTTGACCATCCCCACATTTGCTAACCACCCCCGATACTTGACATCTTCAATGAACTGGGATTTTTGCAGCTTTTCTACCTCGCCTTGGATATCCATGTTCTTCTCGAGACTAAACACCTCGCGCTTCTGCTTAATCGGCTTAGCATCCTTACTGATATTGAGTTCGGGCCAAATAAAATTGGGGTCAATCCCATTTCGTTCTTTAAGGAATGTGACTAATTACTGTTCAAGGGATGGTGCTAATGTGGAGCCAATTTGAGTAGTCCTTTCTATCTTTTCATCGCCAGGGATTACACTCTCTGTGATCTCTACTACTTTCCTTTTAACCAACTTTGTTTCCTCTATGGGATCCAAGGTATCAACTCGGTAGATGATGGTATTTTTATTTAGATCTGTCACGTCTTCTTGCTTGACATAGGTATAGTAGCATTCCCTGGACACTTTCTAATCACCCTTTACTATGTCGACTCCGAAGTGGGTAGAAAACTTCAGGCATTGGTGGATAGTGGATGGTACATCTTTAAATTTCTTTAAACCTATTATGCCGAGAATCATGTTGTAATATAACTAGACATTATTATTAAGAATGAAGAAATGTATTTTCTCTGTTTGGCTTATCGACCAAGTGTTGTTCAACACCTACAACTTGAATGTTCCTAGGGCATATACTTTTTCCCTCGAAAAACCAATAAAGGGTCTGTGGTATGGTTCCGGCTGACTTGTCTTAAATCCCAGACTTTTAAACAATCGTAGAACATGATATCTATAGAACTTCCATTACTTATAAAAAAAACTCTGGCAATTCTGGCTTCCTTGATTCTGAATATGACGACCAAAGGGACATTATGAGGATACAATACTCCAGACAGGTCATCTTTTAGAAACCAATGAAAAGCTTATATTTATTTACCTTTCTAGTCCTATCATCATCTTCATCATTCAAGTTAATGCGCCGTACGTAATAGAAGGCTTGAACTTCATTCAGGTAGGCTTTCCTCTCAGCGACCTCATCTCCTCCTCCAGCGTTTCCCACTGTAATGACATGATAATCAAAATAACCAAGGGTGATCATACATACTTCAATTTATATTTTCTTGACTTTCTTTGGAAGGTCTGGATCATCTTCACAATCATCCTCATAAACTCTCTTCTTGTCATATCTAGGCTTACAAGGGGTTTTTGACCTTCTTCTGTCTTCTCAGCCTTCATTCCGATCAACGAACTTGCTCAGTTTTCCTCGACGGATAAGGGATTAACCTTTATTCTTCAAGGCAAAGCAGTTATCAGTTGTGTGCCCTTGATCTTTGTGGAACTCATAATATTTGGACTTGTCTCTCCCGTTGTGTGGTATTTTCATCTTCCCAGGTCATTTCAAATCTTTATTATTTCTAATTTCCTCTCGGATGTTATGGACACTAACTTTCAGTGGAGTATAGTCTTCATACTTTTTCGGTTTTTCTACCTTCTTATCTTTCTCCTCATTTTTTTCTATAAGCTTCGTCGTCAGGGTTTTCTTAGCATCCATAGCTTCCTAGGCATTCATAATTTTCCCGGCCTTGGCCATAAGCTCTGTCATGGTTTTAAGTGGATCTTTTTCCAGTGCGTAATATATCTTTTCAGGAAGTATCCCACTCATTATGGATGTGATGGTTATTTTCTCCTCATAATCAACTAGCTCTAATTTCTCATTATTGAAACGAGTTATGTATTCCCTGGTGGTTTCCCCTGTTCACTGTCGAACACTCGGAATATGTTTTACCCTCTTAATTGTTCTGGCCCCAAAACAAAAATTGCTAACAAATGGCTCGACGAGCTGGTGGAAGGTAGCAATTTGTCCCTGGGGAAAGTTGTTGTACTATATCTAGCCTGAGCCAGTGATGGTGCTTATAAAAGCTCTCCACCTCATTTCATCAGGAATAAAATATATATCGATAGTAACTTAATATTGCTCAATGTGTAAGACTAGATTAGTCTAACCATCATTTTTTTACGGTTACCACTGATGGCTTGAATTTAGATGGAGTATGGAAATCAACAACAGTCTGGATGAAATGAGACCCCTTGAAAAAATTTCACTATAATGGATTCTTTTCTTTAGACATTTCCCCCATCCCATTTTCTAATCGCTGGATTGACCCTTTCCACGAAGGATTACCTGTATTAGATATGTTTGAAGCTGCTCGACCATCTCTACCACGCGTCTATGCTGAGTTCTCTTCCTGAGAAGTCTTCTAGGCACACATAGATCGTCGGACACTCGATCTGGTTTTGATTGATACTTCATGATGCTCGGCCTGGTGCTCAAGCAATTGGGATAATTCCCTATGGTGATTTTTATTTTTTCAGGGACCTAAACGATGAAAAGGTGAGGCTCTGCTCAACCTTTACAAGGAACTTGGCCTTTTAGGAGTGAGAGAATGACGACCATAGAACTCTATGGATCTAATTGATGAACTAACTGTCGAACGATAAGACATATCACGCGAAGACCTGTAATAATTGCTTTGATTATTCCTAGGGGGAGGGGTGGAATCCTTTTTCGATGAGATGGAGCTATAGTTTGCCTTAACGGAGCGGTAGACATGGCTTGTAGTGATTGAGATAATTGGCTCAAAGTTTCTTGCATATCCTCTTGCCCCAGGCAAGGTTGATCAGAATTCTATTTAGATCGGCAGAAGTAGGAGGAGCGGATGGGATGGCAGTATTGTCCTTATTTCTACTACTACTCGCTGGGCCATTCATTTCTTTTGAGGATAAAGAAACGAAATGGATACAAAAGATATAGAACGATGATTCCCACATATGGTGACAATCTGTTGATGTCTAAAATTGGTAGTTATTTTATATTAGCCACGTAACACCAATTATATAATCACATACAAATAATAAGAAGAAATGAAAAAGAC
Organism: Sambucus nigra; assembly: GCA_949130495.1. Lineage (NCBI taxonomy): Eukaryota > Viridiplantae > Streptophyta > Magnoliopsida > Dipsacales > Adoxaceae > Sambucus > Sambucus nigra. Next base: position 20,205,147 of record OX422219.1, on the reverse strand, counting down.
ACCAAAGTTTTCTTAAGTGGTTTAGCTATAAGAAGAGCCTATGTCCAATGTGGTTGGTGATTATAGAAAAATAGGCATTCTTGTTAAGGTAAGAATGAACTAATGATTTTTTGTCCATCCTTGAGTGAACGGAATACAATGTATTTATAGTGACCCGGAGATCAAGGGTTGGAATGCCTTTATGCATTTAGGCATTTACACTTCTACATAATGAATGTGATGGTTGATAGTCTTGGTAACGTCTATAATGACTCTTGATTATTTACCACATGATGATTGTTATCTTTCCTTGGTGGTTTGTATTCTTCAGGTTGGTCGGCCTATTGGCCGACTAACTGTCTTTTGAACCGACCAATTGAATGTTGACTATGACTGTTTCCACATAGGAGGACAAGTGTCCATATCTAATTGCTCCACGTATATGGGTAATTTTTACATACAACAACCATCAACACTATGTCTAATCTAAATTCAGTCATTTTAATTATTATTATTATTACAAGAAGTTATATAAAATGGAGTATGAAATAAGTGGATATTGGAGTTACCATTTATAACTAAAGAATCACATAATAAAGAATATATTATGACAAGTAATTAACTTTGAATTAAATTTAAAGTTGTTTCACTCAGCCATGTAATTTTTTAGTCAAAGAATCCTTCCCATGTAAGGAACCATACCAAGTAGAAAATCTAATATAAGTCAAAGTTTACCCATATTATGTTACCACCACAAAAATACTTCGGCAGGTTTATCATGCCAAAGTAGCACATAACCACACCACCATGCCAAATCACCAGGACGCCTAATGTTCTTACAAACTGTGTCGTGACACCTCCATGTGATGTCGTAATCACAAAAAGACCCTCCCATGGATTGTTACGACACAATAAGAGTAAACTAAAATTGTCCAAATTGTTATTCGACAAATATCATTTGACCCTGAAATTATCTTTAGTGCCCGTCTCATCCATCGATGTAAATTCCGACAAACCAAAAAATTACATGTAATAATTAAAACTGGATCTAAAACTAAAAATTAATTATTACAACCCAATCAAAGACTGAAAAATAACTATGCATAAACCAACGTATGATCCAATCACATAAAATTAATAAGCATGGATCAGACCATAATGGAGGGATGAAATATATGAGTCTCTGCAAAAAAATAGATCCTAGATTTAGAATTCATTCAAGATTAAAACTAAATCGACTAAACCAATTTTGATGGACTGCATTGATTTTCCAATGATCATGTAAATCAAAATCCTGCTCTGATATCAATTGCTAGAGGGCTTTAAAAAATACTTGATCATTTGATTTATATGATAACTGGGCTACAATAAATAAATGATTACGGTGTATGAATAAAGGATATTCAAGATCTCATACATTTGCAGTTCCTTCTGGATTGGACCGTAGAGATTTGATCTCTTTTGTGTTACACCGATAAGTATCGTAAATCTAACGGTGTCGTATCCAAGAAATCGATATATGTTTTTAAATCTTAACAATGTCAAAATAATATCATTCAGAGTTTTATATATCTTGGTCTCTGGAACCCGCAAAAAAACTTTTAGCGCCATCCGATCAATGGTTCTCAAGTTATGGCGACGACAAGTAGACACCGTGACGTTTTGCGAATTTATTGGGGTAGATGAAATCTTGTGTTCATGAATTGATGTCATCCCCAAAACTTCATATCCATGAATACCAAAGTATTGTATCAGGGTTTATGTGCATTATAACACTTTTAAATATTTAATAAACCAACCTTATTGATTCGTTCGTGATTCGATTTCAGATCTTATCCGTGTTGACAGATATTCTACGTGAATCACTATTTTGTTAAGATGCATGAAATAAGTGAATCAAATGAGATCTGAATGACTTGGAATTTCTCTTGCCTCTTACTCTATGTATACGGAACATATGGTTCCTATTTCATAACTTTTGGACTCTTTAGTTGACGAAAATCAATTTTATAAGATGAGATCTTTCAAAAAATCGTTGAGATCTTCCATACTATTCCCTTAAGTCAATACATGCCATTGGTGTGTGGGAACCAAGAAACATAACCCTACCACTCTTGTTTTGGTATTTTATGATATATAACAATCCCACACTTATTAGGATATAGCGTTTTGTTTCTATAGGTTAGCTTGACGACCCCGAGGAAAAATAGGAGACTAGCTCCTATAAAATTAGGGATCCTAATTAAACTCTATAATTAATTCCATAATTCTACTAATTATTATTCATTCCACTAAAGAATAATAATTTCACTCTAGTCAACTATCCCAAAATTATAATTCTGAGCTCCTTCTCACTAAATGCTTAATAATCTCCCCAAGTTAAGATTACAGGTACTCGTCGATTAAATTAAATTTCTGACAATTATATTCAATCGACCATTTACAAATTTCTTGAGACCACCCTCTTAACTTATTGGATATGTCGAATAATTTAATCCACTTACTGGGTTTGACATAATCAAAACTTAAAGCTATTCCAAGAGTGTATCATCAATATTTATACTGAGATGTGGATTCCATTTATAATTCACTTTCACCCATATTAATCACTGTTACCCAATCTATCAGGCTTATTAAGTCATAAAAGATTCTCACCCAATAGGTAAAAGTAATAAATAATTTATGCATGTGTCCATCAGTTATATCCGGATTAAGAGATTGAGCACTCATAATAACCATGAGATGTGCCTTATCTTATATAGTCAGTATAAAGACAATTATCTCATATTGGTCTCGTACAATACACACAAAGTGTACTCGAATAATAACTCGAAACTATACCATTTCATATAATTAAGACATACCTGCTAAAATATTGTGCTACAATTTTACCGATGTTGTGTCCATCTCCATCTAAGATTGTAAACCATACTTATATTCTACAAGAAACGATGATCCGATCCTCAATGTGTAAGCCAAACTCTGCACACCAAATTATATATTGTGTAAAATAAAAGACACCTATGCATAAATATATAAATAATGTGATGAAAACATTACTTGTGAAGATTCTTGTTAAATGGACATAATAAAATTCACTAATGAACCATGACTTTTAGTTTAGAACCACGAGGATGACTGGACTGGAGTTTACTAGAGGGGTGAGGATGTTGTGTCTGGGGAGTGTGCGTTGGCGTATGAGGCCCCTTTGTCAACGGACATGGAGGATACTGAGGTTCTCTTGCGAGAGTATGAGAGTAATCCTTTTGTCAACGAGCATCCTTTGGGTGTTCCACGTGTAAGTTCCTCTCTCCTTAATTTTTTGTCGCATTTTTTGTTGTGTGTGTGTGTGTGTGTGTGTGTGTGTGTGAAAATTACATGGTAGTTAATGTTAGTATTTTTAGCAAAGTGGTAAAAATATATTAATGGTAATGTGGAGGTATGTGATTATAGTGTTAAGATATATAATGAAAAAATGCAAGTGGGGAGGATAACGATATATAGTAATACCGATGGTAAAAAATAGTGATAACAATGATGCGAAAATTAATGATAATCATAATGATAATGATAAATGATGATTTAGAATAATAGTGAAAACAATGATATGATACTAATAATTAGAATGATGATGATGATGACGAGGACGACGATGAGGACGATGATGATATAGATGTGATATTAATATTTAATGTGATGATGATAGTGAAAAATAACGTGATACTAATATTGGTAATAATAGTAGTGAAATGATGATAATTCTAGTAAAAATTATGAGATGATAATAAATAATAATGGTAATAATAGTAGTAGTAGTAGTAGTAGTAAAAGTAGTAGTAGTAGTAGTAGTAGTAGTAGTAATAATAATAATAATAATAATAATAATAATAATAATAATAATAATAATAATAATAATAATAATAATAATAATAATAATAATAATAATAATAATAATAATAATAATAATAATAATAATAATAATAATAATAATAATAATAATAATAATAATAATAATAATAATAATAGTAATAATGTAACGATAATGATAGGTATGGGGAGTGCTCTAGAGAGAGAAAATGATGCGTTTTTTAGTTTGTGATAAAATTACATATAATAATAATGATAAAAAATAATAATAATATTATTAATATATATTAAAGAGTAATCATGATTGTGGTGTTAGTAGTTTTACGATTGTAAGCCACAAGAATTGGGATAGAACGGTCGGGGTCGGGTGAAAGTTAGTATATGGAGATGGGAGTATATACATATTTATATAATAAAAAAATCAGCATAAATCAGTTGGGAGATATTGTGGTCGTTGGTATGGCCCGTTTGCCACACGTGTATCTCCTTCTGGGTGAATATATAGGGTGTAGACACCGGGAGAGAGAGAGCTAGGGGGTCCTGATCACCTCACGACTGGCTATCCTTCGTGGTTAACTGGAATCAAGGGGAGATTAAGTGTGGGAATTGTGTGACCCAAACACCTAGAGGGAGAAAGATCCGGGGGGATTTCCTGGTCCCCTCATGACTGGATATCCTTCTTGGTTAATAGTAATCGAGGGTTTAGAGATTAAGTGTGGGAATAGCGTGATCCAAATACCTAGAGGGAAAAAGCACCTGGTGGGTTACTAGTCACCTCACTACCAGGTGTCCTTCATAGTTAGAGGGCACCAAGGGTTAGGAGATTAAGTTTGGGAATAACATGATCAAAACACCTGGAAGAAGAAATCTCTTGGGGGTTTTCTTGTCACCTCATAACTGGTTGTCCTTCATGATTAGTGAGAATGGAGGGTTGGGCTATTAAGAGTGGGAATAACGTAAGCCAAACACCTCGAGGGAGAAAGCTCCGGCAGGGTTTTCTGTTCATCTCACGACTGGTTATCCTTCCTAGCGGAAAGTAAGGGTTAGGATATAAAGTGTGGGAATATAATGACCCAAATACCCAAAGGGAGAAACATCTGGGGGTTTCCTGGTCACCTCATGACTGGTTATCCTTCTGGTTATCTGAAATCCTGGGTTAAGAGATTACGTGTTGGAATATCTTGACCTAAACACCTAGAGAGAAATCTTTGGGGGATTTTATGGTCACCTTACGACCGATTATCCTTCTTGGTTTATTAGAACCGAGGTTTAGGTGATTAAATGTGAGAATAGAATAACCCAATCACCTAGAGCAAGGAAGCTCCGAGGGGCTTTCCTGGTCACCTCACGACAGGTGATCCTTCCAACTTAGTTGGAACCTAGGGTTAGGAGATTAAGTGGGAGAATCGCATAACCCAAACACCTGGAGGGAAAAATCTTTGGGGGAGGTTTATTGATCAATTCATGACTAGTTACCCTTACTGGTTAGTAGGAACTGAGGTTAGGGAGATTAATTGTGAATATATTGTGACCTAAACATTAGGAAGGGGAAAGATCTTGTGGTTTACTATTCACCTCACGACTGGTTATCCTCCTGATTAGTGGGAACCGAGGATGGAGAGATTGAGTATGAATATATTGTGACCCAGTGACAAGGTGCGAGAAAGCTCTTAAGAGTGCAGGGTATCCCGATTTTGGATTTTGGTCTTTGCAAGGATTTGGAATATTCTTACCCCTTTGTATTTCTAGTCGTTATGTGGACCAAATATTGAAATGCAGGCTTTCAATGGCTTCTATTGGGGTGTAAGGCCACATCACTACTGGTTATGCTTCTTGGTTGGTGGAAACAAAGGGTATGTATATTAAGTGTGAACGTATGGTGATTAATACATCGAGAGGGAGAAAGCTCCGTAGGGGCGGAGGGTATTTCGATTTTTTACTTTGGTTTTAATAAAGATTCAGAATATTCTAACACATTTGTATGTTAGGCCGCTATGAGGACCAGACATAAAAATAGGGGTTTTGGTGGCGTCTTATTGGAATATAGGGTTTCCTATTTTAGGTCTCAAGGGGACCGAATTGGTTCGAAGCGCAGGGCTTCCTATTTTAGGTCACGTAGGGGGGCTAGTCATTTTAAGCACATGGATTCGTATTTATGGTCATGTGGGGGACCTGGTTATTTGAAGAGCAATACTTCCTATTTAAGGTCATGTAGGGGACCGAGTGGGTTTGGAGCATAGGGCTCCCAATTTAAGGTCATGTAGGGGACTGAGATGGTTTGAAGCGTTAGTATCCCTATTTAATGTTATGTAGGGGACCTATTTGGTTTGAAATGTAGGGCTTCCTATTTAAGGTTACGTGGGGGAGCAAGTTGTTTGAAGTGTAGGCCTGTATATTTAAGGTCATATAGAGGATCGAGTTGGTTTGGAGTGTAGGTCTCCCTATTTTAGGTCACGTAGGGGATCGAGTTGGTTTAGAGCATAGGGCTCCCAATTTAAGGTCACATAGGGGAATGGATTGGAGGAGGTGACTATTTTTGTTTTACTTGGGAAAGGCTTTAGTTTTGCTTTCTCGGGTGGAGCCCTAGGGTATTGTGGGATGCTTAGAGGAGTTTGTGAGATTGATCAGGGATGTTCGAAATTTTGTTATTATTGGATCAGGGGATTTTGAGGTTTTGGTTAAAAAGTTTGCCCATGCGGTTTTGAGGCTTTAAGTGATTTACTCACGGTAGTGAGGCTTTTCTGAGATTCGCTAAGCAAGATCCAAGTCTTAATGGGTTTTTGAGGCGGTGTTCGAGGCCTAAATGGATTGTCTAGTGATGAGTGATGCTTTTCAAGGGTTTTCTCATTCGATGTTCAAGTCTCTAAGTGAGGTGCTCAGGGTAGTGAGACTTTTGAGAGGTTTTCTCATGCGGTGTATGAGGATTTTTAGGGGTTTTCTCAGTTGGTGTATGTGGCTTTATAGTGGTATACGCAGGAGGTGTCTGAGGCTTAAGTGGGGTTCTCAGGGTAGTGAGGGCTTTGTTTGCTTAGGTGGATTCCTAGGCTTTAGAGTGAGTTGCTAAGGAGGTTTATGTGACTTCGGATAGGTTTTCTTAGAGGAGTTTGAGGCTTAACTGGGGTGATCAAGGTAGTGAGACTTTTGGTTGCTAAGGTTGAGTCTAAGGCTTTAAAGAGGTTTTCTTAGGAGGTGTCTGAGTCTTAAGTATGATGCCCAGCGTATTGAGGATTTTTTATTTTCTTGGGTGGAGTCCGAGTGTTTTGATAGGTTTGGTCAAAGGAATATGAGGCTTTGTAGTGGTTTTGTCATGCGGTGTATGAGACTTTATAGTAGTTTGCTCAGGCAGTATCTGAGGCTTAGGTGGGTTTCTCAAGATAGTGAGGCTTTTTTTTTCTTAGTGGATTTTGAGGCTTAGAGAGGTTTGCTTATAAGAGTTTAAGGCTTTACAACGATTGACTCAAACGATGTCTGAGACCTAAGTGAGATTCTCAGGTGGTGAGGATTTTATTTTCTCAGATAGTTTTTAAGGCTTTGTACTAGTTTTCTCAGGCAGTGTATGAGGCTTAAGTGGGGTGCTCAGGGTAGTATGGCTATTGATTAGTTGGGTGATGTTTTAGGATTTTAGAGAGATTTTCTCAAAGGAGTGTGAGGATTTGTAGGGGTTAGCTCGGGTGGAGCTCGAGCCTTTGGGTAGATTATCTTAGAGGGCTCTGAGGCTTTTGATATGCTCGGGTAGAGTTTGAGGCCTTGGATAGTTTTATTCAGATGAGCCTGAGGATTTGTATTATTTTGCTCAGGTGGTGTCTGAGTCTTTTGTGGGGTGGTCTGGGTAGTGAGGATTTTTTTTTCCTGGCGGAGTTCGAGGTTTTTGAGAGGTTTGCTCAGAGGATTCTAAGGCTTTATAGTGGTTTTCTCAAGCGGTGTTTGAGGCTTAAGTGAGATTCATAGGGTGGTAAGTCTTTCATTTACTCAGGTTGTGTACGAGAATTTATAGTTGTTTGTCCAGCCAGTGTCTGAGGCATAAGTGAGATACTCAAGGTGGTGAGGCTTTTGTTAGATCATGTAGTGCTCGGGGATTTATACTAGTTTACTCAAGTGGTCTCTAAGGCTTTGTATAGGTTTATTTAGAGGAGTCTGAGGCTTTATAGTGGTTTGACTAAATGGTGTATGAGGTTCCGGGGGGTGCTCAGGGTACTGAGGCTTTCTTTTGCTCAGGTTGAGTCCAAGGCTTTGGATAGGTATGATTAAAATAGTCTGAGGCTTTGTAGTGGTTTGTTGGGGTGGCGTTTGAGGCTTAGGTGCGGTGCACCGGGTAGTGAGGAATTTATTTTCTTGAGTAGGGACCAAGGCTTGGGCGAGGAGCTCAATGTGAGGCTTCATTTTGATTGGAGACAATTGATGCCTGTGTTATGGATATAGGTAATTAATTATTGATGCCTATCTGATATATTTATGAGGGTAGGTGGTGTATTTCACACAAGGGGAATGTAGAAGTTGATTTATCTTCGAGAAGCAAATGGTCTTCTACGGCAAAAGGTAACTTTTGGGCAGGCCAAGAGATGATTGCTCTTTGAGAGTTTTTCATTTTTTTTAATTCTTATATTGGGAGTCATCGATCACCTTTTTAACTACAAAATCTACCATGTGATGTAGAATTGATACAGAGTTTTCATTTTTGAGTTAAAATTATTGGTGAAAGGGATGAATGGTTAACTGAAAATGCAGGGTAACTTTGAAGACCTTTCTTGACTATTACATTAAAGTTAGATTTTTAACGGATTATTTATACTCATTCTCTAATGTGAAATTATTCATTGGGATTTGAAGATTCCCAAGATTGTATATTTGAACATAGGGTTTGGCTTTGGTTCAAATGGCTTTTGAAGAACTATGGGATATATTTTATGGTGTGATCGGGACTTTGACTGGACTGCCTACAGATCCTTTGAGGAGAATCATGTCAAATGTAATTCCTAGGATGTGGTGGCTTGTAGTGAACCTTGATTTATTGCCGGTAGTCTATGATGTTTTGGGATCTTGTCTTGAGGGCAAGGGTTTTTATAGTGGAAAATTGAGGGGGAATGTTCTTTCTCGCTAAGCCTTATAAGTTGTGGTCCTAGTGCACCAAATTTTGTGTCATGCTTTAAATAACGAGAATCATGTAGAGTTCTAACACTTTAGAATGCCTTTTATTACTTGTCATTGTTCATTTGACCACGTAAACTATCTCTCAATTGAGACACAATGACCGTGTTTCTCGAGAAATCGATTTAGGGTTTGTGTTTAGTGTTTGGTGTTTGATCGTGACCGAAGTGATATCATCGGGTTTCCTACATATCTTTGATTCAAAGACAATGATGTGTCTGTATTTGAATGTTTATAATAAAAATGTAGTTGAGAATGAGGTCCACGTAGGTTTGTTTATAAAATAATTAGGGGCTTAAAGTGCTTAGCTGACTTCAAACAAAAGGTTGGTGGTTCAAGTGGGCTTTTTGATGTGGAGCTGGGATGTGAATGGTTGTAACATTTATCTTTCCATCTCATCCATTTGTTATCCTTTTGTCCTGACTAGCGGTCTTTATGGAATTTGAAGCTTCAGCCAAGTGTGTTTATTTGTCTTTTTGTCTCATTTTCCTTTTGTGGGTCTTTTGCTTCTTATTGTTCTTTTCTCATTTTTTCCACACCGACTTCTACCCATGTTTAAGACGTAGTGATAAGCACCCAAAAGTGTACATTTTATACCCCGAATAGACGTACTTTAGTTGCTAATTCTCGATAATAAGGGTCTTCTGTGCTTAATTGTTTATTTTGTAGGCCGAATGCACATTGCGATGTTCAAATGCGTATTTCAAGGCAATTGTGAATTTTACGGAGCTAATTACCAAATTTCTCGAGACTAAACCTACCCTAAACCGTGTGTGTGTTGAGTTTGCGCCATTTTATCAATTTTTAGAATTTTAGTTTGTGTCATTTTAATTTTAGGTTTATTTTAGAATTTTTAGATTTTATTTTCTATTTTTCTATTTTATTTTTATTAATATAATTTTTTTATTAAGTTTTTAGTTTTTATTTTTATTTTACTTTATCTTATTTTATTAGGATTAGAATTTTTAGGATTTCATGTATTTTTAGTTCATTAGATTTTATATTTTCATTTCTTTATTTCTTTTATTTTATTATTTTAATTTTTTATAGCTTAGGATTTTATTTTTTTAGTTTTAAGATTTTTATTTTTTTTTATTATTTTTAGCTGATTTATTTTTAGTTAGGTTTTATTTTTTATTTTAGTTGAGTTTTTTTTATTATTTTAATTGGTGTCCAACCCCCTTATCCTACACCTCACCCACACATTACTCCTATACACCCTCATCCTCACCCATATTCCCTACACCTCACACACACCCTATCACATCCAACTTCATCTTCCTCAAACCCCTCAATAACCCATTTCTCTCTCCTCACTCTCTCTCCTCCATTACTAACCCACCATCATCTTCCACCTCTCACCATCTCATTTTCTCTCCTCTCTCATAAATCTCCATAGCCACAAAACCCCTCCTGCCAACTAACCCCACTCGTCGGAGCTTCTTGTCCCCTCTCCTAAGGGGAAACACCACCCCAACCAACCTCCGACGGTACCTCCCACCTGCCGACCCTTCCATCACCCTCCGCCTGAAACCGAAACTCCCAGCAGCTCCTCGCGCCGGCGACACCCATCCCCTCGCAGCCCCTCTCCGGTGACTTTCAGTCGCGATTCAAGCAGCTCCGGCATGGACCCTACTCACCTGTGCGCCCCACCCCAGGTCGCAATCGAACCCAACTCGGATCCAAACGAGACCCATTCGGAAATCCATACCCACCAAACCAATGTCCAAACCCATTTCAAGACCCATTGCAAGCCAAAGAAAATAAACCCCACTTTTGTAAAAGGCCCACTTCTCATTTATTCCCTAACCCAAATCGTTTTTCTTCCCTGCATAAAACCTGTTAACAAACCAAAGACCAAACCACTTAAACCCCATGTGCCTAATTAAACCATTAAGTCTCAATACCCATTATACCCCCAACAACCACTTTTTACCCAATACCCAAAAATACCCCCATAAAAATATCATATTTTTATTCCCTAATTCCCTCACCCATTTATTCCCTCCCCTCACTACCCACATGACACACCCAAACCACATGCACACTTAAATCAATTACCCAAATTAACCCCCATGCTCAATGCCTTGTATAAATTGAAGAGGAAGACCCATTTGCAAAGGATCTCAAAATTAGTTTTAAGCTTGGTGTGATAAAATTCTCTCCACCCCTCTATGTTGAGTATTTTCATTTTTAGCAAATACCTCAATATAGAGGTGTGTAGTAAAAATTATCTCTAGGATAAATTTCATCCCACCCATCTATAATGAATCTTGGCATTTTTAGCCATTAATTCATTATAGATTGATGTAGTTGAATTTATCCCTTATGGGAGGTAAATTCTAACCCATTCCTTTATTTTGAGATTTGACATTTTTAGCAATTATCTCAATATAAATTAATGATCTAGAATTTATTTCTTTGGGTGAGTTCTAATGTACAATTTTATAATGTTAGGATTTGCATTTTTAGCAAATCTCTTTTATTATTTAATTGTCCATTATGAATTCATCCACTATCCTTTTTATTTTCCTTTTGTAATTTTTAGTTTAGATTCAATAAATACATGAGTGAGGAATTGTAATTGAGAGATTGATGATGTAATTGAAGATTTCATGTCAATTCAAGGCTTAAATCGGTTTGATCTCCTCCTCTTGATTACTTTTAGTTTAATCTTCTCATGCTTTTATTTGTTTATCTTATATTTGTGGATGATGATTATTGAGGTCTAATCTCCTATTTATGGGATGAAATTTTGAAGCCCTCGTGAATCCAATTTAGTTAGTTTACTTTTTAGCACTTTTGATACCAAATTTAGTCTGCTGACATGGCTCAATAAAGTGAAGACACGTGGCAATCTACGTGGCAACAACAAGCATTTCCGAGGAACTCACACGCTCCGAGGAACAATACTACAACGAGGGGCACTGATTCCCCGAGGAACTCATACGCTCCGAGGAACAAGAACTCTCCGAGGAACTCTTGAGTACCGAGAAGCTTAGGCGATCCGAGCAACTCAGGCGGTCCGAGCTGCACCTCGAACAAAGCATTAATGGCAGGACAACTAACAGTTTGACTATTCATTAAATGCTTATCATTCAGACGCATACGCTTAAGGGGCATTGAATGTATAACCCTTTCATATGTACATCATTTAATGTATTACCCTTTCACATTACAGCCTGAGGGCTATAAATACATTGTACAATCCTCATTGTAGGAGGACCGGAATTTCTTGATATAATTTGTAATCGAGAATTCCCAAACAATCAACAATGACACAACAGTGGACGTAGGCCATCCTTATAAGGCTGAACCACTTTAAAAATTCTTTGTCTCATTTAATTATTTGTGATTGAATAATTAGATATGATCTAATTTTTTACATCAACAGATTGGCGCCGTCTGTGGGAAACGACTGGTATTATCGTTTTTCATCAAAAATAATCCATCACAAATGGCTGATATTCCAGAATCTAGCAATCAAAACGCTGGAAGCCCTCCAAATCCATCTGCTCCACCAAATATTCCAGATCTGGCTGGAATAATGACAAATCTGGCTCAGGGCCAGACCGTCATGCAAGAAATTATGCGACAACTCATACAAACCCTCAATGGCGGTGCACCAACCCATTCAAGACCACGAAGTATTCAAAGAAATACCCGTGCATCTTCTTCGTGTACTAGGCGTACCAATGCATATCACAATGAGGAGTCTGAAGATTTTTCTTATCAACCTGGACGAACTTCGTCAGAGCGAGCCACATATACTGAACAACGTATCACTCTCTCCCCAGAAAGGACCAGTGCGCTAGAAAGATTAAGCCGAGTATATCCTTTCGATCGATTAGGTCCTAGGAGGAGCAAAAGTCCTCCTAGAGCCCCATCGAGGAGTTTTTGACGCCCATCAGACTTAAGGGAAGGATATACCCAGTCGTGACCAGTTGCTCGTCAAGATAGATCCCAGAAAGCCACCTCAACGCGATCAGCTGCTCGAACCAACAGGCCCGATGAAGGAAATGATGCATGGAAAGGCTCTATTCAAAGGCTGGTGGATAGATTGGGGGAAATGGTTAAAGCTAAGAACCCTCTACAATAAACCTTTGTTCGAGGAACACCTTTTGTCCAGGCCGTTGTAGATTTTCCAACACCATCAAAATTCAAAGCACCTGTTGTGACCCCCAAATATGATGGAAAGACTGACCCCGTCCTTCATATAGAACAATACCAAGATGCAGCCGACATCTATGCTATTCCAGATGAGATGAGATGCAGGGCATTCTCATGAACTCTTACTGGATCTGCTCAAATATGGTATAATAATCTTCCTCAGGGTAAGATCTCAACTTTTCTTCAACTGGCCGAGTTATTCATTGGGAATTTCTATTTTGGGGCAAAGCCAGTTAAACGAGTAGCACATTTGTTAAGTGTTAGACAAAAGGATGGTGATAGTACAAGAGATTATATAACTCATTTTAATAACGAGAAACTTGAAGTCATTGATTATGAGGAGAAGACAACGATTACCGCCTTGATGAGTGGACTACTGCCCAACAAGTTGTACTACACTTTGGCCAAAGATCCACCTAGAACCATGTCAGATCTGATGGGAAAAGCGTCTAAGATTATGAATGCCGAGGAGGCTATGGCTGCGAAGAAGAACATGGATGCCAAAGAAACCAAGGTGGAAGGTGATAAAGCTAAGAAGAAAGAGCATAAGAACAATGGTAATGACAAACATTCAAGAATAAGGTCGGTATGGGATGCAATGAAGAAATTTGATAATTATACTCCTTTGAAGAAGGATATCAACCATGTTCTAGAAGAAATCAAGAGCAAAGAGGAATTCAACTGGCCAGAGAAAATGAAGGCAGACCCTGACAAGAGGAATAAAGCAAAGTATTGCGAGCTTCATAAAGATCATGTCCATATGACCAAAAATTGCATAGCTCTTCAAAATGAGATTGAAACACTAATCAGACGAGGAAAGTTGGCAAAGTATGTTGATCGTGGAAGTGAAAGAAGAAACAACGACCGAACAAGAGAGAGGTCTAGATCTCCTCGTCGAGCAGAGGAGAACAAGAAAAGAAACCATGAAATTGATCCAGAGGACGACCCCGATCTTCCCAAGAGACCAAGGCAGCAAGAACGAGAGGTATTTTCAATACGCTTTGAGTCATTTGATTGTAATGTTATAACAGGTGGAGATGCAGGAGGAGGAGACCTTACTGCCGAGAGAAAATATTACCTCTGTAAGGCTCAAGCTTGCTCGTACATTCAACGAATAAATCTAGCTGAGGAGGATCGGCCGAGAAAGGTGAACAAAGAGAAGTTAGTCATTGGGTTCTCAAAGAATGACCTTGCAGGTGTTCTATATCCTCATGATGACCCATTGGTGATCAAGATGAGAATGAAGGAGGTAATAATTTCAAGAGTACTGGTCGACAATGGTAGCTCGGCAGACATCATGTTCTACTCGTGCTTCGATAGTTTAAATCTAAATCTATCTCCACTGGAGCCTTATCATAGACCCCTCCTTGGTTTTGCTGGAGAGAAAGTATTTCCACTTGGGATGATCAAGTTGGATATATTCATTGGTACGTGGCCTGCTTGTCGAATAGAAAGAATACGTTTCTTCGTGATGGATAAGAATGTTCAATCATCATACAATAACATCATGGGAAGATTAGGATTGAAGAAATTTGAGGCTGTACCATCTACAGTGCATCAATGCCTAAAGTTTCCAATAAATTTTGGAGTAGGAGTTGTGAAAGGTGACCAGAAAGTAGCTCGAGAATGCTATTATTCATCCGTCGAGCAAGAGGAACTGGAGGAATCAAGGAAAAAGACTACTACTTATTAAGTGGAAGAAAGGGCAGAAATTGAAACATTGGATCCTAGAGATGAGTCTCAACTCGTGAAGGGTCAAGTGGTGGAAGCTACTGAAAACATCATCCTGGACGACGAGCATCCTGAGCGAACTACTCAAGTAGGTTCGTCGTTGGAAACCTCACTAAAGCAGGAATTGATAACTTTCCTTAGAAGCAAAAAATAAACTTTTGCGTGGAGTCATGAAGATATGCCAGGAATAGATCCAAATTTCTTATTTCACGAACTCAATGTGAATAAGGAAATCAAGCCAGTGAAGCAGAGAAGAAGAGTATTCAGCCCCGAGAAGAATCAAGTTATACAGGAGGAAGTCGAGAAGCTCCAGATAGCTTGCTTCATTGAAGATGTTAAATATCCAGATTGGTTAGACAATGTGGTGATGGTAAAGAAGAAAAACAACAAGTGGAGGATGTGTGTAGATTTCACCGACCTCAACAAAGCATGCCCAAAGGATCACTTTCCACTACCCTGAATTGATCAACTAGTCGATGCTACCTCGGGACACGAGCTGCTGAGCTTCATGGATGATTATTCTTGCTACAATCAGATTAAAATGAAACCTGAAGACAAGGAGAGTACTTCTTTCATTACCCCTAGGGGAACTTATTATTATAAAGTTATGCCTTTTGGTTTGAAAAATGCAGGTGCGACATATCAGAGGCTGATGAACAAAGTCTTTGCTGAACAAATCAGTTTCAATATGGAAGTCTATGTTGACGATATGCTGACAAAGAGCAAGAAAGTTGTCGATCATCTAGTTAACTTAAGTCAGACTTTTGATCAACTAGATAAATATCAAATGAAGCTGAACCTGACGAAGTGCATATTTGGAGTACGAGAAGGCATGTTTCTCGGATACATTGTCAATCAACGAGGCATTGAGGCAAATCCTCAAAAGATCAAAGCTCTATTAGGGCTGCGATCTCCAACGACGAAGAAAGAGGTGAAAAGTCTTACAGGACGAGTAGCAGCACTCAACGGATTTGTATCGCGAGCAACTGATCGATGCCTCCCATTCTTCAAGACACTCCGAAAGAATTTTGAGTGGAATGATGAATGTGAGAAGGCTTTTCAAGACTTGAAGAAATACTTGGGAGCACTTCCATTGTTATCCAGGCCAGTGATGGGAGAAAAATTGTACTTGTATCTAGCAGTATCGTAGAATGCAGTTAGCTCGGCGTTGATAAGAGTGGATAATGGAGTACAAAAACCAATCTATTACATAAGTAAGGCCTTACGAGGAGCAGAGATCAGATATCCAAGGCTGGAAAAGTTAGCACTGCCACTGATTGAGGCGAGTAGGATAATGAGGCCATATTTCCAAGCTCATACTATAGTCGTATATACCGATATGCCGTTGAGGCAAGCCCTTCATAACCAGAAAAATCAGGGAGATTGATGTACTGGGCAATACAGCTCGGTGAATATGATATAGTCTATGAACCCAGATCATTGCTTAAAGGGCAAGATGTAGCGTATTTTATAGCAGAGTTCACCTATCCTGATACCCCCGAGATGTAAAAGTTGCTCGCTGATCAACCTGTGGATGTTACAGGATCAACAAACACAAGCTCAGACCAACTCTGGTTGGTAAAAGGGCAAGTGGATGTTACAAGATCATCAAATTCGAGCTCAGACCAACTCCGGTTGGTAAAAGGGCAAGAAAAGATGATCGACAAAGAGCGAGAAATATCAGGGGAAGATGAAAGGAAGTAACAAATATTTCACCGAGGAACTTTGTCACATCAGAAGTTTGAAGACGAGTTACCTATATGGAGGCTATATGTAGATGGCTCATCTTGCACAACAGGCAGTGGGGCAGGAATAGTTTTGAGCACTCCGGACGAGGTTGACATGGAATACGCCTTACGTTTCCAATTCAAAGCTTCCAATAATGAGGCTATGATTGCAGGTCTTAATTTGGCAAAAATTATGGAGGCGCAGCAAATTATTATCTTCAGTGATTCTCAATTAATTGTAAATCAAATGTTGGGAATATATGCAGCCAAAGGAGAATTAATGATCAAGTACCATGCAAAGGTGATGGAGTTGGTATCAAAATTTGCTGCTATTCAGCTGGTCAGAATACCAAGAATGGAGAATACAAGAGCAGATGCCCTAGCTCGATTAGCATCAGCTACTCGTACCGAGCTATGAAGAACAATCCCAATTAAAGTTTTAGCTGGTCGGAGTATAGATGAAGATTTGGCGATGAACTTTATCACCCTTGATTTAGGACCATCTTGGATGGATCCCATCGGGGCATATATTGAGGAGGGAGAATTACCAATTGACAAGCTCGCAGCCAAGAAATTGAAGTTTAAAGTTGCTCGGTATGTATTAACTAACGGTATTTTATATATACAAGGAATTATGGAAGTTTTACAAAGATGTGTACATCCCTCCGAGGTGAAAGAATTAATTGAAGAGATCCATGAAGGATCCTGTGGAGCCCATGTAGCAGGTCGTACGCTTTTGCAAAGGATGATGACGCAGGGATATTACTGGACGACGATGAGGGCTGATTGTGTAGCCTATGCCAAGAAATGTGACAAGTGCCAGCGCTTTTCCTCCATCTTAAGAACTCCACAAGCATTGTTGACACCCATCACTTCCCCTTGGCCATTTGCCATGTGGGGAATAGATTTGTTCGGACCACTGCCAACGACTAGAGGAAGGTTCAAATACCTCGTCGTCGCAGTGGATTATTTTACTAAGTGGGTGGAAGCTGAGCCTCTCATTGATATGACGTACGAGAAGGTGTACCAATTTATTTGGAAGAACATCATTTGTCGATATGGTCTTCCTCATGCTTTCATCACAGACCATGGAACACAATTTGATAACGAGGAGTTCGCTGCCTATTGTCATCAATCAAATGTGTTGAAGATCCACTCAGCACCAGGCCATCCTCAAAGCAATGGAAAAACTGAAGTGACAAACAGAACACTGCTAAATGGTTTGAAGAAAAGACTGGACGATGCGAAAGAAAATTGGATCAACGAGTTACAGTCAGTACTGTGGGCTTACCGAACTACTCCCCGAGTAGCAACTGGAGAATCTCCATATATGTTAGCGTTTGGAAGTGAAGCTGTAATACCTGTTGAGTTGGGCCTCCCAACACACAGGGTACTGAATTTCAATTCCCCTGTCAGCGACTTAATGAGAAGATTGGATTTAGACATGCTCGAGGAAGTTAGAGAAGAAGCAGCCATCAGAAATGCTGCATACCAACAACGAACAGCTCTATTCTACAATAAGAGGGTGAAGAAGTGCAACCTGAAAGAAGAAGACTATGTGCTGAAGAAAGTAATTCAAAAGCACAACAAATTGGAGGCAAACTGGCATGGACCATACCGAGTTACAGAAGTTGTTCGACCAGGAACTTACCGAATAGCAACTTTAGAAGGGGAGGAGTTTAAGAATGCATGGAACGCAGAGCACCTGCGCAAGTATTATCAGTGATGTGTATTTTCTCCTTTTATTGAAAGTTTTTCGGGGAATACTAGTGCTACACACTACTCGGCAAAACTCGGGCTACTCAAAAATTTTCTCGAAAATGCTAGCTAAGGTTGGTCGAGAAACAAATGTATTCCTCCGGGAAGTAAAACTTATATTCCTTCGGGAAGTAAAACCTATATTCCTTCGGGAAGTAAATCTACCTATATTCCTCCGAGAAGTAAAGGTACCTATATTCCTCCGGGAAGTAAAGCTACCTGTATTACTCCGGGAAGTAAAGCTACATGTATTCCTCTAGGAAGTAAAGCTACCTATATTCCTCTGGGAAGTAAAGCTACCTGTATTCCTCCGGGAAGTAAAGTTACCTATATTCCTCCGGGAAGTAAAGCTACCTGTATTCCTCCGGGAAGTAAAGCTACTTGTATTCCTACGGGAAATAAAACTATATGTTTCTCGGGAAATAAAAATATTCCTAAAAATGCCAATTTATGCTAGTTAGGAAGTAAATATATTCTTAAAAACGCCAACTAAAAGCTCCTCGTAGAGGAAAAATCCACTAACTATGGATGGTCGGGGATAAAAACCCAATAACTGTAGTTGGTCGAGAAGGAAATTTACCGACCTTGGTTGGTCGGAAACATTTTATGAATACGAGAAAATAATCAAGCAAAATTATTAATACTCGTGACTTTTTAAAATTATTAGTAAGTTGGTCAAGAAACAACTTAGTAAGTTGGTCGAGGAATAACTTAGTAATTTTTTATAATGACTACCACAAATTCAAGCCTGTCGATAATAAGTTGATCGACAAACAACACAAAACAACACAATACTGTTATCTTTTTAATAGACATACATGCGCAAATGTAAAGTATTTTACAAGACAATAGCAATTAAGATTGTGAACAAAAATAAAAGTCTTTCATTAAATAAAAAATAAATTACATTGAGAATGAAATCTATACAAATTTATTACATCAAAATTCCTACTCTATTGGTTTCTTCCCCTCTGCTTTTGAAACAGGTTCCCCGCCAGCAGGCGGATCATTTAAAGCAAGAGGAGAGTTTATGAATTTCAAATCTTTTAACATCCTGATATTCATCACGAATGGTCGATCTAGAAGGTTCTCGGGACGAGATATCTCAACACTTGAATGGAGATTGTAGTCGCCGAGATACTTGGAAATTAAGCATCGAGGAATGGCCCGAGCAGGGATCCAACTCATATCAAGTTTGAATGGTGGCACGGTTAGGTCGAGCAACCCAGGATCATGATAGTCCCACAGGTAATGACCCTGTTCGAGTTGCAGCACACCTAAGACATTCAACCATCCTTGCTTGTAGCCCTCATTATTGGCATTCTGGATACGATCGTCCAAGTGGTAGAGAGCCTCGTTGTACCCAGCCATCCAGAACTCCCTGGGCTGTTTGTGGAATTGATATGTCAGTCTTTCCAGCTGCTCGTGGAGATTTTTGATGAAGAGCTCCTTATTCTCCAAAACTGATTTCTGAGCTGAAAGCTGCTCTTCCAGGTCCCTGATCTTCTTTGACATTTCAGCCAACGCCTGGTTCTTTGCCATTAATTGGAAAGCTTGGTTCTCCAAAGCGGATTGAGTCCTCTGTTCCTCGACAGGAATCCGATCTGCTCTTGCTCATCCCCGAGGAGCTCTTCCTCATCCACGAGAAGATGTAGAGGGGACAGCTCTCTTCAAGGTCTCCAATTCGTCCCTCAAGTTAGCATTCTCGACCTCCAAGAACGAGAATCCCTCATCAGTCACTGGGATCAAGGCTTTGGAAGAGGAAGCTGCAGACTTCAACTGCGATAACTCTCTTTGAAGGTTGTTATTCTCTTGCTCTAATAATTCAGTTATTTGTCTGCACTCCTCGACTTCAGCCCTCAGAGTTGTCTCCCTCACGTCATAGCCAGTAAAACGCTTCTCGTATCCTTTGTCAGCATTGAGTTGTTGATACTTCTTCTCATACCCCTCGTGCAAAAGGGTAGTGGATTCTTTGTATTGCAGATCAAGGTCTTCAAGAGTGCCATGGAGATCCTCGATCATATCATAATAAGCCACATTATTGGCTACTGCACGATCAAGCAGACACTTCAAGTATTGGTAGGCCTCAATTTCCTGTTCTGAAGCATCTTGGCCGAGGATGTCGATGATTTGTGCTGCACTCAGATCCGTGTGACCAGCTTTAAAGTATTCATTGCATTGCCTCAACAACTTTGTATCGTGAGCAGATAATAATTCCATCCTGGCCAAAAACTAGTAGAGGAAGAAAAAGCAGTAATCAATAATCAAAACAGAGCATGAAGAAGAGACAACAGTATGAATGAACACAAGTTCAAGTTTTATTATATCATAAAGGTCAGAAGTATAAGGTTCAGAATTACATATTCAAAATTACATTTGTTAAAGAAAAATAAAATAGATAGAATTCCAAACAACTCTATACCTTTTCCTTGTCTCCCAAAACTTTCTCTGGAGGCTGGGACGAGGAAGTAGGTTGCTCAGATGGAGAAGACAGTAGCTGGGGAAGTGCTGGAGGTTACACGAAGGAAGTAGCGAGCTGATGAAGTTCCTCGGTAGCAGGCTGGATGGCTAGAGGATGATCTCCCATCACCATGGAAGACTCTTCGGAGGCAGCTTCGTCCTCTTCTTCGTCTTCAGGAGTTGGAGGGGGACCAGGGATGTGTCGCTGAAAGAGTTCGGAATTTTCATCCACTTTCATCTCCTGTAGAGCAGCGACCCATCCATCCCTAAAGTACTTGAGGCTTCCATATTCTACTTGTGACATCATGGCAGCCAAGCCCTTGTTCCACCCCTTGTCCCAGCCAGCGCTGAAAGACTTCTTCACAGCCAATTTTCTCTTCAACTTCTCCGAGGAAATCTTCTCAGACATAAGGTTTTCAGCAGTCATCAATTTATTTTCAACCTCCTCCTTCTGTCAATTTACCTCCCGAAGCTGACCCAACTCTTCCTCAGCAACCTTGAGCTTATTCTCAAGTTCTCCAGCATTTTTGAGCTTCTTGTCGAGCTCTTTATTTTTCCCTTCCAAGTCCTTTATTCTCTTCTCCAACTCCTTGGAGACTTCAACAACTTGAGCCTTCTCCTTCTCGGTGGAGGTAAGTTTATTCTCCCAAACAGCCTTGTCAGCATCGTATTTCTGACGAGAATCTTCCAAAGACTGCCTCACGCCCATCAAAGCTTCCTCTACACCAGACGAGGAGCTTGAAGCTTTAATAGCTTCATCCTTCTTCAAAATTGTATTGAAGCAGCTCACCAACTGTGAAAAGAAAATGAAAGCAAGTCAGAGACAGATATAATAAGGGAAAGATGAAAAGTTCAAAGTAAAAGGACTTACAGAAGCAATGTGGCGAGCCGCCAAAGAGGTAACCATATCCCGAGAAAGGTTTTCTTCGATACCTTGGATCTCGGTAATGATCCAAGTCTTCACCGAGCTCATGGCAGAGCTCGGGGGAACGAAAGTGGGAACTCCACTAGTCGAGGGCTGAGAGATGGTGTCATCCAAATTGATCGAGGAGATCTTCTTCAGCTTCCTCGAGGGAGCAGGAATAGATTCAACCAAGGAGGAACTCTTGGTCGGTGATATTACAATCACTTCTCCTGGAGCAGCAGACTTTCTCGGAGCCACTTGGGGCTTCTCGACAACCTTCACAACAGGGGCAGCCGAGGAAGGTGCATCAGTTTTCTTTGTCCCCTCCCCTGGGACGTCAACCTTACTTCTTTTTGCCTCTCCAACACCAGAGACAGGTTTCTCGAACAAGGTGGGAGGTCTTCTTTTCTTCATCCTTTCACTTAAAGGAATATGTGATTCAGGCGAAGAACTGGTAGAAGCTGGTACTGGCTCTGCGTCACTTATCACCGGACGAGCAGTGAAAGAAGTGGTGTAGCTCTTGTACTGCAGCAGATACGAGGCTGACCTAATGTGCTCATCAGCAACACTCTGATGCAAACTCCAGATAAGTTTTAAGTGCCTTATATTCACGTCTGCTTCTTTTGGACACTTTCTTTTGCTATCAACTATAAATAAATAAACATTAAAATATCAGTGGCACATTTTATCAAACATAGAAGAAGCATGATTTCAAAATAAGTAAAATGAAATAAAAATAACCTATCCCATTGCCATAGGGAGGGCATCTGGGACCCTGATAAACTTCATCTCCAGATAAAGGAGCATGTTGCCAATTTTTTATAACAATTCCGTGCTCAAAATAGTCCCTATTGGCATCCAGGAGATTGACCACTAAAGCCCTATTTAAAAATCTAGTTTTTAAAAAAAGGTGTTATCACCAACTGCCCATCTATAGCAAAACATGATTTCTGGAATTCCTATGCGAGTTCCATGGATTTGATTTAATCTATGAACCCCATTAACTATTCTCCATGTATTGGGGGGCTATTCTTGCAGGAACAACGTCAAAGTATTGACAGAATTCCAGACATAAGGGATTGGGTGGAAAAGAAAATCCACACTCAGCAACAAAGAGACTGGGGAACCAATGTCCCTCAGCCAAACGAAAATAGTCAGAAGGCTCAGAAATCTCTTCCAGAACAAACCAGGAGGGAATAGAAAAATCAGAGCGAAACTTATCAAGAGATTCAACAAGGTAAACCATAATGAATAAAAGAAATGAAGAAGAAGGAAGGAGATCTTACAGAAAAAGAGTGGATCTGTTGACAACGAACGATGAAAAGGATGAACGCACAAGAGAGTAAGACAATGGAAAATTCAAAGATGCAAATTTGAAAAAGTAGAAGACGATGGGATTGTCTATGACGCTTAAATACTCTGCCTTGGGAAACGGTAAAGTAATTATTATAAAAAGAAACGATTACGCTACCGGCGGCTAGAAGGACAAAAAGTACGCGGAGATCGAGGCGGTTATAAAAATTCAAAAAAGCCTGATTCTACGAATTTGGAAGGAGAAATAAATACAAAAGACTCCTAAATTTCAGGATGACCATTTAAAACTGCCATATTCCGAGAAAGAATGTTCCACACTCCTCAAAGTTTGAACTATGAAACATTGGGGGCTTCTGTTGATACCAAATTTAGTCTGCTGACATGGCTCAATAAAGTGAAGACAGGTGGCAATCTACGTGGAAACAACAAGCATTTTCGAGGAACTCACACGCTCCGAGGAATAATACTACAACGAGGGGGACTGATTCCCTGAGGAACTCATACGCTCCGAGGAACAAGAACTCTCCGAGGAACTCTTGAGTACCGAGAAGCTTAGGCGGTCCGAGCAACTCAGGCGATCCGAGTTGCACCTCGAACAAAGCATTAATAGCAGGACAACGAACAGTTTGACTGTTCATTAAATGCTTATCATTCAGACGCATACGCTTAAGGGGCATTGAATGTATTACCCTTTCATATGTACATCATTTAATGTATTACCCTTTCACATTACAGCCTGAGGGCTATAAATACATTGTACAATCCTCATTGTAGGAGGACCGGAATTTCTTGATATAATTTGTATTCGAGAATTCTCAAACAATCAGCAATGACATAACAGTGGACGTAGGCCATTCTTATAAGGCTGAACCACTTTAAAAATTCTTTGTCTCATTTATTTATCTGTGATTGAATAATTAGATATGATCTAATTTTTTACATCAACAAACACAATTTTATTTACCTCATTTTTTTTTAGTTTTTACATCTTAGTACTACTTTAAAAATTAGTATATAGTTAGTTAATTAATATTCCCTTGAAAAATCCATAAAAATAGAAAAAGTAAAAATAGAAAAATATAATAAAATGCAAATGAATCTATATATATGTCCTCACCAATTTTTTGTTTCACCCTTAGATTTGGATTGACTCCCTTACTTACCCTCTACACTAGTTTTGTTATAATTTTGTAGGTTCAAGGGAATTTTTGATGGATAGAGAAGTTGCAACAACGAGACAAAAATCTACATTAGAGGCAATTTTTCAATTTATCAAATGGCGCCGTTGTCGATCTTTGGAGATTGAAGCACTTGCAAGGATTACCTATTTGTGATTCATTTGTATTGCACTTTTTATTTTTATAAGTACCATTTTTTTAGAAGGCTTGTATTAGGATTTTATCATTGGCTTGTATTGCGGTGCATAGAGACACCTTTATTTTATTTTTCATTTTAAAAATTGTAATAATCAAAAAGCGTGATAGGGAAACCGGACAAGGTAGAGAGATGGCGTCCAAAGGCGAGGAGTTAGAAGCCTCTCTACCTTGGGTCGGTAGGACTCCCCGGGACGACTGAGATAGGCGTATTCTCCCCCCGGTTGACTCAAATTTTTTGGCACCCCACGGCGTAAAAATCGTGGGAGGTACATTTCTTACACACTCGCGCCTCTCCTGTTAGAGAGTCCATTTTTGTGTGCTCTTGTGTGCTCTTATTTGATTTTATTCTTGCATTTATTTTCAATGGTGTGATGAATTAAATTGCTAAGACCTACACCTGGTCACTCACGAGAAGGGATTTCATCACCCGACTCACTCGCTTATCATTGTGTGCTACCATATCCATCATTAAATTTAAAATCAATCAACTAGGTAGCCCACTAGGAGAAACTATTTTGCAAAGGCGATCACTAAGAATATTTTCGTGAATTTTTATTGCCCGCGGACTTAATTAAAATTTGACTACCCTCTCACTAAATTTAAAGATAAAAATTGGCTATGTGCTAGTTAGGAAATTTTCTTGACTTGTGTGTGTGTCCAATTCATTTTTTTGTTAGTTGGTTCGTCCTAATCAAAGAGTCCATATTTTGTCCCCACCTTTCTTCCAAAAAGAATCCAAAAATATTTTCTTTCATTTTTATAAAAAAATCCAAAAATATTTTCTTTCTTTCATTTTAGAAACATCCAAAAATATTTTTCTTCCTTTATTTTCCCCAAAAATCCAAAAATATTTTCTTTCCTTTTGAAAAAAAAATTAAAAAACACCAAAAAAAATATTTCTCTCCACATGGCCGAAGAATGTCCTTTACGGGACTACTTTGGTCATTTTCCATTGACATGTGACACGTGTGAGAGTGATCCCGAGCCGTCTCTTTATGATATTCTTAGTCGTTTCACCTCTCTCACGAGTACCGTTGGTACTCTTAACCCATCCATGCCTGCACCTCCTATTCCATCACCCTCGGTGTCAAGTGTCACCGTGCCTCATCCTTTGTTGTGCACCCACTGTTATTATGCCGATCACATGTCTCATGAGTGTCCATACTTGTCATATCCATCGGAACCCACCACGGAACATGTGTATCCATATGACACGGTTCCGTAACCCACCTCGGCCTACTACCCCACTATACCTAATCCCGAGTTGTGTGAGTACCCGATCTATTCGTGGAGGCCTGATCACCCTTCCATGCAATACAAATCCTAACCCGATGTTGTGGATCCTCACACGTTCCAACAGTCGTCATGGCAACCTTGTGCACCCACTCACGATCAGTCCCCTCACTACGAACCCTATGAGTATCAACCATTTGTCCATCACAAAAGCAATCCTTTCGTGTATGATGCACTTGGCCCCACCCCACACATTTCCTTTGAGTATTCTCCATACACTCATGATAGTATCATGTTGTGTCCACCTCAACCACCACCACCACCCATCATTCCACCAACACCTTCATCCACATCCACTCTCGAAACCCTCTTACAAAAGTTCGTACTTGAGCAAGAGAAAGAAATTCAAACTCAAGCTCTCCAAAGGCTTTAACAAAGGTTAAATGAATTGGAGTGTGCGAGAGAGTCGGATATTTCCATGGCCCCACCCATTGTTGCCACCGAGTGTGACGATGATGTGTCCTCTTGTGACATGGATTCTGAGTGTGACCAACCCCACCACCCCGAGAATCTCGAAGTTGAGACCATTCCATGGTCCGGGTCCCAAGTCGACAATTGTGTTGACTTACCTTTCATTAGTGAGCCTGATCCAATCTCACCATGTCCACATGAACCCCATTTTGAGGTTCCCACTCACTCCACCGTTTATCCCACCCGATACACCATTTATCCCACCCGACCCACCCATTATATCTTCTACCCCACCACCTGGTTTGGATCTTGATTTTACACATTTCATGTCTCCATCTACATTTTTAGATCCTCACCTGAAACTATCCCCCACCCATGAGAGTATTTGTGGTGCTACTCTCCACTTCCATGACACCGAGCTTGATCCTCCATACCCGCAACTCTCTTGTGGTGTTGATTTTTCTCAACAGCTCCCTGGCGTGTCACGACGCGACCATTATCATCGCCCATTCATAGAACGATCGTGTGATTTTTATGAGCCCATCACATTCCACTTACCAAACCATATTACCTTCCCATACAACTTGAGCACCATGCTTATAGGGCCCTTGTTGCCCTCACCTTCTGGCTCAATAAGGCCCGTGACCGATACCTATTAACCCTCACCTTTACCATAATACCCACCCGCCCATGGTCCACCGATGCTTTGCATCGTGTGATGCACTTTGCCATACAAGTGCATTGACCCATTTTAGCCTGTTTCCAAAAAGACTGAAGCTTCAGTCTTGTTTGGGGGTAATTCTCATCACCCAATTTTTCTGCCGCCCCGCGCTTTCATATATCCTATCTTTAGGGTTAGAATGGTTCGGTCTGGCTGAAGACATTAAACTTAGCGCTACCGGGAGGTTGCCCGCGTTTCTTGTACGAGTCTTATCCTTTTGGGGGGTGGTGTTTCATATCACCCTATTCTTCATCATGCTTATAGACTTGTACACATCTTTTTTTCTCTGATCATTTATTCAGGTTTATTCTTGTCTATATCTTTCCATTTCAGTAGCGGTTCATTATGGTGAACTCTTTCCTACCTTATGCTCTCAATTTTAATAAATCATTTTACCTAACATCGAGGACAATCTTCCTTTTTGTTTGGGGGTGGGGAATTTTATCAAAATCGTACCACTTTTGAAAATTTTGATTTTTAAACCTGATTTTTAAAATTTCGCGCAGTTTCTTTCATCTCAATCAATGATGTGAATTTTCAATCATCCATCTTTCAAAAGTCTAGGAATCAAGCTAGAGGATTTATATTTTTTCTAAATAGCTTACGTAATACATAACAAGGCATGTTGCACCATGAATTTCTAGACTCAACAAAAATTTGCGCACTTATCACGTCACTACGTTTAGAGTTGAGGAGTACTACAATTCTAAGGAGAACCTTAAGGATCAATAATAGAGACTTTAGCTTGTGAGATTTGTGCCTTTCACCGTTTCAGAGTGTTTTACGCAATCTCCGAGTCACAAGTTGATTCAACTTCCTTTGTGTCCGCACTTAAATTGTTGTATGATCATACTATCATTCATTAAAATTTGGCTTGATCACTGAGAATGATATTTTTTCGAGTTGTAAGAAACGCGTGTCTTGAAATTTGTCCCGAATACTAGATTTTCATCCATACACTTACCACTTTTCCATATCACATTTCCATTCACTCACCCATTACCTTCCCATCAATTCCCCTCACCATCCATATACATTTCCCCACACCATAACCTATCATCTCCATATCATCTTCCATCATTTCAAATAAAAGAGTGTTGTTCAAAATGTTAAATGTCTTCAGTGTTGGTTTAAAAAGTGAGAGAAAAAAAAAAGAAAAAAAAAGAGAGAAAAACAGAAAAATAGAAAAATAGAAAAAAAAATAGAAAAAGAGAGAAAAGAAAAGAAAGAGAGTTTGTAGTTAGTAATAAAGACATTTGTTCCTAAAGTGTGTACACTCTTCTCAATCTTATCGCATCCATCACTCATCCATTATCCATCATATCACTATCCTACCTACCTCATCCCATCCATCCATCCTACCTATCATATCTTTCTCTTCCCATTTCATTTCCCCCTCACCCATATACATACATGTTCCCCTAGGTGTTCGGGCAAATGATAGTCGATGTGGTGAATAACTCGACGTTCTCACTATAGTGATTAACATTCTTTCATGAGATTAATTTTATTTCTATATGTTCGTTCTTTCTTATGTGTGTGTGAGACATTTGAACTTGCTTACATTTACTCACCTCCTCACACACAAGAGCGATACACTAACCCATATCTCGAGAGTTCGTTTGAGAGAGTTATATCTAGTGAGATTTGAAGTTGAAGCGTTGATTCCGAAGAGGCAATCTAGGAATTACTCTTATGATTCTCAACCTGTTTTGACTGATTCACACTACACACGTTGAGTTCTAGGAAGGATGTTCCTTGAGTATTTACTTAGCTTAATCTTTTTACACATTCTAGCTTGTATTTCTGAAAATATTTTTCTTGTGATGGATTGTGCGATTATTCTACATCTAATAAAAGATTGACTGCCCTTCAATAAATTTTTGCAAATAAAGAATTTTGTGAGTATATTCCCTGCAAACCCTCACGAGACACAACTCGTCCTGTAGGGTAACCTATAGGTTTAAAGGCTTGTTGCACATGCTAAGTGCAATCACAAGTGCCCGCGAAAGTGGTACACTTTTGATTACTTATCATTCTCTTTCTCCCTATCTTATTGCTCGAGGACGAGCAACGCTCTGTTTGGGGGTGGTGTGATAAGCACCCAAAAGTATACATTTTATACCCCGAATAGACGTACTTTAGTTGCTAATTCTCGGTAATACGGGTCTTATGTGCTTAATTGTTTATTTTGTAGGCCGAATGCACATTGCGGTGTTCAAATGCGTATTTCAAGGCAATTGTGCATTTTACGGAGCTAATTACCAAATTTCCCGAGCCTAAACCTACCCTAAACCGTGTGTGTGTTGAGTTTACGCCCTTTTATCAATTTTTAGATTTTTAGTTTGTGTCATTTTAATTTTGGGTTTATTTTAGAATTTTTAGATTTTATTTTCTATTTTTCTATTTTATTTTTGTTAATATAATTTTTTTTATTAAATTTTTACTTTTAGTTTTTATTTTTATTTTTATCTTATTTTATTAGGATTAGAATTTTTAGGATTTCATGTATTTTTAGTTCATTAGATTTTATATTTTCATTTCTTTATTTCTTTTGTTTTATTATTTTAATTTTTTATAGCTTAGGATTTTATTTTTTTAGTTTTAATATTTTTATTTTTTTTATTATTTTTAGTTGTTTTATTTTTAGTTAGGTTTTATTTTTTATTTTAGTTGAGTTTTTTTTATTATTTTAATTGGTGTCCAACCCCCTTATCCTACACCTCACACACACATTAATCATATACACCCTCATCCTCACCCGTATTCCCTACACCTCACACACATCCTATCACATCCAACTTCATCTTCCTCAAACCCCCAACAACCCATTTCTCTTTCCTCACTCTCTCTCCTCCATTACTAACCCGCCATCATCTTCCACCTCTCACCATCTCATTCTCTCTCCTCTCTCATAAATCTCCATAGCCAAAAAACCCCTCCTGCCAGCTAACCCCACTCGTCGGAGCTTCCTGTCCCCTATCCTCCGGCGAAACACCACCCCAACCAACCTCTGGTGGTACCTCCCACCTGCCGACCTTTCCAGCACCCTCCGCCTGAAATCGAAACTCCCAGCAGCTCCTCGCGCCGGCGACACCCATCCCGTCGCAGCCCCTCTTCGGCGACTTTCAGTCGCGATTCAAGCAGCTCCGGTGTTGACCCTACTCACATCTGCGACCCACCCCAGGTCGCGATCCAGCCCAACTCGGATCCAAACGAGACCTATTCGGAAATCCATACCCACCAAACCAATGTCCAAACCCATTTCAAGACCCATTGCAAGCCAAAGAAAATAAACCCCACTTTTGTAAAAGACCCACTTCTCATTTATTCCCAAACCCAAATCGTTTTCCTTCCCTGCATAAAACCTGTTAACAAACCAAAGACCAAAACACTTAAACCCCATGTGCCTAATTAAACCTTTAAGTCTCAATACCCATTATACCCCCAACAACCACTTTTTACCCAATACCCAAAAATACCCCCATAACAATATCATATTTTTATTCCCCAATTCCCTCACCCATTTATTCCCTCACCTCACTACCCACATGACACACCCAAACCACATGCACACTTAAATCAATTACCCAAATTAACCCCCATGCTCCATGCCTTGTATAAATTGAAGAGGAAGACCCATTTGCAAAGGATCTCAAAATTAGTTTTAAGCTTGGTGTGATAAAATTCTCTCCAACGCTCTATGTTGAGTATTTGCATTTTTAGCAAATACATCAATATAGAGGTGTGTAGTGAAAATTATCTCTAGGATAAATTTCACCCCACCCATCTATAATGAATCTTGGCATTTTTAGCCATTAATTCATTATAGATTGATGTAGTTGAATTTATTCCTTATGGGAGGTAAATTCTAACCCATTCCTTTATGTTGAGATCTTGCATTTTTAACAATTATCTCAATATAAATTAATGATCTAGAATTTATTTCTTTGGGTGAGTTCTAATGTACAATTTTATAATGTTAGGATTTGCATTTTTAGCAAATCTCTTTTATTATTTAATTGTCCATTATGAATTCATCCACTATCCTTTTTATTTTTATTTTGTAATTTTTAGTTTAGATTCAATAAATACATGAGTGAGGAATTGTAATTGAGAGATTGATGATGTAATTGAAGATTTCATGTCAATTCAAGGCTTAAATGGGTTTGATCTCCTCCTCTTGATTACTTTTAGTTTAATCTTCTCATGCTTTTATTTGTTTATCTTATATTTGTGGATGATGATTATTGTGGGCTAATCTCCCATTTATGGGATGAAATTTTGAAGCCTTCATGAATCCAATTTAGTTAGTTTACTTTTTAGAACAATTTTATTTACCTCATTTTTTTATTAGCTTTTACATCTTAGTAGTACTTTAAAAATTAGTATATAGTTAGTTAATTAATATTCCCATGAAAAATCCATAAAAATATAAAAAGTAAAAATAATAAAATATAATAAAATGCAAATGAATCTATATATATGTCCTCACCAATTTTGTGTTTCACCATTATATTTGGATTGACTCCTTTACTTACCCTCTACACTAGTTTTGTTATAATTTTGTAGGTTCAAGGGAATTTTTTATGGATAGAGAAGTTGCAACAACGACACAAAAATCTTCATTTGATTAAATTTTTCAATTTATCACATAGCTAGGGATAGTTAATTACTTTTTGAACGATCAAGGTCACATGTTTGAAAGAATGTG
The DNA here is from genome assembly GCA_949130495.1 of Sambucus nigra. NCBI lineage: Eukaryota > Viridiplantae > Streptophyta > Magnoliopsida > Dipsacales > Adoxaceae > Sambucus > Sambucus nigra. The sequence continues at coordinate 20,173,577 of OX422219.1, read as the reverse complement.
ACCCCATCCACATAAGCTAAGGTGTCTTCCCCACCGGTGTTTGGTTAGAAGGTAGGAGCCTCTTATTAGGTATGAACTCTCCTCGAAAAGTTTGAGAGGGATTTAGGTTATCCATATGGATTAAGTTGTCCTCTTGGATGTCTAATGGATTTTTCATCAAAGGTTATGGCGAAGCGCCATTGGTTGGGGGAGGGTCCCATATAAATATACTTGGGGTACTCGATCTTTTCTATGTTACATGTCATTATATTTATCTTGATATGAGTTATATAGTAGTTTTGATCTTTGTTAATATTTTGGGGATACTTTAAGTATCTTCGTTCCGTAGACTCTCATTATTAGGTGTGTAGTTTGATTATTTTATAATGTTCAATTGAATACACACAATACATAATGTTAAGTACTTATAACCACTTATATCCTGCCATCAAATGGAGGAACGGAAACTTTTGAGAGCCTGGAGAATTTCGGCCCTTAAAGAGATATTGAGAGACTTTATTTTCAATCGAGTAAACTAAATAAGTAACCGATTTATTTAAATAAGGAAGTCCTAGTGGTGACTCGTTAGGATATTTGTAGGTGGTCTTGTCAACAGGCTCCATTTGAGGAGGGGGTAAAGAGGATTAGGTTATTATTACTTTCTTTTTCAAATGCTTGTTGCCTTTTCTCATTGAGTGGAGGCTTCACGATTTTGACGCGCGGGGTATAATTTAGGAATTTTTGAGGTTGTTTGAATTGAAGATTCCAAAATTTTGTTTGCCTCCAAAACATCGTCTGACTCCAAAACACTGTAAGTGAGCGTTTTTCCCATTTTCCCATTTTTGTTAGAAAAAATGGTGAATTATCCACTGAGAACATGTGTGGGATTAGGTTAATCCCTAATATAAATGATGGTTTTGTGAAATCCCTTGGATGTGCACGGTCTTTAGAAAAATCAACAAGCATTTGATGCATAATTTGGAGAAGGCTTCTGAAATGGGGGTGGTCCAGGATGCCATTAATTAGGTTATCCATAAAAATTCTTGCAATTTTTAAGTCATCCACTAAAATGGTGGTGGGTTTGAAAGTCCCTTGATTGGATTTGGAATAGTAAGCTATATGTGAATGTGGGTGTCTGGTACGCAGATGGAGAGGGGATGCAAGCCTTGGAGAGGTTCTCTCTCATGGACGATGATGTTAGAGGAGAGACGTTGAATATTAGTTCGGGTAAAGTTTGTTTATACTCGAGGGATGCATGCGAGAAAACGAATACATACCTATAGATATGTGAGGTGGGTATCTCATTTGAAATCCAAATGTGATCTCTAATGTTCGTGTTGCTATGATTTGTAAGTGTCTCTTATGGAAGAGACATAAGATTTTTGTAGCCTTGTGGGAGACTTAGGGACGCATCATTAGTCGGTGTAAAAGCTATGGACTCCGCTTTAGGGGGGCCTTGGAAGGCAGTGTTTGGGTACTATGGTAGGTATGGTAGGGTTCAACGTAACCATGCGGGACAAATGGTACTTCAAAGTGGGGGATGTCGGCGTTAGGACGGGGAGTCAGTGTTGGATTTAGTGTATGCAGATCCTGGGGTAGTTGGTAATGCTTTGACAGCTACCGTAGGTGGTGTACTGATGTTAGGGATAATGGGTGGGGGTACGTTTTCTCTATTTTCGATCATAGCAATGGCCTCTTGTAGGCGAACTTGTGCTTGGCCTAGTGTCCTAATTTCCTACTGCATGGTGTTCTAGGAGGCATTGATGTATTCGAGTTGTCTAAAAACTTGGTCCATTTTGGATGGAGCCTTATCTTCGTCGGTAGAAATGAAACGTACAATGGTGTAGACCTGATAGTTATGAGTGGAGAGCTTGCTGAAAAAAACTAGATGACCATGTGGAGTGCGAACTTAGTGGTAATTCTCTGCTCATAATGATAACCTCGGAAAAATTCGGGACACTTTCATTCCGGTTTTTATGGACATAAGGACTTACAGAAAGGCAATACACATAGGGATAAGGGCTTACATATGTATGAATTTTTCAATGCAATTATTTGTTTTATTTCAACCGTATGTGGATGGTATTAATTTTTTGTATTTGTTGTTTGGTATTATCTTCAAAGGATAAGATCAAAACAGAATCCCATTGGATTTGGGTAAACAAGGGTGAGCTCTCATTTTTTAGAATGAGGCGCAAGGAAATAATAGACTGAGGTCTATTATTTTCTAAAAGTAAAATGTGGTTAGGGTAATCCAATATAAGGGACCTCTATTTTAATTATGACTTGAGGATTCATACTATTTATCTTATTTATATAAGGGGAAGACATCCAGCCTGGAATCTGAGAGGTTTTGGACCAGCCTCCATTCGTCTAACAATTTTTGATAAATTTCATCACAGCGATTGATCGGTAAATATCTTGTTCTTTTTTGTGAAATAGGGTGTGTTCCTAAAGATTTTTCTATATGCAGAGGGGTGATATGACCAGATTATCGGAGGATCACTTTTCATTACCATTGGTCATAATATATCGGGATGCTTGGATAGATCAACCTTTAAGGTACGTGTGATGTAACTTTACCCTAGTACTGAATAATTATGAAATCATATTCGATATACCCCAGTACGAAACACACTTCAAATGGTACATGTTACCGAGACCTTGGGATCAACAAATAAGTTGTTCGATATACCCGACAGGTGGGCAAAATGAGTGAGGACACTCATTGGCGACTAACCTTTCGGGGAAGTGACTTTTCGCAAGTACGAACTTTATTCGAATAAGCGACCTCTAGATAGTACGAACCTCTCTTTTAGGATATGTAATTTTTTTGAAGTACAAACTTTCCTTTGAGTAAAGTGACTTTTCAAAAGTATGGACTTCTTTCAACTAGACAACTTTGGGGGGCCTCGAGCGGGTAAGGTTTAAACAATATGAAAATCAAGTTTATGAAGTGCATGATGCTAACAATTAATATTTAATTTTTACATACTTTGATATTTATTATATCGTGAGGTCCTTTGCGTGTTCATATATGTTTGGGAAAATGTTTAATCATGTACATGGGGACCTCAGAACGTATCTACATTGTGAGGGAACCCAAAACTAAGGCCGCTAAACAGTTCTAAAATGTGCATAAAGTATTCATGCGGGAGAGAAATATTAAGCATAGTATAAAGGTAGCATATAGATATTTTAGTTCTCTTAATTTATCCCCAGCGGAGTATCCACTGTGGTGTTATGGGCCTGAGCAAGTGGTGGCGTTGAGCCTTGGAGGGGGGAGCTCTCTAGTGTAACAATGGATGCAGAAGTGCTTGTCTCCCGTTACTTCGTGTCCCCTCGAGGGAGGGTTATCAGATAGACATTTGGGTGTCGATCACTTTTCCCCTCATTATAGTTTGACACCGTATCAAGTTTTGGTGCATGCCCCTTTGGTGAGTGTGGATTTCGTGAGGTGAAAATAGGGTTTCGTTGGGTGTTCAGAGTCACCAGTTTGTTTTATAAAAGTAAAAAAAAAAAGTTTTGGGATAGACATTTCAGGCTAATACTAAGTCAAGTTTTAAAGTCTGTGGTTGGACCTGATATTGTTGTTGTGTGGGTTTGGGAACCGGGTTACGAGTGGGTAAGATGTTACGCACCCAAACTTTTTTGTATTCTATCTCAATTATATGCTCATTATTACTCTTTACATTAATTGATTACTTTTTCGTTATTTAAGAATTTGTTAAGACACTTTAGCATGAGGGTCCCTTTAAATGTAGATAGTGGCTTAGGGTGGCAAACTATATAAGTGAGGGGCCTAGGAACATCACTCAATCGATGTAGGTACACAAGGGTGCTTGTGCATGACTTCGTGCTATGTATAATGGGTGGACATTAATGCGTATGTAAACGTGCAAGAAGGCTCATATTGGATGACGGGTGGCCGTCAATATGTATGAAGTTGAAAGAAATCTCGTCTTTGAGAGAGTTTGATATCTCATTCAGGTTTTGGGAGAGATACAGGGGTGAGAGATGGGTGCATCTCTATTGTGATTAGTATATACGTGCTTGCATGCTTGTATGTTGGGATATGTTTTTGAGGTCCTACCTTGAGATAGTTAGATATCTTATTTTATTTACTCAGGTGTACGAATAAAATTTTGTAAATGGATGCATATATATTGAGACAATATATCAAGAGACAAATTGTTGAGACTCGACCTCACGAGAAAGAATCAGTATTTCACCTACGTACCCAAGAATGCTTTGGATCAAAGCCTATGTAATTCGATCGTACACATGTTTCAACATGGTGTGTGTGCAATTGTAGGACTTGTCTTGGTAGGGGAGGACTAATATATGGAATATAAGAATGGGAGTGAACTCTAAGATGCCAAATATTGGAACATAACCTTATTGTAGAGGGGTGATTGAAAGTCGGAAGGTGTTGACCATCAAACTAGTTTAGAGGTGCAAAACTGGGAGGAGTTGGGCTAAGAAGCTGAGAGGTTATATAAAGGATGTAATTTCCTATTCCTGATAAACATAGCTAAACACTAGATTTTGGTATTGCGATTGACCAGAAGAAATCGGGGGAGTTAAGGACAGGGGATGTATGCATCCCTGGTAGATAATATGCCAATAGACGTATTATAAGCCTTGGAGTTTATATGTTTATCTCTGTACAAATCCAACATAGTTCCAACAAATGAGGTTGGATAATATATAAGGGTTTGTATTATAGATGGATGCCTCATTAAGGAATAATATGTCACGCGGCGTATTGTGAGGCTTAGGATTCACGAGTTTGACTCGATATAGCGCCTACGTACCTAAGGGATCTTAGGATCAAAGCCAACATTGTTCCAATAAATGGGATTGGATAATATATAGGGGTTGTATTTAAAATGGAGGCATCCCTAAGAAATAGTACACCGAGACACGTATGATGAGACGTGGTTTTCACGAGTTTGACTTGGTATAGTGCCTAAGTACCTAAGGGGACTTGGGATCAAATCCAACGTAGTTCCAATAAACAGGGTCATATTTATAGGTGTAGGCCATGGGATACCGAGTATACAAGGTATAAAAATGCGGTATTTATGGAGCCTGGTCTTTAATGTAGCACTTCCATTGTGCTTTATTGATATATTATGTTAAGAAAATATGTTGATCAAATACTAATGTTTGAAAAGTATTTGTGCGAAAACACTTATTTGGGGTGCCTCCGCCTTTACGGACTGAGTTCGCATGGAGAAGTGGTGAGAGTAGTTGGATTTTAAACTTTGGCCTATAAAGTTTTGGGTGACACAACTCAGGGGCACTTTCCTAAGAGCGTATTTTGAAAAGTATATTTCATGTTAATGAATTTTAATCATGGAATTTCATTATAATTTGTTTAAAAGATGATCATTCCAATAGGGTTCATAAGTAGATGTGATGGATACGATGCCAAGCTTTTGAAATATAAACTTTGTAAATTGCATATCTGATCCCCTAAACGGCATTCGAGCTAAAGAAGCTGAATAGGTATATATATATGTGGGGTGGGGGTATTGTCCAAAAATTTAGGCAGAGGTTCTTTACCCTCGTGGAGAAATGCGACTTTTTTCGGGGTGTGTGTCCCCTTTTTTGGTGTTACTCAGTGGGTAGATCTTCTTTAAGCAGTGATAAGTTTTGCAAAATTTTTACTGAGGTTCGAATCGATTTATTTCTCAAAGGTGATTTTTCAGAAGTACGAATATCTTTTGGGATTCCAAAGTTACTTTGCAGAAGTATGAGCCTTTCCCGAGGGAGAAATGACTTTTCTGAAGTACAAGATTCTTTGGGACTTTCAGAATGAGCTCGAGTATCTCGAACACTCGGGGAGAAGAAGTTGAAAAAATCGAATCGTGGTTGGGTTTTTGGACCCTTTGAAACGGTGGGTGGGCACCTCTATTTATAGAGGTGTAGAACCATTGATTAACCTATTAGGACCCTTTATTTTGATTGTAAGACACATCTAAGGCTGAGATGAGAATGTGTAATAATTACTTTCTGGGAAAGATAATCGATTGTTTATTTATGGGGAAATGGTTAACCAATCGGCTAACTATTTAGGTGACGGTTAATTGACCAATTAATTATCCCAGGGGGCTTCTTTATTTGTTGTTTTAATAGATTGTTTAATTTTTGGTTATTTGCACTTTGGCCCTATATACTTCGTTTCATGGTATTTTTGTCACCTTGGACTTAGTGTAGGTTATGAAAGTTTTTTTTTTCGCAGATTCTTATAGGCTTGTGCCCGGGGATTGTTTATGATGAGACGAGGCATCCTCGAACCTCGATTACAGATCGAGGTTTCCACAAACCAATTATTCTCTCTCTCTCTATCTCTCTCTCTCTCTCTCTCTCTATCTCTCTCTCTCTCTCTCGCTTGCTCGCTCTCTCTCTCTCTCTCACACACACACACACACAACCACTCTATTTCTTTCAGACACCTTGTACCTACCATTCATCTATATCTCTCTCTTATACACCATATACGCACCGTCCATCTCTCTCTCAATGACAACCAATGGGTTAAGACTAGATGTGAATGTTTTTACATCAAATATGGTATTTTTGTTTTTATTTTAGGTTTTTTCATTAATTCAGTTTTGAACATCATGGGTTTTTTCATTTTTAATCTGAGAATGGTTCAATGGTTCCATTTTTACTTTTGAGATTGGTAGATTTTGATAGTTACATTTTTCTTTACAGATTGGGATAAGTATATCAAGTTATAGATTGTTTTATTCTTTGTCTTTAATCATTTTTTATTTTTGAGTTTAGTCTTATGTTTTTAATAAATGTTGAAGTTGAAATAAGAAATAAGTTTAGAATTGTTAACACATTTTATATAGTTTTAGGATTCTTTAATTTTTTTTCTGTATTTTTTTAGGTTTTTGAAAAACAAATCCTCATAATCGTAAAAAAAAAAAAAAAATTTCTTACTCTTTAAAAGTTTTAAAATTCCACCAAAAAAATAAGGTTTAGATATTTTTTAAGATTGTATTTAAGTATTGACAAATGTTTTAAAAAAATTGTCATTTTCATAATTTTAACTATTTTTTAGACTTCTCAAGGTTTTCAATAACTTCAATATTGTTAAATCTTTTTCCAGTAAGATTTAGTGTTTCTAAATGTTTTGGTGTATCTTTTCTAATTTTTGGAGAAATAATCCAAATTTTTTGCAAAAAGAAATAACCATATTTATAAAAAAAAAAAAAAAAATTCCTATTTTTGCGTCATTTTCAATCTCTTTGAAAGTTTTTTGTATTATTTTCCATATTTCTTAAATCATTTTTTGGTAATTTGAATTTACAAATATATTTTTTGTAATTCCAATCTTTTATATTTTTATTCATAATTTCCATATTTTTCAATGTTTTTTCCCAATTTTTAATGTTTTTATATAATTATTCGAATTTCTAAATAACTTTTTTTTTCTATTTTCTAAATATTTAAATATTTTTTAATTTCCATTTTTTAAATATTTCTTGTATGTTCCATATTTTAAAAATAGTTTTTTATTATTTCACTAAATTTTCAAATGATTTTTCTTTAGTTTTCATAAATTTTAAAATGAATTTTTTGTTAGAATGAAATTTCCCTCATATATCGTGCACACTATGCCAAAAACTTGAAACGGTAACAACACGGGGGGTCACAATCCAAATTCATGACTGCTGATGTCTAAAAATGGATTAACTCCAATTTTATAATCACAGATAAAAATAAAAGAAGTAACTAAAACCATTCACGTAAGAGACAAAGATTTTAGAGTGGTTCAACTATAAAATAGCCTACTTCCATTGTTGTTGTTATTCATTAGTGTTTACAATAGCTCAGTATCGTGTGCATATGAGTGATTTCATTTGTCTCTCCAGCTGAGGGGATATCTTGTATTTATATTTGTGCAAAACCCTAGATGGGACGCCTTTATATTGCCAGGCGTCTACATCTGTGTACAATAAATGTGACTTTTGGAATGCAGTGCTGGTTAACATGCCATCCGAGTAACTGTTAGTATTTATGTTGGTTGTCCTTATGGAGGTGGTCAGCATTCTAGCCGACTACGTGTCTCTGGAGTTGATCATAGTGATTGGTCGTCCACCTAGGAGGAATGGTGTTTTTCTATCATTAGTCCACGTTGGTGGATAATTTTTCCATATAACAAAAGTCCCCAATGCTTCATGCTTGATGATTGATTGAAAGTATGGAGTATTTAGCTCATAAGTTGCTCGGTGTATTGTTTGATTTCTTGGTCGGCATCCGATTTCCCGTACTTGTAAAATTTTTTGCTCGCGTTGTTTGAGGATGGCATTTTTGTAAATAATTCAAACTTTTTTTGAACCTCCAAAGGATATAGTCATCTTTTAACGCTTCGAAAAACATGCAGCTGACATTTTCAGCATGGTTCGTCCAATTAATCATTTCCTTCCCATTTATCGAGGTAACCTATAAATAGGTACGAAGTTTCCCTCTTTCTTTTTACTTCAAATCCTCTAAACCTCAGCAATTTCTTTGTCTTCAAGATTTTTCTATGCGGCCATTTTCTGCCATTTTTCTTCAATTCTTATTGAATCCTTAAATCTCAACTCTTGTTGAATCCTTGTAAATTTTCTTTCCTTCTTTCTCTGTTTTATCATCTTTTCTTATTTTTCATCATGGTTCACATTTTTTAGGAAAACTCTTTAGATGAGTTTAGAGAAAAAAAGGTAAATTCCTTCTTGGGTAGATTTAGAGATACACAACGGTTCTAGTGACATTTATTCCCTTTCTGAGGGTCACTGGATCCCAAATTTATTTATAGCGGAGTGCGGTATCACCTTTCCACCCAATCCCCTTTTTCTTTAATTTTGCCAATACTTTGGTGTAGTTCCAGCTAGAGTAGCCCCCAATACTTGGAGGATAATAAATGGGATACATAGTATGAGCGAACTTTAAGGTACCCATATTGGAGTGTTGGATTTGATGTTCTGTAACAAATGGGTAACTGTTGGAGAGAGCACATACTACTTGAAAGCTACCACAACACCATATTAGGTGAATGGTCACGAACAAAGTCCCTGACCGGGAATGTGTGTCGCGGACAAGGGCCATGACCATTTAGGGCATAGCCATTTTCATCGGTCACAACCCAAATCCCTGACCAAATAAAGGGTCACGGACCTTGGGGGTCACGGAAGATGGTCACGGACTTCATTTGTGACCCATACACACAGCTGGCCAAGGCCTTTAGCCGTGACACATCCTTTAATTTATGCGAATGGTCATGACTCAAGTTCGTAGCCCATTCTTCGGAATGTGAAAATGGCCACAGCTATGTCACAGCTCACAGCTATGACCCACACTTTGACCTTACCAAAATAGTCACGTCCCTAGGTCGTGACCCTGTTTATGCGTGACAAAAAATAGAGATAGTCATGGAGTTTGGCCGTGACCATTTCTAAATATATTAAAAAATAAAAATTGGGCAGAATTTTATATGTTTTCTGGATATTCTAAAACCTACGTAATGTAAACCCCGCACGACCATAATGCTATCAATTAAATTATAAAAGCTCGCGTGATCACGGGACCCCGATTTGAGAGCACGACAATATTCTAAAAATTAGTATGTGCTCTCAAATCGGGGGTCTCGTGACCACACGATTAGTTCCTACAAATTACATGGGTCACATGTGAGGTGTTGGCGCCACTCACGGGACCGTTTGCGGGGTGTTTTGGGGTTTCTCCCTCTAACGGAATGTTTTCAAGACTAAGTGTAGATATTCAGAATATTGGTCCGTGCCTCTCAAACCGGGGGTCCCGTGATCACACGGTCGATTCCTATGTGTTACATTGGTCCCGTGCGAGGTGTGGGTGCCGCTCACAGGGCCGTTTAGGGGGTATTTCGGGGTTTCACCCTCTAATGACATGTTATCAAGCCTAAGTGTAGATATTCTGAAAATTGGTATGTGCCCTCAAATCGGGGGTCCCGTGACCACGCGATTGGTTCCTACGAGTTACATTGGTCCCGTGCGAGGTGTTGGCGCCGCTCACGGGGCCGTTTGGAGGGTGTTTCGAGATTTTACCATCTAATGACATGTTTATAAGCCTAAGTGTAGATATTCAAAAAATTCATCCCTCCTCTGAAATCGGGGGTCCCGTGACCATGTGGTCGGTTTCTACGAGTAACGTTGGTCCCGTGTGAGGTGTTGGTGCCGCTCAGAGGGTCGTTTGGGTGGTCATTTACGGGTTTTTCCATCTAACGGCATATTTTCAAACCTAGACCATGTGGTCGGTTCCTACGATTTACATTGGTCCTGTACAAGGTGTTGGTGCCGTTCACGAGCTCATTTGGTGGGTGTTTTGGGGTTTCACCATCTAATGGTGCCTCTCAAACAGGGGTTCCCGTGACCACATGATCGGCTCCTACGTGTTACATTGGCCCCGTGCGAGGTGTTAGGTCTATTCACGGGGCCGTTTGGGGGGTGTTTCGAGGTTTCTCCATCTAACAACATATTTCCAAGCCTAAGTGTAGATATTTTAAATATTGGTCCGTGCTCTCAAATCGGGGGTCCCCTGACCATGTGATCAGTTCTTAAGAGTTACGGTGGTCCCGTGCTAGGTGTTGGCATCTCTCACGGGGACGTTTGGAGGGTGTTTCGGGGTTTCGCCATCTAATGACATATTTTCAAGCCTAAGTGTATATATTCTGAAAATTGGTCCGTGCTCTCAAACCGGTGGTCCCGTGACCACGCAATCGGTTCTTACGTGTTACATTGGTCCCGTACGAGGTGTTATGCTCACGGGGCTGTTTGGGGGGTGTTTCGGGATTTCTCCATCTAACAGTATATTTTCAAACCTAAGTGTAGATATTCTGAAAATTGGTTGGTGCTCTCAAATCGGGGGTCCCATGACTACGCGATCGGTTCCTACGATTTACATTGGTCCCGTACAAGGTGTTGGTGCCATTCACGGGGCCGTTTGGTGGGTGTTTCGGGGTTTCGCCATCTAATGGCATCTTTTCAAGCCTAAGTCTAGATATTGTGAAAATTGGTCTGTGCTCTCAAACTGGGGGTCTCGTGACCACGTGATCGGTTCCTACGAGTTACATTGGTCCCGTGCGAGGTGCTAGCACCGCTCATGGGGCCGTTTGGGCGGTGTTTTGGGGTTTCCCCCTCTAACGGCATGTTTTCAGGCCTAAGTCTAGATATTCTAAAAATTGGTTCGTGCTCTTAAACTGGGGGTCTCGTGACCCCGCGGTTTTTTCCTACGTGTTACATTGGTACCGTGTGAGGTGTTAGCGCCGCTCACAGGGCCATTTGGGAGGGTGTTTCAGGGTTTCGCCCTCTAACAACATGTTTTGAAGCCTAAGTGTAGACATTCTAAAAATCGGCACATGCTCTTAAATCGGGGGTCCCGTGACCACGCGGTCGGTTCTTATGACTTACATTAGTCTCGTGCGAGGTGTTACCACCGCTCACGGGGCCGTTTGGGGGGTGTTTCAGGGTTTTTCCATCTAACAACACGTTTTCAAGCCTAAGTGTAAATATTCTAAAAATTAGTTTGTGCTCTCAAATCGGGGGTCCCATGCGATCGGTTCCTAAGAAGTACGGTGGTCCCGTGCTAGGTGTTGGCACCACTCACGGGGCCGTTTGGGGGGTGTTTTGGGGTTTCACCATCTAACAACATATTTTTAACCCTAAGGGTAGATATTCAAAAAATTTGTCTGTGCTCTCAAACCAGTGGTCTCGTGACCACGCGGTCAGTTCCAACGTGTTACATGTGTCCCGTGTGAGGTGTTAGTGCCACTCACGGGGCCGTTTGGGGGGTGGTTGGGGGTTTTGCCTTCCAACGTCATGTTTTTAAGACTCCGTGTAGATATTCTGAAAATTAGTTTGTGCTATCAAATTGGGGGGTCCCTTGATCACGCGGTCGGTTCCTATGAGTTACATTGGTCCCGTGCGAGGTGTTGACGTCACTCACGGGGCCATTTGGACGATTAAAATCGAGGGTTCCATGACCACGCGGTCGGTTCCTACAAGTTACATTAGTCCCGTACGAGGTGTTGGCACCACTCATGGGGCCTTTGTGGGTGTTTCGGGGTTTCGGCATCTAACAGTATGTTTTTAAGCCTAAGTGTAGATATTCTCAAAATTGATCCATTCTCTCAAATCGGGGGTCCCGTGACGACCCGGTCAGCAAATCTGCCTTTTCACAGGGACGTGCGAGATGTTGGCGCCGCTTACGGGGCCGTTTTGTATGGTGTTTTGGGGTTTCGCCATCTAACGACATGTTTGGCAAGCAAATCTGCCTTTTCTTTCCTTGCCAATTTCAGTGTGTTGTAGAGCTCTTTGAAATTATTCTGAAAGGAGTCTCAGATAATATGATGCATTTTCCCATTTGGAGTTTGATAAGAGTATTCTAGATACGACTCCTCTAAAGGCATGTTTGGTGGATCTTGATGAAGGCCACACTCCCCGTAATGAGAGGTCATGTCAGTACGGGGAGTGTGACTTTCATCAAGATCCACCAATCTAGGACACTCCAATAGAGGGGTTGTATTTGGAATACTATATCAAACTCCAAATGAGAAAGTGCATCATATTATCTAGGACTCCATTCCAAAATAATTTCAATGAGCTATATAACACGCTTCATTTGGTAAGGCCACAAAAGGCAATTTTTTTGCCAAACATGCCTTTAGAGGGCGAAAAACCAAAGCACCCCCCAAACGGCCCCGCGAGAGGCTTAAACACCTCGTACGGGACCAATGTAACTCGCAAGAGAGGCATAAACCCTCGGTTTGAGAATATGATGATAATTTGAAAATACATAGACTCAGGCTTAAAAACATACTATCCGACAATAAGCCAACAACCGATAATTATTCCATACTCCTTCTAACATAGTATCCAACAACAAGCCAACAACCAATAATTATCCAAAAGCCAAACAAAACAAAACCAGTAACGATCCCATACTCCTTCTAACATACTATCCAACAACAAGCCAACAACCAATAATTATTCAATAGCCAAACCAAACAAAACCAATAATTATCTCGTACTCCTTCTATCATCTAAAAGATTTAAAAGATAATGCATATTAATTATATAACTACTTCAGTTAAAGTAAAGAGTACCCGATTCTTGCGATCCAAGAAGGCCATTAAATAGAGTTTTCTTAATGTGTGATTAAACAAAATTAATCCTGGAGCCCCCAACGTATTCTTTTACATGTACATTTGTTGATTAGTTTCTTTAATACGATCTTTATAAAATCAAGCTAATTTAACTTCATTTTATGAACACTGCATTAATGAAACTGATCAACAAATGTATATGTACAAGAATACGTGGAAATTGAGCTGGGTCAATTTGATCCAATCATAAACTCAAATAACTTTATTATCTAATGGAGGATCTTATGAAAGTAACTAAACATTGGACTGAACATAACATATTATCGAAAGTTAACTTACATAAATCATATTAAACATTCATAAAAGTAACTAAACATTAATACATCAAAGTAAAGCGCTAATACAATGTCAATGTCATAATATGATACAAATAAGATTGACAAAGATAATATAATATTTTGACACTCAATCTCCCTCTAAATCAACTAAAAGATCCTTCAAATTAGGGTGTCATTGAGAGCTGACTGGAACTCTTTTGGAGCCTTTAATGCATCCACTTGAGTAGTCATACCCTTTGGTGCATGCACAATGATAAACCAATTACAATCATTTATGCACTTCGAGTAGAATACCTTCTTTACGTTAATCCAAACATAAATGCATAAAAAATACAAAATCAAAACATATACATACAAAACATATAAAAAGTTATTCAATCACATGAATTACGAAATTACAATGAGTCTCTTGAATCAAAACAATGTACATTGACCTATTGTAATCGATCGAAAATAGAAAAACCAACTACTGATAAAGATAAACTTACAAATGATAGAGCCAAGTGATACAGGTAGAATCGATTAAGAACACTGTAATCGATTATTGGACAGACGAAAAAAGCATCAATTTATGTTATTTTTCGATTTTGGAGAATAGTAGTTAGTTGCAGAGAAACCTCTAATAGCCGATTAGGTTTATGATTTTTTAAATTGGCAGTATTTATATGTTGGACCTAATCGTTTAAAATTTGTTTCACCGATTTTTTGTCCAAAATGTTTAGTCAAAGGACTGGACCGTAAAAACCTATAATTTTAAAAACATGCTTACTCTCAACGAGAGATTTGTACCTTTTGATGAGGCTGATATCTCATAGTATTCACTATAGAATGATAGTTATAAATAGAATGTCCTATATAAGCACCATAATCGCGAAAAACTGAAATGTTCACTGACTCTATTTTCGTAGGATGAGAAACATCCTCTCTCTCAATGACTACAATTTTTGGAACTTTATAGTAAAAATCAATTTCAATCAAAACCCCAACATAGAGATCGATTTTTTTTATCAAGAGTTGATGGATCCATTTTAATAGGCAAACTAAAACCTCTATATATTTTTTATAGTTCTAAAAAAAGCGGGGCGTAATCAAGGCGTGAAGGCCAAACCTTAAGCCTTAGAAGTCTAAGCGGAGCGTAAAACGACGTGAAAAGGCATTTAGGACTTTTAAAATATATTTTAATATTTTTTAACCATAACAAGACTATTAAAAATATTAAAATTGTACATACCATAAAAATATGTCTGAAAATTTACAAATTAAAATTCTATTGATTGTTCAGGACGAGATAATGGTCCGGTTTGTAAAAAAAATCTTTAAAAGGTGATATCATTTCACTAAAGAATTGTTGTTGTTTTTTTTAAAAGTGCGCCTTAAGGCTTTAACCAAGAATAAGGAGTAAAAGTCTTAAGGCGGGGTGTTTCTCCCAAGCCTCGAGCCTAGGCGCGCCTTTTAGAATACTAATATTTTTTAAATTAATCTAGGATGCCAAAAATCATCTGGTAAATCTAAAAGTGTCAACCATACATGAGATGTAGAAGAATCCTTTGAGACAAGTTGAAACTATTATACATACGGATCTCTGTGTTGAAAAGTGTTCTATTATCATGCACATTTATGGCCTTGTACTTTTCACAATTTTATGAGTTCTTTAGGATCAGTATTAGTTCCTCGAACGTGGCCATACATTTGACACTCACAGAGGTAAATGAACTTTAGTGATTCTGTGAGCATTAGGAACATAGGAATTGAACTTTATATATAAGTTCCTAGTATTCCACAACTATCATTTAACTTATTAGTACCACATTGAAATTTGTTTATATCTTTAAGATATAAGTTGGGTTCTTATAAAATATTCCTGATTTATTTTAGGATAAATTACTCTTAGGTCCCTCATAAACAAATTTTAAACACTAAAGGAATTTTGACAAATTTTAAACACTTAGGTCCATTAATTCTCTTCTTGTAGAAGTCCACGCTAGTGGCATAACAAGTGGACCTAATAGTAAATTGCTCTTCAATGTTTAAAAATTGTTACCAAGGGACCTAATTATAAATTGACCTTTATTTTATAGACCTTAGTTCCATTCGTTTAGAGATGATATTTATCATCTCTCTAGTAAGACCTTTAGTTAGAGGATTTTCTAAATTCTTATCTGTTTGATTGTAACTACTCATTCCTTGTGCAATTGACTCAAAATTTGATGTCTTAGTCTAATGTGTCTTGATTTCCCATTATAGGTTTTACTTGAAAGCCTATATAGTGTATCCTAGTTATTACAATTAACCATTAAAGCATAGATGTCTTTTTTCATAAAATAATATCAAATAATAAGTTTCTAAGTCATTCTGCTTCTTTAAATGCATCTATTAGGGCTATAAATTCAGATTTTATTGTTGAATTAGATATACACATTTATTTCTTGGATCCCCTAGAAATAATCACTCCTCCTAAAGAAAATATCCAATCAATAATAGACTTGGATTTTAATTCAAGGTTAATTAAACTAGAATCCCTATATCATTCTAATACAAATAGATATACTACATAATATAACCCATAATCCATAATCCTCTTCAAGTATATAAGCATTCTAAAAACTGTATTCCAATGTTTTTGTCCCGGGTTACTGATAAATCTACATAGAACCCCTACTCCGTAGGAAATTTTTGGTCTAGTGCAATGCATGACAGAAATAAGATTTCCAATAACACTGACATTTTTAGGCTGATCTATAGTGCACCCAATATTTTTCGTTAATTTGATACTAGGATCCATTAGCGTGCTCATTGGATCATGCTCAAAATGATTATGTCTCTTAATAACCTTTTCTATAGAGTGAGATTGAGATAATACTAATGTATTATCTTTTCTCATTATTTTGATTCCTAAAATCACACCAGTTATCATAAAAATCATTCTTATCAAAGATTAATGATAGAAACTTTTTAGTTTCCTCCATGTATTTGAGACTTGGCCCAAATATAAGTATGTCATTCACATATAACAAAACAAACCAACACCATTTTCAAAATTTCAATAAATAAATTTATCGGCACTAATTACTATAAAACCAGGGGATATTATTATCTTATCAAAATTTTCATGCCATTGCATAGGATCTTGTTTAATACTGTAGATAGATTTGACTAATTTACACACTTTCTTTTCTAGGCAGGCAAAAAAAACCTTCAGGTTATTTCATATAAATATCGTCTTCTGAATCACCATTTAGAAAATCGTTTTTACATCTATATGATGAATAACTAAATTTTGAATAAAAGTAAGAGATATTAAAAGACTAATGTAAATGATACATGCAACGGTGCATAATTATCAAAATAATCAATTCCATATTTCTATTTATAACCTTTATCAACCAATCTCGCTTTGAATTTATTAATTAGACCATCGGGATTTAATTTTCTTTTAAATATCCATTTGCACCCAATTAGTTTTGCTCCAGGCGAAACATTTGTAATAACCAGTTTAATTTGACAAAATTGAGTTCAGTTCATCATTGATTTCTTCTTTCCAGATGACAATATGGATTGATGTTACCTCTTAATGAAAGGTAGTCAGTTCATCTTCCACATTAAGAACAAATTTGATTATATTCTTAGTTTCATTCACATCTCCCTTAACAAGATAAATTACAAATTAGGTCCTAATGTCTTTTTAATTATTTATTTCTTATTCCTCCTTGGTTCAACATCATCCGTTGATTCCAAATGAGATATTGATTTTGAAGGAACATTATAAGGTGAGGCGTTAGTGGTCGAATTATTCTTTTCCAACAAATGACTTGACTTTGTTAGATGTTCAAATAATTGTGCATATACCGGCTGAATAATTTCTTAAGTTTAAAGGTTCAGAATTCTATAAGTCATCCTATTATTAGAGTATCCACTAAAACGCATTTGTAAGCCTTATTTCCTAACACAGAACTCTTAGGTTCAAGTTTTCTTACATAAGTATGACATCCCCAAACTTTGAGACGTTTAAGATTAGGCTTACGATCAAATATAATTTATAAGATGTAAAATCCTTATTTTTTTAATGGAACTACATTTAGAATATAACATACAGATAAAACGGCGTCACCCCATATAGACAGAGACAATACAAAACTGATTAGCATTGCATTTATCATTTCAACCAAAGTACTATTTTTTTTTTAGTTGTTCCATTTTGTTACGGCGTGTATAATACCATAACTTGATGGATTATTCCATGAGTATTACAAATTTTGATAAACTCATTTAAGTAGTATTCACCACTTTTATCGGAATATAGACCTTTTGATTTTCCAATGTTGTTAAGTTTCAATTTCTGCTTTAAAAATAAAAAATTTCTCGAATATTTCATTCTTGCTCTTTAGTAAATATGTATATGAATATTTAGAATAATCATTAAGAAAAATTAAGAAATATTTATTTCCTCCATGATTGACCTTATTCTTCATATCACATACATCACTATGTATAAGATCACGCATTTAATATATCCTCTTAACATATTTAAATGAATTTCTAGTTATCTTTGATTGAGCATAATTTTACATTTATCATAGTGGTGAATTTTACAATCGAAAATTAATCATATATTAATTATATATTTAATATTTCTATAACTAACATGACCTAATATACTATGCCGCAAAGAAATAAAATCCACCAAATAAGCAGAAATAATATGTTTCATTATATTAAATATGATCATGTAGTTACAATAGTATCATTTGCCAATAAATTGACTATTATTAGATAATGCATACGTATCCGACTCATACAATAGTTTGAAACCTCTCTTATTGAGAAGGTCTCCAGAGATAAGATTTTTACACAAGTCCAATACATGAACTACGTCAATTAAAGTAAGAATCTTCACAGACATCAATTTGAATTCTCTTATGCCCTTTCTAATTACTTTGGTGTGGATGTTATTATGAATTGTTTCTAAGCAGAAGGATTTTTTAAGCAATCACCCCCACTTAAAATTCACCTTGAATATTTATTCCATCTTACTTAAGATCACTAACTATATATTGGAGTTCATGGGCTTGTGCAATAAAAAAAATTATCATTAGAGATTGTATAATTCATATAGTTAGAAATAAGAAACTTACGATTACTCGCTTCCTCATTTTGATAATTATTTTCCAAATCCTTCTATAACTCTTTTGCCGTAGGAATTATTCGATATGAACTATATACTTATTGAGATAACACATTGGACCATGAGAATATTTCCTAAAACCTTCTATCGTCAAAATGATCAAGTCAAATCAAATCTTGACTCATAACTTGGATAGATTGTGCCACCGTTCGTTCCATTTTTCATAAGATTATTAACTAAAACTTTTGGAAATTAATAAACGAAATATAAAAAATATTGAATTCAAGTTACTACAGGCATATTCTTGGAGCGTTATCCTTTAGGCAATATTATTCTATTATGGTCTAATAACGCAAGTACACAATGAAGTTTGTTATAAAAATTACTTTTAAGATACAATGCAATTGTGTCGCTTGTTTAATGCAAATTATGTACGATTTGAGTAAACCAATAAAAATATGAAATGTGACCTTGATAATTCCAAAGGATAGAGGTCACATAGAAGAGAACATAATAATTTTCAGTGTCCAAAACAGGGACCTGAAACTATTTTATAGTCATTTTAGTGATTGTTCATGAACAATCACAATTTCGTTTACTAGATAAGAGTTTTATTAATATTAATGAATTAATGTGTTCAATTAGGTTTGTTAATGGGGAATATATAATGCCAAACATTTAAAGTCTCTACACCAAAATGGAAGATTTGTGAGTGCTTCTAGCAGTCACAAATGTCCTTTATAACTGATATTTACTATCATAATTTAGGGGGTGACAAAAGAAAAATTATAACTCCTAACAGCAGTCACAAATTTTTACAACCCCTATGGGGTTATGACTGGTGATCCCAATTTATAACTGCTGTCAGCAGTTACGAATCTGATATTTATAATTGCTCTCAGCAGTTATGAATCTCGTATTTATAACTATTAACAACAATTACAAATCTTATATTTGTGACTGCTATTAGCAGTTACAAAATTGATAGTACTGACATATTTGTGACTGCTATTAGCAGTTACAAAAGTTGAATTTGTTAAATGTGGTAAGAGTTGTTACAAACATCTTTACATTTTCACAAAATGATGAAATAATGAAAGTAGA
Organism: Sambucus nigra; assembly: GCA_949130495.1. NCBI lineage: Eukaryota > Viridiplantae > Streptophyta > Magnoliopsida > Dipsacales > Adoxaceae > Sambucus > Sambucus nigra. The sequence continues at coordinate 20,153,893 of OX422219.1, read as the reverse complement.
AAAAATATCATGATAACAAGTCTAAAAAATTTGACAACATTTCATTTATATTTTTGATATTCCAAATATTCAGTACACATAAAACTTGTTTAAACTTAATTCAACATCAAACAACCCCTTCGTGGGCGCCAAGTACAAAATGAACATAGAATAAAAAAATAAACTAAAAAATGGGCTTCGAGTGGAGATATTGTTGAAGTGACATCCTCCCTCGTGTACTCGGAGTACGCATTTTGAGCAAGTTCAATGGACTCAAATTTTTTGAATACGACGCCTCGGTATCTATTGACTTGTACTTGTGTTGCTTGCCACGGAGTGTAAACACCTGGATTTAGGCCTTCGATACTATTTATATCGGGTATGCCATGTGTATGCCTGCAAACAATAAAATATAATTGAATTCAAAATGAGATAACCAAATGAGATAATTAAGACTGTTATACTACATAATAAAGAAAACCAAATGAGATAATTAAGACAACGTGTGAGACAATTAAGATAAGAAAATTCTTTGAAAACAAGAAAATTCACAAATTGCAAATCATGCACGTTGTTGATAAACTAATGTACATACAAACTTAAAAATATTACAAGTCGTTAGAAGTTCACAGACCCAAAAAAAATGGACAAAATTTCCTCTATTTTCTGGACATTCTAAAACCTACTAATATAAAACCTGCATAATATGAAGGAGGCACGGCCACAAAATATAACAATAAACTTACAAAAGCCCGCACGGCTATAAAAGTTTACAATAAAACTACAAAAGTCCGCACGGCCATAACACAAAAAAAAATTATATATAAGAGTTGCAATTAGTATCATCATATTCTCAAATCGAGCGGCCCGTGACTACACGGTTAGTTCCTACAAGTTACATTGATCCCGTGCGAGGTGTTCGTGCCTCTTACGGGGCCGTTTGGCGGTTGGTTTAGGTTTTCACCCTCACACGGCTTGTTTTTAAGCCTAATCTAAATATTTCCAAATTATCGTCATATTCTCAAATCGGGAGACCCACGACTACGCGGTCAGTTTCTACAAGTTACATTGGTCCCGTGTGAGGTGTTCGTGCCTCTTACGAGGCCGTTTGGCTGCTGGTTTGGGTTTTCACCCTCACACGGCTTGTTTTTAAGCCTAATCTAGATATTTTCAAATTATCATCATATTCTCAAACCGAGAGACCCGTGACTACACGGTTAGTTCCTATAAGTTACATTGGTCCCGTGCGAGGTGTTCGTGCCTCTGACGGGGCCGTTTGGGAGCTGGTTTGGGTTTTCACCCTTTAACGGCTTATTCTTAAGCCTAAACTAAATACTTTTAAATTATCGTTATAATCTCAAACCGGGAAATGCGTGACTACACGGTCAGTTCCTACAAGTTACATTGGTCCCGTACGAGGTGTTCGTGCCTCTTACGAGACCGTTCGGAGGCTGATTTGGGTTTTCACCCTTGAACGACTTATTTTTAAGCCTAATCTAGATATTTTCAATTTATTGTCATATTCTCAAATCGAGAGACCCGCAACTACGTGATCAATTCTTACGACTTACATTGGTCCATTACGAGGTGTTCGTGCCTCTTACGGGACCGTTTGGGAGCATGTTAAATGTAATTAAAGAAGAAACGTATAAATCATCATCATTATGAAAAAAAATTAAAATATAAAGTAAGGTGCTTAAGATATGCATGTTAAATATAGTTGATTTGCCAAATATTATGGTAAATTGTCCTCATTTAGTATCCTTGTGTTATTTTATTGTATACTTTGTTCTTTTATAGAATTCAGAGGAAGGTAATATGATATCAACTACCTAAATCTGTGACCCTGATCTCGTATGTAGATTATTAATAGTTTCCCCACCCTTGCCATTAAACCAACCTACAATGGAAAAACATTTCAAGTGAGAAATGATAGTTATAAAGTTTTTGCACAGAATCCACCTAAACTAGTTCTAATGCAAAAATCTCCCTAAACTATGCATTTTGTTCAAAGACCCTTCTAGGAACTTTATAGGAGCGTTTTCAGTGACGGGGGGTTTCACAAAAAAATTCAAAGTCCAAGAGAGTATCTTTCAGAAAGTGCATAATTAATTTTTTTATTTCATTGCACTCGGCCATTCTTTGGCCAATATGGATTATGAACATAACTTGTTTTCCATTAAACTCAAACCAAACAAGTGGAATCAATTAACTGACTTTTTAAAGTAGAAAGTGGAGAAGAAGTTGCAGCAGGTACCTAACCGTCAGGACTATAGCAAGCAGTTGTAATCATTTCATGAAGATTGCTCCAATCCACTACCTGCCGATTAGGTATGCTCCAAAGTCTAACGTTTGCATCGAGTGAGACATTGATGAAGTAATCATCATCAATTGGATTGAATTGTATTCAAGTTACTACCAAAACATACACACCTCATAAGAAAAGTAGGTTCAATAAAGATTATTATGAAAATTTATCATACAAAGACCTATTAATCTATTTGATATTATAACATTTATTGGCATCTCACCGTAGTCATTGTGTGAAAACAGATTTAAACATAAAAAATTTGTAATAACAAGGTCTTAACATGAAATAAGTGCCATGAGATGGCTACTTCTTAATAGGATAATGATAACTTGCATTCTGATCTAGTGAAGAATCAAAATTCTTGGAAGGTAGTCTGGATTGCACATCAACTGAGTATTTACAATTTCTTAAGTCTATCTGTTAACAGAAACTAGATTTCGGGGTGGGGGTGGGATGGGGGGTGGTTTACCTGAGATCTTGACCAAGAAAGGTCCAAAAATAATCCAAGTGACATTTAAAAGATCACACTGTTTTTTTAGAAAGCCCAAACACAGTTTCTGTCACTTGTACATAACTAGGAATTGGATTTACCTTCTTTAGGTTAGAATTCTTCCCTTTTTCCACCTTTCTGATAACATAAGTGCAACCTCAGCTATAGGATACCAATCCAAAACACTGCAAGTTATAGGGTAAAGGGGTGTTGAAGAAACATAATTCAAATCACCTGGTATTTTCGTTGACATAACTTCACATCAGCAAAGATAATATCCCACATGAGAAGCCCAAATATAGTTAACCAAATTCCACTCTCTGAATGAACACCCTGCCAACTACCTCCTTATCCGACATAATATTGTAGAGCTAGTTGTTCTACTCCACATTGTTCTCCATCTTCACCATAAAACATGTTCTTCGTCCCTGTCTTGCAGTTCAATGGTCTCCCTTGAACATGAACCTATCTTGTCAATAGTAAAGGAAAATTTCTTAAGCCATATCTATTAAAGTACAACTTTGAGTGTTAAGTAACCTAAATTAACATTAAATAGGTATGATTTATTACTTGAAAATTTAATCACTTGATTGTCGAAATCAATATAAAGAAATTTATGTTATTACCTCAGTAATCTTCCTCTTGATAGACCATGAATAACCAGGAGTTCTCTAGCGTCTTGGACGTTTTCCCAAGCGCAGGACCCGCCTTTGCAATGATATTCTTAAACCTGTACAAACCCATGGATCTAGTAACCCATCTTCAGCAACTGAAAGACTTTCATTGAGACGACCCATGTGTTCCAAATCAACTGAGAGCCTTAAAGTCCAATATCCTCTTCTTCTATCATAGGTAAACTAAGGAGCTAGCGCTTGAGAAAATTAATTGCATCAGCATACCTGAGTAGCATTAACAAGTTCATTCACATAAATTAATGGTACATCTGGTTGCAAACAAAAGAAAGACATTGTATTACTACAAGGCAAATTCAAGTTGATCCCTACAATCTGCTTCCTCATTGAACGTTTCCTAATGACACCACACATAACTTCTTAGAGATACTTAAGAATAGCAGGTACACAATCAAACTCATAATAAATCAGCAGTACATAATGTTCATACTAGGAATTACAGTATTATACAGATGTCATTTTTAACTTGGTATTATAGTAATTCCTAGTTAATGTTTAATTCACCATGAGTAATTACAGCAGTACATAATTATACATTAACTAGGAATTACAACAGTACATAATTACAGCAGTATGGAATTACAGTAGATTTATGGTGTACTGCTGTAATATTCATAAGAATTAATAAGTTAAAAATAATCAAAGCATTTAACAAAAGAACCAAACTTTCTGAGATGGGGATGACTAGAAATCAAACTAAAATCGTAAAATAATCAAAGCATCAAGAAACCCACTAAAACTATGTAATAAACAAAAGATCAAATATTAATACAACAACTCTCCTCTTTTTTGTGTTACTATTACACACACACACACACACTAGTAAACGACCTTCTATATTCTGTACATGCATTACATGTGTACACACACACCGATGCACCCAAATGATGGTTTGGCTTTAAGAATTAATTTGTTGATTATCAGAGGATGGTTTGGCTCTAAATTTATCTCATTTTCTGACTTACATAGCATAACATCCATTGATTCCTAAGGTATCCTTCAAATTGATAAATGCGTGAATCTTTAGACGTCATTAATTCTTAGAGACTTGAACATCTACAATATCCTTCAATTCTAGCTAATCTTTAGTTTGCAGGTCTGATCTCAATCTCTTCTAGCAAAAAATTGAATATTAGGAATTAGAGAAAAATCGTTCAAAGATATTCTCAAGAAGAATTAGCAGTCACAGCTATGCTATATAAGTGTGTTATATAACTGTTACATAACATAACATATAACAGTTATATAACACTGTTATATAACATTTGTGTTATATAATTGTTATAACAGTTATATAACAGTGTTATATAACTGTTATGTTATACACATAATAGTTACTGTTATATAACAAAAAAATTGTTCCAATCCAGTACCCAAAGGGAGTGATTCTATAAAAAAAATTATCGATGTCTCAGAACTATATACAACAATCGGATTAAACAAAATGACCACTTGATGGAAAGGTTGTAAAATTAAGATCGTTGATCAGCAACCCAAGCTTACCTAGACTATTTATTTGTTAACACATCATAGCAGTGCACATCAGCTGTGGCTCCTGCTAACCCTATGATCAAATATAGCCTAACGGATTATAAAATAGTTTTCAAAAGGAAACATTTCCAATACACAAAAACTCTAAGCAATACCATCATTCATTTAAAAGGTTTCCTCCATAAGGTTTAGCATGATATCAGAAGGGGACAAATGTTTCAAACACTTCTTGAATAGACAAGAGGAGTGCATGCATATGGAATTTAAACAAGTGCTATTTGGTTCGCACTTCTATGGTTTCTTGGAATCCCGAATTATTTAATTCATACATGAAGTCTCCTAATTTATGCTAAGAGCTAAAATATCAAATTGTCGATTCATCTCCTAATGTTATACAACACCACAGGTACCTCACACTAAAATGTCCATCCAACTCTAAGAGGGGGTTTGTTTTCACCACTTTATGCTAAATTAAGTTATGTTGAGGTAATATTTAGTATTTTTTTTAGCTCTTAATGATGAAAAGTATTTCAATTTCAGAATTTGGAGTCGAGTTCCCCATTGAATGCTGATGCCATATTTGCTAAAGGGCACTCATATAAAATAGGGACCTCACACTTAAAAGTCCATCCAACACTAAATCATTTTTATTCGCTGACAAGTCAAAAATGGTTAGTGTTTGAAGTCCACTAACTATTAAAACACAAGCGTATATATATATATATATATATATATATATATATATATATATATATGTGTGTGTGTGTGTGTGTGTGTGTGTGTGTGTGTGTGCACGCGCATATTAGTGAGTTTGATCCATGAGAAGAACCAGAAGAACCCAAATTCATGAGCAATAATCTCTGAAGAAAAATTCGAAACCCTAATCTCTATTAAACCAGAATAAAAATATAGATCTAACAAGAAATTAAATAAATGACCTTGAGTTTATTAACACCATAAACAATATGCAGATCTACCATTAAAAATATATAAAGATAAAGAGAATGAAGATAGAGAGAGATACCGTGAAAACCATTTGGGTGAGTTTGTAAACACCATCGTCGCAAGGTGTCGGTTGAGTAACTAGAGGTTAAAGATAAAAAAACATTCTTTTTCCTTCCAAAAGCCCTAAATTAATTCCGTGAAAACCATTCTTTTTCCTTCCAATTTTTTGGTGAGAGGGGGAGAGAAAGAGTTTTCAATAGGAGGGAAAATTATTTTTTTGGTGGGAGAATCTAAGAGGAGAGAGAGAGAGGGGAAGGAGGGAAATTAATTTACGGTTACAAAATTGTGACCGCTAGTACCAGTTACGAATTTGTGACCGCTCGTAGCACTCATAAATTAAGTCAAATGCCAAAATTTATGACTCCCCTTAGCGGTTATAAATTTGTGACTCCCAGTAACAGTTACAAATTAAGCCTAATGCTAAAATTTGTGACTACTAGTGGCGGTTACAAATTTGTGACTGCTCATAACAGTTACAAATTAAGCCTAATGCTAACATTTGTAACTCCTCGTGGAAGTTACAAATTTGTGACTGCTCCTAGCAGTCACAAATTAATCATATGATAAAATTTATCACTGCTAATGGCAGTTACAAATAATTTTTCATTGGTCAAAATTTTTATCACTCGTAATGGTAGTTACAAATAATTTTATTACTGCTCCCGACAGTGCCAAAGTTTGTCACCCCCATTAGCAGTTATAAGCAGGCAGTCACAAAATCAGTATTTTGGTGTAGAGAGTTATTAGGGTTAAGTACAATTACCTCTAAACTTTATCCTAATTTTCATTTCACCACCCAAATATTTATTTTGTTCATTTAACCCCTTGAACTTATAAAACGGCTTGAAGTAACCCCCTCACAATAACAACACTAGATTTTTGAATGAAAAATGATACAACACCCATTTTATTTTTTTAAAAGGGTATTTTTATATTTTAATACTTAGGGATAAAAGCCTCGTTTTTTTTTCTCTCTTTTCTCTTTTTCTTTTTCTTTTTCATTCTCTTTATCTTTCCGTGTTTCTCATTCCTCTCATAGTATCCATGGACATCCATAATTGCACCTCTCTTTATCTCTCTCACGCGCATCTCTTCATCACACACACACACCGGCTTGTGGTTGAAGAAGAAGGTGGATTTGAAGAATAAGGTATTGAATTTCTTTTTTTTTTTGTTTATTCAAATCTAATATTTGATTTGCAATGTGCTTATGGGGTTGTTGAAGAAAAAATAAATTTTTGAAATGTGTTTGTTCAAACAATATATTTCTTAAAATGGATTTGTTGAAGAAGAGGAAGATGGAATTTGAAATTTGGAAATGGGCTTGTTGGAGAAGAATGTGTGCTTGTGAAATGGGTTTGCTGAAGAAGAAAAATGTGAAATTTGATATTTTTGAAATGAGTTTATTGAAGAAGAAGGTGGGTACTTCGATTTTTTTCTATTTCTTTTAGATTTTTTATTAGTATTTTTTGGGTTTATTTTCAATATTTTCTGTAATTTTTTTCTTTTTTCCAATTTTTTATGTATTTTATTTGTATTATCTGTAATTAAGTTTTTCCCAGATTTTTCACTTTTTCAATATCATTAAGCAATTTTAAATATATTTTCTTATAATTCCATATTTTTTAAAGTCTTTTTCAATTTTTTTAGATTTTTAAAAAAGTTTTTTAGTTTTATTCAAACTTTTTAAATGCTTTTTCTGTTATTCTATAATTTTTAAAAGTTTTTTTTCCAGTTTTTTCCTTATTTTCTAGTCTTTTTCCAGTTTTGTGGTATTTTTTTTATTTTTAGATTTTAAAAATGAATATTTTTTTATTTTTTTATCGTAATTTCTAGCATATTTTTTGTAATTTCCAGATTTTATATTTTTCAAAATTTTAAAATATTTTTCTGTAATTATAAGATTTTGTAAATGATTTTCTGTTGTCTTACTTGTAATTTTTAGTTTTTAATATATTTTATATTGACTTGGACCAATATGCCTAATGTGCTAGGCACTTGGCGAGTTTACATTCAATATTTAACACCGTTAACGTTTTGAGGTTACTTTAAGTGGTTGTAGAAGTTTAGGAGTTGCAGTACAAAAAATAAAAGTTCGGGTGGTGAAATCAAGTTCAGAGGTAAACGTAATTAACATAAATTATTAATTATAATGATGGATCGTCTAATCAAGACATGACCCATTATATACCGAGTTGGATTTGCATAATATTATTCTAGGCGATAAAAAAATGTCTATTTATACACGAATAAAAACTAACCAAACACCAGCCCATTAGTTTCTAGGCCTAATCAAACAATGCTACATTCGCATGAGATCAAAATCAAATTAACTTTATTGGAGTCCCTCACCCTCATTGTTTAAATTGCATGTTTAGGGTCCGCTTGGTTCGGGGTGAAATACTTTTAACTGAGTAAAAAGGTAAAATATTCTCACATATTTAAAATTAAATTTTTGTTTGATTGACATTTTGAATAAGTGCACACCTTATAATTATGAAACATTAAACGAAAATAAAGAAGGACATTCATTTCACCATACTACTTTTCACCATATTGAAACACATATTATTCCGAACAGAAGCTAACAAAAGTAGACAAAACCGTAAGAAATCTAATTTTCAATTACAAATTACACTAAAGTAAAACTGAAATACAAGAAATAACTGGCATAAAATTTTATAATAACAAACATTTGCTAGTTAGCTTGAGAGGGCTGAGTTTGGGCTGTTTGGTGTGCTTGGGTAGTGTTACTGGAGTTGGTTTGAGCCTTAGGCCTGCATGCCTTTGTTATGTTGGGCCTATGTGCCTTGGGTTAATTTTGTGTTGAGGCTTATTGTTGTATCTTTGATGGGCTTTGCTCTTTGGTATAAATAAATTACATTTTACCCCAAAAAACAATTTTCTTAAATATAAGGCCCATTTTTGTAGCTCTATGCAATAATTGCCAAAAATCTCTTGCAACTACCCAAAGCTAAAAATAATTGCTCCCTCAAATTAATTTGAATTGTTTGAGCAATAGTGCCTTACACCCGCTTAAAAATGTTCAAACCCACTGGCCATTTGATAAGGGAGCTTTTATTTCAACCCGTTAATTTTAGCTAACCACGCCAATTTAAATATACCCCTATTATTGGACTGACTTTCGATTTACCCACCCCATTTCATGGGGTGGTTTAAATAAAAACTAAAATATACTTTAAGCACATATGCAAACACTTCAAACGATTTTTTTCTCTTTTGATTTTATAAATTTTATTCATTTTTGATATTTTTCACTTTTTAAACAAATTTGCGTTCTTTATTTTTTTTCATCTTTGATACTAGTGCGTGTTTTTAAGAATTTCATGGTTACATTTTCATCATTATGTCATTATTATTTCGTAGAATGTTAATTACAAGTATATTTTTTTATCTTTATTTTAATTTTTTGGATTTCTATTTTTTTTTTGGGTGTATTGCATGTGTGACATGGTGGAAAACAAAAAAAAAAAAGATAGAGCAAAGATAATTTTACTAAGAAATGATAAAAATAAAAAGAAATAAGAAGAAAACAAGTTGAAGAAAAAAAATAAAGAAAGAATGTTTGTTAAAAAAGTGAAAATTATAAAAAATGAATAAAATGTATAAAAATAAAAGAGGAAAAAAAATTATTCAGAGTGTTTTCATTTATCTTTAAAGTATATTTTATTTCTCATTTAAACCACCCCATGAAGTGGGGTGGGTAAATAGGAAGCCAGTCCAATAATAGAGGTATATTAAAATTGGCGTGATTAAATAAAATTATGGGATTGAAATAAAACCTCCCTTTGATAACCACCCAATTTTGAAAGTTTGAAAAAATATGATGTAAACATTATTATCTCGTTAAGTACAGGGAGCTTCCCAATTTAATCTTGTTCAGTATGATATTTTGACTTTAGTCCACAAATATATTTTTTGTGACTAATGTTCCTCACCCTTAATATATACCTTATATGTTTGCTATGCACAAATCTAACATGTATACATTACAAATTTTAGGTATAAATTACAAATATTTGCATATACATTGTTAAAGTTCATATATATATATATATCATTGAAAAATCATATATACACTACACAGGTATCACACTTCAAAGTCTTTTTTTATCATGTCTTAAACCCAAACATATATTTTTGCATGGAGTAAATTTAAAATTGAGAGGTCTTACCTTGATGCGATGACAAGTACCCTCGTTCAAGCTATAGTTGATCTCGGGTTCGAGATGTGAGAGTAGCCTCTCCATACACGGAGGTAAGATCAACTAACATCCATCTCTTTCAGACTCAGTAATTAAGCCGGAGCTTTGTGCACTTGGTACAACCTTTTTTTGGTAAATTCAAAATTGTTTGTTAAATATTGTTAAAAATATCAGTTTGCTAGGACCCCCCCACAAAATAAATACTTAGTTGAGCTTCTTGTTCAATTGACTAAGTTTAGTTGGGGCTCTAAAACGAAATTGTCTCGGTAAGATTACACTTGGAAGATATATTAATAGATGTATAATGTTTAAAAGTAGAGATTGTGAAGAAATTCGCATAGGTATGTTTGGAACCGCAATTCGAATCACCAGTTCGAGTTCGTTCCGAACTAGGAGTCAGAGAGAATTTTCTCGTAAAGGCTGCTCCGGAACAAAGGGATTACTCTCGAGGTACGCGCAAACTGACTCAGAATTACCCTTCGTTACCCAAACAAAAAAAAACTTCCATGCCTTGAAATTGAAATAGGAATTAAAAAAAAAATTATTTCAAATTTTATATGAAATTTTTTTGAATTCCAATTCCAAACTCATCCATAATTAACTTACGTTGTCCCCTAAAACAGAATGCCCCATAAGTGGGCATTGTGTCCCTTCTCATATCCAAAAACTTATATCATTTTTGCAAACCTTGTGAGTATTGTGAAAGCTATAGAAACTTCTGTCAAAGTAAATATAAAAATCTTGTACAATAATGTATAAGAATCCAATGCAACATATTGCTTTGGAAGGCTTTTCCAATATCAAATGGCATAATCACTACTTTTTTTATAGGTTGGATTGGACCATATTCTTAAAGATCAGGTGAGATCCTGCAGGAGATATTCTTATATGATTAAGACCCAACCACAATCCAAGCTATAGTTTATTTATGTTGTGTTGTTTGTCAGAAAAGAAAGAATGAAAAAAATTTATATTTCTACAATAAAAGCACTAAATCCCTGTTTAGTTGTGGAATTATTTTTTTTGTTCTATTTCCAATTTTCATCTCCGTATAATTTCATTTTTCATATCAAATTTTAGAAATTTAGAAAATGCGTTCATTTGATGGAAATAAATTACTATTATCAAGATGTAGTTTATAGAAATTTTGTGTGTGAAATAGAATTTATACTAAGCTTAGGGTTATAATCTAAAAGTTAAGGGGCCAAAATATATATGTTATAGAATTTCAGGTGCCACAATATAATTCTCATAAATTTCAAGTTCAAGATGTAATTTTTAGATAATTAAGGTTAAAATTTAATTTACCAATAGATTATGGTCTAGATATATGTTATAAAAAATTAAGGGTCAAAATTTAATTTTAGGACTTTGAAAATTATGAAAAACCCCGTAAAGTGATTTTCTCATTTTCTATTTTGAAAAATATCAACTTGAACACATGTTCTAATTTTTTATTTTTATTGAAATTTTTTGAAAACTTTTCTGAAAAACAAGTTTATTTTCTATATCTAAACAGGGCCTGAAAAGTAAAAAATATAAATCCTTACTATATTATGTTATGTGAGAAATGTTGTTAACCACGCACCCTCATTGTTGTTGTGGTGTTAAGGAAGCTGAATTCAAATCTGTACATTATATATATATATATATTGTTTACTCAAAACATGAAATATATACCTTCATGTCGGTCGGCATATAAGGAATTATTCTAATTATAATGCTTTTTGTGTCCATTCTCAATTTACCTCTGTGTTATAAGTATTTTAACTTTAATTATATTTATCCGTTATTGAATAATAATATTTGTATTTTGTTGAATATCAAATATTTAAAAGAAAAATGAATATAGTATTATGTCTGGAGACATAATGTTACGATTCAAAATTACACTAAGGGTCCGTTTGATTCGCACATTTGCCATGGCGAATGTCAAATCAGTGGGCAAATATGACATTTGCCCACTTTTTGGTCTGTTTGATTCGCAAATTTGCCTACAACCCATTTGCCTATGTACAACACCTCTAATGCATGAAAAGTGGGCAAATTTTGCTTTGCTATTTGAGAAAGAATTATTTGCCAAACAATTTGCCACTTCTTACAAGTGCTTGTTTTATATTTTTATGCTAAAATATTTTAAAAATTATTTTACAAACTGTTTTATAAAAATTGTTTTTAAATTATTTGAAAAACTGTTTAAAAAATGTTTTAAAACAGTTAAAAACTGTTTTAAAAACAATTTAAAAACTGTTAAAAAAATATTTTTTAAAACTGTTTTATTAAAATCTGCTTTACAACTTTTTAAAACACTATTTTAAAAAGTTTAAAACTGTTTTGAATAATTAAGAAAACTGTTTCAAATATTGAAAAAATTGTTTTATAAAAATGTTGTTAAAAACTGCTTTAAAAATTATTTTAAAAACTGTTTTAATAATGTTTTATAAAAACTGTTTTTGAAATGTTTAAAAAAAACTGTTTTAAAAACTGTTATAAAAAAAAAATACTGTTTTATAAAAAATGTTACAAAAATGTTTTTAAAACTGTTTTAAAAACAATTTAAAAACGGTTTTAAAAAAATGTTGTATAAAACTATTTTATTAAAAACTTGTTTTAAAACTATTAAAAACACTATTTTAAATGGTTTAAAATTTGTTTTGAATAATTTAAAAACTGTTTCGAATATTGTAAAAATTATTTTAAAAAACTGTTTTATCAAATTTAAAAAAAAAACTGTTTTAGAAATGTTTTAAAAATTGTTTAAAAACTTTTTATAAAATATTTAAATAAACTAATTGGATTGACTTTAATTTCGCCTAATTGTTGTTTGATAGCTTCGTGTGAAAAAACTAGGTAAAATTTGCCTAGGCAAACTTTACCCATGGAAAATTTTGCCATCTTGACTTTTGCACACTTTTGAATCAAACGGACCCTAATAGGTACAATTATAATTCAACATTATAAGGTTGTATCAATTTTATATAATAACAAATTAGTATGGTCACATTAGCTACATTAGTACGGTCACATTAGCTACATTACCACAACGTGTTGCAGAGATATAATTCTAGATCAAACAGGAAAATAAAATTTATGCTTTAAGACATGATGCTAGAAAGTCAATGATAGATAATGAGGTTACATAGTAACAATTGTTATAACCCAACATTACCCCTTTAGCCCTATACCCTTCTTAACCCTAAAATTCTTTCCTCAACTCTTCGTTTATTTACAACAAGTAGATGCCAAATTGTTGTTAGCATCTTAAGAACATAATATTTTAATTAATTAACAATAAATCTGTCTACTATGTAGTTCCAATTTTATATAAGTGTTGATGTCTAAAAATGGTAGATCGCATTTTTATAATTACAGATAAAATGAAGATGAACAAGCCAAGTAAACACGCAACAAACAAGGTTTTTAAAGTAGTTCGGTTGTGAGAAAAACCTATGTCCACTGTTGGTATTATTTCTGGTGGTTACAATGGGTGTGATTGTGCTTCATGGAATCCTCTACTTGAGGTATGGGAGATCATGTACTTATAGTGGTTAAGAGTCCAAGAGATGGAATGCCTGTATATATTCAGACATATACATCTGTATACAATAAATATGACTGTTGATATTCACGGGTACAGTGACTGTTGATGACTCCACACCAATGACTTTTGATATTCTTGATGGTTCATATTCTTTAAGTTGGTCGGTCAGTTGGCCGACCAAGTAAGTAGATAATGTGAGGATTGCCACGTAAGAGAATAGGTGTCTATTTCTTATTGGCTCGTGTAGATGAATAATTTTTACACAGAATAAAAGCCCCCAATGCTCCATGATTTATGATTTGGTGAAAGGATGGAGTATTTATTTTGTAAAGTTGCTTAGCGCCCAAAAATGGCGAAGGTCGGTCGCCGTCCTTTCGGTGTATCAGTAGAGTGACATTTTTTGTAGATAGTTTGAAAAACTGCGAATCGCCAAAGGATACTCCTGTTTCTTTGCCCTTGATGTTCCTCTTGCTGGGATGTATAATGCCCCTGATAGAGCTTTTTTTTCTTTTTTTCTTTTTTTCTTGTAATGACTATTTCTGTTTTAATACTATCCTTGTAGTGTCCTATTGAAGCTATATACATTTTCATCTTTATTTAAGCTTGTGATTAGTTTTTAATCAGCTTGCAGACTACGTAATCTGTCTTGTGATTAGTTAATCAACTTGCCGACTAAGTAATCTGCTTAAATGTTAAATACTTGATCCATGTCTGAATCTGTTTGTAATGACTTAAATTCGACTAATGCACATAGATAAAACTATTGAACTAAGTTTTGCATTAGTTATCAGTGGAGACCAAGTGTGTTAGGAATGTATAATTATTCCTGTGTTTAACCCAGTCGGGTAAAACTTCTTGTGTTTATACATGAATATTTAAGAGCTTCTTGTTCTTGACTTGTCAAAGATGAAGTCATACATGAAGCTTGATATTAGGATCTTGTCCATGTGTTAGTCAAGTATAGTCGGATCTTGTCTCCTATAAGACTGCAACGAATTTTTTAGATTTGATGAACTTCTTATTCGTGATCAGTCTGAAGACGAGGTCATACATGAAGTTTGATTTTAGTTGTGCATCCAAGGTACTTTGTTGAGATGTCTTCGGTTCTAGACCAACTTTTGTTGAATTTTGCTTGACTAATGTTGCAGTCAATTCGTTCATGGATCAATATATCTACGGAGCCCCCAGTCGGGTGTATGGGGAGAAGACTGAATAATAATAATGCCTGATCATCCGTTTGGACTCTGTTGCAATATAATGTCGACTATATATAACAATTGAAATGAGAAGACCAAATAATAAGCATGTCCGAGCATCTGAACTGAATCACAAATATAATGCTGACTAACATATGAACATGCAATCATTAGCTGAGGTTGAATAAAAAAGAATGATAATATGCAACAATCTGTTGGGCCTAAATTATGTTGATTCACATATTATAAATTGCATAGATTATCCATCAAAGTAGTGAGAAATCCAGAAAAATAATGAAATTTCCGACCATCCGCCGGGGCGTTTAAATAATGCTTGAATATCCAAAGAAATAATGAAAGGACCGAGTAGATATTACGAATGATCCTGCATTGTTAGAGAAAAATAGATTTCCAAACCATTCATTAGGGTTGAATATCAATAATAAATATAAAGTCAATTAATAATAGAGTATGCCGACCATTTGTCGGGGTTGAATATAGATAAGGATTATCCCTACCAACCATTTGTTGGGGATAAAATATAACTTGTGTGGAAGATATCTTCGGGATTAAATATCAGATAATAAATATTTTGCCTATCCTCTACCGAGATGAATCGTGAATATGCATAACCATCCTTCAAGTTAAGAATCAGAGTTAGATAATTCATAATGAAGTTGAAGAAATATCAACTCCCGAGCATCCGTCGGTTATATTAAATAATCTTGCCCAACCATTTGTTGGGTCTTAAAGTGTTGTAGTGTGATCAACCATCTGTTGGAGAATTAATAAGATAAATGGTGCCTGGCTAATCCGTCGAAGAAAAATTATACAGTACTGAGAAGATATAGCAAGCGATCGGTGCTCGAGCATCTGTCGGAGCATTAATAAGATTTCCAAGAGCTTAAGATTATGGTTGAGCATTCATCGAGACTGAATCTTATACCTGTGGAAGTTAGTAAGTTACCCGACCATATGTTGATGCTAAATCAAATAGAAATTATCATCAGATTGATTTATTCATCTAAACAGTATATGATATGTATTCGTTCGAACACTAGGAAATGAAAATTTCAAATAATAAATTTTATGCCGAATATGTGTCCGATGAGCAGACTTTTATCAAATATATATACTAGATGTAAGACAAAGGTTTAGTTCAGAATTTTTGTAAAATTATTTGAACTCCCGTAAACACTCAAATATAAGTTTGTTTCAAAAAATTATTTACACATAAAGCTGTGATGTATAAAGTACAGGGAGGTAAACCAAAATCCTTTAAACAACAAATTGTGAATAAACCAAAAGCCCCTTTAAACAGCACATTGTGATTTAATAAAGTTAAACAAGTCCATATCCCGTTGAATAATTCATATGTCGAGGAAAAACTTGTAGAACACAAAATAATAAATTTCATACCGAACACAAAACAATAAATTTTATGCCGAGCATTTGGAAGTATTCTATAGTTTCTCGTGTTATATAACAGATGTTAAGCTATTTAACAAGAGATTAAGAAGGTCAGAATCAATTCCGACCAGTTCATCATTAAAACCCTTCTTTTATTGTGACAAATTTGTGATAAAAATTGCGAGCATAATTGATGAGCAAAATAAAAAAAATATGAGAGAGAAGAATGAATAATGCACAATACGTGTGTGACCACCCATTGGGGCTTGGACGCGATTTAACAAATTCCACTCAAATTTGTTTTTCATGAAAAAAGTATAAAGATTGAAAAGGGTATTAGAAGCTTCGTGGAAGAAATGATGGGTATCTGGTGAAATTAGTCAAACCCACCCTGGCCGGCCCTATTTGTGGGTTCCATATCTAAGATATATGGTCGGGGCTTGGTGAGTATCCCACTCAGAGGGGAAGTCCATCAATATTGAACGATATACCGTCCAACCTGCTGGAGTAAGGCTGTACTTCTCATTTTTTGCGAGGTCCGAATACCATTCTTCTTCTTCATTTCATAAAATAAGATTTTAAGATTTGAAAAGTCTCCATGGTTGCAGGTCGGCAAGGTTCATATAGGTCGGCAAGGTCCGTGTAGGTTGGATTTAGTTATTACAAGACAAAATTGTATCACTTGGGTAGTGCCTCTTGACAAGATGAGTGCTTAGTCCTTGTACCTTAGTTGAAGATCAATTTGGGGTTGTTCGATGAGGAAACTGGAAGGTCGGAGATGACTAGAGAGAAAACTAAAAAAAATTATTGATGCTAGGAAGAATAATAACCATAGGTCGCAGGTGGAGATATTCAGAGGAGATCGTCAGAGGAGATAACTAGAAAATATGCTGGTGCTCGGTTGGGTGATGATCGTTGTAAGCTGAGTTATGACTCCACCGGCGAGGAGTTGGTGACATAAGTTGATTGCTCAGGTGGATTTGATTCCACTTGCTGTGAATATTCTAGGAATTGAACAAATAAACCTAGATATCGGATTGTATTTTAGATGCTCTGTTCAACATCTCAAAATTTTGCCCCAATTTCACTATTTTTTGTTGCTGTAGATAGTTGAAATTGGGTAGACCCTCATGTTATTACCGACGATAAGGTTTTTTATCAACCCAATTTTTTGGGTAACAAAGTACAAGTCCTCTATCATCAAAAAATACTGGGGGAGAGAGAGTATGGTCGATCAATTAGGTTGAGGAAGTTCGACCAATAGGGGTGTTTATGTAGGTGTTCGTGTATATATATATATATATACACACACACACCAAGTTGTGAATCTGCCAGTCTGTTGATATATAATTTTTGGAATATATAAACCTAGATATTTGATTGGGCTCAACACTGATTATTGGATCGACGATTTTTGGATAAATTTCCATCCCAAATTTGTGCCCGGAGTCTCAATTTGAGGTAGTGTCCTTTGATAATTAGGAGTCGCAGTTATGTTAGTTCAATCTCAATCTTTTCACATACATGGGTAATTGGGTTTCTAGGAGAGAGAAAGTTATTCTTGACATTATCTCTTCCTATTTTCCGGTTGCATATAGAAAAATATAATGAACAATTGTATCACACCTAAAAATTATCATGGAAGATTAGATATTCAACGAGTCATTGAAGATATTTTGAAATTCATCCCAAAATCAACAACGAAAATTATCTAAAATGGACCCAATCGTGCAGATTGATAGATGAATAAAAACTTAGTGTGCAGTTCATCAACACAAATGAGTGAAATGATGTGTACATAAAAGATATGTTATCTACACATAGGGAGAAAAAACACTTAGATCTTGACCAGGTTGTATAAATCATCAGCTTGTAACTTAACTTTTTGTCTCTTTTGATAAATAGGAAAGACTTTTCGTGTCGATTCCCACAGATGACGCCAATCTATTGATGTCTAAATATGCTCGATCACATTTTTATAATCATAGATAAAATGAACATAAACAAACCAAGCAAACACACAACAAATAATGTTTTTAAAGTGGTTCGGCTAGGAGAAAATCTTACGCCCACTATTGGTATTATTTATGGTGGTTACAATGGGTGTGATTGTGCTTGATTGAATCCTCTCCTTAAGCTACGAAAGATCATGTATTTGTAGTGGTTAGGAGTTCAAGAGAGCGAATGCCTTTATATATTCAAGTATTTACATCTGTATACAATAAATATGACTGTTGATATTCATGGGTACGATGACTATTGGTGACTCCACACAAATGGCTTTTGATATTATTGATGGTTCATATTCTTTAAGATGGTCAGCCGGTTGGCTGACCAACTGTCTCGGGAGTCGACCAAATAAGTAAATACTATGAAGATTACCACGTAGGAGAATATGTGTCTATTTCTCATTGGTCCGTGTAGATGAATAATTTTTACATACAATAATAAGTACATCTAAGATAACTCTATAATACTAAAACATAAACAAAAAGTACACAGTTGCTTTAAGACATGAAAAATAATATGTTTACTTTTTTTCCTTAATTTTGGGTGTCGTAAAATTATGTAGATGTATTTTCATTCAAAACAGATACAATTGAAAAAGAAAGTATATTGGTTGTAATATAATTACATTTAGTCATTCAAAGTAATTTTTCTAGATCTACATTTAATGACGGTGTTGTAACATTATATCCATACATTTTGATTGTAGCCATGAAGAAAATTTAGTGAAAAAATATGTAGATATATTTTCGTGTTGAATTTTTGACAAAACTCTTTTTATGCTCTCCTTGTTGTTAATATCTAAAGAGTCTAAGGACTTATCGCCATGTTTCTCATAAAAGAATTTGCTGCAAAAATACATGAGAAATTTTTTGAATCTTAAAAAAAATTAGGTGAGGTAAATGCAAAATATAGTTATTTATATGAGAGGTGGTGTAACACCCCCGATTTTTCATGCCTAGTTGATTAGGCTAGAAACAAAATACAAGGAACGCTAAAATAATTTATGACATTATTAGCATCAACGATAATAAAAACTACAGTAAATAAAAATCATCCACCATAAAACTCAATGAAGGACAACAATAAGAGTAACTGGACTGAAATAATTGACGATAAAAGAAATACAACATTAATTATCTCTCAATCAAATTATCGAATACAATTAAGACTGAAATGAAATAGTATTCCTACTCTAGGGATGATAATTGAATCTCCAATTCTATAAGTTTGAGCACCCAAACATGCTAATCGTGATACTCAATTAACAATATCAAGTCAGTAATAATCGTGATACTCAATTATGATAAATATGCCATCTCATCAACATTCACTTACAATGAATACATCACCTCCCATGTAGTGAAATAATATGAGCATGTCCCAAACCATGGCATAAATGAAAGGAAAAGTCTATATTTCTAGACTTGTAAGTTAGGTCACATAAGGAATTACTAATACGGGGTGAAACTAACTACCCGTGTACATAATATGACCCAATATTTAATCTTTTGCTTATTTAGATTCTCATGGTCATATAATGTAACATTTTACTTTATTTTAGCATCTTTACTTAAACGTGTTCATCACCAAACTAAAGTTTATGTACTAATACTAACCCATATTACCCCCACGCATGTCACCCGAAAGATAAGATATACACAATCTCATAAAGCACATACAAATGTGACATTGGATATAAGTCAAAGTGTCCATCACCTGAGATAATATCACATACACATATATAAGTCTCATAACAGCCACACGAAGGCATCTACCTTTGGGGTACCTTCTCGTTCTTTTATCGGTAAACTCGTATGAGTGCCTAACCTAACGAATTTTAAAACAAACATACACATAAATATTGAAATATGGTATCCCTACGCAGTCGCACCCTTGAGTATCCCCATATAAAGACTCTACCGATGGCCACATCATTAACCCCTCCTCATGAATTCTAGATCGGTTGAACATATGGTCTAAATTTGTCAACACGTAGTGACACCATCGCCTAAATTGCCTGATATGTCTTCATCTCTCCTTATGCGAGGATGGTCATCATAAATGTGTAATCCTAATGCATCGACCTCCACAAAAATCTTGTGTCAACAGCCACGCATGCAGCATACGATCACAACTAGCTAAATCCAAAAACCCAGCCGATAGATTTACCACGAGTAACGTGTATATTCATATAAGCACATAATTTACATATACATACACAATATATATATATATATATATATATATATATATATATATATATATATATATATATATATATATATATATATATATATATATATATAGGATAACTCATCCTCTCGTGCATACTTGAAACACCCCGTATCTTCAACCGTCGGATTGTGACTTAATTAGGTTTACTATCTCTCGAAAACATATCAAATATATACTAGCAAGTAGGATACCGCGCACTCATAACCGCACCCTGAAACTATCCTAATCCCTATCGCTGAATTGAACTAAGTATCATAAGGTTTAATTTACTTGAAACCCAAATCAACGTCTCGTCTCGTTATTATCTAGTTTATCTTTTGTATAAAACTAAAAATTAAATGCTAAAGATTCTCCCAAAAATTAGCCATGCAAATAAATTCTTGAACCATCTAGTTTCTGCCCAAATTAACGCTGCCAGCACAGGTCGTTCAAAAAACCATTAAGCCTCGTTCGAAGGAAAATACACCTCTCATTCGAATGAACACAAGACCCATTCGAACGAAAATACACACCTCATTCGAATGAGATAACAATCTTGTTCGAATGCAATTGACAAAATTTAACTTTTTCGTCCCAGAAACACCAACTTGCACCAAATCCTCCATTAATGATTATTACACTTTTTCCCCACCAATTGAAACTACACTATACCCACATATAATCAGGAGTTTATGACCATAAATGATTTTTTACAATGTTCCATGATCAAAACACATTAATTAAAGGCCTGATTATTCAAATTCCCAAATCAAACCCTAGTTCTTCTTTTACATAATACAAAGTCAATAACATGTATGATTTTAGATCCAATCAACTAATCAACATATTGATTCAACTAATAAATGAAATTAAACCCTAAATATGGTTTCGAAATACTAAATTATACCTGAAAACAAATTAATTCACGAGTCTCAACAAGACCCCAAATTCAAATTAGATTTTACTTCTAATAATGGTTTAATTCTACAACCTAATTAAACCCAAGTATATACGTGATTAAGATATCAAATAAAATATCTAAACATGCTTCTAAATCCTAAATGAATTATGACAACGAAAGCATAAACAAGTTACAAATTACACAATGATAAAGTAAGAGATTTCTTATCTAAAATGACAAACGGGTGCATCCTCGTCTTGATACCTTGTTCTTCTTACTCATATTACTTCCCCAGTTCTCCCAACTATCAAGGGTTTCTAGGATTTGTGTTTTATGTTAAACTAATAAGGGTTAACACCCTCATAATAAGTTTAATCTCGCATGTCACCAAAATACATGATTTGGTGACTCCAAATGAGCCCAAAATACTACCCAAACCACTCTAAAATCATACTGTAGCCTTGCATCCTAGAGAAAAATTTCTCCCATTCTTTCATTCTCCTACCCATTCGTCTTATTACGTCTCTTCTGTAAAATCTATCAACTTCATCTTGGGTTCTATGGTAGCCTATTGTGCTGATCAATCAAATTCTTATGCTAATATTCTTAAGCATTGGGAGTCTTCCTCACATATAAAATTCCCTTCCCAACATTATACAAACTTCCAAATATCTCACACCACTTTGTTAATCTCCCGGAACCATACTACCAGAGTGACAAACCTGTCATCAAAATAACAAAGGAGATATATCAATATTCCTTATAAACCTGTAAGTTTAGACTTTTAGGGCATTTGTTTTTAAAAAAGAATAAAAAACAATTACTACTGAGAATCTAAAGAGTGCTCTTTAATCAACTTGGGATCCAAAAAATCATGGAGACTCAATCCTAAAGCTAAAGTCTACTATAGTTTGTTTTTTGAATCCACAGAGGACTTGCACAAGGATTGGATGTTATACCCCATTAAATTGGAATTAGGATTTTTTTAAGACTATGACGTGGTGTCCAAACTTCTCTCCATCATGTTTTGTTTCATCTAATGCCTATGCTTGGGTGCATTTTTTCGATCTTTCAGATGAATTCTGGCACCCAAGATTACTCTTTGAAATTTTAAAGGAGTGGATGTCCCAATTAAAATTGATAAATATACATTGGAGAAAAAATTCGGTATGTATGCACGGGTGCTTGTGGACATTGATTTTTCATATCACTTGCCTAATGTTGTTATTCTTGAGAATGATGGTGTTAAAATTCTGATTAAAATTGTAATTGAGAAAACTCCTAGTTTCTATGAGTTTTGTGGTTGTATTGGTCACCCAATTTCTTCATGTTTTAAGGTTAAAAAACAAGTCGCTCCTTTACTCAAGGTAGTCAGCTGGTAAAATTCTCGAAACAATAAGAGCTAGGCAAATTTAGTCAGAAACAAGCTCCAAATAGAACCCGATTTTTGGCCAAGAATGGAATAAACACTAAAGAATTTGAATTTTTTAAAAACTCAAATGCATCATTCGGATTAGGTGGAACTGAAGAAGTAGATACCGAAGCTATAACAACAATAATATCAGGTAATATCACAACTTGTCCAGAGGTTTTTGAAAAAGGTCTAAATAGTACATTTGACTTAGGACAAGTGGAAAAGATACAAAAAAATTACAATAACAAATTTTGTTAATAAACCAGGTTGTTCAACACGACAATCTAAATGGGTTGTTGACTTTTCAAAGTAAGTCAAATGAGTTGGATATTGAATACATCCCAAAGGATCCGGTCAAAATTTTTAGAAAAATGAGTCAATGACACCATTCATATCGAAATAGCATGATCAGATCAAGGATTTGGAGGAAAATACATGGATATGACAAAGGATGAAATTCAAATTCATACCCCAAATCATATGGTTTAAAAAAATAATCAGAATTTCTCTCGAGGAAATATTTATGATTATGATGAGTCTAATTCCTATAATGATATGCCTCCTCTAGAGGACATTCCAAAAAATTCATTGTCAGTAAAGGATGCCCCTGAAATTAATTTATATGTCTAGTTACCAAAGCATGACTTAGGAATGTCTTCTAATTCAACAAAAGCTCGTTCCTTTATTGAAGACTCGATTGGAAAAACTAGTGAAAAAATTCAATATCAAATGTTTAATTCTCAAGTTAGCAACTCTTTTGATATTTTAGGCAACATCGAAGATTCAAAAATTTTCATTCAAGAAAAGGTGGATGGAATTAAACACAAGGGTGGGAAAAAAAGTCATCAAGTGGATTCATTTCCATCCTTAAATCAGGAGGAGAAATCGACTCTTAAATATAATTTAAGGCCTTCTGCTTATCGTTGAAGATTTTATAAATTTATGTAATTTATTTTCATTAGTGCTGGTAAGAGTCACTATGAGAGGATTTTTCTCCTAATTGTTTATAAATATTTTTTTTGGCTAAAAAAGGCACTCTAAAACGTACCCCAAATGTATACTTACCCCATAGTCCCAATCCACACTACTATATATATATATATATATATATATATATATATATATATATATATATATATATATATATATATATATATATATATATATTCGGACCTCCGTGACACTCTAGGGTCCAATCCAAATGGTAATACCTCACACACATATGGTAATACCTCATGTCGTAAATAAAATATACACTTAATAATTTTACGCATACACACACTTCAATATCATATAATTATTATCACTAATGAATCATTGCAAACTGGAATTAAAAAAATAACATCGCATGCAAAATTTAATTATCATCTAAATTAAGCATTCTTATTATTACCAACCACACAAGTAATAATTTTTCCCAATTATCAATTTATTTCTCACTTGATAAACAATAAATAATTCCACAAAAATACTGGGTATTACATTATTTTCCCATAATAAAGGCGTTTCGTCCTCATAAATCTCTAAATCATAACGTCAAAGCATAAACTACACAAATATCATATGCTTATACATAACTATCCCATACACGTATCCCACATGATAAAGAAACAAGCTCACATACACCTTACGAAAGTGTGCCACTGGGGCGCCCATGCACCCGATACCACGTGTACACATCCATACGTATCACCCTGCATAATAATACATATATACATACAAAGCTCAACTGTATATATAAGGCATAATTATAAAGTTATACTCTAATACCTTAATAACTACGACTCAAAATCTTCTTGAGATTGTCCCACTTATGCTACTGGTGGAGTGAACGTTCCTCAGTGCTCTCGACGTTGTACTCCTTGGACCCATTGTCCCTAACCTCAGAATATATTATCACTTGACACGTTACCTATCCTCATAAGTATCATTCAATGTAATAACCAACTTTTTTTAGCAACCAAACGTCTCTTAACGCCCGACCTTTACTAAGTTTCATGTGTGGGATGCCTCATAAACAAAATCAAAACAAGGAACCATCTTGATACATTATGACCTAGCTTAGTTAGTTATAGATATTAGTTGGACTAAGACCAAACACACAACAATGTACTATCCACACAGATCAAAATACATCACAAGGTAAATCCCAACTATGACAATTCCCACAAAAGGCTCAACCCCTTATAAGAGTGATACTGAACCCCTTATGTTAATCGATTCAATGATGCTCGAAACTATCATGGTTTTATCAAACATATGATAGGGCACCCTCTGTCTATCCTTAAACCCAATAGATTGCTTAACCACTGATAAAGATCTAAATATCTAACCATTCAAATAAGGATCTACTATCACTAGTTACGCTGACAATGTCACTATATTAACACCATACATGACCATACACAACTTCATGTAATCAAGGCCATCTATATCCATAAAGTTATTAAAATAACATAGTTATCTTCAATACATATGTTCCTCATCCCACCTATCCCTTCACACTAAACAAAAATCCATCATTGTCTAACTATCCCACTTAGCCATCCTATAAAATATGCCACGATTAACATATAACCCATATAAGTACTTTGAACTTGAAAATCATATCTAATAGGCATACCCATACCATAAATCAAAATCATTATCATCATCACATTCACTATGAGAATCAACGGTAGGGCATTGTCATTATTAAAGAATAACTAACATAACACATAAGGCATTTACATAACCCATCAACCACAAGAGCCTTCCCACAACTCTCAGATAAACAAAACAACATATGGGATGCTCATATGTCTATAAATATGAGTATATATATAGGTAACACACATATAATTCACTCATAAAAAATAAATTGCATAATCACTTCCGTATGGTATGATGCCTCTCATAGCCAAAATCATATCCAAGTGAACACCAAATCATAATCCACCAGATTGTGTCAACAATCAATCCGTATATAAAGAGATAACTCTTGGGAAATCACTACGTCCAAATAAGGTACATTACAATAATTGCATTTAAATATTTGGAATCACACGCTTCATTATATCACAGTTAAAATAAATGTGGTAATAGCAAATCTAAAATCCCCATATGATATAGGTGCTCACTCGACCCATGTATCCATAAATAACATCACCGAAATAGGCGTGCTCCAAGCCCATATATCCACACAATAGCTGCATGCGTCGAGTTATGTACCCCTAAAACTATATATTGTTAATTTTATTCCTTAAACCATGAAAAAATAGGTATATATACCCATTTACCCACATGAGATAGTGGGTTGCGTACTCTCCCATACTACAACCAAAGTTAAACCATAATATTGTAACATATGTCAACTCTCAATCTAAGTGGTACAAAAATCTACTTATCACACATGTGTTGGGAATCATAAACAAATCGATGACTTTATCGAGCTAATTAAATCATATATGCTATAATCCTCCCTCATCTCATCCATTCTCAACGAACTGCTACTTCCCAAATCATGTGAAACCTAAGTCTATCACCCAAGCGCTGATAGTAACGCTAACAACTTAACATCTGTAAACCTCAATCGTACCATTTTTGTTCTACAATACAATACACATATTCCACATTTGGACGTCTGCTAATTTCTTAGCCATACACCACACTTCATAAAATGGAAATTATAATTCACTTTAAGATCTCTCCTTTTCAGATCAATTCGTTATCTTGTAACATCTTATTCCATTCTCCCCCAATGTTTTTAATAGGGGCACTCTCGGTATTACATTTCTAATTATAATCCTTAATCAAAACATTCTATTTCTTTAAGCCTCTTTGAATTTACTTATTCCTAAACCTTCTGCATAATTAATGCATCAATGATAAACCCACGACACTTAGGAAAAAACCGCTCTCATAAAAGCCTCTAATTGAGTCATCTCAACTCGAACCACATAAAAATCAATCCTCCTCTCTAATTTCCATCCACTAAGGTATACTAATCATTCCTAACAAGGTCCAACTCATATTTCATAACCATGCAGTGACCCTACTCCCAGGTCAAAAGTGCTCACATTATCATCACCCTTATTCAGAAATAGGTTTTAATAACATAAATCAACCTTGCTCAAATCCGAGTGTAACCCAAATACCACTATCTTATGGTAATAAACCACACATATACTAATTATCACAGTCCTTGTATTTTGCTAAAGCGCGGCAATCTATTTCCTTATTCTTTTAGTTGCATAAATCTCATGAAGCCATTCCACTAGCTTGAATTGTCATCACAACCCATATTATCAAATGTAGAACCCAAATCTCAAATAAGTTGTGCAAAATTCAACTTCCTTAATGTCTCCAAAATGAACTTAACACCAATTATATTCACTACTTGTGAATGAAAAAAATCCATAAGTTACAGATCTTAACCCGAAAATGATGACTGCCCAAGATTATCCTTACATCGGTGGTGAACGCCTTTGTCCAACCACTATTTCTATCCTTGAACACTAACTGTAATAGTATTCCTTTTTAAACTACTTTGTCCTTATATACTCCTCGATTCTTGCCAACACAAACAACAACGAACGATGTCTACACATGTCTTCGTGACACTAGAGTATAAAAACCCATGACATGCTCAAATCCATCAAATAATTCCTAGAAGAAAATAAAATGGACGCAGCACAAATCCTAAGGATAATAGAACCTGGATGCTTTGATACCAAAAATAATTTATATCATTATTAGCATCAACGATAAATATAAACTACAGAAATAAAAACCATCCACCATAAAACTCAATGGAGGACAACAAAAAGAGTAATTGCACTGAAGTACCTAAAAATCAAATAACTGAATCCACTATGTAAAAATATCTTTTATACAAATGTCCCAACTAAAATAAAAGAAATACAAATCATATTTGAATCAAATTCCTGAATATAATGAAAATTGAAATGAGACAATACTCCTACTTTAAGGATGATAACTAAATATTCAATATTTCAAGTCTAAGCACTCATCCCAATTAAACCTATTTATACAATAATAATACATGTGGTGGGGTGGGTGGGGGGGGGGGGGGGGGTACATTTATAGATTTTGGTCAGAGCCCAAAATTTACAAGAAATAACTAACAATATAAAAACAATAATAATCATATGATTCATTTACGATAAACATGCCATCTCATCAACACTCACATACAATGAATACCTCACGTCTCATCTAGTGAAATACAACGAGCATGTCCCAACCCATTACATAAATTATGCCAAACGTCTCTATTTATATACAAATAAATAATGTCACCTAAAGAATTACTAACACGAGATGAAACTAAGTACTCATGTATACAATACAACCCAATATTTAATCTTTTGCTTATTTAGATTCTCACGATCTTATAAAATAACATTTTACTTTGTTTTAATATCAATATCTAAATGTGTTTGTCACTGAACTAAAACACATGTAATGATAATATCTCATATTACCCCCACCCATGTCACTATAAGGGTAAGATATACATAATCTCATAAAGTATACACAAATGTGACATATGGTCTCGTCAAAGTTCATATCACTTGGACTAATATCACAAAAATGTATATAAGTCTCATAACAACCACACGAAGGAAACTAACTTCCGGGGACCATTTAGTGCTTCAATCGGTAAACCCATATAAGTCCATCACCTAACCTATTTCAAAATCAACATACGAACAAACATGGGAACGGGGGATCACTATGTAGTCACACTTTTGGGTACCTCCATATAAAAACTCCACCGCTGGCTAGATCATTGACCTCTATCCTTATGAATTCTAGATCAACTCAACATATGATCTTAATTTTTCAACACACAGTAACACCATCGCTTAAATTTTTTGATGGGTTTCTATTTCTCCTTGTGCGACGATGGTCATCCTGAACGTGTGATTCCAACACATCGATCTCCATAAAAACCATGCGTCAAAATCCAAGCATGCGGTGTATAAGCACCACCAGTTGAATCTCAAATCTCAATCGATAGATTATTCATGAGTGACATATATGTTCACATAAGCATATAATTTATATATATACATAAACTCAATATATATAAATACAGGATAATGTATACTCTCAAGTCTACCCGAGGCATCACAAATCCCTAACCATAAGATTGACACTTAATTAGGTCAATTTACAATATCTCAAAACAATATCAAACATATACTACTAATTTGGTTATCGTATTATCACAAGCGTACCCCGAAACTATACCATTCCTTATTTCCAGATTATACTAGGTATCATAGGGTTTAATCCACTCCAAACCGATATAAGTGTCTCATCTCATTATTATCTAATTTTACTCTCGTATAAGACTAAAAATTAAAAGTAAAAGATTCTTTAAAAAATTAGATATGCAAATAAAATAAAAAACCGCCCAATTTCTGCACAAATTAAAGCTTCCAGCCCTAGTCATTCAAATGACCATCAAACCTCATTCGAATGAAAATACACTACTCATTCGAACTATCCTAGACCCGATTCAAACAAAAATACGCACATACTTTTCAAACGAGGTTGATGAAATCCAGCTTCTTTGTCCCAGAAATACCAACTCGTACCAAATCCTCCATTTATGATTATTAATCTTTTTTCCCCAGTCCTTAAAAATTCACCATACCCACATATAATCATGGGTGTATAATCCTAAACAATTTCTACAACATTCCGAGGTCAAAACACATTAATTAAAGGCTTAATTATTAAAATTACCAAATAAAGTAACGATAGATCTTCTTTTACATAATACAAAGTCAATAACATATTCGATCTCAGATCCAATAAACTAATCAACATATGTGTTGTGGGTTAAAATATTCATCCACATGGCCCAATGAGATAGGAACACATGTCCTCATAAACATCCACCTCACAGCTTCACATATACTTGGTCGGCCCCGGAGATACTTGGTCGACCAACCAACCGACCATAACCAGGAAGGTGAACCACTAAAGAGGTGAAAATTCAATCACATGGGGATTACCAAGAGCCATCCACATGTTCATTTGAAGATCAGCAGTCTTATTTATTGTATATGGGTGTAAATTGATTCGGCATAAATATTTCACATTTATTCCCTTAATTTAGGTATTTTTATGATCCCGTGCGGTGTAATTAGAATGTATTTATCTCGTATTCATGCTACTAATCCTTTTCTATGAGTATTTCTTATTTTTTGTATTTCTCGTGTATTTTACAGGAATTTCGTACAACTGAATATGAGAGAAAAACCAGAATAAAGAAAAAAAAGAAGGAAAGGAAGTCCAAGGGTAATAAAGTAATTTTGTAGACTGAACCTAGATACGTATCCTGAAGAAGAGTTGACGAGCTTGAAGCCATGAGTACATTAGAAGAAACAACACCCAGTTCCAAGTTACGGTTGAGAAGTTACGCGTGTTTGAAGTCCAGAGAAGATCTAGGGGCATAACTGTAATCATCCACCATTTAGGAAAACCGGTTTGGAAGCAAAGAGAATTAGTTCTAGAAGTGAAACGATTCGAATGACCTGCTCGCAAAATTTTATCTTTATCTTGATTTTTATGAGGAGTTTTTTATTTACAACTCTTCCAAAAATGACCCTAGTTTTGTAATTAGGCTTATGTTACATCAGTTTTAACCTAGTTTTAGAGAGTCTTTAGAGGAAAGGAAGATATGAGGCAAGAAGAACATCAAGAGATATTTTTTTGTCATAGTTTTGCACTTTTTAATCAATAAAAGTATTTCTTTCCTCTATTTTCTTTTCAGGATCTAATCTTTCTAGGTTATAAGTGTTATTTCCTCTGCAATAATATATATATATATATATATATATATATATATATATATATATATATATATATATATATATATGTGTGTGTGTGTGTGTGTTCTTGCAATTTTAAATCATAATGTTTACACGCAACATAGGATTCATGCATAGTGTCAAATTTTCCATGTCCAACTAGATTTTTAGCGGGTTGGGGTATATGAACTCGACCTAGGTATTATGGATAGATATAAAACATAATGGAATTTAATAAATAATTAGAGGCTTGATACTTTCTCGGTATGAGTATTGTAAGCCTTTTAACTTCGTTCGCCGTAGGTAATCGGAGTATTTAAGGGTGCGATATGTGTGTCGATAATTTTATTATTCGCTTTAGATTTATTTTTGACTATGTATTGTGCGGAGTAAAATCCTCATATTTATAGTGCTTAGATAAATTTGAGGTCTCCTTATAATTATTTGCTTGGTTTTTGAAATTTTTATATCCGACATAGTAACCAACAGTTCGGGGGATTGTATTCCAATCCCACTTTTCTCATATAGATAATCAAAAGTTTTCCATCGTTGAATAATTTAGTTGATTCATATTCTAGTTAATTAGGTTGCATTATTTATGTAGACTACTTCTTCTAAAATCATTACCTTTTCTTTTCTTTTTCGAGAGTCGATCATTAGGTTTTAGGCATTTTTCTTAGTAGTCGTCATGTTCTTTCGTCTTAGTCCATGTGTTCGATACCTAACTTTCTCGGATGATTACTTACGTGACCGTCTTGCACTTGGTCGTATTTACACGCATCAGAGACATATTTAGGGCCGTATCAAGTTTTGGCACCATTGTCGGGGACTAGTTAGATATACTCGGTTAGGTCGAATTCATCTAATAGCTTGACGCTAATTCATAAAAAGCCAAAAAAATTCATATAACCTAAAAATACAAAAAATAAAAATTAATAAAAATATTCTCACGTTCTTTAAATGCAAAACACTAACCAATCCCAATCCTATTCCTCCTATGGTACACGTAAATCCCTTAGTCGAACTCAATCCCCATAGCCCGCACACTCCAAATGTTCCAAATTTCTGGGTTCCACCTACTACACCACTCAACTCCATCACGAGTCACACATATAGGGCGCCCGGTGATGATGTCGATTCATTAAGTGAGAGTGTAATGTATATCCACACTATTTTCGGGACGGGTGAGGGAGTGATTTTGTATCGCCCCATAAGAGACCTTTTCTACCCAAAGCAAACTGTCGCTCTGGGGTGCATTACATTTCTATTTAATGCGGGGAAATTTCACTTTTGGAGTGGGATGATTCATATTCTCCCCAATTTTCACAAAATGGAGTCGGAAAAGCCCTATCTCCACATTAGAGAGTTCGAGGAGGTGTGTGAGACGTTCAATGATCAAACATGCACCCAAGACATAGTGAGCCTCAATCTTTTTCCCTTATCTCTTAAGGGCAAGTACAAGACTTGGCTTTGGTCACTATCACCGAACTCAATAGGTACGTGGAGGTATATGCAGGCTAAGTTTCTCTAAAAGTTATTTCCCACACATAAGACCAATTCTATCAGGGCTCAAATTTACACCTTTAGAAAAAAGAAAAATGAGCCTTTTGATAGATGTTGGGAGAGGTTTAACGAGTTAATCAACATGTGCCCACACCACAATTTTGATAAGTGGAGACTCATCTCCTACTTCCATCATGGGTTAAGCTTAAGTTCCAAATAACTTATTGAAGCTATGTGCCCGGGAGAGTTCTTAGGGTTAGACGAGGATGATGCAGAGGACCACTTTAAGTATGGCGCCAAGGCTACTCAAGCGTGGAACACATCAGATCCAAATACCCAACCCAAAGGTAAACAGATGTCCATGGCTCCTTCTGTGTCCAGACTTTATCAATGGTACAAGTAAGCCGAATTAAAACTTCAAATTAATCAACTTTCCAAGAGGTTAGAAGATGCGATCGAAGCTAGGGTGAGAGACGTATCCATCTCCACTCGAGAAATTAGAGGAGGTGTGTGCTATTTGTAAGGCGGGACATTTAACAAAGGAATGTTCAATGATACCCGTCAATAAAGTGGTGCTCTAAGAGAAAGTTAAGGCAGTGGAAGCTTATAAGGATAATGTTAACTCCCCTCATGGGAATTCATACAATCCTTCCTAGAGAAACCATTCCGATTTTAGTTACGAACAACTGAACGTAGCAATGAACCCGAATCCACATGTTGCCCAGCAACCGCCACCACTCCCACCTCATCAACAAGCACGACTTATGCAAGTGCCCCCTCCTTCACCGTATAGAGTCCTATGGCGAAAGAGTCTCGAGGAAACTTTATCCCAATTCATGCAAACTCAGTCAGCGATAAATGCTCAAAATGCCTAAAATTTTACTGACTTAAAGGTGTGGTTGTCTAAGTTGCAATCTTCCTTAAATGTCCAATAGAAGGTCAAGTTCCCCTCCCAAGTCCAAAGACCTCCCCAAAGTCAAAATTATGTTAGTTCTAATACCGATGAGAACAAAGAGCAATGTCAAGCGGTTACCACTCTACGTAGTGGGAGAGTTGTTGACTTGTCACCTCCCCCACATAACGAGAAAAATGACAAGGAGGTTTCGCCCGACATGAAAGAGGCCAAAGATGCTCCCTTGGAAGAAAGTGATAAAGAGGACACAATTAGGCTCGTGGTGGTAGTCAAACCCTCTAATGCCTCTCCTTACTCTCAACGTTTGGCCCCTCCCCCTAAAAGGACCACCCGCGATGATAACGTAGAAGTGCTTAAGCAAGTAAAGCTTAATTTACCTTTTCTCGAGGCAATAAAGCAAATTCTCGCATATATAAAGTTTATTAAGGAATTGCTAATGGTGAAACATATACTAAAGGTAAAGAATAAGGTGTTCTTAGCACAAAACATTAGTTCGGTGCTTTTGAGTGACCTCGCACCGAAGGATAAATATCCAGGTGTAGCTACCATTTCGTGCACCATTGGAGCGAGCAAAATTGAGAGAGCACTATTAGATTTAGGGGAGAGTGTTAATATTATCCCTTACTCCATCTACAGACAACTTGATTTGGGGTACCTTAATACCATAAAAATTACTCTCCAACTCACGGATCATTCCGTGAAGATACCTCAGGGGATTATTGAGGACATGATCGTCCAAGTTAACACATTCTACTTCCAAAAATATTTTACGATTTGGGACACAAAACCCTCTTCTCCCTCGAGCCATAATGTTCTCGTGATCCTTAGCCATCCATTCTCAGCTACAGATAATGATTTGATTAACATGCAAAATGGGAAAATGCAAATCATGTCTAGGAATATGACACTTGCGACTAATATTTTCAACATCAAAGAAAATGGTTGATGAGGACGAGTTATGGGAGGCGGATCTTATAGAGGAGGTAGTATATGAACACTTTTAGGTTAATCTCACTAAGGATCCGTTAAAGTCATGTCTTGTTATGGAAAGTGAGAGCGATAGTTCGTAGACCAAGTTCGAGCGATAGGGGAGGGAGATACGAGGATGCGGGTGAGAGAAATGAGGACGCTAGAGAAATTAGTTGGGTCTCTTGATTAGAGGAACTACCCTCGATGATATCATGCACGGTTCCCTCTGATGAGAAATTTCCTACCCACGAATTGAAAAATCTTCCTTCGAAAGTCAAATATGTTTACTTAGGAGCGGATAATATATATCCTGTTGTTGTCTCCTCGAGCCTAAGAAAAGAGAAAGAGGAAAAGTTTATGGCCATTCTGAGGAAGAACTAAAGTGCTTTTGGTTAGAGCATTGAGGATTTGAAGGGTATAAGTCCTTTAATTTGTACCCACAAAATCCAACTCGAAGAGTACATAAGACCATCGATAGAGATGCTAAGGCGTTTGAACTCACGAAAGTGGTACACTTTTGGTTACTTATCTTTCTCTTTCTCTCTATCTTATTGCTCGAGGACTAGCAACGCTCTATATGGGGGTGGTGTGATAAGCACCCAAAATTGTACAATTTATAACCCGAATAGATGTACTTTAGTTGCTAATTCTCGGCAATATGGGTCTTATGTGCTTAAATGTTTATCTTGAAGGTCAAATGTCCGTTTGCGGTGTGAAAAGCTATATATCGAGGCAAATGCGCGTTGAATGGAGATAAATACCTTATCCCGTAACCCTAACCTACCCTAACCTAGCCTAAACCCTATCCCGAACCGTGTGTGTTTGATTTGTTCCCTTTCGTATTTTTTATTTTTTTAGCTTTTTAGTTGAGTCGTTTTTCTTTTTAGGGTTTATTTTTAGTTTTATTGTATTTTACTTTTTTTTAGATCTTTAGTTTTTATTAGGTTTTTAGTTTTATTTCTTTTATTTTAGCTTTATTTTATAGAAGTTTTAATTTATTTTAATTTTTGTTTTTATAGATTTTTAATAAGGATTTTAGTTGTTTTAATTTTCATTTTTTTAGGGGTCATAAGTTAAATACACACACAACCACTCACACCCTAACTTCCTAGACCCTAATCTACACAAAATCCCTCACCTTTTTTCCCATACACCTTACCACACACAACACAAACCACTCCATCTTCTTCCTCACCCAACACTCTTTCTCTTCACACCACCATTAAACTCATCTCTCTCTCAACAACTCACCTTACCCCAATAAACCCAATAATCTAGACTCCCCCGCCACCGGCACGACCCTACTCCGGCGGACGGCCCAACCCCGACGTCCTCACCCCTTATACCTCCTGTACCAACGACAGACCTCCGCCGAACCTCAACCGACCACCTACAAAACCTCATCTTCGGCCAACCACATCTATCCTTGACCCCCTTCTACCCGGATTTGTTACCTACCAGCTCTAACCCGCTGCCCTAGACCCGACCGGCGACCCACCATGAGACCTGCCTCAAACCATCTCCTCCCCAACACTGACCTGCGTCCCTCCTGAACCCGTGACTCGCCCATACCTGGCGACGTCTTGCCCAGTCCTGCTGCCACGCCGATCCAAACTCACCTCCGGCCAGGCCTGTCCAACCCATACCCGATTTCAACCCCGCATC
The DNA here is from genome assembly GCA_949130495.1 of Sambucus nigra. Taxonomy (NCBI): domain Eukaryota; kingdom Viridiplantae; phylum Streptophyta; class Magnoliopsida; order Dipsacales; family Adoxaceae; genus Sambucus; species Sambucus nigra. Next base: position 20,118,134 of record OX422219.1, on the reverse strand, counting down.
CCGGCTTGCAAATTCGACCCTTGCCTTCTCCAACTCAAACCCAACTTGAACCCATTTCTCCAAAATAAAAAATCATCACCTCATAGAAGCCAAGCCAAAAGCCAAACCCACATAAAACTAATTTACCTCCCATGTGAGTTAAAACCAACTTATCCCCTCTTACGCAAAATCCCCCCCAACTACCAACTTTAAACCACTTCAAAAAAAAAAAATCCAAAAATATTTTCTTTTCTTATTTTTATAAAAAAAAAAAAAAATATTTCTTTCTTTCCAACAGAAAAGCAAAACTCCAAAAATATTTTTTTTTCAAAAAAATCCAAAAAACCAAAAACAAATCCCTCTTTGCATGCCCACGTGGCAACGAGTTCATCATCGATTAATTTGCTCCCGTAGTCTTACTCCCATATCTTCCACAATAGGAGAACCAAGTGTTCCCCTTGATTCTTCCATTCCACCTATCACTTTGAGTTGTCTCCGAGTTGACATGTCTAATCCCATCATTCATCCACCCACCATGGCTGAAGAGCATGCCTTAAGGAACTATTTTGCCCCGATAACGGCTACCCCACCATCTTGCATAGTTCTTCCACCCACCCCAGCTAATCAATTCGAAATTCGCTCGACGACCATTTCCATGTTGCCCATTATCCATGGTCTTGAGTGTGAGTCTCCATACACTCACTTGCACAAATTTCTCACGGTTTCCGCTACTTTCAAAAATCAAAATCTAGATGAAGAAAATGTTCGTCTTCGCTTGTTTTCATTTTCTGTCCATGATAAAGCATCCATGTGGCTACATTCCTTGTCATCGGATTCTATCCATACATGGGAACAACTTGTGAAGAAGTTCATGTCCAAGTTTTATCCCATAAGTAAGACCAATGAGATGCGCCAAGCCATTCATGATTTTTGCCAAAAGCCAACCGAGCAATTTTGTGAAGCATGGGTCCATTTTCAAGACTATATCAATAGTTTCCCACATCATGGTCTCGAGAAGAGTCGCCTCATTCATAGTTTTTACAATGGTCTCATTCCTTCCACTCGCACCATGATTGAGTCCATGCACAAAGGCAAATTCATGCACTTAACTCCCACTGCCGCCTACAATTTTCCCCTTGAATTAGGCGATGACTCCCAAGATTGGGAGGGCACAAATTAATTTTTGATATCCGAGTCACCACGAGTCGGTAGCACTTATGAGGTAAAAAATGATCCCGATTTTAAAACCTTGCTTCATGGCTTAAACACTTTGACTAAGGCTGTTGATGCTCTCACTTGTTCTATGAAACAAAATGTTTCTCTTTCTAAATAAGTGATGAATGTCAACGAGTCTAGTCCTTCTTGTCATGTCTGTTTAAGTCAGGATCATTTATCTCATGTGTGCCCCCTCATTCAAGATGATCCCGAACCCACTCTAGCCCAAGTATGTGCCTTTGATACCACTAGGAAACCCGCACCACCGTCGTTTACATACCATCCGAATAATAGGAACCATCCATATTTTTCTTATAAGTACGACAATCACCTTGCTCCATCACAACCACAACAACATGTCAGTGGTCCACCAGGGTTTCACCAAAACCCGCAAAGGCAACATCGCCCTCCTATCCAACACCACCATGCTCCACACCACCACTAACACCATCCATCATCCTTTGTCCCCCAAGGAGGACCATCCCACCCCATTCATCAAATTGTCCCTGTCCCATCTCCGTCCTATGAGTATTCACAGCCACTTAGTTCTAACTGAGAGTTGGTCCCCCAACCCCCTTATGCCCCTCTAACCCAATCATCCACCTCCTCTATCGAGAATCTTCTCACTCAATTTATCACGACTCAATAACAAATGACCCAAGAACAGACTCAATCCATCCAAAGGCTTGATCAACGTCTTAATTTGTTTGAGTCCAAGCGAGAGAAAGGTCATTTTCCGAGTCAATCCATTCCTAACCCTAAGGGAAATGGAAAGGAGTCATCTTATAAGGTTGGATCCACTTACACTCTACCCACATACCATGCAGACATGAAAGCGGTGAGTACTCTACGATCCGGTAAAGAGGTTGACAATGGTGGCGATGCTCCCTGTGATGTTCCAATCCCACCCACCTAGCACTGCCCATTAGAACCTCTTCCTCAGGTCCCACCACCCCATAAATCCACTGACAAGACTGCCTCTACACCTACTGAGGCCACCACTACTTTTGTCCCTAAAGGCCCCTTCCCTCATAGGTTGGCCTAAACAAAGAAAGCTCAATAATTTGATGAGATCAAGCAAGTTTTTCAGAATGTTCACATAAACATTACATTCCTCACAGTGATTCAACAAGTTCATTCTTATGCAAAATTATTGAAGGACTTGTGCACTGTTAAGCGACGGACGAATGTTCCTCGTGATGACTTTGTCACTAAGCAAGCCACGCCCCTCATCCATGAGAATGTTATTATGAAATATAAAGACCCTAGTCATCCCACTGTCTCTTGCATGTTAGGAGATAAGTTCACTACGTGGGCTTTGCTTGATCTTGGATCTAGTGTTAATTTGCTACCTTACTCTCTCTAATTTGAGTTAGGTTTAAAAAACATGAAACCTACACGGGTCACTCTTCAACTTGCAGACCATTCTGTGAAAGTGCCTAAAGGAATCATTGAAGATGTTTTGGTGAAAGTGCCTGACTTTTACTACCCCGTGGATTTCATCATCTTAGACACTCCTTCTCCCGACCCAACCAATATTCCTATCATTTTGGGTCGTCCCTTTTTGGCAACTGCCAATGCCATCATCAATTGTCGAGATGGGTCAATGAATCTTTCTTTTAGCAACATGATCATCGAAGTCAATATTTTCCACCTCATGCAACAACATATCGATGTTGATTCTATTGATGAGGTTTGCATGATTGACTCCTTAGTGCAAGAGATATTGGATACCACCTACCCAGAAGATCCTATCCACCAATGTTTTGGCTCACTTTGGGTCCGACTTTTATATTGATTCCTCCATCTCAGAGGAAAATGCCTTGTTAGATTCTACACCTCTGCTGGACACTTCCACTTGGGCTCCTCCATTTGAGCCTCTCCTTGTCAATACTCTTCTTTCTGTGGATGACCCAGTCAACCCATGTCCCGATATTCTCTCTGACTCTATTTTTGCGTCTCAGTCCAATGCCTCTCTTGAGCCACCGCCTAGTTTGGAGCTTAAACCATTATCTGTTGAGTTGAAATATACTTTCTTAAGCCCAATTAAACATCACCCTGTCATTATTGCTTCTGACTTGACACTGGATCAAGAAGAGCAATTGGTCCACACTCTCACTCAACATAGCACTGCTTTAGGATGGACCATTTTCGACATACAAGGTGTCAGCCCCAGTAGCCATCGCATTCATTTAGAGGAGAATGCTAAGACTTCTTGTGAGCCACAATGCCAACTCAATCCGGCAATGAAAGAGGTCGTTCGAGCTGAAATTTTAAAATTGCTTGATGTTGGTATTATCTACCCCATTTCAGACAGCCAATGGGTCAGTCCCATTCATGTGGTGCCTAAAACTTCTGGAGTCACCGTTGTAAAAAATAATGACGATGAGCTTGTGCCTACCCACATACAAATCGGCTGACGTGTTTGTATTGATTATAGAAAGCTCAATGCTATCACTCACAAAGACCACTTCCCTTTCCCATACATTGACCAGATGCTTGAACGCTTGGCAGGTCATACTTACTACTACTTCCTTGATGGATATTCCGGGTACAACCAAACACCCATTGCCCATGAAGACCAAGAAAAAACTACCCTTACTTGTCCATTTGGCACATTTGCGTACTCTCGTATGCCCTTTAGCCTTTGTAATGTACCTGCTACTTTTCAATGGTGTATGACAAGTATTTTCAGTGACATGGAGCATTTTCTCGAAGTCTTTATGAATGATTTTTTTGTTTTTGATTCATCCTTTGAACAATGCCTATCTCACCTCACTATGGTCCTTCAGCGTTGTCAAGAAAAGAAGTTGGTTCTCAATTGGAAAAAATGCCATTTCATGGTAAAAAAGGGAATTGTTTTAGGTCATGTTGTCTCCAGCTCCGGTATTGAGGTCGATAAAGAAAAAGTCGAGTTGATTTCCTCACTACCCATTCCTAAGTCTGTTAAGGACATTCGTTCCTTCTTAGGACATGCAGTCTTCTACCGGCGGTTCATTAAGGACTTTTCTAAAATTGCGCGACCTTTAACAACCCTTTTATCCAAAGATGTACCTTTTATCTTCGATGAAGCATGTGTTACCGCCTTTGAACATCTAAAAGCTGAACTCACTTCCGTTCCTATCATATAACCTCCCAATTGGTCTCTCCTACTTGAGCTCATGTGTGATGCTTCTGATTTTTCACTTGGTACCATGCTTGGCCAGCGAGTTGAGAAGCACCCACATGTCATCTCTTATGCTAGCAAAACCATGCATGATGCTCAAATTCATTACACGACCACCGAAAAGGAGTTGTTAGAGATTGTGTTTTCTCTTGATATATCATCGTGTATACTGACCATGTTGCTCTTAAGCACCTTCTTCATAAGAAGGATTCCAAACCACGATTAATACGGTGGATTCTCTTACTCTAAGAGTTTAACCTTGAAATTCGCGATAAGAAAGGTTGTGAAAATGTTGTTGCTGACCATCTCTCTCGCATTACTGTCACGTCTGACTGTGATTATGTTCCCATTTCTGAGTCATTTCTCGATGAACAACTTTTTTCCAGCTCTACCTCGCATTAGTATGAAAATATTATCAACTTTCTTATTACCAATTAACTTCCTAATCATTGGTCAAAACATGATCGCTCCAAATTCATGGCGAATGTGAAGTTTTACTCTTGGGATGACCCGTTTCTCTATAAGTATTGCCCCAATCAAGTCATTCGTCGTTGTGTTCCCGAATGTGAACAACTGAGTATTCTGTCCTTCTTCCATAATAGTGCTTGTTGAGGCCACTTTGGCTCAAAGAAAACTGCCATAAAAATCTTTCAAAGTGGTTTATATTGGCCTACCCATTTTTGTGATGCCCATCAATATTGTCAGGCTTGTTCCAATTGCCAACACTCTGGGCATCTCTCTCGTCATCATATGATGCCTCTCACACCCATCCTCATTGTTGAAATTTTTTATGTGTGGGGTATCGATTTCATGGGACCATTTCCCTCCTCTCATGGTTTTCAGTATATTCTAGTTGCTGTTGACTATGATTCCAAATGGATCGAAGCGATTGCTTGCCGCACCAATGACCATCGAGTTGTGGTCTAATTTCTCAAAGAGCATGTCTTCGCACGTTTTGGAACCCTGAAATCTATCATTAGTGATGAGGGTAAATTTTTTTTAATCGAGTCTTTGAACACCTTGTCAAAAAGTATGGTGTTACCCGCAAGGTTGGTCTCTCTTACCATCCACAAACGAGTTATCAAGTTGAGGTCTCCAACCACGAGATCAATCAAATTCTTGAAAAAATCGTCAATCCTAATAGGAAAGATTGGTCCTTACGCTTGAACGACGCATTGTGGGCATACCGTACTGCTTATAAGACTCCAATTAGCATGTCTCCTTATCGTTTGGTCTTCGATAAGCCTTGCCACCTTCCTGTCGAGCTTGAACATCATGCTTATTGGGACGTCGAAGACCTTAATTTTTATATTGATGAGGCGTGTGTCCATCGAAAGCTGCAGCATAATGAATTGGAGGAAATCAGAAATGATGCCTATGATTTGTCCAAGAAGTATAAGGACAAGATGAAGTGGATCCATGACCAAAGCATCATACGCAAAGAATTCCACCCTGGTTAAAAAGTTTTGTTGTATAATTCTCAGTTGCATCTCTTTATCGAGAAATTGAAAACCAGGTGGTCTGGACCCTTCATTATTGAGTCAGTTACTCCTTATGGTCCCATCACCGTGCAAAATCCCAAGGATGGTAGCCTCTTTTAGGTCAATGGTCAATGCTTGAATCCTTTCTTGGAGTTAGGCTCCACTCACATAGAACATATTAACCTTGTTGACCCCATTTATGAAGACTGACCGTTCAGTCTTGTTTGGGGGTGATTCTCATCACCAATTCTTCTACCGACCCGCGCTTTCATAGATCTTATCTTTAGGGTGATATTCCATCGGTCTGGTTGAAGACGTTAAACTTAGCGCTATCAGGAGGCAACTCGCTTTTTCTGAGTATGATTCTTATCCTGTTTGGGGGGTGGTGTTTCACACCACCCAATGTTCTATCATGATTATAAACTTGTACATATTTTGCTATCTCACTTATTTTTACAGGTTTCATCTTCGCCTCACATGTCCATTTCATTAGCGGTTGATTCTGGTAATCTCTTTTCTACCTTTTGCTCTCAATTTTAAAATCATTTTACTTAACAATGAGGACGATGATCCTTTTTGTTTGGGGGTGGGGAATTTTTTCAAAATCGTACCACTTTTGAATTTTTTTGATTTTTGAACCTGATTTTTTAAAAATTTCGTGCAGTTTCTTTCATCTCACTCATTGTTGTGAATTTTCAATCATCCATCTTTCAAAGTCTAGGAATCAAACTAGAGAATATTTTTTCTAAATAGCTTATGTAATACGTAACAAGGAATGTTGCACCAAGAATTTCTAGACTCAACAAAATTTGCGCACTTATCATGTCACTACGATTTAGAGTTGAAGAGTACTACAATTCTAATGAGAACCTTAAGGATCACTAGTGAAGAATTTAACTTATGAAATTTGTGCCTTTCACCCTTTCAGAGAGTTTTACGCAATCTCCGAGTCACAAGTTGATTCAAATTCTTTTGGGTTCGCACTTAATTGTATATGATCTCATTATTCTTCAATTTTGGCTTGATCACTGAGAATGACATCATTTTGAGTTGTAAGAAACATGTGTCTTTAAATTTGTCCCGATCACTAGGTTTTCATTCATACACTTACCACTTTTCCATATCACATTTCCATTCACTCACCCATTACCTTCCCATTTATTTCCCTCATCATCCATACACATTCCCCACTCCATTCATATATCATCCATCATCATTTTGAGAAAAAGAGTGTTGATTCCAAATGTTAAATGTCTTCAGTGTTGGTTTGATAAGTGAGAGAAAAAAAAAGAAAAACAGAAAAAGAAAAAAAAATTAAAAAAAAAAGAGAAAAAGAAAAGAAAAATCAAAAAAAAAAGAAAGAAAAAAGAGAGAAAAGAAAAGAAAGAGAGTTAGTAGTCAGTAATTGGTTGTGAAATAAAGACATTTGTTCTTCATAGTACACTCTTCTCGCTCATCCATCACACATCCATCCTATTCTACATCACCATCCAACCTTATATCCCACCCTTCTCATTTCATTTCCCCCTCACCCTTTATCATCCATTTTCCCCTAGTTGTTCGGGCAAATTAGAGTCAACGTGGTGAATTACTCGACATTCTCACTATAGTGATTAGCATTTCTTTCATGAGATCATTTTTCTTTCTAATTGTTCGTTCTTTCTTATATGTGTGTGAGACGTTTGAACTTGCTTACATTTACTCACCTCCTCGCACACAAGAGCGATACACTGACCCATATCTCGAGAGTTCGTTTGAGAGAGTTATATCAAGTGAGATTTGAAGTTGAAGCGTTGATTCCGAAGAGGTAATCTAGGAATTACTCTTGTGATACTCGACCCGTTTTGACTGATTCACACAACACACGTTGAGTTCTAGGAAGGACGTGCCTTGAGTATTTACTTAGCTTAATCTTTTTACACATTCTAGCTTGTATTTCTAAAATCAAATATTTCTCATGTGATGGATTGTGCGATTATTCTATGTCTAATAAGAAATTGACTGCCTTTCAATAAATCTTTGCAAATAAGAATTTTATGGGTATATTCCCTACAAACCCTCACGAGACACAACTCGTCCTGTAGGGCAACCTATAGGTTTAAAGGCTTCTTGCACATGCTAAGTGCAATCTCAAGTGCCTCCGAAAGTGGTACACTTTTGGTTACTTATCTTTCTTTCTCTCTATCTTATTGCTCGAGGACTAGCAACGGTATATTTGGGGGTGGTGTGATAAGCACCCAAAACTGTACGATTTATAACCCGAATAGATGTACTTTAGTTTCTAATTCTCGACAATATGGGTCTTATGTGCTTAAACGTTTATCTTGTAGGTCAAATGTCCGTTTGCGGTGTCAAAAGGTATATATCGAGGCAAATGCGCGTTGAATGGAGCTAAATACCTTATCCCATAACCCTAACCTACCCTAAACCCTGTCCCGAACCGTATGTGTTTGATTGTTCCCTTTCGTATTTTTTATTTTTTATTTTTTTAGATTTTTAGTTGAGTCGTTTTTTTAGGGTTTATCTTAAATTTATTTAGAATTTTCTAGGATTCATTTCCCATTTTCCCATTTTTTTATTTTTATTTTGATTATTTTTTAGTTTTTATTTTATAAAGATTAATTTTTAGGAGTTTATTTTTATTTTTATTATATTTTAATTTTTTTTAGATTTTTAGATTTTTATTAGGTTTTTAGTTTTATTTCTTTTATTTCTTTTATTTTAGCTTTATTTTATAGAAGTTTTATTTTGTTTTAATTTTAGTTTTTATAAATTTTTTTAGGATTTTAGTTGTTTTAATTTTCATTTTTTTAGGGGTCATAAGTTAAATACACACACAACCACTCACACCCTAACTTCCTACACCCTAATACACATAAACACCCTTTCACCCACACCTTTTTTCCCATACACCTTACCACACACAACACAAACCACTACATCTTCTTCCTCACCCAACACTCTCTCTCGTCACACCACCATTAAACTCATCTCTCTCTCACCAACTCACCTTACCCCAATAAACCCAACAACCTAGACTCCGCTGCCACTAGCTCGACCCTACTCCGGTGGACGACCCAACCCCGACGTCCTCACCCCTTATACCTCCTAAACCAACGCCGGACGTCCGCCGGACCTCAACCGACCACCTGCAAAACCTCATCTTCGGCCAGCCACATCCATCCTTGACCCCCTTCTACCCGGATTCGTTACCTACCAGTTCTAACCCGCTGCCCTAGACCCGACCGGAGACCCACCATGAGACTTGCCTCAAACCGTCTCCTCCCGAGTGCTGACCTGCATCCCGCCTGAACCCGTGACTCGCCCATACCCGGCGACCTCCTGTCCAGTCCTGCTGCCACACCAATCCAAACTCACCTCCGACCGGGCCTGTCCAACCCATACCCGATTTCAACCCCGTAACCGGACTTGCAAATTCGACCCTTGCCTTCTCCAACTCAAACCCAACTTGAATCCATTTCTCCAAAATCAAAAATCGTCACCTGATAGAAGCCAAGCCAAAAGCCAAACCCACATAGAACCAATTTACCTCCCATGTGACTTAAAACTAACTTATCCCCTTTTACCCAAAATGCCCCCAAGTACAAACTTTAAACCATTTCCAAAATTAACCCTTAACTAAATCTGATTTGTTTTATTCCAATCCCCTCACCCACATGACCTCACACTCCTCTCACCACTTCCATGCACTCTCAAACCCATTCCCAAATATACCCCTTTAGCTCCATAAGCCACTATAAAAAGAAGACCTCACTCCATAAAAATAAGGGTTTGAGATGGGGAAGACTAGAGAATAGGGAATTCTAGAGAGAAAAAAATGTTGTAGAGAGAGGAGAATTAAATTGTACTTCAATTTTGTTAGTGTTTGTACACAATTAAGAGAAGCTTCGATTTAATGCAAGTGCAATTTCTTTTCTCCTACATTTTGGTTTGAATTTATTCTCTCTATATTTTTAATTTCATTTAGTAATTTTTATCAGATTGTTATTAAGTGAATTATGACTACAGTTGGCTAATCACTCTATTCAAGGGTGAAATGAAGCCCCATATATTCAATTGAATGTATTAATTAATCTAGTTTACTTTGTTTCATTTAGTTAATTTTCTTTTCATTCCTATATGAGTTTATGCATTGAGAAATGGTTAACTATCCTTAAGGAAGGATTAAAATCTAATATACCCTTAATTTTTGGATTCAAACTAGAGATAGAATGACCCACTAATTAGAGTATATTATAATTTATTATACTCATACATTAAATTTTTGTTGGATTTATGATTTATTATAGGAATCCACTCTAGCGAGTGATTTATATAATTTTTCTAAATCAATTATTCAATTGAGTTGTGGGGATGAAAATTGGATTAACTAATTTTATATTAGTTTGTTTTGTCAAATGATGAGAATCAATTGATAAAATAAATTAATATTTGGAAAATTAGTAAACTAGAATAATTAACACATTCAATTGATAAAGTGGAGGTTAAGTTTCATTCCTTGAATATTTCTCAAATTTAATTTCATCTCATTCTTATTACTTAGTTCTTATTTAGCACACTAGTTAGTTTGTTAATTTCAACTCTCATTTTAGTTTAGTGTTGCTTCACATTTTCACCTAAAAAGTGTTTTAATATTTGAAAAACATAAAAAAATTAGAAAAACCCAAAAGTCTAAAAAAAATAATCAAGTGAATTATATTTATTATCTTCTCATTTTTAGCATGTTCACACCTTAGATTTGGATTGATACCTCACTTACCATTATACTCTAGTTTTGTCTACTTTTATAGGTTTGTGAAGATTTTTGATTGAAGATCTTTTACAACAACTACACACAAAAAAGCAATTCATCACTCATATCGAATAGCAAATGGGTGAGTCATATACAATTCGTACCGAAGAAGTCGGTAATAACCATGGTTGAAAACACGAAGGGGAAACTTATTCCAAAATCAGTGCGTATTTGCATTGACTATCGGAAGCCCAATGCCAAAACTTAAAAAGATGACTTCCCTTTGTCGTTAATGGACAAAATACTTGATAGAGTTTTAGGACACCCTTTCTATTACTTTTGAGATGCTTATTTTGGGTATAACCAGATCAAGGTGGACGTGTTAGATCATGAGAAGACTACATTCACATGTCGTTTTGGCACGTTTCCCTACAAACACATGCCATTTGAATTGTGCAATGCATCCCCGGCCTTCCAATGGTGCATGCTTAGTCTATTTAGCGGCATGGTCGAGAGGGGCCTTGAGGTGTTCATGGACGATTTTAGTGTCTTCGGCTCCTCTTTTGACTATTGCATTGCTAATCTCGAGAAAATGTTAGCCCGATGTGTGGAAAAGAATTTGGTACTAAATTGGGAAAAGTGCCATTTTATGGTTACCGAAGGCAAATTTCTTGGCCACATTGCGTCATCCAAAGGTATTGAGGTCGATAGGTAAAAATTTTATGTTATACTCGATCTTCCCCCACTTATGTCACTAAAGGATGTGCTCTCTTTATTGGGCCACACGGGGTTTTATCATAGGTTTGTTAAGGACATTAGTGTCATCACTAGCCCTTAAGTAATACACTTATGAAGGATTCCCTCTTTGATTGGATTAAAGCATGCCAAGATGCTTTTGACAAATGTAAAAGCATGCTGACTACCACGTGAAATGTGCGCGCGTGTAAGGTGCGCGGTCGTTGTTTTCGTTTCACCGCGATAATACAAACAAACCTAAATTACGACTACACTTGCGAGGCAAGCAGAACGGTAAGTCGGGTATCGAAAATCCACAGGGACGTGTTACTAGAATTTATATGATTTAATACTCCGGAATAAAAGTGCAAAAGGTAAATTACAAACTAAAAAGTAAAAGATGCATAAAAGGGAAAAGATTATTCTAGGCAAGGGAAAATGAAACTAGATTAACAAAGCGATACAACTATAGGTTACGTCGAATATCCCTCACCCGTGTTAATTTGTATAAAATAGATACATGGATCGACGAGTTATTTAGAATGCATCTCGTTTCGACAGTTAATTAAATCAAGGGTTGTCAAGCCTCTAAATCCGCATAAAAGCCTAATAAGATTTTGGCGTCAACAAATACCCTGAAAATTGCGCACGTAAGGTCGTAAGCACGGGACACACATGATATGCCCCGTCAAATCTCCTAGGCTCAATAACTAGGACAACACACCCAAAATAGACCCGTAAACACCATCACCAAAGCAAAGCAACACGTCAACTCGAGTGAGTTCAATTCAAGCACAACCTAATTTAAATTAGCTAGAAAACATATTAAAAATGCGGTAAATAAACGCGGTAAAACTACACTACAAAGCAAGTAAATCAAATCATGTAAACTAATTAGGAAAGCATGTAAATATAATTATCAAAGAAATAAAGAATGAAATACAAGTTAAATTAATGGATAGGGTAATGAATAGTCAACATACAAACCCAAAAGGGTGTCAATTTAAGTAGAAATGAAGAAGAACTCTTCAAAAACCAAAACCCTAAGCTAAACTATCTTCTAAAACTATCCTAAAACGTTCATATTTGATTATTACAACAAAAATGATTTATATAGTAAGTGGGAATAAGAAATAGAAAAGAAAAGAGAAAAAAAAATAAAAGGCAAAATATCTCCTGGAAGCAGGGGATCGATCGATCGACCCAAACCTTTGATCGATCGATGGTGAATAAAATAGCCCATTGTCGCGAAGGATCAATCGATCGACCCAAATCATCGATCGATCGATCAAGCAGGTGTCAGCACACTACAATGCTGTTTTGGGATGCTTGGATTTCTCGTTCGCTGAAATCGCCGTAACTTCTTCGTTCTGAATCAGAATCGCGCACCGTTTGCGGCCACACAAAGCTTGCGAGGAGGGATACAACTTACATGTAGCTGTTGGGCTAGGTTTCCAAGCTATGAAAAGACTAAAATGACCTTGAACGTGCGATCACATACGGAAATCGAGCAGAATGCGTCCGAACTTCATACTTAGCATCCAAATGCCTATAAAAGCTCAATTAACCCCTGAAAAATAAGTTAACGTAGAAATCCGAGGTTGTCTGGTTAACGAGCATAAATATAGGGAATAAGATATCCGAGGGGGCTAAAATGCGTAGGTTCGAGGGATGAAATACGCAATATTTGCGTCGTATCACATGTCAGTCTTCACTCCCATCATGGAAGCTCCATATTGGACCCTTACATTCGAGCTTATTCATGATACGAGTGACTTTGCAATTGAGGCTGTTTTGCGATGACAAAGAGACAAGAAAGCCCACTTCATTTACTATGCTAGCCAAACCTTAATTATGCCTCAATTGAACTACTCCACCACGGAGAAAGAGTTACTAGAAGTAGTATTCACCATTGACAAGTTCCACTCCTATCTTATCGAGCTTCCCATCACGTGATTTACCGACCACGTGACTCTCAAATACCTCATTTCCAAGAAATATGCGAAGCTGTGCCTTGAACTTTCCATTAAAGACAAGAAAGGAGTAGAAAACATCGTAGACGATCATTTATTGAGGCTCTCATCTGACGTACCTCAAGATCCTTTAACCATAGAAGAGTACTTTCTGAATGAGCAATTATTTTCCATTTCCTCTCTCCCCTAGTTTACGGATATCGTGAATTATCTTGTCACAGGGGTCGTTCCTTCGATTGGACACCGCAATAGAAGAGGAAGCTCTTTACGTAGTCGTGCATGTTTTTCTATGATGATCTATGCTTATTTAAGTATTTCACCGATCAAATAACCCAGAGATGTGTGCCGGGTGATGAGATTCCTAGTATCATTCGGTTTTTTCAAAGTGGTCACTTTTCCACAAACGAATGACCACTTTTCAAACAAATTATACGCCACTTTTCCACATATGGATGGCTGCTAAGATTCTTCAAAGTGGTCTCTATTGTCCAACAATATTCCACGATATTAATTCCCATTGTAAATCTTGCGATAGGTGCCAGAGAATGGGAGATATTACTCAATACGACATGATACCATTGACCCCTATTCTCTTTATCGAGATATTTGACTATTAGGGAATTGACTTCATGGGACATTTCCCTCTCTCTTTTGGATTCCTATATATCCTTGTCGCAGGTAGAATATGTGTCTAAGTGGGTAGAGTCCATAACTACAAAGATAATTGACAGAATGTTAGTGGTCAAGTTCATTCGTAAACACGTACTCTCTCGCTTCGAAGCTCCGAAGGCCATCATTAGTGATAACGACAAGAATTTTTACAGTAGGTCATTTGAAAAACTTATGAGAAATTATGGTGTCGTCCACAAGTTTGGGACGACATACTATTCCCAAATGAACGGGCAAGCAAAATTAGCAAATAAAAAAATCAAGAACATTCTTGAAAAGAACCTTGATCCTAACCAAAAGGATTGGTCGACTCGATTGATCGATGAACTATGGGCATATAGGTTTTCTTATAAGAACATCCTCGAGATGTCTCCATTCCACTTTGTCTATGAAAAGCCTTGTAATCTCCCCTTTGAGTTAGAGCACAAAGATTATTAGGCCATCAATAGGCTAAACTATAACCTCGATCAAGTCGATTGTTGTATGTAAACATTACACTCCCACGTGGAACAATGATGAATGTACACCTGTTCTCCAACGTGGCTGACCATTCACCTTGATCGGATTTAGAGACACGTAATCGTCCGAAATGCCGACCAACTCTAGAAGGCCAACTAATAGTAATACTAATAGTTAATCTGATGGGATGCCAACAAACACTGAATTCCAAGAGTTTCATTTATTGAACACAGATGTAAATGCCTCTTAATACAAAGGCACTCCAACTCTAAGGTTTTCCATCCATATAAATACAAACTACTCCCTTAGCTCAAGGGACAACTCGAATCACTCATGTGCATACCATACTAAGCTATTGTAAACCCTACTTAATCAAAAGCAATAGTGGACTTAGGTTATTTTACAACTGAACCATTCTAAAAACCTTATCTCTTATGTGTGTGGTTTGAGTTACTTATCTTATTTAAAGTTAGTCCATTTTTAGACATTAAGAGATTGGTGCCGTCTATGGGAACGTTTGTCTGTCATCATTCTCTACCATTTGTTTCATTAATTTGTCTATAAAGAAATGACAAATCCTAAAAAAAGCGCTCGAAATGAAGGCAATCCCACCATCCCATTTGCTCCTATTAGTGCGACAGACTTGTAGGGAATTCTTCTCAACCTTGCTAGAGGTTCGAAAGCCACTCAGGAGTCTGTTAAGAAATTGGCTCACACCATCCAAGCCATGTCTTTTAGTTCTAGAAGAGATATGCCACCACCATCGGCTAGGAATGAAAGAAGTTATCATTCTCGTTCTTGTCATGATAGATCGTACTGTTATGGTGAAACTTCTTTATTTCGATTAACAGATTACTATAATAGTGGTTCTTTTTCCAAAAAAGACTACGTGTCTTGGTGAGTCCGAGCAGGGACTTTGATTTTGAGAGGCTAGGACCCTAAATATCTAGAGGATGTCATAAGGAGAAAGAGTGTCCTCGTAAATACAGAGAAGGGTCCATAAGATCTAGGGCCAATGAGGGTGTTTGTGCGTGCCGAGGAGACCTCTCAGGAGAAGAGTTCAATGCATAGAAACAACAAAGATGATAAATCTACCTCGACCAAGTTTAAGCATGAAGAACATTATTGGAAGGGATCCATTCAATGACTTGAAGATTGTCTAGGTGAAATGGAAAAGACAAAGATATCATTGTAAAGGAGTTTCATCAAAGGATCACCTTTCATCCAATCAATTGAGGAATACCTCATTCCAAGTTCAAGCCACTACTGGTCATTCCCATGCACGATGGGAAAACTGATCTAGTTCTTCCATAGAGAAATCTCAATTTGCTGCAGACATCTACTCAGTGCACGATGAAATGAAATGTAGAGCTTTCTCCAGTTCCATAACTGTCTCAGCCCAGGTTTGGTATAACAATCTCCCAAGAGGTAAAATCTCTAGTTTTTATTAGTTAGATGAACTTTTCATAGATAACTTTTACTTTGGGGCTAATCTGATCAAGAGGGTCACTTATCTCTTGACTGTGCGACAAAAGTCGATGAAATCACTAAAGAATACATTACTCGTTTCAACAATGAAAAATTAGAGACTATGAGGAGAAAACATCCATTGCATCACTAATAAGTGGGTTGCTTGCTAAAGATCTTTACTATTCTTTAGCAAATAATCCACATAAAAACATGACATAACTAATGGGTAAAGCTGGAAAAATAATGAATGTCGTAGAAGTTATGGCAGCCAAGGAAGCTCTTGAGACCAATGGTGAAGGTCAGAAAAATAATTCTAGCTCCTTCAAGAAGGTTTAAAAAGACAAAAATCTGGATCTGATTAAGAAATATGATTAATATACCGCGCTTAACAAAGGTGTTCACCATATTCTGGAGGAAATAAAAGGGAACAAAGACTTAAATTGTCCTAGAAAGTTGAAAAACACCCGCAACAAGAGGGATAAGTCCAAGTACTGTGATTTCCATAGGATTCATGGGCACAACACCAACAGCTGCATTGCGCTAAAGAATGAGATTGAAAATCTTATTCGAAGGGGAAAGTTGAGCAAGATCGGAATGGTAACCCAAATGATCGAAAGAGGTTTAAATCTCTAGCCCGAGCAAGGGATGAAAATTAGAGAGCAAGAAATGATGATTTTAAAAAAGATCTAGACTTGTCAAAGAAGCCTGATGAGCCAGAGGTGGAGGTCGACATGATATCCTTTGGTTGCTATTTCATCGCAGGGGGTGATGTAGGAGGAGGAGATTCCATAATAAACAGGAAAGCTTACTTGAATAAAGTCAAGGCTTGCCTAACTGTCAGACAAATTGATATGGTTGAATTTAGTGATAGTCTGCCAATGAAAGTCAATAAATATAGGCTAGTGATTGGAATTTCAAAAAATAATTTGAGAGGGGTTTTATATCCTCATGACGATTCGTTAGTTATCACAAGCAGAGTTCATCATGGCACAACTGCAAGGATCTTAGTTAATAATGGGAGCTCAGCTTATGTAATGTTCTATAACTACTTTGACACCCTAGGGATGAAGATTAGTAAGCTAGAACCATACCATAGACCTCTTATTGGATTTAAAGGAGACAAAGTATACCCATTAGGAACTATCAAGATGGAAGTCTTAGTCGGCACATGGCCCATGAGCACGAGAGAAATAATTCGCTTCTTTGTGTTAGATAAAAATGTCCCGTAAACTTATAATATCATCCTAGGAAGAGGGGAAATCAAGCAGTCAGAGGCTGTGCCATCTACAATGCACCAATGTATGAAATTTTTGATAAATTATGGAGTCAGCATAGTAAATGGCAGTCAGAAAGATGCCAGGGAATGTTATTATACATAGACCGATCAACAGGAGATGCAAATAAAGGGTACGACCACTTTCCACATCGACACTCTAGATCCTCGGGAAGAAGAACAACTTGTAAAGGGGAAGGTTATGGAAAAGACACAAGTCATTGCGTTGGATGACGATAAGCTAGAAAGAACCACCCAGATCGATTCCAGGTTATCTCCTTATCTCAAAAAAGAATTAATTACGTTACTTAGAGAAAGGAAGAATGTGTTTTCTTGGAGTCATGAAGATATTCCAGGGATTGATCCAAACTTCCCTTTTCATGAGCTTAATATATGTCCAAATGTTAGATCGATTAAGCAAAGGCGAAGAGTATTCAACCCCAAGAAGAATATGGCAATCCAGGAGGAGGTAGAAAAGTTAAAGCAAGAAAGATTAATTAAAGATGTCAAATACCCAAGCTGGTTGGCCAATGTATTCATGGTACAGAAGAAAAGTGACAAGTGGTGCATGTGTGTGGATTTCAAAAATCTCAAAAGGCATGCCAAAAAGATCATTTTCTTTTACTAAGGATTAATAAATTGGTCGATGCTATAGAAGGTCATGAACTACTCAACTTTATGGATGCTTATTCTGGATATAATGAGATTAAGATGAAACCTGGAGACAAATAAAGAACTTCTTTCATTACCAACCGAGGAACTTATTGTTACAATGTCATGCCCTTCGGGTTGAAGAATGCTGGAGCTACATATCAGAGACTGGTAAACAAGGTATTTGAAGATCAGATCAATAAAAATATAAAGGTATATGTAGATGACATGCTCACTAAGAGCAAACATGATGCCGACCATATTATGGACATAACTCAAACCTTTGATCAATTAGAAAATCATTAGATGAAGCTCAACTCAACCAAATGCATCTTTGGAGTGCATGAAGGGATGCTCCTAGGGCACATTGCCAATCAGAGGGGAATAAAATAAAATCCTGACAAGATTAAAGCCTTGCTTGAAATTCAATCCCTGACTAATAAGAAAAAAGTTCAAAATTTGTCAGGAAGAGTAGTTGTATTGAGTAGCTGTTAGTTAGGCTTTGATTCGACTAGACGGTGGAGTTCAAAGGCCAACGTATTATACTATAAAGGCATTTGGAGGAGAAAAAAAGTAGGAATCCATTCTTGGAAAAGTTAGCCCTAGCGCTTATTAATGCCTTTAGGAGGATGAGAACATACTTCCAAGCCCACACCATTGTTGTCTACACAGATTCGCCTTTGCGATAAGCATTGAACAAACTAGAAAATTTGGGAAGGATAATGTCTCGAGCAGTTGAATTAGGAGAGTATGGAATCATTTATGAACCTAGAGTTACAATAAAAGGCCAAGCAGTGGAAGACTTTCTTGCTGAATTCGCATATGCCTAGAAGCAACTTAATCCACATTTACATATTGAGTAGACTTCTATTGAAGAAAGCTTAACTTAAAAGTGAACAAAGATTATAGCCGGTCAAAATGATTCATTGACTGCTCAAGAATAATTACAACAAAGCAAGAAGGTGTTCAAGCATGGAGTATTAGTATAAGAAGAGTTCTTCGATGACATTCCAACTTGGCAATTATTTGTAGATGGATCCTCATGTATTACTGAAAGTGGAGAATGTCTCATCATCAATACATTGGATAACATGGATGTGGAATATGCTCCGAGATTTTAATTTAAGGCTTCTAACAATGAGAATAAATATGAATCATTAATCACAGGACTGGAATTGGCTTCATCACCAGGCGCTGACTAGGTATTGGTATATAGTGATTCTCAATTGATTATTAATCAAATGCAACAAATTTATGGTGTCAAAGGGGAAAGTATGATGATATGTAATAATAAATAATGGAAGGTATTTCATTGATCACCTAAGTCAAGATAGTAAAGATTGCCAGACTTGAGAATGCCCGAGCGACTTTCTTCAATAACTCCAACAGAACTCAGACGAATAATCCCAGTGGAGATTCTTACCCATAAAAGCATTGAAGGGTTAGAAATCAGCGTTATCTCTGTGGAGTTAAAGAGGAACACTTCCATCGGATTAGAAGGAGGTCAGTAAGATGATATACAAAGAAACTAACTATGTGTTAGAAAAAGGAGTCCTTTATAGGCGAGGATACCCTATTTCCCTACTTCATTGTGTTCATCTTAATAAAATGAATGATTTGATCAAAGAGGTGCATAAAGGCTCCTGTGGAGCACACAAAGTTGGGAGATCCCCGAGGCAACAGATAGCAATGCAAGGTTACTACTTGTCGAAGATGAAAGAAAATTGTGTTGCTTTTACTAAGAAGTGTGATAAATGGCAGAAGTATGCCACCATTCACAGAAGACCAGGAATAAGCCTAACACCCATCACTTCTCTATGGCCTTTCATTATATGGGTAATTGACTTGCTCGGACCATTTTCGAACACTAAAGGAAGATTCAAGTACTTGATTATAGATATTGATTAATTTACCAAATGGGTGGAGGCTGAGCCCCTAGTTCATATGGCTTATCAGAGAGTGTTTTAATTCATATGAAAATAGATCATTTGCAGATATTGCATGCCCTATTCTTTCATCACTGACCATGACACTCAATTTAATAATGAAAATTTTGAAGAGTAAATACACCAAGAAGGCCAAAATAACACCCTTCACCCTGCCAACCTTGTCATGGTCAAAGTTCGTGACAAAAAACACGCATTTGTTTGTCAAGTTCTTTGACCATGACATGATCGTGATAAGAAGTTATCACCATCAAAGACCATGACAAGTTCGTGACAACTGCTTTTTCACTGATGTGTCATGGTTAAAGACCGTGACAACCTTATAAAGTTGTCATGGTCAAAGACCGTGACATGTCCGTGACAAAATAAAAATAAAAAACCCTCATAGTTTCCCCTTTTCTTTCCCTTGTGTCCCTTTCCCTCAATATTTTTACAATTCTCTCTCTCTCTATCAGGTACGTTTCTCTCTCTATATATATTTCCTTGGCGGGGGGTGAGAGTGTGTGCGTGCGCGTGTGTGTGTGTGTGTCTTAGTGTGTGTGTGTGTGTGCATGTCTTAGTGTGTGTGTTAGTGTAGGTGTGTCAGTGTGGGTGTTTCAATGTGTGTGTGTTAGTGTGTGTTCATATGTTAGTGTGTGTTTCAGTGTGTGTGTATTTGCTATAAATTGAAATTAGTATTTATATATTTAAATTGGTATTTTTATACTGAAATTGGTATTTGTATATTGAAATTGGTATTGAAATTATGTGTAAGGACAATTTCGAATTGAGTTCGTTGTATGTTTATTTGACTTATTCCCGAAAACAACACATTTGAGTTATAGGTAGATTTTTATTATTACGATCCCACACAATTTATGACGTATTGAAGTTTATTGAAGATGTTGCGGCAAAGCTTCAAGGAATTAATCCTGCCGGTTTTATGGTGCATAATTCGTCTTTAGTCAAATTGCATTTCGAGACCAGTCAGGTATGAATGCATAAGTTTAATGAAACTCGAAAATAATTTAAAATATTTAAGGAGGTTATTTTATTAAGAAAATATTTTTAAAAATGTTTTTAAAGTGTTTCAAAATGTTTACACTTCGTTTTATTCTGATAAGGATGGATTAGAGTTGTATTTTATACAAACATTATTTCACTCTGTCGCTCAAAACACTTCAAACGACATTAGTAGTCGTTCGAGCGAGATCACTATGTCGTTCGAACGACATAGCCATCTCTTCGAACGACATAGCCATCTCATTCGAGCGACGGATAAAGTCGTTCAAGTGAGACGCCGCCTCAAGAAATATATTTAAGGCATGGTTTCCTCAGAATTTCGTAAGTGTGCAGTCCAAAAGAATAGTATACGAACAATACATGCTCTGCACAAAGTTTTCTAAGGTTTTCTAAGTCTAAAACATCCTTAGAGTTTCAAAGATCTTAGCTTTCATTATCATATGCAATTGCGATCTTTGCACCTTTTTGGAGTTTGTTCTACACTTTGAAGAACATAGTTGAGTTTTACGGAGAAGAAGAGGAGTTTGTGTTTCGATTACGTAGACTTTCGAAGCTACATCGGTGGACACCGAGGCATTCGTGGAGGCTACTGATGTGGACAGGTATCACAGAAGGATTCGCATGGGCACTGTGGAGGAGTGGTTTAAGATCAGAAGAGCGTTAAGTCTCGTGGGGGATCGAGTCAATAAGTAAGACTCGTGTCTATTCCTTGTAATTCCACATCATAGAGATTGAGTGGCTTGTGTCATTCGATATTTGTTTCCTTTAGTGGTTTCCTCGTACATTCGGCATTGTGAACATTCGTTTCTTTACTTTACTTGATTTAATCACTAGATGTATGTTTATGATTAAACAAGAAAAAAATTGGTCAAGTTAAAATTGGTTCACAACTTGGTGTGGTTTATAAAATTTATAAAAAGAGTTTCATAAAAAGAAAAAATTTCGTGTCATCATTAAAACAAATTCAAAAGAAAAAAGGGGCCTACAAATTGGTATCAGAGCTAAAAATATATTTTTGTGTGTTGATCCCTTGTGTTTTTTTTAGGATGAATTTTGGAGTTTTTGAAAGTTTTCGTGCTCCTATTCTTATGGCACAAATTATGCTTATTGGAAAATGCAAATGAGAAGTGCTCTAAAATTCATTGATGAGCGTGTGTGGTTAGCGGTTTAAAAGGAATGGTCACCACTGGTCACACGAGAGGGTGAGGTCACTAGTTTGAAACCAGTTGAGCCATGGACCGAATCCGAACACAAACTTGCACTTTGCAACTCTAAAGGTCTTCAAGTAATTTCTTCACATATCAAACCGAAAGAGTATAATATAATCATGAATTATAAAACTTCAAAAGAGGCTTGGGATACACTTGCACTTACTCACGAGGGCACTAGAACGGTTAGGGTGTCTAAGCTATAAAACCTCACTACACAGTTTGAGACGATTAAGATGTTAGAGAGTGAGTCATTTGTTGAGTTTACGCTAGGTTGTCTAACGTATTTAACTCGTCATTTAACTTAGGATAGAAGATACTCGACAACCATGTGATAAAGAAAATATTGAGATCTTTGTCGAGTAGGTTTGATGCGAAAGTGACCGTTTTAAACTCCTTAGGCATGATTGAATCGACAAAACTTGAAGAGATTATAGGTGACCTACAAACCTATGAACTCGATATGTTTACCTCCAAGCAAGTGCCAAAGAAAGAAAAGGGCATTGCTTTGAAAGCCCGGAAGGAGGAGACTAAAGTTTTAGATGACGATTCTGATTCCGATTTTGAGGATGTCGTCTTGTTGGCAAAGAAGTTCAAAAAGTTTCTTAAATTTCAAAAGAAATAGAAAGATGCCAAAGAGTTTGAGAAACTCAAGAATAATAAGATATAGTCCACCCCTAAGTATAAGAGTGAAAAATTTAAATGGGTTGAGTCGAATAGGTGTTTTAGGTGTGAGGAGTATGGTCACAAAGTTGTCGAGTGTCCCACTAGACTTAAGAAAGAAGGCAAGAAATTAATAACTTATAATGCCTCCTTAAGTGATAGTGATCCGAAAGAGGGAGAGAGTTCCCCCATTGGGATCAAGTTTGTTTCTTTCTTGGCATGTCATGTGAGCGACAATGATAACTCTTCCCATGAAGATTCTCATGTGCATGACACTTCCGAGGCCGTTGAATCCCAAGTGAGTGAGGGTGAAGAGAGTGAGGAAGAGGAGGTTGATGTGAAAGAGTTGCAAGTTGCCTCTAATGAGTTGTATGCCGTAGAAGTAAAGGTGAAAATGAAAAATTCTAAATTGCAAGCTAGGTTGAATGAGCGTGCCAATGAAAATAACGATGTTTTGATTGAGGATCTTAGGGAACAGGAGAAGATGCTTGGGGAGAAACTAGAATATGTGGAGAAAGACATAAATAGTCTTCGTGGGTTGATGGAGACTTTGAAAAAGGAGATTCTAGAGTTTGAGGAGTCTAGACGTTTGCTTGAGTCTAGGATTAGTGAGTTAGGGGAGAAGTTAAAAGACTCGAGTAAGGTGAAGTTTAACTTGAAAGCTAGGTCAGAGAAGTTGGATAGGTTATTAGGCACAGTCCAAGTTAAAGGTGATATGTGTGGTATAGGCTAAAATGATAGAGAAGTTCCCATTCCCAAAGACAATACCAACCGTGTGAGAGAGCCAACTAGGAACGTGAGGAGAGGTCGACATTTTGGTAATCATTCTCATCGTCTTTACACTTGTACACATTGCGATAGGAAAGGTCACCTTAGACGTTTTTGCTATGACCTTAGGAATGATCCTAGGAAGTTAAGAAATAAAGTCATTTTGGTTCCCAAAATCCCCATGCATAATTTCACACCTACTTGTATTAGGAAATTGGACTTAGAGGCTTTAGGACTTAAACTTCATGGTTCTCCTCTGGTTACACTTGATTCTTCCCATTCTAGATCTAAAGGATGATTGTGTTGCCATATTTTTCATACGCTAGTCTTTGTATCATGATTTATATCTTGCTAGTGTTATGACATGTGTATCTTTTATATGTTTTTTCATTTATTTGAGTTTTTTTTAAATACAAAAAGATTTTGTTTTTAAGAAATTTTTGAGAAAATATAGAAATAATTTTCTTTTATTTGAGTCAAAATATGTTGAAAAGCCAAAAAAAATTAGTTTGTTTTTTATTTTGAGTTTACATGCTTGATATGGAATCTTGGTGTGCTTGGACCCCCATACTTTCATTATCCATGTGTCCACGACATTTGGTCATAATTATTGATGCTTAGGATGATCTTAACCATTGAATTATGGGGTTGTTTCGAAGTTGATATACCAAAATATACCCTTGTCTAGGACGACGCGTTCAGTCTTAGATGAGGGAACAGTTGAAAATTGTTACCCTGTCCAGAGGGGTCATATCAAAGACAAGGGTCGGCCTAGCCGATCCCATGGTTATCAAGCAGTCATATTAGGCGCTAACTCAGCCCCAGCCCTCGGCTAATCTGAATCCTCAGCTCAGATTCACCCCAGATATGTCGGCCGACCTTATATCGGCCGACCCTACTACCACCGACACCATACGTGTCGTGGAGTTCGGGAATCAGAGCTTCTCAAAGACTAGCCTCAACCTTGGCCAATGTGTGTAGGCCGAGGGTGACGCCATCACAGTGCGTGGTTTGGGAGATGTGTGGAGTAGTGCGCGTGGGACTCATGCAACACGTGGACTAAACCGTTATAACAATATCATTCCCTCACATAAGGGAATATTTAGTCATCATTATCTACATGTGGCACAAGCAGGTGTCCACAGGAGATTGGCTAGTTCATCACATACATGCTCAACACATGCTTAGGGGGTGAACTACACCCCAAGCACTATATATACTTGTTTTCTTCTACCTTGTAAAGGGATCCATAATTGTAAACCCTAGATGAATCTCTGTTAGAATACATAGTAGAGAGAGAAAGTGAGTGTATTGTATCACAAGGCCATTAGAGCCCTTATTATATAGTGAAGATCACTCACTGCAGAGTGGACGTAGGCCTAGATAGGCTGAACCACTTATATTGGTGTGTTTCTCCTCCTTTCCTCACCTCCTTCTATATCTATATTGCTTTCTTGTTGCCATTGTTATACCTATATTAGCTCTCCAACACCTTGATCTGGTGGTGCTATATATTTCATCATTAGTTTGGTGTCGTCTATGGGAACGAGAAGCATCATCTCTTCCATTGCTTAGCTTATCCTCGCCGGAGTCTCTGGTGGTGAACCGATCCTCCCATTCTATGGAGATGTTTCACCATTGAAGGAGTTCCTGTAGAGCTCAAGGCTTTCACTCTTTGATTCTAATCTCATCTACCAGTCTTTAACATGGCATCAGAATTTCGATCACCCCCCCACCGGCTGGGGGCCCTAGTTCTAGAAATGTCCCTCTCAGTTAGAAATGGCTGAAGTGGTGATCACCTTGAAATCCTTGGTAGCAAGACAATAGGCGATAAAAGAGTAGCTGGTTATCTTCATCCATAATGTAGCAGTCAGGACAATGGGAACCCCACCTGAGATGATTACTCCGACAGTTGTAGGAGCCACCCTAAGGGGCCAGGGGACCACCCCAGGCGCCTCATAAGGATTTACCACTCCCTCAACGGTAGAGAAAGCCTCGGCGTTTATGCCTTGGGAGGCAAGGCTAGCCCTGCCTGGAGGACCAGTATGATGATTATGAAGCTGAAGGCTCTCAGATTGATTGCTGGGAGCCATATGAAGTATCTGGGAATACGATACGCCCCATTCAAGGAAGTCGAGGCTGTGATAGGAGATCGAGTCAAGATGCCTAGCCCCGGGGTTCAGATTTTGACCGATTAAGTAGAGGGTCGGCCTTTAAAAGGATCAACCCAGTTGGACATCTGAGAAAAAGGTTGTCAAGGTCAAGGAGTAATGCTGGCTCAAGAAGGGAGGGTGAAGATGGCCAAACCCCTCGTGGTCGAGACGAGGGTCAGCGAGAGGTGAATAGCCGACGCAAATCAAGAGGTGGGGAACTCTCGGCCTGCCCAATGGAGGTAGCAGGGGATAACATTATCCAGGCTAATGCTATCGAAGCGACTGGGAGACCATGGAATGACTCAATTCAAAGGCTGAAAAATAAGATAGGAGACATCCTCCAGAACCGAGACCCTCTTCAGAGGGGTTATTATGAGGGCTCACCATTTGTGGCTAAGATAGTCAACTTTACGACTCCTAACAAATTCAAGCTTCTAGTGGTTACCCCAAAATATGATGGGAGTACCAACTTAGTGATGTACCAGTCGACTGTCGATATCTACTCTGTCTCAGATGAGATGAAATGTCGTGCATTCTCGAGCACTTTGACTGGAGCTGCCCATATTTGGTTCACCTCAGTCCTAAAGAGCTTAAATGAGAATTTCAAGCAACTTATAGAGCAGTTAATCCATAACTTTTGTTTCGTGGTAAGACCCCAGAAGAAGACAACCCACCAGCTGTACGTTAAACAGGGAAAGAGCGAGAGTCTTAGGGAATACATCGCAAGGTTTAATAAGGAAAAATTGGAAGTGGAAGAGTATGAGGAAAGTATTGCGATGACCGCGTTAATAGGAGGCTTGCAGAAGGGAAAATTACTGAAGACACGCCAAAGTCTATGGATGAGTTATTGGCAATGGACGAAAAGGTCATGAACGCCGAGGAAGCTATGGAAACTAAATATGAAGATGAAAAGGGAACTAGTAGTTGGAGCAAGTTTCAGAAGAAAAATAAAGACGGGAAGAAGAGGTCAACTGATAATAAGTTTGCTGGGTATACCCCTCTCACGGTCAACTGCGAGCACATTCTGAATGAGATTAAGAATGATCGGACCCTAAGATGGCCCGAAGAGCTAAAAGCTCCCCCTCACAAAAGGAATAAGAGCTTATAGTGTGAATTTCACCAAGACCACAGACACTTAACTGACAAGTGTTTTGCCCTAAAAGATGAGAGTGAGAAGATACTCAAGGCTGGAAAACTGAGGAAGTATGTGAGCAGTGATAGACCAAAGAGGGGACAAGATGACCCCAAAAGGAGATGGGGTAACAAGTGCAGGGAATATGGATCGGGGAAGAAGAATGATGCCTCAGATGATGATGATGATGACGCCCCAGATCTGCCACTAAAAGATGATGATTCGAAGGGATGACTCCACACGATCTTATTTGATGTGAAGATGATATGCAAAGGATTCGCAGGGGGAGGCGCAGAGGTGGCCGACAGAAAGGCACACCTTGCAGAAGTCAAAACCCTTCCCAAAGTTGAAGTAGTCCACCTAGCCGCAGCAGATACAAATCTAGAAAAGAGAAAGAAGGTAGATATAGATACCTTAATTGTGGGATTTTTGAGGCTTGATTTCAAGGGAATCCTAGCTCCTCAGGATGACCCTTTAGTAATCACAACTAGAGTACATGGGTATGATGTGCCGAGGATATTGGTCGATGGTGGGAGTTTGGCTTATGTTATGTTATGTCCATATTTCAAAGGTTTGGGACTTAGTAGGAAGAGACTGGTCCCGTATCATCATCCTCTGATATGTTTTAGCAGCGAGAAGGTGCACCTGTTAGGAATATATGAAATGGAGGTCAGGATGGGAGATGCTTGGCCCAAGAGGTTAACAAAGAAGGTCAATTTCTTTGTGATGGACGAAAGTGTGTACTCAACTTATAAAATTATCATGGGCAGAGTAACCCTGAAAGAATTTAAAGTCGTGCCATTCACCTTGCACCAGATGGTACAATTGTCGACCCCATATGGGGTAGGGGAAGCCCAAGGTGATCAAGTGTTACCAAGAGAATGTTATTTTAACTCAGCTGAGGAGAGGGAAGCTCACAAGAAATCGACTACAACCTATAGTATTGACACCCTGGACCCTAGGGATGAGATGAAACTGAAGAAAAGAGAGGCCACGAAAGAGGTAGAATACATCGTCCTCAGTATGGACGAGCCGAAAAAAATCATCCAGTTCGGAAGATCCCTGAGAGGAGATATCAAGGAGGAACTGATCAAATTATTGAGAGAGAGGCAATGTATCTTCGCATGGAGTCATGAGGATATGTCGTGCATTGATACCAGAATCTTTTTCCATGAATTGAATGTGACCGATGATGCTAGGCCGATATGACAAAATAGGAGGATCTACTCTCGGTAGAAGTATGAAGTCATAAGGGAAGAGGTAAAAATGTTGGAAAAGGCTGACTTCATAATAGAGGTGATATATCCTAAGTGGCTAGCCAACGCTGTCATTCTTCCCAAAGCTAATGGGAAGTGGAGAATGTATGTAGGCTTCATCGACCTAAACAAGGCTTGCCCTAAGGACAATTTTCCTTTACCTTGGATTGACCAAATGGTTGATGCCATAGTAGGACATGAATTGATGAGCTTCACGGATGCTTACTTGTGATACAACTAGATATCTATACACCCGACTGATGAGGAGAAAATTGCCTTCATAACCGATAAGGTTACTTACTATTATAAAGTCATGCCCTTTGGGCTGAAAAATGATGGAGCCACCTACCAGAGACTTGTTAACAACATGCTCGAGGATAAAATTAGGAAGATGATGGAGGTCTATGTTGATGATATGATGACTAAGAGTTATAGGACCGATTCCCATGTGGCTGACCTGAAGCAAACCTTTGATACGATGGATAAGTACATGATGAACCTCAATCCCACAAAGTGTGTATTTGGTGCAGGGGCTGGTAAGTTCCTAGGCTTCATCATAAATAAGAGGGGAATAGAGGCCAACCCTGATAAAATCAAGGGTTTGATAGAAATGAAGACCCTGGTTTCAATCAAGGATGTGCAGAGGATGACAGGAAGAGTAGCGACACTTAACAGGTTTGTGTCTAGAGCCACCGACAAGTGTCTCCCGTTTTTTAAAGTTCTCAGAAAATATTTCAAGTGGAATGAGGAATGTGATAAGGCTTTCCAAGAGTTGAAGTCTTACCTGAGCTCTCCCTTACTATTGTCACGACAGGTCTAAGGGGAAAAACTGTATATATACCTAGCAGTCTCGAAGTTGGCTATTAGCGCTGCCATGATAAGAGACGGGGACGAATTACAAAAGTCGGTGTACTTCAATAATAAGGCGCTCAAAAGGGCCGAACATAAGTACCCTAGGATAGAAAAATTGGCATATTCTCTAATTCACGCCTTAAGGAAGTTGAAGTTTTACTTCCAGGCCCACGCAATGGTCGTCCTAACGGACTCTCCACTCTGACAGGTCATCTACAAGCCTGAAAAGTCAGGGAGATTAATGGATTGAGTAATAGATCTTCGAGAGTTTGATATCACCTATCAGCCTTGAGCGGCCATCAAAGGGCATGCACTGGCAGACTTTGAGGCCGAGTTCACATTGGACAAGGTCGAGGTGGAAAAAGATAAAATTGAGATCGCGGACAGCACACCAGAGAGAAGCGTCGGCCCATTTACGGATGAGGCCGAGACAAGCACAGTTAGGGAAAAGGCATCCAAGAATGAAGAGGGCAGATATCTATTCAAGAAGGGAACCCTATTAGAGGGAAGCTTTTCGGAGGCCGACGCTGTATGGGGTCTCTTCGTTGATGGGTTATCATGTGAAAATAGGAGCGGTGTCGGATTAATAGTGTCGGCACCAGACGAAACAGACATCGAGTATGCTCTGAGATTTAGCTTCAAGGCTTCCAACAATGAGTTTGAATATGAAGAACTTATATCCGGTCTCTCTTTGGCCCAAGTACTTGGTGTCGGCCATCTCTTAGTCCATAGTGATTCTGGATTGGTTATGAATAAGATCTTAGGGGCATATGAGGCCAAGGACGAGAGAATGGCCAAATATTCATAGAGAGTAAAGTTGATGTTAAAAAACTTCAAGGAAGTGATGCTGAAGAGGATACCTCGACTCGACAACGGTCGAGCCGATGTGCTTATGAGGTTAGCCTCAGCAGTAAGAATGGATATCCGAAGAACAGTTCCAGTAGAGATCTCACTTAGGTCGACTATTAAAGAGGAAGACAAAACACTTGGGTCTTGCCAAAATATAAACATGGAAACTTCATGGATGGATCCCTTATTCAGATACATTAAAGAGGGGGAGCTACCAGAGTCAAAATTGGAGAGGAAAAAGCTGAGGTACAGAGATGCAAAATTCACTGTCATAGGGGATACTTTATACAAAAAGGGATTTTTGCTCCCTTTACTCACAGGTGTTCATCCATCTGAGTACCATATATCCTTCAAGATGTGCACGAGGGGTATTGTTCTAGCCATATTTAAAGGAGGTCATTAGCGAAAAGAATAATTTCTCAGGGGTACTGGTGGCCGACCCTAGCCAAAAATGCTACAGCATATGTGAAGAAATGTGATAAGTGCAAAAGGTTCGCTACCATCCTTTATCAGCCTTATCAGCCTCTAACCTCTATCATATCTCCTTGGCCATTTGCAGTATGGGGGATTGACCTAGTAGTCCCCTTGCCTAGAGCTGTGAATAATTATCGATACTTGATTGTAGCGATAGATTATTTTTCCAAATGGGTGGAATTCGAGACGATGATCACAATCATATAGTAGAAGACCTTACAGTTCATTTGGAAGAACATCATATGCAGATATGGCCTCACCAACACCCTAATTTCAGACAATGGTACTCAGTTCAGGAATGTTTCCTTAGAAAAATACTGTGAAAGGGTTGGGATCAAGAAATTCTTCTCCACCCCTGGCCGACCTCAGGCTAATGGGCAAATTAAGGTGACAAACCGAACAGTCCTTGATGAGATCAAGAAGAAGCTGGAGGAGGAAAAGGGAAGATGGGTTGAAGAAGTATATTTTGTATTGTGGGCTAACAGGATGACATCGAAAACACCTACTGGGAAAACTCCTTTTATGTTGGAATATGGTTTAGAAGTTGTCATCCCTACTGAAATTGGGCTTCCTACTCACGAAATTAAAATGTATGATCCTCAGAGAAATGTGGAAGAAAGAAGACTTGATCTTGATCTAATTGAGGAGAGAAGAGAAGATGCCGAGATTAGGCAAGCAACCTACCAACATAGGACTGCCAGGTTTTACAATCAGAGGGTAAAGGAAAGGCCAATAGCTGTGGGGGACCTAGTCCTCAAAAAGACATGGCAAAAACCTAACAAGATTGAACCAAACTGGCATGGCCCATATAGAGTCACCGATGAAGTTATCCTAGGCACCTATAGGATAGAAAATCTTCAAGGAGAACCCTTCTCAAACCCCTGGAACGAAGACCATTTGAAAACGTAATATCAATTAGATTGTAGTTGTTGTCCTACTTGTTTCCTAATTTAATGAATGTATTTGTTTCAAAGAACTCGATTGGAATGTTAATGAAAATATCGTAATGACCCCTCATCTTGTTGTCTGTTAAGTCAAATATTTATTGTGCTAATTCACATTAAGCTACAGAACATCATTCATGGTGAAGTAGGCTTAAATGCTTTCGGTGAAATGACAGTCTGGAAGGGGACAATCTCACCCATAGATTATCAATAACATCAAAGGAAGTTTATTGAAAGAACACCATTAATTTGGTGGACTCCCCCTGTCTAGGATGAGGGTGAATGGTTGGGATGACCCTTCATTCACTCTCAAGAAAGACGATCGAGGACTTATGCCTAAAATATCATTTTTTTTATGAAGTGCAAGTTATTAAGATCACTTAAGGGTGGTTATTGAAAAAATACCATTAATTGGGTGGACTCCCCCCCGGCTAAGTTGAGGGTGAATGGTTTGGATGACCCTCTATCCACTCTCAAGAAAGACGAGGGAGGACTTACGCCTACAACATCATTTTTTGGTGAAATGCAAGTTATTAAGATCACTTAACGGTGGTTATTGAAAAAACACCATTAATTTGGTGTATTCTACCCCTAGGCTAGGATGAGGGTGAATGGTTGGGATGACCCTCCATTCACTCTCAAGAAATACGAGGGAGGACTTATGCAAAAAACATAATTATTGGGTTTAGTTCAAGTTATTAAGATCACTTAAGGGTGATTATTGAAAAAACACTATTAATTTGGTGGACTCTCCCCCCGGCTAGGATGAGGGTGAATGGTTAGGACGACCCTCCATTCACTCTCAAGAAAGACAAGGGAGGACTTATGCCTAAAATATCATTTTTTGGTGAATTCACCCCCTCGTCTAAGACGATAGTAGGCATAAGAGACGAGGGAGGACCTATGATTAGTATGTAAGTTGGTTGGTATAAGTCATTATAATCATGGCAAATAAAAACATAAGTGGAGATGAAAGATATTTTCATTATAAAGTAATAATTTTACAATACATCAAGAGGACAATTCCTATATGTTCCCAAAAGAAAATAAATAAGAATACAAAAGAGAGGGTATAGGCCACAGACGGCCACCCTAAAGGGCTAGATTAGGAGAGGGTAAAACCCCAGCACCAGCATGAGGCATGGCATCATTGGAAATAGCAGTATAAGGCCGACCCTTAGATGTCCCAATACCTTCAGCGGCCATCTGAGACTTCATGTGAGAAAGAGCCTCGGCCATTAAGGGTTCATCCAACTCAGCAGCCTCCAACAAGGGTCGTAGGGACAACACTTTATCAACGAATTTCAAAATGCCCCATCGACAAGACGTATTGATAAACCTCTCTAAGTATTCAAGGCCTAAGCCCTGAAATTCATTAGAGAGTTTGTAGGCCTCCACAGTGTCGACCTTGGCCCGACTAATAGCTGCATCAAGGTCTGACTTGAATTGGGTGGCTTGATTTTCCAGAGCCTCGTCCTTGGCCGTGATTATATCGTCCTTGAGCTTCAACTGATCAATATGCTAGAGTTTAATCTCATCCATGGCCCTTATGAGCTCGACCTTCAAATCACTCAACTGATTACTGAGGTCAGCTTCAGCCTAGATTTCCCTATCAGTCTCTTGAAGCTTCAGATAATTCTCAGCCATCCATTTCATGGCTGAGGTAAAGTCACAAGCTGACTACGATATACCAAGGAAAAGTTAGTAAGAAGATATATTAGAACATATATTATAAAGGTCAGAAGACGAGGGGGATACCGTAGCCAGGTTATGCATCCCAAAATCATAGACTTTGGCAGAGGGCATCTTAGCCAGGAAGTCATAGTCTGCAGCCGATGGAGATAAAAACATGGCCAACTTTGCAACCTTCATGTTAGTGATTAGAAAGGTGGCGACCAGAAAGAACCCAAGGACGAGGAAGAGCTCACGTCAGAGGTGTTTATTTCAGGAACCGCCACCCTCACCCTCATAGGAGCGTCAGGCCAAGTGTGAACAACGACTTTCGACTCCTTTATTTTTCATGAGGCCTCGTCAATCGACCCCTTATAATAGTTTTTCTCTAGGTCTGTTGTGGTTGTTTTCCCTTCTTCTTACTAAGGCCAGCTAACAAACTTGGAGCAGTTATCTCCCAAAGCTCGACAGGTATGTTAGAAGGCCGACCTGAAAAAGTTAGATGACACATAAAAAGAAAATAATAAGGTGAGGAAACATTTGAAAGAAAATGAAGTAAATAGACAACTTACATAATTCTTGTAGAGGGCCAACCCCCAAGCCAGACTCTTTAAAGATCTTTGGGGTCATTAAGTCTTCAAATTTAGGAAGAGCACCCCCTCTTCCCCTTCTCCCTCAGATAGTCAACTATATCTCTCTCGTCTATGTTGAGGCCAGGGTCGGACCTTGCCACCATCGAAGGATTGGACCATTCTCGAGGGACCCTCGGACTATCTTTAGAAGGGCCATCCTCGGCTGGGAATTCCTAATTCCCAAAGACAAAGAAAAATCTCTTCTTCTAGCCATGATTTGAGGTTTGCACGATGTGGAAAAGTTTCTTATCAGCCCTCCCAGCACCTAGATGGAAGTATCCTAGCTGTTTGGACGAGGAGAGAATAGACTGTCCGGTGGTTCGTCAGTGAATGAATTTTTCCAAAAGGAGATGTACCCAAGGCTGATCCTCCATGAGTTAGGGGCAACTAGGTAGGAGCAACCCTAAGAGCAGATAATATGGCAATGATGGTAGGATGTAGAGGCAGTCTAATGCCAACCCTAAACATATATTCGTATATGGAAATCTCTCCCTCTCATCCTTGGAAAACCTTTTCATCTTCGTCGGGGATCCTCATTGTAACATTGGATTTGACACCAAATGAGTGTCTCCATATCAGGAGATCACGTTCTTTGATCAACGAGACGAAAGGCGAGGCACATAAAGTGTAAACCTCATCCTCAACCTCTGATCTATCATCCTCATCCTCATCCTCATCCTCACCCTCGTCCTCGACTTCATCTGCCTCATCATTGTTAAAGGTTGGGGGACCATCTGGAAAAGTGGTTTGGAACTCAATGGGGGACATGGAAGTTATAGGGATAGCTTCTGGGTTAACTGTTCCCTCGGGCTATTTATAGGGGTTGATGTTTGATGGGTTATCTCTCCCAGACATCCCGACACCAAAAGAAGATGACGCTCTAGTTGGTTCATTCATGGTTTTTTCTTAGCTTCGATCCTGAGCTTGAGGATAGGACGGACCAAAAGTCTGAGATGGTGTGGGCAGAATTTTGGCTAATGGAATGGGAAAAATGGGTCGGCCCTACATCTGGCCTCCTCCTCCTCCTCTACCCTTCAAATCTCTACAAAGCACCTCTCCCTCAAAGTGGGAAACTCCTCGGCCAGTTTATAAATCCATTAGATCATTCAGAGGATGACCCTAGATGTGGAGAATCAAAAAGAAAACTCATAAACAAGTTTAAGTGGTTGACTGAGTTGACTACAAGATTAAACTCAAAGGAATAAATATTTTATGGATGAATAGCCAAGAACACCAAGAACATTCAAGAAATAGTCCACCGGAGAGGATGATCGGAGTGTCATCGAAGAATCTAGAAAGGGGAAAGTTTACCCTTGAAAAACCACAAAGCAACCAACTATGGCCTAAAAGTCACCTATCAATCAATAATCTAACCCTAAAACCACCAAATGATGGTGGCAAACCCCACGGGAGTGATAGAAAAACTTGCTAAAAAAGCTAAAATTTCTAGATATGGAGGAAATGCAGAAATCCAATACAATAATGGATGAAATGAGGAAAAAGATAACGAATGATACCTAGAGGAGGGGGAGAAGAAAAAAGTTCCAATGAAAGATTTAAAACCTTACAAGGAGCAGAAATGGCAAAAATGGCTAGATTTAGAGAGAGAGATAATGTGCGAAGAAGAAAAAGAATGAAGTGGTTTGAAATCTTTAAATATCTCATCATCATTAGGCACAGGAACCAAAGAGGTGCAAAACCCACGAGGCAAATCATCATTAGGGCACAAGGTTTTAAATGTAATCAATAGCCGCCATGCTTAGAAATTATAACACAAAGATGGACAAGTGTCAATCATCAGCTTAGGGCCTCATCATCTAGACAGCTAAAGAGACAGTAATACCCCTCAGCCACCTCAACAACATCGATGTCTAAGGACAAGGGGTAATTGATATACCCAAACATACACTTTTCTAGTACGACGCATCCACTCCTAGATGAGGGAATAGTTGAACAATGTTACCCTATCCAGAAGGGTCATATCAAAGAGAAGGATTGGCCTAGACGACCCCATTTTTATCAAGCTGTCATATTAGGCACTAACTCAGGCCCAACTCTCGATTAATCTAAATCCTCGACTCGATTTCACCCCAGATATGTTGGCCGACCTTACATCAGCTGACCCTACTACCGCCGACACCATACGTGTCCTGGAGTTCAGGAATCAGAGATTCTCAAAGACTAGCTTCGACCTTGGCCAATGTGTGTAGGCCGAGGGTGGCGCCATCATAGCGTGTGGTTTGGGAGACGCGTGGAGTAGTTCGCGTGGGACTCATGTAGCACGTGGACGAAATCATTATAACAAGATCATTCCCTCATGTGAGGGAATATTTAGTCATCATTATCTACATGTTACATAACCAGGTGTCCATAGGAGATTGGCTAGTTCATCACATACATGCTCAACACATGCTTAGGGGGTGCACTACACCCCACAAGCACTATATATACTTATTTTCTTCTACCTTGTAAAGGGATTCATAATTATAAACCCTAGCTGAAGCTCTGTTAGAATACACAGTAGAGAGAGAAAGTGAGTGTATTGTATCACAAGGCCATTAGAGCCCTTATTATATAGAGAAGATCACTCACTGCCCAATGGACGTAGGCTTAGATAGGCTGAACCACTTATATTGGTGTGTTTCTCCTCCTTTTATCACCTCCTTCTATATCTATATTGCTTTCTTGCTGACATTGTTATACCTGTATGAGCTCTCCAACACCTTGATCTGGATGCGCTATATATTTCATCATATATATATATATATACATATATATATATACATATATATATATATATATATATATATATATATATATATATATATATATATATATATATATATGAGGGAGTTTTGCTGGAGAAAATTTAAATGGGCTTGCACCACGAATCCTAACGTTGAAAAATCGTGTCATGATGCTATTATTTGTAGAATCGTCAAAATTCCAGATTTGTGTGCATGTTTAATTGTTTAGTTCATTTATCCCACACTTTAATTGTCACACATGGCTAAAATAAAGTTTGATGATATTTATCTATCAATTTGAGCTTCATGATCATTTTGATGTGTTGGAATTGTGATTCATTTGTTGTAGTTCACGCCTATACATTCCATATTCATGTTTGAGCACATCGGTTCTATGTTAGCATGAAATTCAGATTATTTTATTTGTCATGTTTTCTGTTTTGCTACTATTTGGTTGTTTATGCTCTTTCCGATTAACTTTTTCAGGAATTGTTTTCACTGGATGAAACTACATGTTTTTCAGCACTGGAATTGAGCTTTTGGTTTTTCTCATTCGAGCGAGTTATTGATGTGGCACGAAGCCTTTAAGTGACAAGCCTATGTCATTTGAACAACAAGTCTGTCTCATTCGAGCGAACTTTTAGAATTTTTTTTCCTTCTGTTTCAGTACCCTAGTTGATATTGACATATTTTTGGTACTGTCGGGTTGCTTCTGGACAGCTTATTGTATGCAGATTCTCATTGATTACATATATTACTGCATTGTGTCCATTTAGTCACACCTGATTAGATTCATTTCTCACGTGTGATTATTGTTTACTAGCTACGGATTTGACATATTTTGATCATTATTAGCTAGTAGTTTCATGTTTCTCTAGCTATTCTTCATTGATTATCTCATGCTAGATTTGTTTATCTTTTCACTGGGTTGTCTATTGGAGACAAAAAGGGGGAGAGATGTATGTGATGTAGGGGAATTTTTTTTATCGAGCATATAGATTTTGTTACATTACAAATTGATATCATATGCTTTCATACTTATATGTCTGTATTAATTAGTTTGCACAAATTGGTATCACACTTGTGATCATATACTGATATCCTGAGTTAGATGTTGTTTACAAATTGGTATCCATATTTTTTCTCACATGTTTTATACCATTTGTTCCTCCATACTTCACTAGGTATTTGTTTGTTTCATATGTGTAGGTATGCTTAAAGAGATTCGAGTTTTTAAGACTACATCACATTCAGACAGTATATGCTTGTCGGACCATCATTTACTAGTCTTGTCCTGTATTTTTTATTTTGGGTTTATGGGATGGGATTAGGCATCATACGGTTTGAAGGCCCGGATTAGGCATTTCACCATTAGGTTTGTTCCAAAATAATCAAAGAGGGAGATTTATAAGGACATAATTTTTAATTGATTCTGTTGTATGTTTATTTGACTTATTCCTGAATAAAACACGTTTGAGTCATAGGTAATTTTTTATTGTCACGATCCCACACAGACTATGACGTATTGAAGTTTATTGAAGACGTCGTGGCAAAGCTTCAATGAATTAATCATGCCGATTTTATGGTGCATATTTCGTCTTCAATCAAATTGCATTCTGAGATCATTCATGTATGAATGCGTAAGTTTAATGAAACTCGATAAATGTTTTAAATTATTTAAGGATGTTATTTTATTAAGAAAATATTTTTAAAGTTTTTTTAAATTTTTTTAAAATGTTTACACTTCATTTTATTCTGATAAGGATGGATTAGAGTTGTATTTTATACAAACTCTATTCACTTTGTCCCTCAAACGACATTAGTAGTCGTTCGAGCGAGATCACTATGTCGTTTGAACGACATAGCCATCTCATTCGAGCGACGGATAAAGTCGTTCAAGCGAGACACTGCCTCAAGAAATATATTTAAGGCATGGTTTCCTCAGAATTTCGTAAGTGTGCAGTCCAAAAAAATAGTATACGAACAATACATGCTCTGCACAAAGTTTTCTAAGGTTTTCTAAGTCTAAAACATCCTTAGAGTTTCAAAGATCTTAGCTTTCATTATCATATGCAATTGCGATCTTTGCTTGAACCTTTTTGGAGTTTGTTCTACACTTTGAAGAACATAGTTGGGTTTTGCGAAGAAGAAGCGAAGGAGTTCATGTTCTGATTCTGTAGACATTCCAAGATGCATTGGTGGACACCGAGGCATTCATGGAGGTGACTGCTATGGACAGGTTTGTGGAAGGATTCACATGGGCACTATGGAGGATTGGTTGAAGATCAGAAGAGCGTTAGGTCTTATTGGGGATCGAGTCATTGAGTTGTATCCGTTCCTTATAATTCTAGATCATAGTAATTGTCTATCTTGGGCCGTCTGAGGTTTTTCCCCTTAGTGGTTTCCTCGTACATTCGGCATTTTAAGCATTCCTTTCTTTACTTTACTTTACTTTCTTTAATCACTAGATTTTTGTTTAGGATTAATCAAGATAAAATTTGGTTAAGTTAAAATTGGTTCACAACTTGGCGTGGTTCATAAAATTTAGAAAAAGAGTTTCATAAAAAGAGAAATTATTTTGTCATCTTTAAAACACATTCGAAAGAAAAAAGGGGCCTACATTGTGTGTATTGTGTGTATTTGATTTTTGGTATAAATTGAAATTGGTATTCAATTATGAAATTGAAATTTGATCTCTCTCTATACACACATTTTGATACATCTCTCTCTCTCTCTCTCTCTCTATATATATATATATATATATATATATATATATATATATATATATATAGATACACACACACACACACACACACACACATAGAGATTGTTGAATTATTGAATTGTTTAGGATTCTTGAATTGTTGTTGATTGGTGGATTTGAACATTTAGATGGCCATTGAGTTGGTTGGCCCTAGGAATTTCTAATAAAAGGCATTATTATTTGCATTGTTGTTTTGAATTCTTGAATTGTTATTAACTGATGTATTTGAAAACTTAGATGGCCATTGAGTTAGTTGGCCCTAGGCATTTCTAAAATTTAGGGTTGTGATGCGAAATGAAACACAACTATGTAAAAATCGATTATATGTAAGACATAATTAGATGAAACATACTATAAGTTTTATATAACAAGTAATAAGTAATCATGAATTCACATCAGAATACATGCATGCATGTAGCCCACAAAACAAGTGTTATATAATAAGTGAGGAGGGTAAAAGGTAATAACGGGAACCGCAATAGATAGCCATTGGTTATTTATTGCGGTTCTTGTTACTATAATCTAGGCATGCATGTGTAAATTTACATTAATTTAACGTCTTATGTAACACGTGCTTCGGGGGGTGCATGCCTGCATGTATTCTCATTTGAATGCATGACATAATGGTTCTGTAACATTTATAACTAATTTAAATTACATATAGTGAGCATAGATACTAGCCTTCTATTTCTTATGCATACGCCTTTAGTAGCCCTTAGACCCGTTCGAGAGTCATTACCCCTGTAATGAGATCTCTCGAATTGTTCCATTTGGATAGTTTGGGACTGCATAGTTTCTGTATAATAATATTCTTAGGGGCTTAAACTTTTTACTTTTGGGGAAAGTTTTACTGCCATATCTTAATGTTCTCTGGATACATACTAGATGATGTGATTTTAAGTGTTATTTCAATTGATAAATTGAAATAATACTTACACTTGCGAATCTACACAGTGTACCTGGAGAACTATGGGGATATTCTGCCAAATTTTCCTTAAATTGGAACAATGTGCATAAGTTGTTAAGTATATTATAGAAATATGCGGTCTTGAATGGGATATGACCACTCACCCTTTGGAGGAGATGGAGGAAATAGGAATTATATTATTTTTATAATATAACACCGAAAGATGACATATCAATCTTGTAGTAAATTATTTAATGGGAACTAAATGTTCACACTTTTTTTTGTACTAATCCATGAATATACGCTTCTTACCTATAATAGGTGATTATTTGTAGTAGCTATGCTGGGATATCCTAAATACAAAGAGTGGATGAGTGAGACAAATAGATTAGGGGATGTGTTTCACAGAGCTGCTAATGAATTTGTCAAATATGCAAAGAGATATCATAATGATGAAGAGTTCCGGTGTCTATGTGCTAAGTGTAAGAATGGTAAGGTGTTTGAGTGAAAAATAGTTGAACTAAATTTGTTAAGATGGGGTACACAAGATAGTTATCAATTTTGAATTTTTCACAGGGAATCAAAAGTTTCTTTTGTCCGCGAGCATCCTTCACAACAACCTTCAATAAGTAGGATAGATGTACAAGGGAAGGAGGATAATCTAGATGGTAATATGCTAGAAGATTTAGTTCATGATGCGTATGGAGTTCATGAAGTGGAAGAAAATGAGGTCACTGACGATGTAAAAGGTTCAGGTGCTCATGAAAATATCAGGATAAACCTTGATGATGACTACCAAAGTTTAAAATTGAAGGCGGCCCATCCATTGTACTCTAGTTGTGAGAAAGATCAAATAACTTTACATGTCGTAGTTGATTTGTATAGTTTGAAGATAT
Source organism: Sambucus nigra (assembly GCA_949130495.1). NCBI lineage: Eukaryota > Viridiplantae > Streptophyta > Magnoliopsida > Dipsacales > Adoxaceae > Sambucus > Sambucus nigra. The sequence continues at coordinate 20,077,446 of OX422219.1, read as the reverse complement.
AATATGGTTTGTTTGATAATAGCGTGATAAGAATTTTGAATTGGGTAAAGGGCTTGATATCGAAGCAAAATACGCTTCCAAATAGCTATCCTACTATGAAGAGCAGTTTGAAAGGTTTAGAAATGAAGTATAAATCAATTCGTTCTTGTGTGTATGACTGTATACTATACCGAAAGGAGTATGAAAATCTCGATCGGTGTCTGGTATGCGATGTATCTAGATATGTCCAATCTATTGGCAAGGAAGGCACATGCTTAAAAGTGCCTCAAAAAGTGTTGTAATATTTTCCTGTTGGGCTTAGATTAAAGTGTTTTTTCACAGCACCATGGATAGAGGAGCCAATCACTTGGCATGCTAGGGTATAATTAGTGGATAATCTCATGTATAATTAGTGGATAATCTCACTTGGCATCCTATTGATTCTATAACTTGGAAGAGGATGAGTTATGAGTATCCCGATTTTGCTCAAGAAAAGCATAACATTCATTTGGCAATATCAACAGATGGTTCAATCCATTTGGAAATCTAAGCGCCAATTAGAGTGTAAGGCCAGTGATCCTTGCCCCACTCAAACTCCCTCCTTAATAGTGTATGAGACCTAAATTTTCGATTTTATCTTTGTCGATACCTGGGCCAAATGCACCAAGTGAGGACATCGATGTCTACCTGATACTTTGGTAGAATAATTAAATGAGTTTTGGGAAGAGGGTGTGCAAGCATTTCACTCTTTTAAAAAGAATAGTTTACGCTGAAATCTATGTTGAGGGGAACATTCATGATTTTCCAGCTTATGGGACATTATTCGGTTGCTTAGTACATGGTTATTTGGGATTTCTTATTTATGGAGAGGAGACTGAATCTCTTCGTCTTCCCGATAGCTAAAAAAATGTATACCATTGTCATATGAGGTTTTTGCCCCCACTCATAGTTTTATATTTGAGAAAGGTTCTAATTTTTTACCGGGCGAGGTTGAACGTAGGCTACCTCCGAGAAAACTTTCAGGTTCAGAAATTGAAAGTAAATCTTTTGATTATGGCCCTAATATGCCAGGTAAGAATCCTAAATTTAAGAATGTTAAGCATAAGAAGACTCCAACTGGAAATGAAACTGAGACAAGAAAGGCATGGTCTAGGAGGTCAATTTTATTTGACTTTCCTTATTGGAAGAACAACCCGATGCACCATGTATTGAATGTCATGCATGCATAGAAGAACATGTCTGAACATATTACGGGCACATTCCTTGGGGGGAGTCATTCAAAGGATGGAGAAAATGCACGAAAAAACCTAAAATTGATGAAACTTAAGCCACAACTTTGGTTGAAAGAAGATTGTAGGGGAATGTCAATAATTGCCCCTGGTGCGTTTACTTTGACGAGTGAGGAAAGGAATGTGATTTTAGACACAATATATAATTTGAAGATTCCATCTAATTTTTTATCCAACTTGTAAAGGATTGTGAATTATGCTACCCATGATTTACATAAGCACTACACCAAAACGTGCCTTTAGTAACACAATTTTACCGTTACTAAAAATATTAGTAACATAGTTTTTTCGTTAGAAAAAAGGAATGGAGCACGAAGTTAATAACGAAATTTTACCGTTACTATTAGTAACGGTAAAATTCTGTTACTAATAGTAACGGTAAAATTATGAATTAGTAACGGTAAATTATGTTACTAATAGTAACGGTAAAATTCAGAATCAGTAGCGGTAAATTCTGTTACTAATAGCAACGGTAAAATTATGTTACTAATAGTATCGGTAAAATTCTGAATTAGTAACGATAAAATTCAGAATTAGTAATTTTAATACATATTTAAAAAAAATCAATATCCAATATCCTGAATTTAAAAAAAATTCAATTAAAATAAATTATAGTTGACAACTGCAAGTAGAATATTGTTGAGGCCAAAAAGTTAGTGTATATGAAGACTCAAAGCACCATCTAAAGTATAGCCAAATACCATACTGATTGCATATGTTTTTTTACCTATTTTGTTTTTGAAAATTGGGAAATTTATTGATCTAATTTAGAAGAAAGAGCCTCTTCTAGGTGGCTTACACAATTCACCAAGCTAGGACAATACTTGATTAAAGGACATAAGTGAGGTTCGTTATAGAATAGAAACTTTACAAGAGATAAGGAAAAACTTATAAGAACTAACTTAAAACAACCAAGACAAGAAACAAAGCTCCAATGACTTCTATTCATGAATGAATCATTTATGACTCCTCTACCTTTGTCTCTCTGAACTCTATACATGTTTGACATGTGATCCCAAGCAAAAGAAGCTATGTCACTTGTCTTAAATAAATGGTCCAAGGTCTCTTCTGATGGATTAATACAATAGTGTCATTTAGAAGGGCATCGAATTCCTATAGACTTGATTTTATCATTAGTTGGAAGGAGGTTGTTCATTAACTTCCACATGAAAACTGAGATCTTTGTAGAAATTTTAGGATGCCCCCATTATCCATATGGATTCGACCTAATTATAGAGATATAGAATATACACAAGGTTAAGCGATTGAAGGAAGAAAAGACATAGTCCCATGTACTCTCTATAAATACCCCCATTACCCATATGGATTCAACCCTTCACATTTGAATATTTCTGATTCTAAAGCAGAAATTAGTTACAAGTGGAAAATTGAATAAGGAACCTACAAATGGTCAAATTCATGTTGGAACTCTCACGCAGGTAGGTCTGACAAATTAAATGAAAACCTTGCACCAGTTATGTCCAATGCATTGACCTTAACAACATCTGGTCTCTGTAAAGGTTTAACATGAAAATACAATCTGAAAACTTAAAGATCATATCATAATAGCAAAAGAATTCTATAGAGGTCAACAGTAAAAGTAGGTACTTTAGAGACTTAAACATATGAAGTTGAAGCAACTAGTATGTAGAATATTGAATTTCAAGACGAACCACAGATGTTTGACATATTATGCCCGTGAAAGAATATTTTCCTCTGATAAAGACTCAGATTTGTCAAACAAAATAAAATTATCATATTAGTTATAAAACTAGATGAATAAAATTTAATTTATTCATGTACTCGTATAATTATGCCTTCTATTACATTGCTCCCCTAGATTAAGAACAGAGTACTAGTAGTTCTTAAAAGATGAAGTGACTTGTTGGGTGCCAAGATTCATCGTTCTCGACATTTATCTTATTACACCTAAGGTAAATAAAATGAATGAAAACTTACCTGATATTGTTGTCTCGGTTTGACAAAAATCTTCCCAAAATATTGATTGCGAGCACCCGTAAGCCACGATAATGATTAAAATTTAAATAATGGAAGGTTCATGGTGATAATCTAATTGAAATAATGTTTCTTGATTATTGATTATGGTTGACAGATAAGATGTCTTGAGACTAATAATGGCATGAGTCTCATCATTATGTGTTTAATTTCATTAGCCATGCCTTGGGCATCCCCTCATTGAGGAGCATTTCCCTCTGGCTTCTTAAATTAAGATAGATTGAGATTTTGGATAACATTTTAATACGAAAAGGCATTGATGTTATGTGCATCTTTATTATAATAGTTTAGGTGCCAAAGTCCAATTATCAAGTAATTTGGTGGACAAATTCAATTTCAGCATGGTAATTGGGATAAAATTAAAATATATAAAAATTAGTTAACAGATTGAAAAGTGTATAATGAAGTACAAGTCTGTTTTCTATTAGAATAACGAAGTGTATAACGAAGTGTATAAACCCTGTTATAATAAGAAATAAAGATTTTCATAGTTAATTTCTATTAGAAATATAACACAAATATAGAAAAAAAAATAGTCTTTACTTCAGCATGGAAGCTACCAACAACATTTCTTACTAGTGGGGAGGTCATTTGTCCCACATAAGCAATTGGGCTAAGCAAGGCAACTGACCTCAGCATGTTTGTAAGCTTCCCTCATGAGAAAATAATAGTGGTCAAACGCAACATACCAAAACAAATGGGCAATTATAATAAAACCAAAAACCCATAAACAAAACTGTTTCTAACCATAAGAAGGCCATACTGTAGCAGGATTGGTTGCCTGTTTTCTGGAGTCCAACCTGACCTTCCCAATGGAATTCTCTACATGCTCAATATATATCCATGTTCTGTTGTAACCTAAAATCAAAGTACTTTTAGACCAATATTTAATGTATGAAAAAAACTCAGCTTAATAAAGATATTGTAGGGAATTATATTACTGTGTGTTCTTAGCAAACATAATATCGTGGTTCCACCAGTGATGTGAAAATTCCATCATAGGTCACTGTAGATGCTTCATTAGGAACTTTAACCGAAAACTTGGTTCGGGTTCCAACAGCTAGCCCACAGAAGAATATCACTAGAATTATAGAAGCTAAATTGTGGGAAATCTTTTAAGTGGTTTTATTATTCCCTACTATTTCAAATGATTTGCATTATTTATAGTTGAGAAGGCTCATACAAACAAAACATAGTATATAAATATGATATGATCCAAAATCTCCTATGTAAACACACATGAAATTTGACTTTAAATAAGGCATTGCCATCTAATGGGACCTATGTACTCTAATCATAAACCCATAATTTTTTCTGGATTCCGTTTTTAGTTTTAATCTATCCTATGATTACATATTTTAACAAGAAATTCCTAGTTTAATTTCATTGTTGAACAATTATGCAAAACATGTGTGGATTAGATAAAATTATACTTTTTTTCGGTTTGCAATTGTTTTTATCTTCTCTGTAAGAGATGAAGATATAACTACAAAACATAAGCGAAAAATATAGAACCCATTACCATTTTTTTCATATTCATGAAAGAAAGAGCAGACTTTTCTCAAATCCATCACTTCATTATAATTGCTCCATAATAATTCAACTGCTACATAATACAAAAGAAGTACTTATTTCAGAGAGAAGAAAACATACTTGCATCATTGTTCTCAAATTTTTGAAGGGTAATCTTATCTCAAATTAAAATATACAACTATCAGGTCTATGCTGTGTTACCATTATCAACTCACAAAACATAGACATTGCATCATACCAAAACTCATTCCTAGTGTACCCACTAACAAGTGCATTCCAATGGTACAAATTCTTTCTCTGTAATTGATCAAAAAGGGACCGAGATTCTGAAGGAGACTCACACATTGAACACATTGTAACCACTAGTTTATCCCCTACGTTTAAACGAGAGTCCACAAGGTTCTGGTCTTCCTCCACCTCCTTCATTTTTTATTTTAGAAAGACAATTTTTTTTTTTGTGTGAAAGTGGGATAGAAATGTATAAAACTATATATTATTTTTATGATATACAAATAGATCTAAAAAACATTGTAATACCTTTGCATTAGAAGCTGTCGGTTGGTTGGAAATGCATTTTTCTCTTCTAACGACTCTACGACCATAAATATGGGTCTGAGATGATGATCTTGGCTTGATCTTCAAACTAAAGATTAACCAATTTTTGGGGATGATGATGAATAACATTAGTACTAACACACCCTGTATATCCAACACTTTCCCTTTAAACAAAAGATTTAAATAAAAAAAATCATATAAACAACGTATACAAAACAAATACACATAACATACCTTATTTTGTTGATAAAATTGGAAACGATTCCGAAAATATCAGACTGAGGGAGAGAGAGAGAGAGAGAGAGAGAGAGAGAGAGAGAGAGGAAAGTAGGCTTTGACTTTGGAGGGATGAAAATGGAAAAATGGGCGTGTGTTTTCTTTTAGAAAGTGTTACATATTTTTTTCATTTTTTTTCATTTCTAAACTAGTATTAGTAACACTTATACGAGATTACTAATGATACTATAGTGTGAGAAATAATAACGGTAAAATAATGTTATAAATACTAAAAATAGTTTGTTACTAAATGAACGTTTTGGTGTAGTGAAGTGTAATCCCACGATTGGCATGTGATCATGTATTGGTTCCTCTGTTATTTAAGTATTGTTTCTCCAAGCACAAGGATTTGCGAAGGGCTATTTTGCATATTAGTATTTTTTTCTCACTTTTATGTGAGCAGGTAGTCAATCGAGATCACATAGTGACCGCAAAATTAGCGATGACCGAAGCGATTTGTGTGTTGGAGAAATACTTTCCCCCATCATTCTTTAACATAAGTGTTCACTTGTTGGTACACCTATGCGACGAGTTACTTCTTTGCGGCCCAGTTAGATATCAGTGGATGTATCCATTTGAAAGATTGATGAATGTTTTTAAAGATTACATCAAGAATACACAATACATTGAAGGATTAATTGCAAGGGAATACATCACCGTGGAGTCATCAATCTACACTAAAAAATATATGCCTAACCCGAGTAGCGTGGATAGCATTGATGAGTTTGTCGATCAGGGTGGTTATCTAATGGGCAAATTAGTGAAATTAATAAGTTTACAACATGAATAAGTAGCTCGTTATCTATTTGACACACATGAAGTTGTCGAAGAATGAAAAAAGTAAGTTTAAATTATTTTAAATTTTACACTATTTTAATTTTTATGCATGATCAATTTTGTAATATGTTCATCACAATTTATGCGGAAAATATGAAGCGTGTGAGAACAATAAAAGACAAAAAATAATGGCACAATCAGACAGCAAATTTACGTTATGGTTGTCACACGAGGTAATTATAATGAAAATGTATTCTGTTAAATGCCACATTATAAGAAAGCTTTACAACTCACCTAATTATTTTATCAATATTCTCAGCTCTTAATAACAGGTGATGCGACATCAAGTCTTACTCGTGTAGCCACTAGACCCTTGTTTATGGCACAAGAGTATAAAAAGTATCGATTGAACAGTTACTTATTCGGTGCAAGAGTTGAAGAGAAAAATACAAATGTACATAACTCGAGCATTTCATGCAAGGATCTTAATTATTTTTGAGCGAGTGCGAAAGATAAAAATCTCATTGAAGATGAAATAACTTACTATGGTGTAATTCGATATATATTTGAATGGACTATGTAAGCTTCAAAGAGGTTGTGATTTACTGTGATTGAGTAAGAGTTGAACATAAAAATGCTTGTAAAGTTGATCTTGGAACCAATTTGATCATGGTTGACTTATCCAAGTTGAAAGGCAATGAACACGTGAATGATGAGCCATTTGTTTGTGGTTTTCAAAAGGTCAAGCAAGTATTTTACTCAGAGTATATCAAGAATGAGCCGTGGTCAATCGTCCTACATGTGCCAAAGCGTATAAACAGTAGTGTGAATGACTTGGTTCCTTCTACCAAATATCAATTCATTTTTAATGATAACCCAAATTTGAAACAATTTTTAGACTTGTAATAAGTATTCCAATTATTTGTAATGACTAGTGGGTGTATTATTCTAGTTCTTTATTATTATCGAACGATAATTTAATGCTTCTAATTCATTTGTACTTGATCAGTTTAATGCTTTTAATAACCTATGGGTGTATTCTTCTAGTGCTTTGTTATTATTGGATTTTGAATAAAAAATGGTTTTATGGTTAGTGAATATGTTAATTTGGATTTTAATCAATTTAAGTATTAATTCAAAGTCCATGACATGGCATGATATTGAAAAATTATTTAGATTTATAATGTCGTTAACTTGTATTCTTCTAGTTCTTTGTTATTATCGAATTTGAATCAAAATTTGATTTATGTTTAGTGAATATGTTGATTTGGATTTTAATTAATTTAAGCATTAATTCAAAATCCATGACATGATCTGATATTGAAACAATATTTAGATTTATAATGTCATTAACTTGTAATTTTCTAGTGCTTTGTTATTATTAGATTTGAATCAAAATAGGCTTCTTAGTTAGTGAATATGTTAATTTGGATATTAATCAATTTAAGCATTAATTCAAAGCCCATGACATGACCCGATATTGAAATAATATTTAGATTTATAATGCCCTTAACTTATATTCTTCTAGTGATTTGTTATTATCGAATTTGAATCAAAATTGGTTTTATAGTTAGTGAATATGTTAATTTGGATTGTAATCAATGTGAACATTAATTCAAAGTCCACTACATGACCCAATATTGAAACAATATTTAGATTTATAATGTAGTTAACTTGTATTCTTATAGTGCTTTCTTTATTATTGTATTTGAATCAAAATTGGTTTTATGCTTAGTGAATATGTTAATTTGGATATTAATCAATTTAAGCATTAATTCAAAGTTCATGACATAACCCAATATTGAGACAATATTTAGATTTATAATGTCGTTAACTTTTATTCTTTTAGTGATTTGTTATTATAGAATTTTAGTATTAATTCAAAGTCAATATACATGGTTTTACTAATAATAACAATTTTTGTAGAAAATGTCTTCATCCCAGTGCGGTAGCGGAGGCGACAAGGGCTCCTCGGACACTTGGACCCCAAAATGGGGTAAATTTGGGTCCGTCGTCGAGAATAAGAAGAAATTACTGGCTCGATCCTTGGAGTTACTGAAGGCGATCATGATCCCCAGGTACACTGATTGGAGGTCCATGCCAAATGAGCTCAAGATGGGCATCTGGGGGGAACTACATGTAGTGTATTTATATTTAAATTTATATTTATATTTAAGTACAACTAACACTTACTTTCTTTTTGGTTTGTAATTATTTTATAGGATCAATTCATTCTGCCCCCACATGTTCGCGACTCCACGTTGGAACAATTGAGGGATCAGTATAAGACGTGGAAGAAAAACATGCGGGCATGATACTTTGGGAAGACTCGGGAGTCCATTCTGAGAGTGCATGACACCGTCCCGTCGAAGGAGCCAATCTCATTGGCACAGTGGAAGCAGTTTTTTGATGATGAGATCGATGGGGGAAAATTGACATCTCATCGACCGGGAAGGGAAAACCGAGAAGAAAAGATGGACGTGCACTACTCCAGACAAACGTCTTACGCCGAGGTAGAGCACATGATGGTAAGTTTTTTATTTTTCTTCAAATTTAGTTTTATATTATTCTAATTTAGCATTACTTTGTGTTACTTAGTCATTATACATTATTTTATTTCAGGAAACGGGGAGTGACCTTAGGGGTAGGCCACATAGGCTCGATGCCTATGTGGCAATTCAGACGAAGACGAACAAGGATAAGGAGGTGTCCTCAAGCATCGCAACCACCATTTTAAGTTCTAAATGTTTAATTTTTTAATTACGTTATAATTTTTTATTAACTTAATTAACTAATCGTGTACGTTTTATAATTTGAGGCAAAGCTTAAGGAAGTGCATGAGTCACAATCTGATGCCGACAAAGAATCTTTGGCTACGGATGCACTCAGCCAAGTGCTCGGGGCGAATCTCAAGGGGATGACTAGGAGGTGAGCTCTTGGGTGGGGAAGAAAAGGATCATTAGGCAAATGGCTTAGTTTGTAGAACACGGAGAGTATGACATACTATATGAAACCAAAATAAATATTAAAGGCTAGGAAATGGCCAAGTTTATAACAAACTTTACTTATCAGGAGAAGAATATCGAGAAGACTTATACAAAAGAGATCTCAGTTGTAAAGCCAACTGAGAAGACTTTTACAAAAGATAGATCAACTATAAATTCAATCGACCAAATCAGTGACAAACCAGAGTCATCAGCCCGGTAGGAAGAAAGGAATCGTGATTTGGACTTGATGAAAAGGTTTTTTAAAGATGGATGTTTAGTCAAAGGCAATTTTATATATGAATAGGTCTAGTATGGCAACTGTTTGTAGACGGCTCATGTTGTGCTAATGACAACGGAGCACGACTAATCATTAACACACCCGATGGGGTATTGTTGAGTATGCCATTATATTTAACTTTAGGCCTCCTACATTGAGGTTGAGTGCAAAGCCCTAGTCAGGGGATTGTGATTAACACTATCACTAGGGACATAGCAGTTGTCGGTAGTGAATCAAGTCCTTGGAATTTATAAAGACAAAGAGGAGTATATGGAAAAGTTTCTAGAAAAGGTGAAAATAAAAGTGAGAAGATTCTATGCCATACAGATGGTCAGGATCCTAAGAGCTAAGAATGCCTGAAAAGATGCACTTCCTCATCTGGCATCAACTATTTGAACTGAACTTCAGAGAACAGTACCAATTAAAATCTTATCACAAAGCAGCATTAAATAAGAATGTGTGATGATAATGGATTAAGATTTTGGTCCATCTTGGATGGATTCCACCCGTGCATAGTTGGAAACTAGTGCAATACTGAAAGATCCAAAATAAGAAAGGAGACTCCATTATAAAGAGGCAAGATACGTGTTTTAATGAGGAAAATTGCTCTGATAAGGATTTATTATGTCATTTCTCAGAAGTGTTCATCCCACTGAAGTCCATGATTTGCTCAAAGAAGTCCACGAAGGTCCATGTGACTCGTTATGTAAAGAAACAATTGTTCAACAATAAATGAAGATTTGCCAAACACACAAAGAAGTGTGATAAGTGCTAGAGTATGTTGTGGAACACAAGCTATCGGGGGTCGTATTGGAGTCGATCATATCCCCTTGGAATTTTTTCACATGGGGAATTATTTTGTTCAGACCATTGCCGAAGACAAGTGGAAAATTCAGGTATATGGTCGTCATAAGGGATTATTTTACTACTTAAGTGGAACATAGCTATTGGTAGAGATGAGGTATGGGATTATGTTCCATTCTATATGGAAGAACCTGATTTGCCGATATGGTACGTCATACGCATTCATCACAGACCACAATAAAAGTTTAACAATAATGACTTTGAGGATTATTGTATACATTCAAAGGTAAAGAAAGTGAACTCGACACTTTGTCACCCAAAGTGCAATGGGAAGGCAAAAGTCATAAATAAAATCCTTTTGGATGGAATGAATAAAAGATTTGACAATGACGAAGAGAAATGGATCAACGAACTTGAGAGTGTACTTTGGGCCTACTAAACTACTCAAAGTACTATCACAGACGAGATCCCATTTATATTGGCATTTGGTACAGAGGCAGTGGTTCTAACGGATATTGGATTGCCCAGTTACCAAGTACTAAATTTTCGATCGTCGAAGAATGACTTAATGAGAATAATTGATATTAATTTAGTAGAATAAGTCAGGTAACACACAAAACTTTGGGTAGTAGTGTAGCAATAATGAACTCCTCAATTTTTTAAATAAAAGGGAAAAATCATGCACCTTAAAGGAAGACAATTACATGCTCAAGAAGGTTATCCAAAAAGGGAATAAGTTGAAACCAAATTTGCATGACCCGTAAATGATGTATGTTGGCGTATCAAATCAAAACCTTAGAAGATGAGAAATTTAAGAATTTGTTGAACATATATCACCTAAGGAAAGTATATTATTCTTCGAAAGAATAAAATACCATGTAAAGAATTTTTATTTCCTTGGAATCAGTCTTCAAAGATGAACGATAATCATAATTTCCTCCTTTACATATGCTGTCATTTGAAGCTTTTATACATTATTCAATGTCTATTTCATCAACATGAGAGATGTGCAGGAAGCCCAAGACGAAGTCATATAAGAGATAAGTATATCAAAATGCACGATCACAACCATACTTCATGTATGTCCTCATCCTTATACAGGTCATGATCAAGATGTTTAATCAAATCGGGGAAATTTGTTATAGTTATATGGACGACGAGATCCGACCACAACTTACTAATGCTGTGATAGATCCTATTACATTTTGGTAGATTTTAGTAACCATTGCTTACACATGGTCAGGACGATAAGATCCGTCCATATGACCAGTAAGCTAGCACAAGCATGGGTAGATCCTAAGTCGAGATAACTCATGTTCCTCCAAAATTGGTAGCTAGTAAGGTGGATTAAGCCGATAATATCCTATCACATGATCATAAGAATAAATTACTGGCAGACCTATCTCAACATTAAACATCTAGTAAGTTGACATAGCCAGTGTACAAGATCCCACTATTATTCCATAAGGCGAAAACTATATGGGAGGTCGACGAGATCTGACCACATTTACTTGTCAAAAATATTTGTTCACAAACACATAACTACAAGTGGTGGCTAAAAATTTTCTAAGAAAAATAGCCGCCAGAAAGTTAAAATGCATACATACATGCATACAAGAAATTGAATCACATTTAACCTCAAAATTATGCAAGCATAAATGTAAATGATGATTACAAAATATTGAATAGAGAATATAAAAGATCCACATGGACATAAATTCAATATTCCTAAGCCACATGATTATTTGTATTTCTTGGTGAAACTTTAGGAGTTTGGTTAGTCTCGGGATTGACTTGGGGAATGATGATAGTAAATGCATCAGTCATAACTGTGTTTTGAGAAACTTCTGAAGCTATAGGAAAATTATTCTCCATAGTAATAGTATGGTCCGCTTCACTGATCTCATCTTCATTCGTAGCAGACTCATGCACCTCCATCAAGTACTAAGCTTCTAAGGTTGTAACTTCTTCATCATCTCCCTCCGACTTGCCCATAATTTATGTAATATCAAGGTAATATTTCATAACCCCTTTTTGAGTTCTTCATAGCTATAAAGAAAGAAGGTAACAGTCTTTATATTATAATTGGTAGAAAATTTTAAACTTGGCAACCCCAACCTCCTCATCCTTAACTAGAGCCTCATTATCTTTTTAACGAGCTCCTAATTAATCCTAAAAAGATCCCAATTGGTTATATTAACCTCCTACTTAGACTTAGTGATCTCGTTGTTGGCCTTTTTGAGAACTTCCTCAAAACTTTAAAATTTAATTCAATCGATTCCATCTTGGTCTTTCAAATTTTGTATATCATCTTCTGCCTTACTTAAATTCAGCATTTTGGTGACCACCGGTCATCTCTCTCGTGAAGTGCGCCACGAGTTTTCTGCATCTCATAGGTAGACTTTTCCAGCTCCTCCTTCAGTTGGGTATTAAATACTCTGAGTGTTGTGATGGTCTTTCCCTGCTCCTCATAGCCATAATGGTTGGTCAAAGCTTTCTCTCTAAGGATAGTTAACCTAAGATAAAAGACAAAGGGGCTAGCAAGTAATAAAGTATTTGGAAGAGGCGGACAAGCACAAATTTAGCGAATGTACCACTGATAGACAATGCTTCACCAATCTTCATAGTTCATCAGGATCATAACCTGTTAGAAATTTGAAGCATTTACTGTGCCCATGGTAGCTGAGAAAGTCTATAGTATTATTCATATAGTGGAAGATGGAGTTTGGTTCATTCTTCAAGTCTTCAAAAGTAGATTGATGGTCAAGACCAAACTTAAAATCTTTCACCTCGCCATAATGTGAGGATTACCCCAATCTACGAACGAGCCGATGAGAATTGTGCACTCTGATTTTCAACCTCTCCATAGTAGACATAGTTGTCCTCTCCTAACTCACCCTTGGACTTTAGTATTACCTTGGGTAGTGGCGACCCCGAGAGGATTTTTTTCACTAATAGTTGGAGGATAAGAAGGAATGGGATCCTTCCCCTTATATTGTCCTTGCGAAAATTGTTATATAGGGAATGGTCTAAACATTTAATTTTTTTAAATTAAATATTAAACTTAAACAAGTTAACCCAAATAAAACTTATCACCAGTTTTAAAGAAAGTTGTGATTAAATCTATTAACCAAATTTATCTTAACTTAAACATGAATTTAAGTGAATGCAAGATAAAATAAAAAAAAATCCATAACAACGCCCGAAGTGCGAGGAAAAACCAAATAGTAAAAACCTCAGATGTCCCAACCATGAAAATTCATTATGATAAAAGATTTACAAAAGTCGACAGATCACTTACACAATGACTCGATTTCCTCATAAGCCTTGACACATCTTAGATCTTAACCTCTCCACCACAGCAACACCGTAGGAATCCACCCATATAACTGCCACAATGTGTGATTCTTCATACGCCTCGGTCTCAACCAAATAGATCATCAATCATCAATGGATTGGAACACGGAATCCATCGCTTCTTCACCACTACACCACACCACGAAGTCTATTGTGTGTAAATAGTTAATATGGCATCCACTATATGAAATGATTCCAATGAAGATGTGACGAATAAAACTTGGTGCCCAAAACAGGATCTTCAACGCATATACAAATTAAAACTTGGATCCTAAACAACTTGGGTATAAATTAGGGTTTTGAAGAGTGTTTTACATAACTTTGGGAGCTTTTAAAGATTGGAAAAGTCTATAAGAAAATTCTAGCTCTGCACTGCTATATATAGGATGTTTGTTGAAAATGAGATTAGGATGAAAATCAGTTTGGAAAACCCAAATTCTATAAAAATTTGCAGACTCATTAGAATGAGATACATCTCATTCGATCCAAGTACCTCATATTATGTTAACAGGCTTATAATGATAGTTCCAACGAGATTCCAAAGAAGGCAAGAAACTTCTCGTTCGAAGTTTGTTCGAACCCTGTTGTAACGAGATAGAGTATCTTATTTGAATGATATATCAAGTCATTGTAACAACCTCTCGAAAGAAATATTTTTCTTGTAAACAAATATTAAAAGTATAAGGACATTTTGAAACCATTTTTATAAAATCCTAACACCTAATATTAAGTTCCAAGGATCAAAATATATGCGCTAATAACTAAGATATCCTTAGAACATGAAGACATAAACAAGAAATGAAACTTGGCATGATGATGAACATGATATCTTGGCAGTTACGTCTTTAATCAAACACTCCACATGCTTCAAGGGAAACACCAACCTTAACCTATGACACATAATGTTTTTTTATAGAATTAAGCTAATACATATAAATTGACTCTATTGAGAAATTTTCCTTAAAAATCTCCCCCTTTTGCTATTCTAAGACAAAATCAAAAATAAAAACTCCTATGGGTCATGACACATAAACCCCAAAAGGAAAACATACATACTTGACTGACACATAAACCTGAGTGGATTTGTTTAGTTGAAAAGTTTGTGTCATATTTGAACCTATACACTTAAACACGCCTTTACATGACAACAAAATATAAAACTTTACTACATGTTTCAAGCCTTCAAACTTAAAAACACCTTCAAATGCAAAGAAAATATAACAATATGAATCTGTATAAGAAAAAAACTCTCCCTATGCCTAACGGTCGCCACCTAGGTAAGGCGTCTCCCCCAAAGATACATATCTCCTCCTAAGTCTAAAGTGAAAGATATCATTTCTCCCCCTTTTATTCAAGAATAAACAAAGAATGAAGGCATAATAAACCATTTCTCTCCCATAAACCATATCTCTCCTATATGAACTTGTGATATCAATTAGAAAGAATTGTATCATGCAATAGTGTAACGTGCAAGAAACACAAGAAAGCAACACAAGGATAAATAATCTAGACACTGATCAATTAATGCAAATATTGTTGTAATAAATGATACCAACTTGAATAAAACATGAAGCCTAAGATACTAATGTAAACAGGCAACATAAAATACCAATACGATAAAAGATCATGCAAATTTGATTCAAATATTAGTCACAAGGAAACATGGATTAAATGAAAACTTAAAGACTCAAAAACAAAATGACACTAATTTATAAATATGAAAAATATACCACCGACATTCAGGAACACATATATAGGTATAAAAACCACAAACAATACACTAAACATAATGAACTTTACACACGCAACCACACATATGTATCTGAGTTCATGCTATCTAGGCTAAAGTGCAAACCTGTCGCTCAAGTAATAATCCCGACAAGTTGGGTATCGATCCTCAGGAAAATAGGACGAAGAAATCGTGACGAAGTAAAAAAGAACGAGAATCCTAACTCGACTATAAAAGAGTAATAGAAAAGATGATTTGGGAGGTGAAATAACTACAACTAAAAGTAATATGGAAATTGACCAAGCATAAATTCTTCAGAATTTAGCTCCTTAATTTAGTGATTTTAATATCTCGAATAATGTAATTGAGCCATTTTTATGCCATATCACTCCATTGTTTATTCCTAACAACTTTCCCTAGTTTTTGTATAAGTTGGATGAAGTTTTCAGGAATGGAATGCAAGAAAGAATCCAAAAGAAAAGAAAAGATGCAAGCAAGAAATGTCTAAGGGCAAAAGTGTAATTCCATTAAGAATTCGAAAGTGACACCAAAAGGGAAGTTGAAGAGAATGAGTTCACAAGAGCATAGGAAGAAACGACATCTAAATCGAAGGTCTAGATAAGAAGATATGGCAAGTTAAAGCTGCAAGAAAAAAAGTCAAAGAAGAAAAAATTCGGACCGATCCGGGTAGGAGTCGGACCGATCCGATCTGCCCAAGTCCAGTGCACCCCGAATGGATGGCAAACCGATGGAAGAAATAATCGAACCGATCCGGACACTATCGGACCGATCCGAAAGAAAATAAAAGAACCGATCCGATGGATATCGGACCGATCCGATTAAGACCCGGACCGATCCGGGTATGCGAAAGCCTGGCATTAATTTCCCATTTATTGTGCAGATTTGATGAGTGCGTAGCTGTGAATCTTGTTCCACAAGCACAATTGGAGACCGACTTTGGATGATTTGTGCTATAAAAAGCCAAGTTCTACATCATTTCTAGGGGGCTAGGGTTAAGAATTTTAGAGAGAGTTTTTTAGATCAGATTTTTAGGTCAAATTTCCATTTCCTTCAAGATTTGCTGGAACCCTAGTTTGTATTCTGAATCTCAATTCCGTTTTTGTGCTGAATTCAAGTAATATCATTCTATTCTCTTTTGCTTTAATTTTTGCAAAGTTCTTACAATGTTCTGCAGTTTCATAATTTCATATGTGAATTTGTTTTTCAACCAAATCATGAGTAGCTAATTTCTCAAGGGTTGGGGTACATGAACTCAATCCAAGGTAAATTATTTGTATGGAAAATTAGAAAATAAATGAAAATATTGGTTGAATCGTGAATGAAAATCATATATGCATTGTCATATCTTTTAATCTCTCTTGCCCTAGGTACTTGGGATGTTTAAGAATGCTTTGTATGTATAATTTTTCGTTCACCGCTTTATATTGATCTTTGATTTCATATGATGCGGGCTTGACCCTCATATATGTAATGCTTAGTGATGATAAGGACTGGATTTAATCAAGAATTTTGATTTATAATTCTAGTATTCTAAAGGATAATTTGTTAAGGATTGAGGGATTGTACCCTACCCTAATTTTCTCTAAATTGTTAAACCCAAATTTTGCTGTTAATTTCCATTTGTTTTTCATAAGTAAAGTTTTAGAAATTTTCTCAAAAATCAATCATCTTTTTATTTCTTTCAAGAAATCATTTCAAGGTTTGGTAATTTTCCTTGTTATCGTTTGGCAATTTTGATCCCTGTGGAGATGATCTCGACTTACCGGGTTATTACTTGAGCGACAAGGCTTGCACTTGAGCCTAGATAAATACGCACTTTTGAGACAAATATTAAGTCGCGTCAAGTTTTTGGCGCCGTTGCCGGGGATCCAACATTGTTAAATTTTCAAGAAAGTTATTGTTATCTACAAGTGATTTCATAAAAAAAAAAATCATTTCTTCTCTTGTGTACTTATATGCAGAATTCATCTCCCACCCAAATTCACGAAAATCCTATTGCCGAAGCTGGATCTGAAAATTCTGAGTCTTTGCCATTTTGGGTTCCACCCCCTTCGCCTAATAATTCCATCACAAGTCGTTCTTTGAGTCAAACCGGGAGTGATAATTCTGAGCCTTTCGGTAGCGATATGTCGGATCATGGTAGTGTCGGTGTTGGTGCTGGAGAAGATGATGCACCCTATCTTCCCATGAAATATCTTTTATTTCCTGAGAGAACTGCTACCCCTGGTTGCATTTTATTCCCGTATAATGCCGGTCAGTTCCACTTTAGGAATGGAATGATCCAAATTCTTCCAACATTTCATGGGATGGATTCAGAAAAACCATATCTCCATATTCGAGAATTCGAAGATACGTGTGAGACATTTGGAGACCAAACTTGTCCACAAGAAGTAATCCGGTTAAAGCTCTTTCCTTTTTCCTTAAAGGATAAAGCGAAAACTTGGTTATGGTCCTTACCCCCAAATTCTGTTTTATCTTGGAGAGATATGCAAAACAAGTTTATCTCAAAAATTTTTCCACAACACAAAACCAATTCTGTTAAAGCCCAAATTCAAGCTTTTCGTTAAAATGAGAATGAGGCTTTTGATAAGTGTTGGGAGAGATATCAGGAGTTAGTTAATGCGTGCCCCCATCATGGTTTTGAACCACATCATCTGATTTCATTTTTCCATCAAGGCCTTACTGTAGCGTCTAAACAACTTGTTCAAACCATGTGTGAGAGACCTTTTTGGGAGTTAAGTACGAGCGATGCTGAGGCTCATTTGAAATATGTGGCAGAAACTACCCAAGCATGGGATACTTCTGATCCTAATAGTCAAAATAGAAATCGACAAGTGTCCAACTTGCCTGCTGCGTCCGGTATTTATCACTTGGACAAGGACACTTTGTTGGATCGAAAACTTGACCAAATGGAGAAGAATTTTAGAGATATGCTAGATATGCGATTGAGAGATGTATCTGGACCCGTACATGCCAGAAATGAGAAAGTATGTGCCATTTGTAATGCAGGCCATTCTACCGAAGGATGTCCTACCATCCCTGCATACAAGGCAATGTACACTGAACAGGTTGAAGCAATAGGAGGTTTTAGAGGAAATTATAATGCTCAGCAAGGGAATGCATATAATCAATCCTGAAGGAATCCCGGGTTCAATTATGGACAACCCCAAGGAGGGATGGTTCCTAACCCACAGATGACTCTACCACAACCCCCTCAATTTTAGCAAGTGGCAAATCCTATGCAAGTACCACCTCCTGGTCCTTATGTACCTCCACCTAGGAGATCTCTTGAAGATAATTTCAATCAATTCATCCAATCCCAAAAAGAGAGAGATGCTAAATTTGAGCGAATGTTCGCTGAAATGCATACTAACATCTCTAGGTTGCAGTCTGCGGTGAATACTCAAGAAAAGGGTAAACTTCCAGCCCAAGGCCAAAGACCACCTCTTCAAGGTCAACCCACGGTTTGTTCCACATCATCAGATTTGCAAGAACAATGTCAAGCTGTTACTACTCTTCGTAGTGGCCGCGTAATTGATCTAGCACCTAAATTGCCAAAGGAGAATGATGATGGAGTGGAACCCGAGATTGAAAAGGAATCTGAAATTTTCGAGTCTGAAAAACCTTCCTTAGAAAGAGAATTGAAAGATGCGGAAGTTGAGCCTGATGTTGAAGTCAAGTTGCCTACTGCTGCTCCATTTCCTCAACGCTTAGAGTCACCCCAGAAAGGTGCTTCGCGTATCGAGGTGATGGATGTGTTGAAGCAAGTAAAATTGAACTTGCCGTTCCTTGATGCTATTCAACAAATTCCAACATATGCGAAAGTTATTAAAGATCTTTTGACTGTCAAGAGACGTCTTAAGGTGAAGAAAAATGTTTTCTTGGCACAAAATGTGAGCTCAGTTCTTCTCAATGAACTTCCACCAAAATTCAAAGATCCAGGTTCACCTACCATTTCGTGTATCATTGGAGAAATGAGAGTGGAAAGAGCATTGCTTGATTTAGGTGCGAGTGTAAACATCCTCCCATACTCCATCTATAAGAAGCTTGATTTAGGTGAGTTAAAACGTACCCGAATCACTCTACAGTTAGCAGATAGGACAGTCAAAGTGCCTCGTGGGATTGTAGAAGACGTGATAGTTCAAGTGGATACGTTCTACTTTCCCATTGATTTTGTTATTTGGGACACCGAGCCTGTTCCCCATACGAGAAATCATGTTCCAATTATATTGGGCCAACCGTTCTTAGCTACCGCTAATGCTTTGATCAATACTCGGAATGGCCAAATGCAACTCACTTTTGGAAACATGACTCTCGAGAAAAATATTTTCAATGTCGCTAACCAAATGGGTGATGAGGATGAGATTCTTGAGATTGATCTTATTGAAGAAGTGGTTGATGAAAATATTGAAAAATCCATAGGAGGAGATGCTCTGAAAGTGTGCTTAGGGCAAAGTGGTGCTCAAATGAGTGATTATACTGAGTTTGAGAGAGAGGTGGAAGAATTAAAAATGTGGTTACAAGAGGAAGAGAGTTTTGAGAGTTTGAGAGCGGTTGACTGGATTTCTAGGTATGAAGAATTGCCTCCGAGGGAGACACCCATGGTCCTCTCTGAACATAGATTTCCTAGTCTTGAGTTGAAGAAACTACCTTCCCATGTCAAATATGCCTTTTTAGGTGAGAATGATACATTTCCTGTTGTTGTGTCTTCCCATCTAGAAAAAGGGCAAGAAGGTATGTTGTTAGATGTGTTGAGAAAGCATAGAAGTGCTTTTGGTTGGACCATAGCAGATTTGAAGGGTATAAGTCCTTTGATTTGTACCCATAAAATCCATCTTGAGGAAGAAGTGAAGCCCTCGCGTGAGATGCAAAGGTAGTTAAATCCAACCATGAAAGATGTGGTAAGAGCGGAAATAATAAAATTGCTAGATGCTCGAATTATATATCCCATTTCGGATAGTAAATGGGTGAGCCCAATTCAGGTCGTTCCAAAGAAATCGAGGATGACTGCGGTTGAAAATGCTAAGGGAGAATTAATACCTCAACGCACCACCACCGGGTGGCGTGTTTGCATTGACTATCGAAAGCTCAATGCCGGAACTCGAAAGGATCATTTTCCCTTACCATTTATCGATCAAGTTATTGAACGAGTAGCGGGCCATCCTTACTATTGTTTCTTAGATGGGTATTCCGGTTATAATCAGATTAAAGTGGATGTTCTTGATCAAGAGAAGACGACTTTTACATGTCCTTTTGGTACGTTTGCCTATAAACGTATGCCATTTGGGTTGTGCAATGCGCCAGCTACTTTTCAAAGGTGCATGTTAAGTCTCTTTAGCGACATGATTGAAAAAGGTCTTGAGGTGTTCATGGACGGTTTCAACGTTTTCGGTTCATCTTTTGACCATTGTTTAGCTAATCTTGAGAGAGTTATATTCCGATGTGTGGAAAAAGACTTAGTCCTCAATTGGGAAAAATGCCATTTCATGGTTACCGAGGGTATAGTCTTGGGCCACATAGTCTCATCTAGGGGAATTGAAGTTGATCGAGCAAAAATTGAAGTAATAGCTGAGTTACCCCCGCCGAAATCACTTAAAGATGTGAGGTACTTTCTAGGCCATGCTGGATTTTATAGGAGGTTTATCAAAGACTTTAGCGCCATCGCTAGACCTTTGAGTAATATTCTCATGAAGGACACTCCATTTGAGTGGAGTAAAGCATGTCAAGAAGCATTTGATAAACTCAAAAGCATGCTTATTTCTGCACCTATCATGCAAGCTCCGGATTGGTCGCTTCCCTTTGAGCTTATGTGTGATGCAAGTGATTACACGATTGGGGCTGTTCTTGGACAGAGGAAAAACAAGAAAGCTCATGTTATTTACTATGCTAGCCGAACATTATCTGGCCCTCAGCTTAATTACTCTACTACAGAGAAAGAGTTGCTAGCAGTCGTTTTTGCTCTCGACAAATTTCGCTCTTACATTGTTGGGTCGCCTATCCTTTGTTTCACTGATCATTCGGCACTGAAATATCTCTTGAGCAAGAAGGATGCCAAACCTCATTTAATCAGGTGGATCCTACTCCTACAAGAGTTTAATCTCTCGATTCAAGATAAGAAAGGAGTAGAAAACGTCGTTGCTTCACGACTCTCGTCCGACGTACCTATTGATCCCATCCCCATAGACGAGTATTTTCCGGATGAGAATCTATTTGCTACCTCTTCTCTCCCTTGGTTTGCGGATATAGTCAATTACCTTGTCACCGGAGTTGTTCCCTCTAGTTGGAATCCGCAAGAGAGAAAGAGGTTCATTACTTGGTCACGCATGTTCTTTTATGATGATCCATACTTGTTTAAGTATTATGCTGACCAAATTATCCGGAGATGTGTCCCCGATGAGGAAATCCAAGGGGTAATTCGATTCTGTCATTCGAAAGCATGTGGCGGTCATTTCTCTAAAAATAAAACTGCTGCGAAAATCCTTCAAAGTGGTCTTTATTGGCCCACAATCTTCCGGGATGTAAATGCTTTTTGTAAGACTTGCGATAGATGCCAAAGAATGGGAGCTATTACTCGCCGTGATATGATGCCATTATCCCCTATTTTAGTCTTGGAGTTGTTTGATTGTTGGGGAATTGACTTCATGGGGCCCTTTCCCCCTTCTTTTGGTTTTCTATACATCCTCGTCGCTGTAGATTATGTCTCAAAATGGGTAGAGGCTATAGCTACAAGGACGAATGACAGCAAGGTGGTGATTAAATTTATTCAAGAAAATACACTTTCTCGCTTTGGTATGCCTAAGGCCATAATTAGTGATAATGGAACTCATTTTTGCAATAGGCCGATGGATAAACTAATGCGGAAGTATGGAATTGTCCATAAGGTTAGCACCCCCTATCATCCCCAATCGAATGGCCAAGCCGAGCTTGCTAATAGGGAGATCAAGAATATATTGGAGAAGACAGTTGATCCTAATAGGAAAGACTGGTCTCTTAGATTGACTGATGCTCTCTGGGCTTATAGAACCGCATACAAGAATCCCCTTGGGATGTCCCCATTTTGATTTGTGTATGGCAAACCTTGTCATCTTCCGGTTGAAATCGAACACAAAGCGTATTGGGCTATCAAAAGGGTGAACTTCAAAATGGATAAAGCCGGTGAAACACGTAAACTTCAGTTGAATGAGTTGGAAGAAATGCGCAATGATGCGTATGAAAGTGCCAAAATCTCCAAGGACCGAATGAAACGAGCTCATGACGGAATCATTCGTAAGAAAGAGTTTCATTTGGGACAGAAAGTACTTCTCTACAACTCGAGGTTACATTTGTTTCCCGGAAAATTAGGGTCCCGGTGGTCTGGTCCTTACATTGTGAAAGAAGTATTTCCCCATGGAGCCGTTGAAATAATAGATGAGAAAGGGGGAAACACTTTTAAAGTCAATGGGCATCGTCTCAAGCCTTATTTGGAAGCCATGGTTAAAGAAGACGACACAATCTGGTTGTCGGACCCCATTTATGGGGATTGATTGAAAAAAGAGAGTGAGGTCGTCGCACCCCCGACATGTATGGGGTGATTGTTGTACATATGCGTCGTAGGATGTAGTGGTTATAGGTTAGAGTCCGTTCTGAGGGTTGAGAATCCGAAGGGTGCGGGGTGTTTCGTTATCAATGAGTTGCGAGGATAGTGGGAAGTATGCGAGGTTGAAAAATCATCTTTGGAGTGGAGTATGAGCATTGATAGGAGGAGAGAAAGAGAGAAGAAGAATTATGGAAATCCAGCAACCGGATCGGTCCGGTGAAATAAAAGAACCGATCCGGCCAACCGGATCGGTCCGGGGTAAAAAAAGAACCGATCCGGTGAGGCGGATCGGTCCGGCCCAAAACCGGATCGGTCCAATTTTCTGCAGGTTTAGATTCCCAAGAGACACACCTCTTCATTTCCACCTCCTCAATCCCCACCCTTTCACTTCACCCAATCAATCCATTCCTTCAAAATTTCGTCCCCCCATTTCCCACCCATTCATTCCCTCCATTTCACCCACTCATTCCTATAAATACATACCTCCCCCTACCCATTTTCTTCACACCTCCACCTATCTTCTCTCTTATATCTCCATAGCTATCTTCTTCCTCCCTACTACTACAATCCCTATGATCCTTCTGCTCCCAGTACTTCCCATCCCCCACCCGCCCCTTAGGATACCCTTCCCTTGTTAGGATTTTTATCCCTATGTTGTAGTTTTGCTTACACAGTTATTTCCACAGTTTGTTTGTAATCTACAGTTTTAATATGATATTGGCATGTTTTATTTATCGCACTCTTTATGTTGTCTTCTTTTTATCTCTTATCTATTTGATTGAGGACAATGAAAATCATTGAGTTAGGGGGGATGACAGGTGCGTATTCATAAAACTTCGCTTATATTCATATATATTCAAAAAAAAAAAAAAATTGAAAAATTTTGAAAAAAACAAAAATATTTTTCTTCAAAATAAATAAAAATTGGAATTTAAATTTTTCAAAAATATCACCTTTATTCTATTTAAAGTCTCAAATTGTTAACAATCATATTGCACTAAGCCAAACTTGACCGAAGATGGAAATTGAAAGAAAATTGACGACTTTACGAATAAGTGTGGAGATTGATCCAACCCGGTGAGATTTCGAGCCTATCAATTTTTTATGAGTTTTAAATCAATCCGAGTTTATAATTAACTCAAAGTTCTTTTCAGCATTCTAATAAGTCGTTGATGATCTCAATCCTTTGTTTTGATCGGTTATGGGAAATGTGTGAAATGTTGTCTCGAAATTCGTGCTAAATATATCTCTAAACTTAATTAATCTCGAGATGCATATGGTAATGTGATTTGCAATGAGGACAATGAAGTAGGCCCTCGTTTGTTACCCAAAAATATTAGCCATAAAAACGTTGTGAAAAATTATCCCTTTGCAACCCAATTTGAGACTAATAAAAGTTATCCTTTCGTTTGATAACCCGAAAAACCAAATAGCCCGGAATTGTGAAAATTGAGAAAATTCATCAAATAAAGTCCAAATTGTGCAATAAAAAGGGGCAAGAAGAAAAAAATAGATATGCTCAACAAAAATAGCAAGAAAAGAAAAAAAAATGAAAATTGAAAAAGAAAAGGAAAAAATGAGCAAATGCCCGAAAAAGCACAAACGGACATCATAAGGACATTTTCCAATTCGAACATTCCATTTATTCCCAATTTTACCCTTTACACCTTTTAACCCGAAAAAGTCCTAACCGAGTCCAAATTGCGAAATTAATTACCGCATGGAGAGCTAAGACATGAAAAGATAATATGAGAGATTAAATGGTGTGAACTAGAGGTGATATTCTCGTTTCCTAATAACCGTAATCCGATGATGAGATCTTTTCACCATAAATTTCCTTCTTTTCAATTTTGTATGCATGAATTTGTGTCCATTATATTTACTCTTTATATCATGCATACCGAGAGAAAATAGCCACAATCCGAGTGATTCGTTTGTGAGTGCAATCCGTAAGAATTCGAATCAAAACGAATTTTCGGAAAGTAACGTAATGCTCAATCGGTGGAAATTGGAGGTTTAATTTTTGGCTTTGCACACACACACTATGGTTTGAGACAGTTGAATATGAATTTATGGTGATTATTTTTAGAAAAGTTTAAATTGTACAATTTTTAAGTATTTTGATATTTATTTGAGTCAATAAAGAATTTTGTGGGTAAATTCACTGCAAACCCTCACGAGACAAAACTCGTCCTATTAGGGTAACCTAGGGGTTTAAAGGCTTGTTGCATACGCTAAATGCAATCGCATGCCTGCGAAAGTGGAATACTATTTCAATAAAGAAGTTTTCAAGAAATGAATGTTGGTTAGATTCAAATACATTGCCCGGGACGTGCAAAGTCCTAAGTTAGGGGGATTTGACCAAGCATAAATTCTTCAGAATTTAGCTCCTTAATTTAGTGATTTTAATATCTCGAACAATGTAATTGAGCCATTTTTATGCCATATCACTCCATTGTTTATTCCTAACAACTTTCCCTAGTTTTTGTATATGTTGGATGAAGTTTTCAGGAATGGAATGCAAGAAAGAATCCAAAAGAAAAGAAAAGATGCAAGCAAGAAATGTCTAAGGACAAAAGTGTAATTCCATTCAGAATTCGAAAGTGACACCAAAAGGGAAGTTGAAGAGAATGAGTTCACAAGAGCATAGGAAGAAACGACATCTAAATCGGAGGTCTAGATAAGAAGATATGGCCAGTCAAAGCTGCAAGAAAAAAAGTCAAAGAAGAAGAAATTCGGACCGATCCGGGTAGGAGTCAGACCGATCCGATCTGCCCAAGTCCAGTGCACCCCGGATGGATGGAAAACCGATGGAAGCAATAATCGAACCGATCCGGACACTATCGGACCGATCCGGAAGAAAATAAAAGAACTGATCCGATGGATATCGGACCGATCCGATTAAGACCCGGACCGATCTGGGTATGCGAAAACCTGGCATTAATTTGCCATTTATTGTGCAGATTTGATGAGTGTGTAGCTGTGAATCTTGTTCCACAAGCACAATTGGAGACCGACTTTGGATGATTTGTGCTATAAAAAGCCAAGTTCTACATCATTTCTAGGGGGCTAGGGTTAAGAATTTTAGAGAGAGTTTTTTAGATCAGATTTTTAGGTCAAATTTCCATTTCCTTCAAGATTTGCTGGAACCCTAGTTTGTATTCTGAATCTCAATTCCGTTTTTGTGCTGAATTCAAGTAATATCATTCTATTCTCTTTTGCTTTAATTTTTGCAAAGTTCTTACAATGTTCTGCAGTTTCATAATTTCATATGTGAATTTGTTTTTCAACCAAATCATGAGTAGCTAATTTCTCAAGGGTTGGGATACATGAACTCAATCCAAGGTAAATTATTTGTATGGAAAATTAGAAAATAAATGAAAATATTGGTTGAATCGTGAATGAAAATCATATATGCATTGTCATATCTTTTAATCTCTCTTGCCCTAGGTACTTGGGATGTTTAAGAATGCTTTGTATGTATAATTTTTCGTTCACCGCTTTATATTGATCTTTGATTTCATATGATGCGGGCTTGACCCTCATATATGTAATCCTTAGTGATGATAAGGACTGGATTTAATCAAGAATTTTGATTTATAATTCTAGTATTCTAAAGGATAATTTGTTAAGGATTGAGGGATTGTACCCTACCCTAATTTTCTCTAAATTGTTAAACCCAAATTTTGCTGTTAATTTCCATTTGTTTTTCATAAGTAAAGTTTTAGAAATTTTCTAAAAAATCAATCATCTTTTTATTTCTTTCAAGAAATCATTTCAAGGTTTGGTAATTTTCCTTGTTATTGTTTGGAAATTTTGATCCCTGTGGAGACGATCTCGACTTACCGGGTTATTACTTGAGCGACAAGGCTTGCACTTGAGCCTAGATAAATACGCACTTTTGAGACAAATATTAAGTCGCGTCAGAAATATACATGCCGAAAAAGGAATTAACGAATGAAATACTTTTTAACTGCTGATGAAACTGAGCTTTTAAATGAAAAGATGTCAAATGAGAGAAACATAGGTTAGGAGACAATCCTCCAACCCTAGTACATTTACTCATGCTAAAACCAAACCTTGAATTGAAATAATTGATAAGACCCAATCTTGATAAATACCAAGCATTATATATATGAGGTTCAAGCCTGCATCATATATAATCAAAAGCAAGAATAAAGCATTGTCGTTGTAGCTACACGTGCATTGCACTCTTAAGCATCCCTGTTACCTAGGGCTAACGGGATCAAAAGTCCTACAATGGTTATGGTCACCACACAACACAATTTAGTTAAGTATTTAATTCAACATTTAATTTTAGGCATTTGTAAAATTCATCGGGTTGGATTCATGCATCCCAACCCTTAGAAAATTAGCTGGACATGAATTGATTAAAGGCAAACATGGTTTTTGTGAAATAAAGCATTAAATCTAAGGAATATAGATGAAAAGAGAAGTGCAGAATGAAATCAGCAATCAAACTAACTACCAATTGAAAAATTAAAAGAAGAACATTACTTGTATTAAAGAAATCAAAAATGTAATCCTCACAGCCAATCTTCGTATTGAAAAACTAGGGTTTTTGACTACAAAAACTTTCTACTCTCCGTTAAAAACCTAGAAAATCGAACTCCCATAATTATGTAACCAACTAAAATAAAACCCCCCGAAATTTACAAGACTTTAACCCAATTAAAACTCTAAGAAAAGAATAGAAAATTTGAGAAAAACCAATGCGGTCCGAACCCATCGGGCTGCGCGGTCCGGATCGCCTCCTTATTTTACATAGGGATCCTTAAACAAGGGGGATCCGGATACTTTTTGAATAAAAGGTCCAGATCACACCCCTTTTTCATCCAGGGACTTTTGAGCCATGCGACCTGGATCCTTTTTGAATAAAATGTCTGGATCCCCTACCATTTTCATTCAAAGTTTGCTAAGAAACCGGTCCGGACTCTTTTCTTGGCAGTCAAGACAACCTGCCTTTTTCATGCAGGGATCTTTTATAAGCCTTTTCTCATCTTCAAATGCTCTTAACTTTTTACACTGTAGCTCGGATTGAAGTGTTGTTTCCTCTAATGTCCTTGTGAGTGAAAAACCTTCAACTCTCAAGTTGGCTTCAATTTCGGACTAAGACTGGAAAATTACGAAAGTTACCTTTGACTTTCCTTCTTTGATTTCTTTCGATGCTTTTCCAATTCCTTTCTTTCTCAATTCTTTAAATACCTAAAAAACTAATGAGAAATACACGAAACTGGATGTACTTGTTAGAAGGAGTCAGTAGCACGCAAATGCGATAATTCAACTCCTTTTGCGTTACTCGAGATGATAAAAGTCCCTAAATTAAGGAGATAAATTCAGAAGAATTTATGCCAAATCAATCCCCCCTAACTTAGAACTTTGCGCGTCCCGAGCAATGTAAAAGAATTTAACTATTGGTTAACTCTCAAAAATTTTGTTTTATTCTGATAGAGTACCACTTTCGCGGGCAAGCGATTGCATTTAACGTATGCAACAAGCCTTTAAACCCCTAGGTTACCCTAGAAGGATGAGTTGTGTCTCGTGAGGGTATGTAGTGAATATACCCACAAAATTCTACTCAAACCAAATTCAAAACAATAAAAAATTGTATAATTTAATTTTTTTCAGAAAATAGTCATCATCAATTTGTTCAAGAGTCTCAAATCATAGTGTGTGCATGCGAAGCTAGAAATTTAACCACGAATTTCCATCGATTGATCATTACGTTACTTTTCCAAAAATTCTTTTTGATTCAAATGCTCACGGAATATTCTCACAAAGAATCATTCGAAAATGTGGCTATATCTTTCGGTATGTGTGATATAAAGAGTAAATGCAATGGAACACGAATTCATGCACAAAAGATTGAAAAGACGAAAATTTATGATGAATGGATCTCATCATCAGATTACGGTTATAAGGAAACAAAAACATCGCCTCTTATTCACACATTTAATCTCTTTATTATTCTTTGTGCCTTAACTCTCCACGCGGTAACAAATTTTTCAATTTGAACTCAGTTAGAACTTTATCGGGTTATAAGGTGTAATGGAAAATGGTTTGGGACATTTGGAATGGAAAAATATTCTTAAAATATCCATTGGTACTTTTTCGGGGCATTTGTTCATTTTCTCTTCCTTTTCTATTTTTCACACTTTTGTTTTTTTGCTATTTTTGTTGAGCATTTTCTATTTTTCTTGCCCCTTTTTATTACAACATTGGGACTAAATTTCTGGATTTCAAATTTTCCCAATTCCAGGCCGTTTGGGTGTTTTCGGGTTGTTAAATGAAAAAAGATTTTTTTTATTCGGCTTAAATTTGGTTGCAAAAAGGATAATTTTTCACAACTTTTTCTGGCCAATATTTTTGGGGGACAAACGAGGGCCAACTTCATTGTCCAACTTATTAATTGAGTTACCATATGCGTCTCGAGATGAATTAAATTTAGAGATTTATTAAGAGCATTTTTCGAGAAAACATCTCACACGTTTTCGTAACTGATCAAAACAAGGATTGAGATCACAACGACTTACTTTAAAATGAATTGAACGTTAAGTTAGCCAGTAACTCAGATTGATTTATTTCCTTAAAAAAATGAAAGGCTCGAAATCTCACCGGGTTGGTTAATCTCCACACTTATTCGTAAAGTCGTCAATTTTCTTTCAATTTTCATCTTTGGTCAATTTCGACTTTGTGTAATTTATTTTTATAATTTGAGACTTTAAAACGAATTTTAATGATATTTTTGGAAAATTGAAATTCCAATTTTTATTTATTTTGAAGAAAAATATTTTTGGCTTTTCAGAAATTTTCAATTTTTTTGGAATTTTCTAATTTTTTTTGGCCTTTTGAAAATTTGTGAAGTTTTAGAAATACACACTCATCACCCCCTAACCTAGATGTTTGCATTGTCCCCAATCAATAGGATTAAAAGCTAAATAAGGCGCCAACAAATTGAAAAAATACTGAATGTTTATATATGCTAAACTGTGGTACACAAATAACAAGGAAACACAAACAATACTAACAACCAAGGCAAGATGAATAAAACAACAAATGCACCAAACAAATGCTTCATTGGGGCGGTGGGTGGGAGCTACCGGGCGCACTCGAGCCTTATGGATCATAAAAATAGCTCAGAGGGGGGCCACTAAATGACAATTGATATATGTGAGCTTGAAGGCGATGCATCATGCTCGTATCACGTCGATAAGCGTGTTGGTTGAACTCTTAGTCCCTGATATATTGAGTAATGAACCCGTCAACTATGGTCTCAAAATTTGTCCCGGAAAGCTCAAAATCCGAATTCGCCTCCTCATCATATTCCTCTTCTTGCTCTCCCAGTTCGACATCTTCTTACTCCTCATCGTTGCTCTCCTCATCATCGGAATCCTCGTCTTCTCGAGCACGTACCAGTGCTCGTTGGCTTTCGCTTTTATTTTGGGTGGCCTGCCCAAACGGGATTGGGAGGCGAACATAACCGGTTTCTGCGAGAGTAAGCATATCGCCAAGAATAGATGTAATTAGACACACATACGGAAGAGGAGTAACGCCCTTTTTGCATAGCGCAGCAAATAAGACATCTTAATAAATTATGTGTACCAGGTTTACAGAGGAGGATCGATCAAATAGGTGATACACGAGAGTAAATTGTCGAGGTCGCATGCCGGAATCATTGGAATTTTGCAATAGGTTCGTGCACACTATTTGAAAGGTGAGACGCGCCTTTTCGCTCATCCGGCCGGCCCTAAAAACTCCTGGACCCAAAACTTCCCTGGGCACTATACGTTGAATGCAAACAGATTTGTCGAGCGGGGCAAGAGCGTTGGGGTATGTGAAGTTGGTTGGATTCGGGACATCTTTTTTGGGAAGCTTCTTGGCTATGGTTACGATGGAGAAAGGAATGCGCTGGCCGTCCACACGTGCCTCGGCGATAAATTCAGTGGTGCGGACAAGAATGCCATAAAACTCACAGACTGCTGCTACCCAAACGACGTTGTGAGGTTTACTAAAATAGCGGCACTAACCCTTTGGGGAAAAAGGTTGGTGACGAAATTTGGCATCTCTTGCTAAAGCACTGCTCGTTAAATGTGGAGTTTTCGAGATGGCCCAAAAAATGCCTCGCACCCCCTTTGATCTTGATCAGAACGATATTCAAGATTGTCATTGATGAACTAGATGGAGTTGTACTTGAGGGGCCAGTCTTGTTCATCCATGGAATGAAATAGTGGATGGTCAAAAGAAATTTAGAGTTTAGGGAGGAGAAGTGTTTGGAAGAGACGGTGAGGAAGAATGGAGGAGGAAGGGGGTGTATTTATAGGTGGGAAAGGTTGGATTTGGCGGGAAAAGGAGTGGAGGGAAAAGGGCATGAATTTTGGGAGGGAAATGGCGGGGAAAAATGAATTGGAGGGAAGTGAGAGGATTAGGAAAGGAGGTTTGCACCTAGGAAAGGAACAAAGAAAACCAGAGGGCGGTTCGGACCGGGTCCCTAGGGGCGGTTCAGATCGTCCTATTTTTATTTTTTCTTTCTCCAATTGCGGTCCAGGTCGGGTGCCCAGGGGCGGTCCAGATTGCCTATGAATTTTTAGCAGAACTCCCTTAACTTAGTTTCTACTCCTCTATTTTTCTCTAAAGGCTCTCCCTGTGACAACCCGAATATAATTATGATAAATTATATTTAAATCATGCTTATCTTATGTGATATGAATAATGTGATATTAGTATATCTAATGTTAAGTGATTATGTTTATTATAATCCTACTTTCATAAATCATGAAAGGTCGAATTATTTACAAACACAAATTTGATTGTTTTCGGTAGAAAGGTTCCTGTTAGAGACTAGTTTTGACCTTTATAACATTATAAATGACTTGAGGTGAAAACTACATAGTTGTATACAAGTGAGTTAGGGTTGTAACACAACAAACAGATCATCAAATGGATGCCCGAGTAAAGAGTTATACCGAATTTACGAACAAAGGGAAAAGTTGTCCATTCCCTTTAAGTGGCATTTTGTCTTTTATTAAACCAAATGGTTTAATTTGATTGGTTGGATTGGGAGGCAGCCTTGGACAACCTTATACCCTTGAAATATCTTTATCCTTCAGCCAAAATCAGCCATTAAAGGGTTTCACCTTGATGAAAGAGAATTAGGGAGTTTAGGAAGGAAAAGTGAGGAGAAAAGGTGTAGAAAAATCCGTAGAAATTACGTAAAAAGCCCTGAAGGTAATCCTAATTACAATTCTAGTTATTTATCTTATATTACTGATTTATATGATCTAAATCATCATAGGTTTATGAAAGTTTCAGCCCTTTATATATATTTATGGTTAGATGCAAGTTTATGTTAAGTTGAGTGTAGAAGCCCTTTCAATAAAAATTATCTTACTTTTTATTAGCACCAAACCAAGTTGTGAAAAACGAATTTTTACTTTAAACCAATTTTATCTTGATTAATCCTAAACATGCATCTAGTGATTAAAGTAAGTAAAGTAAAGTAAAGAATACTCACAACATAGGATGTACGAGGAAAAACCCAAGACGAAAAAAACCTCGGATGACCCAAGCCAGACAATCACTATGAATGTGGAAGTACAATGAACAGACAAAAGACTCACTCAACGACTCGATACCTACGGGTCTTGATGCTCTTCTGATCTTCAACCACTCCTCTCACATTTCCCAGATAGAAAGTCCTTCTTCCACGATACCTGTCCACAACACACGTGTCCATGTATGTCTCGGTGTCCACCGAATGGCTTTGATACGTCTACGATGTCGAAAAAGAATCATTCTCTTTTCTTCACCGTGAAACCCAGATGTTCAAGTATATAACAAACCTTCTTGGTGCAGCAAGATCACATAAACATATAGTAATGATAACTCGGATTTTTCCAAACTCTAAGGATGTGTTTAAGTTTTGAAACCTTAGAAAAATATGTGCAAAACTCGTACTGGATTGAAAACTGTTTTCCAGTTTGCACTGCTCATTAATTCTGACGAAGCCACGCTTTAATAGGATTTTAAGTCGGCGCCTCAAAAAACTTGTCGCTCGAACGAGATTGACAGTCGTTCGCACGACATGGCCATCTCGCTTGAACGAGAAGATATGTCGTTTGAACGACGTGCGTGTCAGTTTGACTTTTTCTTTAAAACGCTTCTTCCAAACGAGATCCAATTAAGTCAAACTCTTTTTTTAGCTTGTCAGAATAAAACGTATTGCAAAACATTTAAAACACTTTTAAATCATTTTAAAATATTTTTTCTTATAAAATTACATCCTTATCTTTTATAAAAAAAATTCTGAATCTCATTAACAATATGGATTCATACTTGTGTGATCTCGGAATGAAATTAACTTGAAGATGAATAAACTTGCACCAATTAAACTTCGACATGATTTATTGTTTGAAGCTTTGCCGCAACGTCTTCAATTTATTCAATACGTCATAGACCAAGTGGGATCGTGATAAAATAAAATCTCCCTATGACATATTACAAACACGGTTTTGTTCACGGTATTAAGTCAAAATAATACAGGGACTCAATTGGAAATTTTTGTCCTTACAAGTTTATTAATTGTCCTGCCTCTCTTCATCAGCCAATTATTTCTTCTTTCAAGATTAATATTATTCCTCATAGGCCTGCATTCATAATCACAAGGTGGAGTAGACCTCCTAATTCATCTATTAAACTTAATGTGGATGTCTCTAGTAGGGGAAATCCTGGAGATAATGGCATTGGAGGTATTATCAGAGGTAACAAAGAATAATTCAAATTTTCTTTCCAAGTATTTATTGATCAAGCGTCAAGTTTTCAAGCTGAGATAGATGATTTTCTTAGAGGTATCCAGGAGTGTTTAAAGATTGGTTTTGTGGAACTTGACATTGAATCTAATTCCCTTACTGCAGTTAAATTGATTACAAGACAATGGGAAATGCCTTGGTTTCTTAAGTAAAAAAATTCAAGAAATTTCTTTATTTATTGATTATCATCCCATAGATATTCATCATACATGGAGAATAATTATGTGGCATATGCTCTAGCTAATCAATCTTTCAGAACAAGAATTTTAAGATCGTTTAGTTGTTTGAATGAGCTCCCTTTCATTGTTAAAGGCCTGTTCAATATGGATAGGTCGTCTTTTCCAAGTTTTAGAGTTTGTTAGGAAGTTGTTTGATCTCTTTAGAATTTTTCTTTCAGCTGTAAAGCCAGTGGGAGAGGCTATTTCTCCTTATGATTAATAAATAAGGCTTAGGCCTTTTCCAAAAAAAATAGAAAAACAAGTTTAAATAAGTTATTGAGGACCTCTAAATATTTCTTTGATTAGTTACGAAAAATGAGTGAAATGTTGTCTTAAAAAAACTTCCAAAAAATCTCTCTAAACTAAAATTAATCTCGAAATGCATATGGTAAACTAATTAGTCATTCGGATAAATGAAGTTAGGTCATCGTTTATGTCCCCAAAAATATTAGCCATAAAAAATTGCAGAAACATTTATCCTTTTGCAAGCCCAATTGAGCCTATTTTTTTTTCCCTTTTCGTTTGTGAACCCGAAAAACCCAAATTACCCGGAATTATGAAAATCAAATAAATTAATGAATTTCCAAATGGTACATACAAAAGGGTCAAGAAAAATAGAAAAAAATCCCAACACAAAAAAGGAAAAAAAAGAAAAAAATGAGGAAAGAAATTAGAAAAGAAGAGAAAATGAGCAAGAGCGTGGAAAAGCGCCAATGAATATTGCAAGTAAATTTTCTAATTTCGAATATCTCAAACATTCCCAATTTCAACCAATACACCTTAAAATAGAAAAAGTCCTAACCGAGTCCGAATGATATAATTAATTACCGCGTGGTGAGATAAAATAAGAAAAGATAATAATATAGATTAAATGGTCCGAATAAAAGACGATATTTCTTATTTTCCAATGACCGTAATCCATTGATGAGATCATTTTACCCGTATATTTTTTTCTTTCAATTTATGTTCGTGAACTCATGTTCTATTATATTTACTCTTTATATCATGCACACTAAGAGAAAATAGTCGCATTGTGAGAGATTCATTTGTGAGAGCATCGAGTGAGAATTTGAATCAAAGAATTTTTTTAGAAATGTAACGTAATGATCAATCGATAGAAATTAACGATTAAATTCTCGGCTTTGCACACACACACACACACTTCGGAATTGAGATTCTTGAATAAAAATTTAAAGTGATTATTTTTAAGGAATGGTACGATTTTTAATTGTTTTGAAATTTTATTTGAGTAAAAAAAAGAATTTTGTTGGTAAATTTACTCAAACCCTCACGAGACACCACTCGCCCTACTAGGGTACCTTGGGGATTTAACAGCTTGTTGCATATACTAAATGCAATTGCTTGCTCACGTAAAAGTTATTTTATCCCAATAAATCATTTTGGAAGTTGTTGACACCATACACTTATTCTTTTACATTGCTCGGGATGAGCAACATCCTAAGTCGGGGGGGGGGGGGGGGGTGATTAAGTGTAAATATTTCTCATTTATCCCCTTAATTTAGGTACTTTTATGGTCCCTTAAGGCGTAATTAGAATGAATTTATCTCGTATTCTTGCTACTAACCCTTTTATATGAGTATTTCTTGTTTTGTATATTTCTCATGTATTTTACAGGTATTTCGTGCAAGTGACCGCGGAAGAGGAACCAGAATCAAGAAAGAAAAGAAGGAAAGGAAGCCCAAGGGAAAGAAAGTAATTTTGAAGACTGAATCCGGATGCGGAGCCTAAAGAAAATTGAAGATCTGAAGCCACGAGAGCATTAGAAGAAAAGACACCCAATTTCGAGTTACAATTGAGAAGTTATGCGTGTTTGAAGTCGAGAGAAGATCTAGGTGCAGAACTATAATTATCCATTATTCAGGCAAACCAGTTTGGAAGCAAAAGAAATCAGTTCTAAATGGTAACTGGTTCAATCCTTAAGTAAATCGGTTCAGATGAGCTGCTCATGAGATTTTATCTTTATCCTGATTTTTGTGAGGAGTTTTTTTTTTGTTTATAACTCTTCTAGAAACATCCCTAATTGTGTGATTTTGTAATTAGGCTTATGTTACATTAATTTTAACCTAGTTTTAGAGAGACTTTAGAAGAAAGGAAGATAGGAGGCAAGAAGAACATCAAGAGATTATTGTTTTGTCATAGTTTTGCATACTTTCATCAATATAAGTATTTTGTTCCTCTATTTTCTTTTTAAGATCTAATCTTTCTAGGTTATAATCGTTATTTCCACTGTAATAATTATTATATATTTGAGTTATTGTAATATTTATGTCATAATGTTTACATGCAACATAGAATTCATGCGTAGTATTAAATTTTCCATATCTGGCTAGATTTTTAGTGGGTTTGGGTACATGAACCCAACCTAGGTATTATGGATAGATATAAAACATGATGGAATTTAATAAATAATTAAAGTCTTTATACTTTGTCGGTACGAGTATTGTAAAACTTTTAACTATCGATACGCGTGTCGATAGTTTTGTTATTCACTGTAGATTTATGTTTGACTTTGTATTGTGCGGAGAAAAATCCTCATATATATAGTTCTTAGAGAAATTTGAGGTCTTCACTCAATTATTTGTTTGGTTTTTGAAAATTTTATATCTGACATATTAATCGACGGGTCGGGGCTTGTAATTTAATCCCACTTTTCTCATATAGTTAAAATCAAAAGTTTTCCATCGTTGCATAATTTAGTTGATTCATATTCTAGTAATTTTCATTCGTTAATTAAGTTGCATTAGATATGTAGACTACTTCTTCTAAAGTCACCACCTTTTCTTTTCCTTTTCGAGAGTCAATCATTTGGTTTTAGAGATATTTCTTATTAATCGTCATGATCTTTCATCTTAGTCCCTGTGTTCGATACTTGACTTGCTTGGATTATTACTTAAGCAATCGGCTTGCAATTGAGCCGTATTTACATGCATTAGAGACACATTTAGAGTCGCACCAAATGCTTAGATATATAAAAGCAATCCATCCCTTGGTCTTCTAACCATTATAAATACACTATCTCCATTATCTCAAGGGGGAAAAGTCAGTACAAAAAAGATTGTACTATGTTTTATGTAACTTCCCCTCAACTGCAATACCATAACCGTGGATGTAGGCTTTTTATTTAACTGAACCCCGTTAAAAACCTTTATTATTTTTTTTGAATTTCTTACTCTTTATTTACATTTATTAGTGATTATAGATTTGGTATAATCAAGCTAATACTATATCTCCACCAATTTTAGATATTAACAGATTGGCGTCATCTATGGGAATGACTGTTTGACATCGTTCTCTTTAAGTTCTGTTCATTAGTTCACCTTTGATTCCTTTGAAGGATGATTGATGATACAGAAAATTACCTTGCGACTGGGGGTAACACTATAACTCCATCTACTCCACCCAGTGCATCAGATCTATAAGGGATCTTAATTATCCTTGCTAAAGGGTAAGAGGTAATGCAAGAAACGGTGAGGAAACTAGCCCAATCACTGCAAGCCAAGTCTAGTACTATTCCATCCCATAGAAGAGAAATGCTACCTCCTCCCCCCAAAATTGAAAGAAGTAGCCATTCTAGGTTTTCGTGCAGCAATTCTTATCGTCTAGGAGCAACTTCTTCAATTAGATCCACTAATTATAATAATAGTCACTATTTCCCTTTAGATCGGACGAGCGCTTTGTAGAGATTGAGTAAGGCCTCTGCCTTTGATCGTCTTGGCCCCCGAGCAACTAGAGGATATTATAAATAAACATTGACATCATGTGATCATCGGGAAAGATCAGTCAGGTCTAGAGTAAGTATTCGAGGATCCACGCATGTCGAGTAGACTTCTCAGGAATAGATCTCAACATAAACGCATGGTAGAGTTGCCAAAGCTATATTAGCCAAATCTAAGACAGAATATCACTCTTAAAAGGGATCAATACAGAGATTGGAAGATCTTCTGGGAGAAATTACCAAGACTAAGAATCCTTTGCAAAGAAGTTTTGTAAAGGGAACTCCTGTCATTTCTGCCATTATGGATTTTCCTACACCTTCCAAATTCAAGCCACTAGTAGTCATTTCTAAGTATAATAGTAAGACTAATCCTGTCCTCGATGTTGAGAAATACCAGGCTGTAGCTAATATTTATTTTATTCCTGATAAAATACGTTGTCGAGCTTTTTCATGTACAATTACTAGGTCAACGCATATATGGTATAACAATTCACCCTAAGGATAAATTTCTAATTTTCAATAGCTCGCTGAACTTTTTATCCATAATTTCTGTTTTAGGGCAAAGTCGATCAAGAGAGTAGCCCATCTTCTGAGTGTTCGTCAACGACCGGGAGAAAGTAATTAGGAGTATATTAATCTCTTCAATGATGAAAAGTTATAGGTATTAGATAATGAAGAGAAAACTTCTATCACTATAATAATGAGTGGACTACTCTGAGAGAAGCTGTACTATGCCCATCAAAAGAATCTCCTAAAACCATGATAGAGCTGATGGCAAAGGCTGGTAAGATCACGAATGCCTAGGAAGATATGGTTGCCAAGAAGAGTCCCGGGATAAAATTTGATAGCCAAAAGAGCTCGGATAATAAGGAACAAAATGATAAGAAAGTCGAAAAGCCTAAGAAGTATGAAGAGTATACCCCACTTACTAGAGGTTTACATCACATCTTGAGGAGATTAGGGGCAGCAAGGACTTGAAATGGCCTAGGAAATTGCAATCACCACCTAACCGGAGAAATTAGTCCAAATATTGTGATTTTCACAAAGATCATGGGTATACCATTGACAAATGTATTGCCCTATAAAATGAAATCGAATATCTTATTCATCGAGGAAAGCTGACCAAGTTTGTTGATCGAACTGAAGGTCGGGACTCTAGAAGGACGTCAGAATCACCTTGCAAAGATAAAGATGACAAAAAAGAGGTCTTAACGATGGGTCTAAAGATGATCCATACATGCGAAAGAAAGCCTGAGAGATAGAACTTGATATAAAGATGATATCCTTTTGTTGTCATTTTATTGCAGGAGGATATACTAGAAGTGGAGATGAAGTTGTCGAAAGAAAGGCCTATTTATAAGAGGCCAAAGCTTTCCCCTATATTCGACGGATTGACTTATCAGAAGAATTCAATGGCCTACCCCTAAAGGTTAATAGGGACAAGCTGGTCATTGACTTCTCTAAAAATGACCTATCAAGAGTGCTTTATCCTTATGATGATCCATTGGTTATCACCTTCAGGATACATGAAGCAATAATCTCAATAATTCTGGTTGATAATGGTAGTTCGATCGATGTTATGTTCTATAACTATTTTCCCAACTTGGTATTAAGAGATCGCAAACTAGAACCATACCATAGCTCCTTAATTGGTTTTCCTGGAGAAAAGGTCTATCCTTTGGGAACTATCAAGTTGGAGGTCTTAATCGGCACCTGGACAACAAGCAGAACTGAGAAGATATATTTTTTTCCTAAACAACAACTTTTAGTCAACCTGTAATATGATTTTCGATAAAGTTGGGTTAAAAAGTTTAAAGGAGTGTGCCCATGGTTCATAAATGCCTGAAGTTCCTTGATCATTATGAGGTCGACGTAGTGAAAATCAGCCAAGTGGAGGTCATAGCATTATAACACACTTTTGTCGATCAAGAGGAGTTAATAAAACACACCGCTACCTACCAGATTGATACCATGGATCCATAGGAGGGAGCTGATTTGGTCAGAGGACAAGTAGTGGAAGCTGTAGAGGCGATAATACTGGATGATGAAAAGCTAGAATGGACTAATCAAATTGGCCCAAACTCAGCACCATCCCTCAAACATGAATTAATCACATTCCTTAAATAGTAAAAAAGTGTGTTTTCCTGGAGCTATGAAGACGTGCCTCACATTGACCCCAACTTTATATGTCGTGAGCTTAATATCATCAAAGGCTCTAAGTCGCCCAAGAATAAGCGAAGTGTGTTTATACCTGAGAAGAATGTGACCATCCAAAAGAGGGTGGACAAACTATAGAAGGCCAAATTCATAGAGGATGTCAAATACTCGGATTGGTTAGCCAATATCGTGATGGTAAATAAGAAGAACAATAAATGGCATATGTGTGTGGATTTTACTGACCTCAACAAAGCATTACCAAAAGATCATTTTTCTTTTCCAAGAATTTATCAATTGGTAGATGAAAAAGTAGGTCATGAATTATTAAGCTTCATAGATGCCT
Organism: Sambucus nigra; assembly: GCA_949130495.1. Classification (NCBI taxonomy): domain Eukaryota; kingdom Viridiplantae; phylum Streptophyta; class Magnoliopsida; order Dipsacales; family Adoxaceae; genus Sambucus; species Sambucus nigra. The sequence continues at coordinate 20,036,990 of OX422219.1, read as the reverse complement.
ACTTCGATTAAAATCAGATCAAAATAAAGCCAGAGGATAAAGAACATACATCCTTCATCATAACTGTTGACGCCACTAAAATGACAGTGGCGTCATAAATAAAGCCTACGTCCACTGTTATTTTATTCCCAGGGGTTTACAATAGCACCATAAGGCGTAGAGAGAGAAAGGATGTGTATCTTGTGTATGGGGTTTCTAGGTTCCCCCGGATCTCCCCTCTTTTGGCTAAGGGGATACATGTATTTATAGTGATGGGAGATAAAAAGATTCATTGTATGTAGACAATTATGTCTACATTCAACAAATCTAATTGTTGAATTGCTTGGTATGTTATGTGTTGTCATCTATTAATACAGTATAAATGTACATTAAGGCTCATTAAATGCGCTGTCATCTTCATTAATGCATAGTTATCCTTTGATCTTCCTGGTTGGTATGCCGACCAACTCTCCTCAGGTGCCGACTAACTCTCCTCGGGTGCCGACCAACTCTCCTCGGGTGCCGACTAATTCTCCTCGGGTACTGACCAACTCTCCTCGGGTGCCGACTAACACTCCTCGGATGCCAACCAACTCTCCTGGGTATCGAATATTGCCACGTAGGATGACATGTGTCCTTTTCTGATTGGTCCTCGTAGATGGAGAATTTTTGCGTTAACAGAAGCCCCCAATGCTCCATGCTTGATGGTTTACTTGAAAGGATGGAGTATTTATTCTGCAGTGTTGCTCGGTGCTCGTGAAATTCTTGATCTACCTTCTTGATTTGTTCAACATAAAGTGCATTATCTCCTAGACGACATATGATGCAGACTGATCGATGGTTGCTAATCTTTCTTTTGAGGAACTCCATGTGCTATGTATCACCCCTGGGAATTTGGATGCAGCCATGCCATAGTATGCATCTTGTAGCTTATCATAATCTTCAAGTATGTCGATTGGTTTGCTAGCCGACCAACTGCCTCCTGTGCCGAGCAACTGAGTGCTAACTTCACGTGCTTGATTCTTCTGATTTATGATCCTCTGAATACTTTGTCGAGTAACATAATAGCTTTTGAACACAACTCTTCAATCTGATTAGTACCAAGCTAGTGGTGGACTTCGAAACATTTTCATACAACTTCTTCAATGTTGGTCGGGACAGTAGTAGTAAAGATCTCAGTGCTGTAGATGCTGAATTTGACTTCTGAACTTCAATAGTATGTGCATAATTACTCCTGAATATGCCTCATGAACTTCTGAATGCACTTCCTGAACTTCTGAATACGCCTCCTGAACTTCAATATACCTCCTGAACTTCAATATTCCTCCTAAACTTCAATATACCTCCTGAACTTCAATAGCCTCCTGAACTAATTCTCGAGCAAGAAAAACAACTTCTGAATGATAATTAGTCGGGGCCCCGACTATGTAAGTTTATGGAGTTGAATTTGGTGCTCGACTGTATGATGTTATGAGAATGTGCCACCGAATGAACAACTGAATTTTTAATAGAAGCCCCCAAGTGTGGAATGTGAACTTTGAATGCTTTTTGCTTGATCGCTTTCACATACTCATAAAATGTTTCCGACCAACTGTAGTTGACAGCTTCTTATTTCCGACCAACATGAGTTGGTGGATTTTTTCTTCCCAACCAACCTTAGTTGGCACTTTTGGGAAATATTTTTTCTTCCCAACCAACCTTAGTTGGCATTTTTGGGAAATATTTTTTCTTCCCAACCAACCTTAGTTGGCATTTTTGGGAAATATTTTTTCTTCCTAACCAACCTTAGTTGGCATTTTTAGGAATAGTTTTACTTCCCAACCAACCTTAGTTGGCATTTTTTAGAATAGTTTTTCTTCCTAACCAACTTTAGTTGGCATTTTTAGGAATAGTTTTTCTTCCTAACCAACCTTAGTTGGCATTTTTAGGAATAGTTTTACTTCCCAACCAACCTTAATTGGCATTTTTGAGAATGGTTTTACTTCCCAACCAACCTTAGTTGGCATTTTTTAGAATATTTTTTCTTCCTAACCAACCTTAGTTGGCATTTTTAGGAATAGTTTTTCTTCCTAACCAACCTTAGTTGGCATTTTTAGGAATAGTTTTACTTCCCAACCAACCTTAGTTGGCATTTTTGGGAAATATTTTTGATAATAAATGATGGAGACTTCCTCGGAGCTGACCAACGGATTGTTGGGAATAAGATATAATAAATGCTGGAGACATCCTTGGAGCTGACCAACAGATTATTGGGAATAAGATAATATAAATGTTGGAGACCTCCTCGGAGCTGACCAACGGATTGTTGGGAATAAGATATAATAAATGCTGGAGACATCCTTGGAGCTGACCAACAGATTGTTGGGAATAAGATAATATAAATGTTGGAAACATCCTTGGAGCTGAATATATATAGAGAGAAGAAATTTTTCGAGCTCCATGCTGAGATAAATATAAAATATGCATAGACATAAACAATGATTTAGAATAATAAACTGTCTTGCTGATCTGTCGAGGTAAAATTGCATAATGCCGAATAAGGATAATATTTTCCACAATATAAGACTATGGCTGAGAACTTTGCTCAGCCTGAATATAAATAAGAATTACCCCGACCAACTATCCATTGGAGGTGAAATATAATAAATGTTGCAGATCTCTTTGGAGCTGAATACATATCTCGTCGAGCTCCATGCTGAGGTGAATATAGAATATGAATCCGAATGGATAAATAGAATAATTCGTGCCTGAGCAGATATCCGAGCAATAATACAATCAATAGTGCCTCATTGAGGTAAAGTTTCACAAAGCCAAGAAATGATAATATTCTCCAGAAGTTTAAGATTATTTTCGAGCATTCATCGGCACCAAATCTTGTACTTGTAAAAATTAATAACTTGCCCTACCATATGTGTAGGCTGAATTGATTAGTCATGAGAGTAATTTAATCATCCAATAAATGTATGATATTTATATGTTTGAGAAATAAAAATATTAATTTCAAAAAATGAAATAATATATGTTGGCTGATATGTCGAGGCAAAATTGCCTGATGTCGAGCAATACTAGTTTCCAAAGGTTTAAGATTGTGGCTGAGCTTTCGTCGGGATTAAATCTCGTCCCTATAAAATTTTAATAAGCTGCCCGAGCACCTGTCGAGACTAGATCAAATAATTATTGTCATGAGAATAATTATTCATCCAAATAATATATAATTTGTATGAGCATAAAAATTTCAAAATATGAAATAATATGTTCTGTGCCAAATGTGTCATGTGGGCAGATTTTTATAAAAAATGCTAGGCATTTTAATTTTAAGTAAAAGACCAAAAATAAGTTGGTTTTAAAAATATTTTTGGGGGATGGACGTCTCAAGTTGCAGAATACATGATGACGACCAAGAAGCAAATGGTCTCCGACCAGCAAAGAGATTTCGTCGATCAACAAAAATCGTGCATTGATATTGCAGACCAACTGTTGGATGGTCACCGAACAACATCAGGTGTCGCCGACCAAGAAGTGGATGGTTGGATAGTTGCCGACCTGATGCCGACCAAGTGTATGAGAACTTCCGAGTAAAAATAGATGCCATCGACCAACAAATAGTAAGTCGTGGAGCTCCTCTTGATGTATAATACATGATAAAAGGATATCTGTTGGGGGTGAATATTGTACACGAGGCATTTAATAAGTTGCTCGAACACCTGTTGAGATTGATTCTCATAGAAATTATCATTAGTAAAAATTTTAAGCTAAATATCATATAATATGTATCAACTCAGACATAAGGCAATAAAAATTTCAAAATATGAAATAAAATGTTTTGTGCCAAATGTGTGTCAATGTGAGCAATTTTTTTATCAACTAGAATGTCGTAAGGCTCGATTTGGGCTTTTTATAAAATAGTTTTATTTTTAAATAAATGCTCAAATATGGGATCGAAAAATTTATTCTAAGATAAAGTTTAGGGATATATTTTATTTAATTTTAAAACATTTATTTTGTTAGAGAAGTGTGAGAAAAATAAATAGGTAGCAATGGTAATAATTTTGACTTTGTCAAAATTAATAATTTGGGCAAATAAATTTGTCATCCCTCCATTCTAGCATTCCTCATCAATAGGTGATAACCATCTCTGACAAGTGGTATCGCCGACCAGCATCGTGTGACGTCAGTGTTGGGATGCCTTCGTTTTGATCTGCCGACCATGTACATACGATCAAGAAGCCTTTGTTTTGGCTAAAACTTGTTTCCGACCAACTTTGGCCTTTTAAGTTGTTGACCAACTATTTCTTTGTTATCAAAAGTAGATGTCGACCAGATGTTCTTGTTTTGAAACAACCACCGAGGTGTTGCCGATATACTCCAATGTTGCTGATGGATCTTCACAGCCTACCACCGACCAACAAAAATGGTCTGGTAAACAAATTTTGGTCGGGTAACAACCAGATGTCGCCGACCAACAGTAGATGGTTCCGACCAACAAAAATGCAAAAATACTCATCCGACGACCTTCTTCTGGATTTTTCATCCTCACACAATTGATGCTAAACAGTAGTTGCAAATCCATGAGACCTTTGAGCCCAAGGCAGGCAGACTTTGAATCAGAGAGTAATATAATCCTGGGATTGAAATTTTTTGTTGATCTGAAACCGAACCAAGTTGTGAGGTGGATGATCATCCGGTTATTTTTTTTATGCCGCCCAGTTTCATTATTTTTGTTGCTGTAGACGGTAGAAGTCAAAACGATTGATATGAATTTAATAAATCCAAAATTTCTTCATCTTCCTGGGAAAGTTTCTCCATTGCCCTTTCTTGAGCGACTATTCATTTTTCATCTTCTTTACGAAAGTGGGTAAAGATTTTTCAGGAGAAAGAAGGTTATTTTGGGTTTCCTTCGTATTTTCCATTTGTGGATGATAAAAATCATTACGAAAATTATACCAAAAATCAATCATCGAACCAATAAATCAATCTTTATCAGAATTAATAAATCGTAACAAATCAAAATTCTTAGATCTAAGAGATAACCAATAGAAATCATTAGATCTAAGAGAAAATATGATCAATATCCAAGAGGAAAAAGAATGGTTTTGAATTTTTACTCCCTTGTAGAAGATGTGAAATATGTGAATCAACATATGTCAAATCTTTTTCCTTGATGTAACTCATTACATAAACGTGTTTGCCCAGAACGTTTTCAAGAAGATTCATAGATGATTAACGCTCATGATGAAAATTGTCTAACACTGAATATAAACATATATATATATATATATATATATATATATATATGAATCAAATTGATGAGAACTTTTAAAGCAGATCTGGGTCAGAATTGTGATTATCGAGAGAGAGAAATTGTTCTTGATTTTAACTTTTCCCATTTAAAAATATGATGGGAATTTGAATAGACATCAAAGATCTTACAAAATTTATAATGAAAATTATCAAATCTTACCACCGTCATATATATTGGTATATGTAATCATTTAAAATATTTATTCCATGATATAAAATTGAAACTTGAGAATCAAGCAAAATGTTATGATTTATGAAATTCATTATTTTTCAGATTTCTAAATAAGAATTAATCTAACAGTTATGATTTTAAAATCACGATATGCAATATTTTGCAGATAAAAATTGGACAATTAATTTATGTATATAAACATAAAAATCATGATTGAATCAACAGATGTATGTATAATTGATTATACGCAGAGAAAATAAAAACTTAGCTTTTGATGGAGAACAATGCTTGTAACATGTTCCCACAGACGGCGCCAATCTGTTGATGTAAAAAATTAGATCACTCTAATAATTCAATCACAGATAAATAAATGAGACAAAAGACTTTTAAAGTGGCTCAGCCTTATAAGAATGGCCTACGTCCACTGTTTTGGTATTGCTGTTTGTATGGGAATTCTCGATTACAAATTATCTCAAGAAATTCCAGTCCAGGGGTCCTGGATTCGATCCCCTTACAATGAGGATTGTACAATGTATTTATAGCCCTGGGGCTGTCATGTGAAAGGGTGATACATTAAATGATGTACATATGAAAGGGTAATACATTCAATGCCCTTTATGCGTGTGCATCTGAATGATAAGAATTTAATGAACCAGTTGAACTGTTGGTTATCCAGCTATTAATGCTTTGTTCGAGGTGCAGCTCGGACCGCCTGAGTTGCTCGGACCGCCTAAGCTTCTCGGTACCCAAGAGTTCCTCGGAGAGGCATTGTTCCTCGGAGCAGGTGAGTTCCTCGGGGACGCAGTGTTCCTCGGGGAACTAGTCTTCCTCGTTGTAGTCATGTTCCTCGGAGTGCGTGGGTTCCTCGGAAGTGTTTGTTGTGACATGTAGATAGCCACGTGTATTCATATGATTGGTCCATATCAGCAGATTAAATTTGGTATCAACAATAACCGAGGTACTTACTACTATAATGTTTTGCCTTTAGGGCTTAAAAACGCTGGAGCAACGTACCAAAGACTGGTAAATAAGGTTTTTGAGGAGAAGATCGATAAGAATATGAAAGTGTACATGGATGACATGATTATAAAAAGCAAGAAAGTTATTTATCACATTAAGGATCTAAGCAAGACATTTGATCAACTTAAAAAGCATCAAATGAAGCTCAATCCGATTAAATGCATGTTGGGCGTACATGAAGGGATGTTTATGTCTTCATTGTGCATCAAAGAGGGATTGAATCCAATCTAAATAAAATCATGGTGTTTATTAATATGTAATCTCCCACGTGCAAGAAAAATGTATATAAACTAACCAAAAGGGTGGTTGCTCTCAACCTATTTATCTTCTGAACTACGAATAAGTGCCTATCATTCTTCAAAGTGCTCAGAAAAATGTTCGAGTGGAACGAGGAAAGATAAAAGGCATTCCAAGAATTGAAGATATACTTGGGGTCACCACCACTGCTTCCCCGACCATTGATGGGAGAAAAATTGTACCTATATTTGGCTGTATCATAATCTTCTGTCAATTTGGCACTATTTCGGGTGGAAAATGGAGTTCAAAAACCAGTGTATTACACTAGCAAAGCTTTCAGGGGAACATAAATAAGGTATCCATGCTTGGAGAAATTTGCCTTTGCTCTTTTAGAAGCTTCTAGGAGAATGAATCCTTACTTTTAGGAACATACCATAGTGGTTTATACAGACTTACCTCTGTGCTAAGTGCTTCACAAACCATAGAAATTAGGGAGACTGATGGCATGGGTAGTAAAACTAGGAGAATATGAAATCCTTTATGATCTTAAAACTGCAATGAAAGGGTAAACTGTACCAATTTTTTTTTATCGAATTTATGTATCAAGAGGTGGGAAATAACCCTAGTTTTCCTGCCAAGCAGACTTCCTTTAAAGAGAGCTCAACTCCAAAGTAAACTAAATTTATAGTTGACCCACATGAGACATCAGTTGCACAAGCAATAGCCCAACGATATGGGAAAAAAATAAGAAGTTGTTTAAATAAGGAATGCTGTGTGAAGAAAACTTTAATAATAACATCCAAGTTTGGAAACAATATGTAGATGGATCCTCATGAGCTACTAGTAGTGTAGCCGGGCTTATTATCAATACCCAAGATGATATAGATCTGGAGTATGTACTTCATTTCTAACTCTAGGCCTCCAATGAAGAGGCATAATACGAGGCATTAATCATAGTCTTGAAGATAATCTTATCTTTAGAAGACGATTAGGTTATAACACATATTAATTCCCAGTTAATTGTCAACCATATGCTTCAAATATAAGGGGTCAGGGGAGATCTAATGGTCAGGTATTTTTCTAAATCTATCGAAGTTATCCCCAAACTCTCAGTAGTCAAAATGATCAGGATACCAAGGGTAGAGAATTCCCTAGAAGATACACTTGCTCGGCTAGCCTCGGCGACCTTTAAAGAGCTAAAAGAACCATCTCAGTAGAAATCCTTTCACATAGAAGTATAGATAGGGAAGTTGTTAATTTCATGTCGATGGATTTAAGACCTTAGTGGATGGATCCTATATAAAGATATATTGATAAGGGTGTATTTCATGTCGACTAAAATGAAGCAAAAAAATTAAGATATAATGTAGCTAGTTATAAACTAGAGTGAAGAGTTTTATAAAAAAAAGGATACATTGTTTCTCCCTTTGGTGTGTACACCCAACTGAAGTGATAGATTTAATTAGGGAGGTGCATGAAGGTTCGTGTGGAGCTCATTCGGTCGAACGATCATTGCTAAGAAGTATAGCTGTGCAAGGGTATTATTGGCTGACCATGAAAGCTATCTGTATTTCATTTGACAAGAAATGTGATAAATGTCAAAGGTTTGCAACAATTCATAGAAGACTAGGATCTGTATTAAATCTAATACTTCTCCATGTCCATTTTCCATACGCAAAATTGACTTGGTTGACCCACTACTAAAGGCAAAAGAGAGATTCAAATACTTGGTGGTTGTGGTAGAATACTTTACGAAATGGGTAGAGTCTGCCTTATGAACAGGTCTTCCAATTCATTTGGAAGCACGTCATGTCATGTCATCCAATCCTAGGTAGATATAGGATGACATATGACTTCATCACTGATCATGTCATGTAATTTGATAACTAGGAGTTTGAGGAGTATTGCATTTAGTCCAAGATCCTGAAACTTCACTCTGCCCCAGGTCATACCTAGTGTAATGGACAAACTGAGGTAACCAACAAAATGCTACTAGATGGACTAAAAACGTGAATTGATGATACAAAAGAAAACTAGATCAATGAGGTACACAACATTCTTTGAGCCTATATAAAAAACCAAGAGCAGCTGCTGGAGAAACCCCGTACATGCTTTCTTTTGGGACTGAAGCAATGGTTCAAGTTAAAGTAGGTTTTCCCACTCATAGAGCGTCAAACTTTGATTCCCTAAAGAGTGATCTCACGAGAATATTAGAATTATACCTGATTGATAAAGTAACAGAAGATGCTACACTTTGACTGGCTTCTTACCAATAGTGAACGACCCGATTCTACAGTAGAAGGGTGGAGCTAACCGACTTGAAGGAAGGAGATTATGTTCTTAAAAAAGTACTCCATAAAGGGTTTAAAAGAAAACTAGCATGGTACTTATCATATCTCAGTAGTTGTCTGACTAGGAACTTAAGGCCTAGAGACATTTGAAAGGGAAGAATTCAAGAATCCGTGGAATGTGGATCATCTTCGCAAATATTATCAGTAGACCTATGGGGAATTTGATGTACTCATTTCAATCATTTTAATAAAATTGTGGTTTCCTATTAATTACGCTTCTTTTTTATCATTTTTTGGGGGAAATGGGTGTTGACAATTTTGGTAATTTTATCATCAAAAACTTTGAAACTTCATGTATGATTTCATCTTTGACAAATTACCAACAAGAAGTTTCTAAAACTTTATATATGACTTAAAGTTAAGAACAAGAAGTTCCTAAACCTTCATCTCTGGCCTAAAGTAAAAAATAAGAAGTTTTACTAGACCAAATTAAATTCAAGAAAATCATAAGGCATTCCTAAAACATTTGGTCGCCAATGGTAACTAATTGAAACACTTAGTTTCATAAACCATCTGTTTTGATAATTCTAAGTGCATTAGTAAAACCTAAGGCCCAACATTTCAAGTCCATACTTGATGACACAAACAAATAATCAAGCAGGTTAGTCGACCACCTAGCCGACCAAATAATCGAAAAGCTTAATTGTTAAAGTTCAAATATATAAAGGACAAACATGTGCTAACATAAGTTTTTTTGATTAATTAAAAACTGCAAGATCACTATCAAGTAAAGATTACAAGGGAAAAGACTAAAAATCATTCGACTGGACGTTTTCCTTCAGCCTTATTCATCCCAGCAGGAGGAATATCAAGAGCTGAGGGAAGAACGGTAGAATTCAAGTCTCTCAACCAATCTTGACCCCTTGAGTTGGGACCATTCAACAAAATATTGGGTGAGAAAGTAAGTATCCTCACATTGCAAGACGAAATCTCCTATATACTTTCTAACCATACTTTGAGGAATGACATCAGTAGGGATCCATCTGACATCAATTTTGAAAGGTGGATTTGGGTAATCCTGTACACTTGGGGCATGCCAATACCAAAGTTCACTAGACTTGGGAACCTTCATAACTATCAAGGCATTTAACCAGCCCTACTTATGACCCACATTCCGGGCTTGTTCAAATTCATCTTCAAGGTGAGCTAGAGTTGCATGATAACCATCCATCCAAACTTCCCTTGATTGCTTGTTGAAATGAAAGGTTAACCGATCAACCTTGTCAGTCAGTTTCTTAATGGTTTCATCTTTACCTTTAAGTAAAGTTTCTTAGTCGACTAAGGTCTTTTTGGTCCTCTCTTTATCCATTATTAGTCGAGAAATTACTACTTGTTTAGATGACTGGCCATAATTAATTTTATTTGGTCTCTCTAATTCTTCCATCAGCCTGGCACTCTCCACCTTAAAAAATGATGATCCCTCACTTGGGGAAAATTCTGAATACTTCTTCAAACTTTCCATTTAATTCTTGAGGCTATTATTTTCTTTCTCCAAAAGATTGGCAACCTCCCGAGCACTCTCTATTTCTCAGTTTAACAAACATTCCTTCTTCCTAGAGACTGAAGAAATGTCCTGGAGCTTTTTATAACCAAGACTCAGTGCATTATATTTATCTTCATAATCAGACTAAAGCAAAGCAACATAGAGGTTGTGATCATCCTATAACTGCTCAATCATTTCATTATAGGCTGCATTATTGGTAATATCTTGATCAAATATACCACTTAGATTAAGGTATGACTCATTAATCTGGTGTAATTCATCAACACCGAGCAACGCCTCTAACCCGACCTTACTAAAACTTGCATGACCAGCTCCAAGAAGTCTAAGGCTATGCTTCGTCAAATCAGTCTCAATGAATATTATGGTAGTCTTTCTGGAGTTAAACTGGAAAAGGTATAAGAAAAAATAGTCTAGAGAGAATGGCGAATAAGTGTAGTTAACTAAACAAATTTTTTATTCATAGTCATAAATAGGTGTTACAAATGATTGATTCCTTACATCCCAAAATAGAAAAAGTGAAAATTAAAATAAATATAGAAGGAAAGAGCCATCCATCATCTTGAAGAGAATTTCACATTGTCTTTATCCTTTACTGCTACTTTTGGAGGAATAACTTCAGTTTCAACAATAAGCACATCGAGGACTCCCCTATCCCCTCTTCATCATCCACCTCCTCTTCTATGTTGGGTGGAGTGCTAAGGTCATGCCTCAGGAATAAGTCTGAGTTGGTAATGGTGCCAACTTCCTTCAAGGCATGCGTCCAACCATTCTTGAAGGATACATTCTTCATATACTAAATCTAAATAGCAATAGCAGTGAAGGCCTTATCACATCCCCTGTTGAAGTTATCCTCCTTGTCCTTCTTATTTTAAGCCTTTAGCTCCAAAAAATTCTTCTTCTGAGTAGTAACTTCAACAGCAGGGTTAGCAAACATTTGCTCAGTTGTCTTCATCTTCTGCTTGGTCTTCTTCACCTTCTCTTTGGCTTCATCTAACTGCTCTTGCCATCTTATTTGGTCCATCTCTTGGGCCTCCTTAGTGTCATCAAGGGATTATTTTCAGCCTTTAAAGGCTTACTCTACATCATCTGAGGACGACCTCAATTGGTCATCCTGTATTAATAATAGGTCATAATTGACCAAAATCTATAAAATAATATAGCAACAAGGTAAGTGTCAAATATAAGTAAGGAAAAGCTAAAGTAATGAAGGGAAGTACATGGTTACAAAAGAAAGATTTATTATCCCTTTCCATCAATTGGGCCCTGGATAAAGGAGCTGTTGCCGACCTATCTGTAGGCACAACTCCTGAGTGAATCAACCCCTTGGACAAACCAGGGTTCATTGCCATAAAGGAAGATTCAGTAGTAGCCTAATCGTCTTGGGTTTTTTGTACCAAATTTTAGGAGTAAGACCTATTTTCAATCTCTTAAATAGAGATTGGGTATTATTTAGTTCTTTAATAATGACAATTACTGGCCTCTTTAAACCACCTTCACCAGTAGTGGATTTCTTGGGTGGGGAAGAGAATGTTCCAGACATCAAATTGGGAATCCTTCTCTTTTCCATCTCTTTTGTAAATGAAGTTGGGATAGTGGAAATATCAATAGAGTCGAAGGTAGACTATATTCCTCCAAGTGAAAACTCTCTCTGCCAAAGGGGACCTAGAAACTACAGCCAAGGAGGTAGAAACGGGTTCTTCTTCTTCTTCTTCTTCTTCTTCTTCTTCTTCTTCAAGATTAATGGGGGATTAGGGTATATCTTCTATAAGTTGAGCAACGAAAGAAGTGATTGAAATTTATAATCAAATAGAATGGATGCCAACTTATGATGCTCTTATATTAAAATTTAATAAATCGACCAAAGGAATTTTAATTCTTCGAAGTTAACCTCCGAGTCGTGAGGACACTTCTTTTTCCTTTTCTCTGCTGAGAAAATCAAGTAAAAATTATTAGTCAGCATATTATTAGACAGTTAGCAACCTTAAAAGAAAAGTCCATTCTAAATGATGGCTGACCTATACCATGCCCTTCCCGAGGGCATTTGGGACTAGTATATTAAACCCCTTCAAGAAGGGGGAATGCTGTAAATTCTTGACCACCATCCCATAATCCTAATAGTCATTATTGGAATCAGGTAGGTTGATTGCTAAAGACATATTAGCTTATCTGTTCTTTAGGTAATATGTGTTGTCTCATGTGGTTCTCTATCTATAACACTATATAATTCAGTGATCCCTATGTGGCTTCCATGGAGTTCATTTGAGAGATTAACCATATTCACCACTCGCCAAGTGTTTGAAGCTACCCTAACAAGCACTACATCATAATATTAGGAGAACTGAAGAAATAATTGGTTAGCAGGGAAAGTTCTTCTGCATTCTACTATAAATAGTGTGGGATTCTAATATCCGCTAACTAAAGATAGGACATTTAAGGGTCCATCCACTATCTCAAAAGATACCCAACCGTGGATTTTTCTTCTTTCTCAAAACTCCTCTAAAGAGCCTTAGTTAACAATATACACCATTTTTTTATGCAAGTAACAAAGGAAAAGACTGGAAGAGAAAGGAGTCTTACAGATTTCTCTAAAATAACAAAAGACTCTGAAGAATGGCAAAGAAATCTTGAAGGCAGAGTTTTTTTTTTAGTTTGAAGGTTTGAGGTAAAGTAAAATGGGAGAAAAGATCCATTCTTTTATAAGTACAGTATATTCACCTCGAAACTTGGGAACAAAAATGATTAAATGAACTGACAATTGAACACTCGATAACTGCACGCATCCCAAAAGGGTAGAATACCAGCGTACCCTTTAACGCTTCGTTATTTTTTAAATTGTTAATAAAAATTCCAATTTATTGGCATACTAGTGGAAAAATTACAAGTCCTGAAGGTCGGTAGCCGACCTACACAATGTTTGGGCGCTGAATTTGTTTGAGAGTAAATACTCCATCCTTTCACTAAATCATCAAGCATGAATCATTGGGGGCTTTATTGTAGATTAAAATATCCATCCACGTAGACCAATGAGATAAGGACACCTATCCTCATAAGCATCCACCTCACAGCTTCACATACACTTGGTCGGCTAATCGGCCGACCACAACTAGGAAGGTGAATCATCAAGGAGGGGAAAAGTCACTCACACGAGAGCTACCAACAACCATTCACCACACCAAAATAGGTGTGACACCCCGCCTAATTAATCCCGGGTGATCAGTCCTAAATCAAGTTAGAACAGGTTTCTCAGTTGGTCCATTCTTAGCATCACTGTCGTCTTTTTAATTACTAACCACCTAAGTGAGAAAATAGACTGGTGCCAATTTTTATCTTTCAATTAATTAAATGAAACTCATGCGGAACATACAATAATACATAATCACAGTTAATTGAATTAACCATCCACAAATAAAATACCTAACCGAATAAACCATCGGTTCAAATATCCAATACAAGTAAGGACAAGAAGAAAATCTCAACAAGTCTAATGCTAGTACATGAACTGTGAGCGACATGATCAATTAACTACTAGGGATTCTCTACATGAATGAAAGAAGGAGGCGTCTATCAAAAACCCCGCAACATCCACATGTGCTGCAGCAACGGATACCTAGAATAGAGTCAAGCCTGGCGTCCCTGTGGCTGGACACCTAAAAGGTTTTTAAAAAAAATATTTATAGCAAGGGTTAGTACCCAAAAACATTTGAAAACATTTAACAAATGAATAACTTGCAGTAATAAATAAATATGCATGCTCTTCATATTTTAGTTAGTGCCGCACTCTCTTGAGGACTTCCTTACCCCTCCTCTAATGTGCACTACTAACGCTTCCATTTAATTTACTAGGTCCTACGCTCCTGACCCAATACTTATGTTAACCCTTGAAATTAACCTAATCTAACCGAGTATGCCTTAAATCATGATTTTTAAGTTGTTATAAACATCAACTTAATTCAATCATTACCCTTTCTAATTTCATATAACACTCACACTTGTTATGCTCATCATACATTTTTCACTATGTATTAATTATCCCATATATAATTATTTACCTAATTATATATTTAATCAAACTGCAGTATTCACAAACATACTGAAATAACATTTAATACTAACATCCAGCCGAGTAGAAATACTCACAAAATATTAATTCTCTGAAGTGCTATTCCACTAGGTATGTTCACCTGACCTAGTTACCCCAAGTCAGAATTTCTCCCTTACTTGGTTATTACATAAATATTGAAGGCGGTCATATTCCTTCCCTGAAAGTGAGATGCCCCTCACCCATATAACGGACGCTATGACCTGGGATTATACTCGCCCTATTCCTCAAGCTAGGGGATTCATCCACTACGCCCAACCTCCCCCTATAGCACTAGAGAATATAATAATAACAATAATATCTATCACTGATATTATAGCACACCCATATATATACATACACTATCGCACACTGTATATATATATAAGTATAAAAATATCCCGGCTATACCGTGTACTGTCCGTGACACAAGCCTATTATATTTTATAATGAGTTTGTGGCCCAACTCGAAATATTAATTAATTTTCACATAAATTTCTTTTGGTGTCACCCTAACCAATATATCCGGACTTACTTTCGTGGCCCGAATTAACATTACTTGAGTCTCAATCCCCGACTCTAAATTATTTAGCCGATGCCTAAATAAAATTTATATCTCGGTATTGCTCAACCGTTACGCCCGGACTTGTTCCCTATGTCCATAATTAATCCTTTCGAACAAACTTCTCATAATTCAATCTTAGTGTGTCACACCTAATTTATCCAAAACATTTTTTTTTAAATTATGATGTCACACTAAGCCGTCTTCAAATCCTAATTAATTTTATTCACTATTAATTAGATTTTAAATCCATGTATTAAGTACTCATCAAATTTAAGACATGGAAAAATATTAAATTAAATTTATCTCCATATAAAGGAAAACTGGGTGAACTGCCAGAATCTGCCGACCATCGATCGATCGACCCCAGACCTTCGATCGATCGATCGAGCAGGTCTTCGTCTTCTTCGCGAAGACAGATTCAGCCATGGACGAATTTTCCCAAACCCTAGTTTTCTCTACCAGCAACCTTAAGCCCTCTTAACATTAATACATGTTAGAAACCTTATTAGGGACCTCCAGAATGTCCACCAACATTATTAATTCGTCCATTAACTACAATTTCCGTATTTGGGGAGAAATTTCATCTTTAACCCTTTACCCATTTACAACCCAAGTTCCATCATCAAATCCGTTTCTAATTATCCAGATATCATCTTACCAGATATATATTAACATAAAAATTTCAGATTTTTACATAAACCCTTACCCAAATTTCGTAAATCAGATTATTATCTTCAAAATTAGATTATGCCATTAACACCCAAAACGAATTTCCTTAAATACACACATCACATGAGTATGAATCGAAATACATTTTTACATGCTACAGCAAGTTAACACTTGCCTTAAGGTTCGTAGAGTCTGAATTTGGAGATGAGTTCCAAGGTTGAAGATGACCCTTGTTGGCTCTCTTGTGATCCCCAAATCTGCCTTTAACTGCTGTTAGGGTTCCTTAACACACTAACCCTTTTCATAAACTCACATCAGCCGTTTTCTTATTTCTTCTAATTCATTAATTTACCTAAATCCCTTTTTTGCCTAATGGGACAATCCTAAGTGACTCAAATGCCCTTGTGTGGGCCCGGCTATGTCTAAAAATGCCCCGTGACCCGTTTACTACCCCCGGGTACACTTTTTCGACTATCTCGGCCCATCCGGACTCAACTGTACACTCAGAATTGGCATCCAAATTAATTTGTACAAATACTTATCCCCCCCACCCCTTTTTAGTCCACACCGACTCCCGATTGAGATAAGTGCATACTTTGTCATTAATACTCGAAATGACATAATTACAATATTACTATTCACTTAGTAAATAAGTTTTCCTTAAATATTAATCATTCACTTCCCGATTAATGTTTAAATAAACTTTTCCTAATTATTTCAATTAAAAATTATGACTCACAAGTAATTTTCAATTCCCGAATTAATTAAATATTTAATGCATGAAAATACGGGGTGTTACAATAGGCAATTAGTAACGGTAGTACAGTGTTACTAAAATAATTACTAACACTAAAAAACTGATAGAAAAAAGGCATGTGGAAGCAAATTGCTAAAACTTTTTTACTGTTACTTAATTCTATGTTACTAACACTCTTTTACCATTACAAAAAGTGTTACTAGATTATGTGCTACTAACATTGTTTTACCATGACTAAAGTGTTATAAATGAGTTAAATTCCTAACATACTTTTATCATTACCAACATTCCGTAACACAATTTTTGTAACATATTAAGTAATGGTATAGGTCCATTACTAATATTAAAATAAAAATAAAAATAATAAAAATAAAAATAATAATAATAATAATAATAATAATAATAATAATAACAACAACAACAACAACAACAACAACAACAACAACAACAACAACAACAACAACAACAACAACAACAACAATAATAATAATAATAATAATAATAATAATAATAATAATAATAATAATAATAATAATAATAATAATAATAATAATAATATATACATATACATATACTAGGGTATGCCCGTGCCTGATGGGACGATGCTAATTTTCGAAAGTGTACATCATTGATAGGACCATACGTAGTATTTAGTTCGCAACAGATAAACAATTATTCAAATGACCTATTGTTCGAAACTATTAGTTTTAAAATATTAGGAAATTTTTGAAAGTTTTTTTACACAAATACATACACTGTGGTACGAACCTATATATTGAAAAAAAAATACAACACATAATTATAAACAATTGAAAATTTTGGATGAATTTTCATGTGTTATTATGACTATTCATAGTGTTTATAGTCCATCTTATAACTCGCATAAACAACATCATATGAGGATACATAATGTAAATTTTTCCAACCCAAACTACCAATTTCATTACAAAAGTCAAAATAATATCATTCAAAATACAAATCCAATGGATTGTAATCAAACCACTTTCATCCAAATTACATATTGAAATCAAGTTTACCAACAACTTTAAACTAATTCAAATGCATATTAAAAAAAATTATAGTTAGCGTCACTTACGTGAACACCACGCAATTGATTTGGAAATTCGTATTATTATCTTTTCGGTCTAGCGCTTCATATTTATATTGGAAATTAGCCACCGCATCCTTCGTAGTTTCATAGATTAACTCAAATTCTTTGATTTGTAATAACAACTCATGGAATCCGGTATCCGACGACATTGCCAGATCAATCCAATGAAAAAAGTTGCCCGAATGAACTTTGTAGTTTGGACACGACTAAAAACGTCGGCCAGGATTTTCATATGTCCTTGAAATTCGGATAAGAGTGCGATCTCTGCAAAAAAAAATTATTGTCAACAAATTGAAGAATTGCTTAGTGCTATCCCCATAAATAAAAAAATCTAGTTAAGGCAACAATTACATATAAAAATATCAACCAATTAAGTAACTTATAAGGCATAAACAGTATGGAATCACTATATAAAATGCATGACATGTTTGTATGATAAAGTTAGTAAATCATAATTGAGGTCAATATCAATGTGTACAAATATTCCCCTAAAAATAGAACCATATGCTATCTAATGAAGTATTTATTTTCAACTCCGCGAGCACCATCATACGTAAACATATTCCTAGGAAAATTTCATATGTGAATCAATCGGCTAAAATGTTATGCATGGAAATAAGAGATTGTTCTTAAGAACATTAATTTTATATTCTTAATTTTTTCATCAACATGCCAAAAAATCTCGATGAAGGGGTTGGAATACGAAAAAGCGGTCTCCATAAAAAATTTACATATCTTTACAATATTGTAAAAAATACTCTGAATGAGCAGTCAAACCTTGGAATAGCTAATGTGGCAACGATGGTTGGCGCGGAACAAAGCAGAATAAGTATTTGAGAAGTTCAATACACTAAAAATTCCAAACCCCAAACCGAAAAAGGGTGACAAAAGTAAGAACATAAGAAATTAATACCAAGTAGACCTCAGAAGTAGAGGGTGTTGAACGTGTGATCACTGCTATGTAATACCATATAATAAAATCAAGTTCATAAATCATCGACATAGTTTATTTACCACAAAACCATCATCCATAAATATTTTTTTATAAACATATACAAAAACATCACGGCAAAGGCATTACCTGAATACATTAACTATACAATATAAATTATATACGAAATTAGAAGAAACGGTAAAAAAGGAACTAATGTTCTTGTGTTTACCTTACATTTTCACAAAAAGGGACTATTGTTCCTAATTTCAATAAGAGTAGAAATTACCGCGATAAGTGTTGTTCCTTCTATCACAATGCAACATTTCCATCCCCAAGGTTCAAGTAGGCCTCGCAATTCGGGTTGCGGTGTCGTGTTCGGGTCGTGTCGAGACCTGATATTTCTAGATATACCATTGACACGAACACGACCCGTTTAAGTAATCGTGTCATTGTACCTGACTCGAACACGAACCTGTTTATATATAGGTTACACGACACGACCCGTCTAACCTATTTAATAAATAGGTCGTGTCCAACCCGCTAACACGACACGACCCGTTTAACCTACTTAATAAATAGGTCATCTGCAAGGGGAACCTGTTTACATGATCCACAATGACCTGTTTATGAGATTAAATAATTTTCACTATTTATGTCCAAACACAATTTAACAAATAAACATCACAACATTAATAAAAAAAATGATTGTCAAATCTAATAAACATAACATAATAATACCAACAACATTTAGTCATTATCCAAATAACATCATCCAACAAAGTCTAATCCATCATCTATTACAATCATTCAAAATTTCAAGTTCAAATTACAATTTGTAAATCTTCAACCAAATTGCAAAAAGATGTCATGCTCCACTCTATCCAAAAGATAGTCTCCTTCCATTTCATTCCATACCTACGAACAAAAAAAGTAATGAGTACAACGCACAATAAGATTAAAAAAACAAATAGGATACTTAATTAAACTATATATTAATATGCAATATTTACCTCATCTGCAATTGATTGATGCTTTTTTGAAACCGATCTCATTTTTTCACCCCAAGTGCTATACAAAAATATACAATATCAAAATATATAACTCATAAGTACACAATAACTTATCACATGAATTTAACATCACAATTTGCTCACCGAAAATAGAGGTCGAGCATTGAGCATCAGATGATTGACTTTCTTCTTTGTTAATATCCAAATTCAAGATATCCTCGGTGAGATCGTCAATTTGAGCTTGTGTCGCTTCTACATTCATAATTATTAAGTATATCAAAAGTTGTAATGATAAAACAACTAAAACAATTGTATTATAATTTATATTAACCATTAATAATTACCAATAGCACCAAAAAGCCAATCTTTTGTGCAAAGCAACGCCTCGGCCACCTCCGGTTTCAATGAACTTCTATATTGATCAATTATCCTCCCACCCATGCTAAAGGCCGACTCTGAAGCCACAGTTGATATAGGAATGCTCAATACATCTCTTGCCATTGATGCGAGTTGGGGATACCTAAATTGATTTACTTTCCAAAATGCCAAAATGTCCAAATTGGTACTCCTTTCAATCCTTGGTTCGTCCAAATAAAGTTCAAGTTGTGACTTTTGAGAACAAGAACTAAATTCCGCACTTTCAAAATCATCAAACTCCTACAAAATAAGATGAAAAAAAATATAAATATGAATTAAAAAAAAAACTAAATTTGAAGTCAATAGAACTTAACAAATGTACTTAATATTTACCTTCAAAACATCACGTGTATCATCCATGGTAAATGAATCATGATTAAAGTTATCACCCGTTTTGTTTTGTGCCGAGGTAAAAAGAAGCTTAACATCATATTCACCAAAGAGGATGAACAAATTTTCTCGTACTTCCGCAAATTCAAGTGAGGCCATCCCATACACTTTCTTGTAGCAAAAATCCACAAAATGAATTTTGTACCGAGGATCTAATATCACCGCTATAGCTAATATCATACTAAAATCTGCCCAATACTTCTCAAACTTTGCATACATCATCACGGCCATGTTTTGTAAGTATGGATCACTACTTTCCATGTGTTTCTTTAATGTCAAATGCGCCATAAACACTAAAGGGAAGTACAAGTTTGCAGTAGGATATTTCGTGCCAGAGAAAATACAAGTTAAACTATAAAAAACACTTAGGAACTTGCATATTTTCTCAATCTTCGTCCACTCACTCTCCGAAGGACAATGCTTATAATTAGAATCACTTAATTCCAAATGGGAAAACACATCACGAAAAAAAAGTGCACTCTCAAGCATTATAAATGTGGAATTCCATCTCGTGGGAACATCTTGTCTTAAACCTCTTTTAACATCAAGTGACAACAATTTCGCGCATTCAACAAAGCTTACTTTCCTCGCTTGTGAGCCCTTAATGTACTTACAACTTTCACGAATTTTTTGCACACCCACATCAATTTCTTTTAAACCATCTTGAAATATCAAGTTGAGGATGTGTGCACAACATCTAATATGAAAGAAGTCACCATTGCATAGAAGTGATTTCCTAGCATTAAATTGTGTACGACACATACTAACAAATGTATCATTTGATGAAGCGTTATCAAGGGTCACGGAAAACAATTTTTTTTCTATCCCCCAATCCCTTAAAAAGGAGAAAATTTTATCACACAAAGAGATACCATTATGGGGCGGAGCCATGTATGAAAAATTTAAAACCCTTTTTTGTAACATCCAATCCTTGTCAATAAAATGTATCGTGACACATATGTACCCATCTGTTACAACTGATGACCACAAATCAGAAGTTAAACACACTCTACCGGGAGCTACATCCAGCATTCTCTTAATATTGACCTTTTCTCTATGAAACATTTTCAAAACATCTGCTTTTGCGGTGTTACGGGATATGAGTGGTGTATCCTCACGTAGATAACGGAAAATTTCTCTTATACCCTTGTATTCAACAAATGAAAAAGGTAAATCATGCATTATGATTGAGGCAATTAACATCTCCCTAAATAATTCGGGACTAAATTTTGGGGCACCCAAAGATATTGAATCAGAACCAATTTGTTGTTGAACAATTAATTGCCCAATATCACGTGTAGTAATTTTTTGACATCTATTCTTATGTCGCGATAAATTACCGATTCCGTACCTGCTATCGCAAATGAATACGGACCCACATTTCTTACACTTACATCTTTTCTTGCCATCAACGCCATTTTGTTTGAGAATTTCAAAGAATGGCCACACGTTAGAAGTGCATCGTCTTTTGCGATTTCCACCCTTAATTTGGCTTTTAGCAGATTCTTTATTCAGATCCACAACATCATCGTCCTCCTCCTCATCCATTATTTCATCAACATCAATAGAATTGTCAACTAAATTAACATCAACTCCATCAGATTCCATCTGCAAAGAATAAAATAAAATGAATTTGTATGTCCTGTCATAAAATGAGTGTGTATGTTCTGTCAAAAAACTAAAATGGAATCTGAAGTGAATGTGTAGAGAAATTGAACTTAAATGTGTACAAAATGGAATCTGAAATCACTGTGCTGAAAAAAAATCAATACCAGAAATCAATAACATAAATCTAATTACCTGCTGAAAAAAAAAATCAGTACCCGAAAAAAATCAGTATCTGAAATCAATGAGGTGTGTTCAGTGTGTGCGTGTGTGCGTTCAGTGTGTGCGTGTGTGCGTTCAGTGTGTGCGTGTGTGTGTTCAGTGTTATGTGTGTGTGCGTGTGTTCAGTGTTCTGTGTGTGTGCGTGTGTGTGTTCTGTGTGTGTTATGTGTGTGTGTTTTGTGTGTGTGCGTGAGATATGTGTGTGTTCTGTGTGTGTGCGTGTGTGTGTTCTGTGTGTGTGCGTGAGTATTGTGTGCGACATGTGCGGTGGCCGGTGGGAGAACTACCTTTGTGCGGTGGCCGGTGGACCGTGGGCGGCGGTCTGTTAAACCGAAGAGATGGCGAGAGAGAAGAAGAGGTGACGAGAGAGAGAAAAGAAGAGATGTGGGCGGCGGTCTGTTAAACCAAAGGGTCTTTTTTTTTTCTTTCTTAAGTTAGGTTTTCAATTAGGTTTTTCAATTATCCCCTTTGATTTTTCATTTTTCTGACCGTTAGATTAAAAAATCAACGGTTTATAATTATTCGTGTCTAAACGGGTTAATAGGTTTTTGACCCGAAAGTGACCCGAAAGTGACCCGAAATCAACCCGAAAAATAAACGTGTCAATTGCGGGTTAGGCGGGTTTCCCCGAAACACGACCTGTTTAATAAACGGGTTAAGCGGGTCTGACCCGATTTCGACCCGGACCTATTAAGCCATGACCTGACCTGCAAAAATCGTGTCGAGTTCGAGTCGGGTGTTCGGTTCGTGTCAAAAATTGCCACCCCTAGGTTCAAGTCAGCACACCGAGAAAGTAATTCTTGATGTTCCCAAGGTTCAAGTCAGCATACACTTCTGAGACAAAGAAAATCGTAAAATTTAATATTTAATATTATTGAACAATTAGAACTTGTAATTTTTTTTACCTAAACGGTAGCGATCAGAATTGTATTAGTGAAGAACCATCAAATAATAAAAAATGGGAAATCCTCATCTCATTTTTCCTATAATTAATAAACACATGGTACCTATTCTTCTGAGCTGATTTAATTCTACATGTTATTATATCACCTTCATTCATCTTCTCAGTTAATTCATTTATCTCCGTCCAATCATCTTTGTAGTATTCTTTAGTAAGTATACCTATCAACCCATTATCCTTCAAAGTCTTAATAACATCACATGTAAACGTACATGCACATTAACCAACAGTTGAAAACTCCCTGCTTGGGAGCTATATACAGCTTGTACTAGCAGCTTGAGAGTCTATATACAGCTTGAGGGTCTACATACTGTTTGTTCTAGAAGTTGTCCTCTTCCCTGCTCAGGACTCAACAATTGGAAACTCCACAATTGTGGGCCCTCCTCTTACATGGAGTGTTAATGCACTAAATACCATCCCATCACTAGTTTCACCCTATACCACAAAGGATGGATGCACTTTAAGAACAATAAATACCTTCATCAAATATCAGTTCACAACTTTAGCCTAGGATGGATGCACTTTAAGAACAAAAATTACCTTCATCAGATTTTGAAGCTCCTTTAACTCGCGTCATTTTTTAAATGATCGCAAGCAGGCTGCAACACAATGTAATTGTATGACATTATCCCTGACATTCACAAATAAAAAGATTATAAAAGAACTCAAATTTTTATACAGATTGAAAACTAGACTATTTCAAATGAAAAAAAGAAATAGTTATATTATAATTTACTAATAATTCTCAGCAACCAAAAAGATCGGATAAAATAGGGAAAATCTTCCATATAAGTAAATAGTTAAAACAAGGAAGCCCTCAGTAAATTCCTGCTAATTTACAAAGACTCTAAATATTACCCAGTAAAGTGATGAAAAACACATCCCTATTTAGAGTCAAGGGATTAAAACAGAACAAGTGACCAGATTTTAAAAATAAGAAGAGAATCATGACGCTTAAAGATATTATACAAGTGCCAACTTGATTTTAGATAACAAAATTATTAAAGAAGTTTTCGGTTATTCATATGATAAAGAATATTATTTCGATCGATTCTCTGATTCTATAAAATCACCTTTCCCCTCGTCCTTTATTCGGGCTTGGGACCGAAAATGCTTATATAAATATTGGCATTGATGGAGTTAAAAAAGGTTTTACAATACATAATCAAAATGTAGATAACTTAAACAGAGTCCATAACAAAAGCATAGTACAAATTCAGTCCAAATCTAGATAACTTATACAAAGTCCATGACAAAATCATACTACAAATTAAGTCCAAATTGAAAGCATGGAAAATTAAATTCAATTTAAAAATAAAACCATGGTCTTAACTCATAAATTGAACCTATTTAAGCCAAAAATCCATCTAAATAACATATCTTCCCAAGACTAAATCGGCGAGAGTGTAATTGCCACCATGAGGATCATCCAACGTAGCATCGGGCTTCATAACTTCCTCCACGTATATTTTCTTTTCTTCGACTCGAACTCACCTCCCATGACATATATCCTTTGTTGCATCCATCACGACATACCCCTTGGCCAATTCTTCATTTGCACCTATCAAGAAATATGACGTTGGAGTTGACGAAGGGGGAAGGAAGCCGAGCTGACCCAAAAACATTATCTAGATTTTTAGAAAGATTTATCCATAGACGACTTATATTAGACGTGTGCTCACTTATTGGTGTTCATTGTGAACCAAAATTTGTATAGCATCCTTGACTAACAAGATCAAACAACAGTAAGACTTTTATAACTAGATAGATATGTTGATTAAATAAAATTATAATACATACAAATATACAAATATACCTTCATAGAATGAATCTCTGTGTTATTTTCATCCAATTTTTGGTTCATAGAAGCAATGGACTCTTTCTCCAATGCATCCATACTATCATTTAACTTCTTTCTTTGTTTGAGTTTCGCCTTTGCCACCCTTAAATGAATTAACTACCTCTTCGAAACGAGGGGGCAAACTGCATGAACTCTACCCTTTTTCTCCTATCTAAAAACTTTTATCGCCTCATCATTTTCTAAGCATTCACTCTTGATACTACCCTCCCCACTCTCCTTCTTCCATTTTTCAACCACTTCCTTGAGTTTATCCTATCATAACATAGTTATAGATCTAAATGACCTCCATATATCAGGATCAACACCTTCTGATATGAGTCCAACACTAGACAATAAAAATCTCATAATATTTTTTTGTGTCCTAAAATTTTGTGGGAACCTCTTCTGTATCAATGGGCGAGACACTTTCGGTTTGACATCGAGCTCAAATTTCCCCTATAATTAACATTAACAAATAATAAAATAATAAATATCATATAACCAACATCTAAGTCATTTTTATTTTTAAAGTTAAAATATTTCCATTAAAGCAATCCAGATGTCATCTTTATCATTTTTTTGGCACAACTCTCTAATTTTTATAATTAATTGGGATATAAGATTGTAATACCCCGACTATTTAAATACTGGGTGATTAGTCATTCATAAAAATAAAATAGGAATATCATCTGGTTCATTCTTAGCATCACTATCGAAAACATTTTAAATTACTAACCACCACGTATAAAAGAGACCGGTGCCAAATTTTAATTTTCATTAAATAACAACATGCAGAAATAAATACAATCACCAAATCATCCACACAGTAGAATAATAAATCCATCACAAGATAAATATTGAATAAGATAATACAGAATAAACCATCAGTTGCCAATACAAAAGTCTAACTAAAAATATACTGAAATAAACTGAGTCCACTAATACAAAGTCTGATAAACTGAATAAAAGAAATAGTTGAAGGGACGATATGACTAAATGGAATAACCGAACCTGAATCCTACTGTAGGAATGAAGCAACTGAAGCATCGAGTCCAAATCCTGCAAATATCCACAAGTGTTGCAGCTATGCAGCCCTAGAACATATATTAATATCAGCATACCTGTGGATGGACACCTAAAAGGTTTTTAAAATATTTTTGTAGGATGGGTCATAGCCCAAAACATTTGAAAATATTTAGCAAGTGGTTATCGCAATTTAAAATCAGTTATTCATTACACATGTTAGTTAAGTATACACTCCCTTGCTTTTCCCACTTCTCAACTAATGTGTACGCCTGACGTCTCCTACCTAGCTTTACTACCCCACCCAACTAGGTCTCCTCAATAACTATCTATCCACTAAAGCGTTTGGCTCCTCCGTATCACCCATAGAGTATGCAACCCATTTAGTCCTTAGTTAAATATCTCTTTAACTTCTCCTGTATCGCCCATACAGTACGCTATCGTGAGACTAATAAATAACATGTCTCATATGTTATTATTAACCATAATTAACATCTAACTTATGTTATCGTTAAACCATTTCATTAAGTTACGCTACTTAAATCATCTTTTAGACATACGCTATCTTACTTTATTACCATCACACACAAGGTAGAATATCTCTTAATTACATCACATTTAGATATACGTTATCTACAGTTACTACTTTCACACACAAGTAGGAAAATACACATGTCCGTATAGACATGTCACATAATTTATAAACATAACTCCAGCATCCATGGGCTAAAAACCGCGGTGCGCGTCTGCATACTCTGCTATCAAGTCCATGTACCACTTGTACTCAATGAAGTACTATTGGTTCGTTATGTATCCATGAACCCAAAATAAATCATCACACAATGGATGGGATCATCCTTCTAAGCATTTGGGCTATGCACATACCTAACGTACCCAAATGACACGCCAGCCACACTAATACACACACATAGTGAGCCGCCCTAAGTTCCATATTCTAGGCCACAAATGTTAGCGTCACTGGAATCGTCAAGGTGGGATCGCTCTTTGCGTAAAAACCTACGAATAACAGGCATCATAGGTATGTTCACACACATAAGAAAGCACATAATAGGCATACACATAACATATAAATGTAATTCGTCTAGATATGCACACAATCTATAAATAACATCCATGTAGGTATACACGCAACCTATAAATATAATTCGTATAGGTATACACTTAAACTATAAATATAATTCGTATAGGTATACACTCAACCTATAAATATAATCCGTACGTAATATATCTCTCGAATATTTAACGTACTATCGATATATGATTATAACTCTCTTTCGCATTTTCTCGAGTATTATTCTCCATCTAAAGGACCCCTGTTACCCCGTACATTATTTCAGTAGTTAATTCACTCATACTCTATTGGTCTACATCATAAGTTCACTCGAAATATCCGCAACTCAATCTCATTCTTTCGAATTCACTAACACTAGTCTTTAAGCCCAATAATCTTAGTGTAATTCTCCCATTAATGACTAAGTCCCACTCCTACCAAGGCCTACTGTAATTCATAATATCCATCATTATGTTATCAGGGTGTCCCAAAAGTTTCCCCATTTATAAATCACATTTTAAGGGCTTAATAAGAAAAATAACACATATTTGGGCAAACTGAATTGATTCTCCCTTGGGCCGAATCGATTCGAACAGTAGCAGGTTGTCTTCTTCATTGAGTTTTAGTGTTTTTCACCATTTTTCTTTTACACAATCTCCATGATCCTTCACCGAACTTACAACCAATTATCCCAAACGTTATCTACATATGCTAGGATGATTTCTAAGGTGATTGTAACATCAAAACACAACGATTTCTATTCAAAAATGGATCAAATAGTTTATTCATCAAAACCTTTGATTTCATACTCAACATAAAACCCAAATTTTTCCCATCTAAATCATCACATATTGTAAGGACACAAATTTCCAATTGAGTCCATATATATAGTTTTGGCTCAATTCCGGACAAAAACATTTATACATAGGATTGTATTTAATTGTAATATTCTCAAGCCTATGAAAAGTTTGTTTGAAGACGTAGAGGCAAAGAGTATAAAGCTTCATCATCATGCCGGTTTGCGTGCGTCGTTTCTACGTCATCAAACTATGGTTCCATGCTCCCAAGGTATGAATGCAATATTATATATATAGGAGCTTGGAACAAGTTTAATTGGGTGTTAGGTTTAATTAAAACTGTGTTTTATTTTCAGAAAGAATTAATTAAAACTTTAAAATAAGTTTATAAAGTTTTCTAGGCTAAAAATTGAATATTCCAAAGTTTCTGGAAGCTCGTTCGATATGTCGTTCGAACGAGATTATCATTTGAACCAGATGTCGTTCGAACGAGATTACCAACGACTTCCCATTAAGGCATACTGGAACTTCGTTCGAAATGTCGTTTGAACGAGATTGTTGTTCGAACGAGATTGTCGTTCTAACGAGATTTCCAATGAGTTTCTAACGAATTCATACTGGAACTTCGTTAGAAGACTCGTTCGAACGAGAATGTCGTTTGAATGAGATGCCAGGCGGGAACAGTTTTTGACAGTTTTAAGCAGTTTTTCACCCACTTCCCCACTTATTTCTTAACCAACTTTTCATAGCAAAACTATGTGCAAGAATCACTTTTGAAAGGTAATCTTTTTCATATCCTACTAACTCCTAGAGAGTGTTTTTAGAGTAAAATCAAAGAGAGAAAAACATCATGTTTTGAGTGTGTTTTTATCAAAGAGAAAAATATACACCACTCTTGTTTACACCCAAATTAGTTTCTTCCAAGTTCCCATATTCATATATCTTGCTTGGAGTTTGGCACCGGGTTCATCTCTTCCGTTCAAAGAGAAGTTTCGGGTTTTCTTCTACATCCCATAAAGAAAGAAGAAGAGTTTTGTTGCGGCATTACCCACTTGGAGAAAGGCTCCTTGCTCGGGTGACGGTGACCATATAAAGTCCGATTGGTGGACTCCGAGACTGCGGTGGAGCTTCGTGGTTATCCGCTAGGAAGAGGTATCTACAAGAAGAAGCATCGGGGCTTGAGAGGGATAGAGTCGTGTGTTGTAAGCCTTTCTGTCTTGTATTTGTAAATTCCGTACTTAGTGGATTTGTGGCTAGGGCCGTCCGAGGTTATTTCCCATCTTGGATTTTTCCTCATACATCGCGACGTAGTGAGTTCTTGTTTTATTTTATCTTGCAATATCACCTAGAATGAATGCTTAGGTAAAGAAGATAAAATTGGTTTCATTTAATCTCTACGTGTTTAATTTGGGAAATGTGTAGTTAACTTGGTTTAAGTGAAAATAATTTTAATGCGTTAATTTAATTTCACTTGGTTTAATTTTAATTTGTTTAAGAAAATTGAAATTTGGTAATTCGTTTGTTTGTGAACCATCACACTTCTTTACGTTTCCGCATCTTGAAAAATATATATATAAGGAAATAATATTTTAATTGAGAAAATTAAAGATCGGGGGCCTTCAAATTGGTATCAGAGCCACAGCGATAAATTATTTCGTTAAAGATCCTTTAAATAATTTTTGGCTAAAATGGAATTTTCCCCATTTTCAAAATTTCCTATTTTCGATGGTTTTAACTACGCATATTGGAAAGCGCGAATGAAATCTACACTTAAATCTATCGATGAAAGGGTTTGGATGTCTGTAGTTAACGGGTGGTCTCCACCAACTCACTTAGTTGAAAATGAACGTGTTCCCAAACCAGCCGATATATGGACTGAGAATGAGTTTAAACTTTCTAATTTTAATTCCCGTGGTTTGAATGCCTTGTTTAGCGCTGTCACACCGGATGAATTCCAACGTATTATGACGTGTGAAACCGCTAAAGAAGCTTGGGATATTTTACAACTAACCCATGAAGGAACTAGTGTCGTTAAAGCTTCGAAACTCCAAAACCTCACCACTGAATTTGAAACTATCAAAATGAACGATAATGAAACTTTTGATGAATTTTATGCTAGACTTTCCGATATTGTCAATTCATCTTTTAATTTGGGAGAGAAAATAGCCGACAACCGAGTTGTAAAGAAAATTTTAAGGTCCCTACCCGATAGATTTATTCCAAAAGTGATCGTTTTAAATTCTTTACCAACTTTAGCCTCTACGAAATTAGAAGAGCTTGTAGGTGATTTACAAACCTATGAACTAGATATGTTTCCCTCTAAATCTGAAAAAAAAATTGAAACGGGCATTGCTTTAAAAGCCCGAAAAGAGGCCAAACAAGTAGTAGAGAGCGAGAGTGATAGTGACTCGGAAGATATAGCCTTGTTTGCTCGAAAATTTAGAAAATTTCTTAAATTTAACAAAGATAAATTTAAAAATGATTTTAAGAAATTTGAAACTTCTAAGCATGACAAAGCCGAGAAGATCCCTAAAGCCGAGAAGATCCCTAAACCTATTAATGAAAATTTAAATAGGGACGAGTCTAATAGGTGTTTTGGTTGTGAGAGTTATGGCCATAGGGCTTCTGAGTGCCCCACTAAACTAAGGAAAGAGGGTAAACGACCCATTGCATATAATGCGACCCTTAGTGATAGTGATAAGGAAGAGGGACCCGATTCTCCCACTAAACCAAATTTTGTGGCTTTTATGGCTAGTCATGTGAGTGATAGTGAGAACTCATCGATTGATGAAACGTTAACACATGACACTTCCAAAGTCATTGTTTATGATTCTATTATTTTTTATGATAGTGAGAGTGGAGAAGAAAGAGAGAGTGAAAATGAAGAAGAGGTTAATGTGAGTGATCTTCAAAATGCTTTTCAAGAACTTTATAAAGAATCTATTAAATTGAAAAGAGCTAATTTGAAGTTAGAAGCTAGTTTAAAAGAGCATGTCAAGGTCATTGATGATAGCATGTTGGTAGAAAACCTTAAGACACGTGAGAGGACTCTTCTAGAGAAGCTTGATTATGTAGAAGGCGAGAGAGATAGCCTTAGGGGTTTAATGAAATCCTTAAAAAAGGAGCTTCTTGCTTTTGAAAAGCGAAATGTTTTATTAGAGTCTAATATTTTAGAATTGAAAAATAAATTAAAAGACTCTAGTAATGTCAAATTTGATTTGGAGTGTCGTTCGGAAAAATTAAATAAAATATTAGGAAAGGTCCAAATTAAAAATGACACTTGTGGTTTAGGCTTCAATACTTGTAATGAATCTACTCATAAAGCCAAAACCAATGTTTTTGAAGAATCTATTAGGAAAACTTTTAGAGATCACTCCGTAAGTAAATCTTTTCGACATGTCTTCACTTATACAGATTGTGGTCGAAAAGGTCATCTTAGGAAATTTTGTTTTGATCTTAAACGAATTCCTAGAAAATCCCAACGTAATGCAACCAATGCATTTCAAATTCCTACACCCCAAGATAATCATTCTTCATTAATTTGGGTTAGGAAATCAGAATTGGTTGGCTTGCCAAATAGGTTTTTTTATTCTCATTTTGTTTGCATTAAATGAAAAATACAAAAAGATTTTTGTTTATTATTTGGATTTTATCTCTTTGTAATTTAACCTTAATGAAAATTCAAATGATTTTTGTTTGTCTTTTGAGTATATATTTTTATTTTTAGTTAAAAATTTTAAAAACTTAAAAAGATTTTATTTTGTGTGTATTTTAGTTTGACACACTTTATGTGGCATATACTTGTGTTTGAATCCCTCCTTTAATGCTCTCATGTGACTAGAACTCTTGGTGTAGATTATCAATCCTTGTTATGTTCTTTACCATGCTTACATGGAGTAGTTGGATTTTGTGTTGTTTTTAAACGGATTCTATTTTTATATGCCTCTATTCACACATGCACGAGCTCTTTTAAAATTTTAACTTCAAATGTATATTTGAGCTATGTGAGGTGTTCTCCTTCCAATCTTGTCATCTACATATTTGTGACTTAGGAGGACTAGTGCATGTCAAAATCCGTTGCACGTGAGATTTGTGTGAAAAATGAAAACATGATAAATATAAATGTGCACGGAGAAGGGCTCCGAAAGGACTAAGTGATCCTTTGCGATTGTAAGCCACCGTTTTGAATGGACCTAAAAGAAATACGTGGTCCAAAGGCCTAAAAACAGAAAATATGGCATTAAAAAGAGAAATAATTTGCCAAGGCCTATGTTTGATTGATATATTCATTCAAAATTAATATAAATGCTTACTGAGGGAGATCGAATGGTATATCAACGGTTTGCATAATGTCTGTTAATCCTAGTTGCATATTTCATTTCATGACTCTAATGGTTTGTAGAATCATCAATATGCTAGGCGTGTATGCATTGTGTATGTTTGTTCATTGAGTTCAATTTATATTGTCAGATGAGGTTATATTCAAATGTGATGAAGTTTGCAATCAATTGAGAGCTCCGTGAACATGTTTTAAGTGATTGGCTCTAAATTTAATCGTTACTAGTTCACACCCCAACACTTCCGTTTCCATATGACACATTTTTGCCATACAAGTGTGAAAGATTCCTATTATATTTTTTTTGTGTCATTTGTGTGTTCATATCTATATATATGTGCGTGCGCATTATTGATATATTTCTAGTACATACATATATGATATTTTCTTTTGCCTTTGCCTTGCTTTCTAGTCCTTCTACGCTTATATTTTAGTTTTGTTCTTTATCCTTTGCCTATTCCTGAACAAAAAGGGGGAGAATAATAGGGGGAGAAATGGTATCTTATCCTATTATAATCTTATCTAGTTTAGGAGACTTAACTTAGGGGTAACTTCTTGGGTTGATCTTTTTGATAAAGGGGGAGAATTAATTTTGGAGGAGTATTTATTTTCGTTTCTTTAAATACTTTGATATTCCCTATGCATTTGATGAGTTTGCTTCAGTGTGCAGGAATTCTTCTAAAGAGACATCTTTCAATGGCAAAGCGTTTGATCCTTCGGTTGAGTCAAGTTTGGGTGGGTTTTGTTTTGAGTCTAGTGAGCTTGACGACCCTTTAGGATTTTTGTTTGGTTTTTGTCCCGGAATAGCCAAAGGGGGAGATTTGTAAGGACACAAATTTCCAATTGAGTCCATATATATAGTTTTAGCTCAATTCTGGACAAAAACATTTTTACATAGGATTGTATTTAATTGTAATATTCTAAGCCTATGAAAAGTTTGTTTGAAGACGTAACGACAAAGAGTATAAAGCTTCATCATGTCGGTTTGCGTGCCTTGTTTCTACGTCATCAAACTATGGCTCCATTCTCCCAAGGTATGAATGCAATATTATATATATAGGAGCTTGGAACAAGTTTAATTGGGTGTTATATTTAATTAAAACTGTGTTTTATTTTCAGAAAGAATTAATTAAAACTTTAAAATAAGTTTATAAAGTTTTCTGGGATAAAAATCGAATATTCCAAAGTTTCCGGAAGCTCATTCGATATGTCGTTCGAACGAGATTATCGTTCGAACCAGATGTCGTTCAAACGAGATTACCAATGACTTCCCATTAAGGCATACTGGAACTTCGTTCGAAATGTCGTTCGAACGAGATTGTCGTTCTAACGAGATTTCCAACGAGTTTCTAACGAATTCATACTAGAACATCGTTAGAAGACTCGTTCGAACGAGAATGTCATTTGAATGAAATGTCGTTCGAACGAGATGCCAGGCGGGAACAGTTTTTGACAGTTTTAAGAAGTTTTTCACCCACTTCCCCACTTGTTTCTTAACCAACTTTTCACAGCATAACTATGTGCGGGAATCACTTTTGAAAGGTAATCTTTTTCATATCGTACTAACTCCTAGAGAGTGTTTTGAGAGTAAAATCAAAGAGGGAAAAAGATCATGTTTTGAGTGTGTTTTTATCAAAGAGAAAAATATACACCACTCTTGTTTACACCCAAATTAGTTTCTTCCAAGTTCCCATATTCATATATCTTGCTTGGAGTTTGGCACCGGGTTCATCTCTTCCGTTCAAAGAGAAGTTTTGAGTTTTCTTCTACATCCCATAAAGAAAGAAGAAGAGTTTTATTGCGGCATTACCCACTTGGAGAAAGGATCCTTGCTCGGGTGACGGTGACCATATAAAGTCCGATCGGTGGACTCCGAGACCGCGGTGGAGCTTCGTGGTTATCCGCAACGAAGAGGTATCTACAAGAAGAAGCATCGGGGCTTGAGAGGGATCGAGTCGTGTGTTGTAACCCTTTATGTCTTGTATTTGTAAATTCCGTACTTAGTGGATTTGTGGCTTGGGCCGTCCGAGGTTGTTTCCCGTCTTGGGTTTTTCCTCGTACATCGCGGCGTAGTGAGTTCTTGTTTTATTTTATCTTGGAATATCACCTAGAACGCATGCTTAGGTAAAGAAGATAAAATTGGTTTCATTTAATCTCCACGTGTTTAATTTGGGCAAGGTGTATTTAACTTGGTTTAAGTGAAAATGATTTTAATGCGTTAATTTAATTTCACTTGGTTCAATTTTAATTTGTTTAAGAAAATAGAAATTTGGTAATTCGTTTGTTTGTGAACCATCACACTTCTTTACGTTTCCACATCTTGAAAAATATATATATAAGGAAATAATATTTTAATTGAGAAAATTAAAGATCGGGGGCCTTCACATATCATCTAGTTTCGTATCCTCTACATACATGGATCAATTGATATGCAATCATATCCAAGATCATGTGTTTAATTCATCAATCTTTCAAGAACGTCATTTATAATCATCAAATATAAAACCCTACACTACATGGGTATTACAACTTCAAAAGAAATTGCAATAAACAATTGCCTCTTTATGATTGGTGATCTGAATTTGTTTGATGATGATGAATTTGATATATCCTTATTTTGATTCCGATTCTGGCAACACTTTTGTGATGAATCAATATGCTACACCTCCAAACCCTCTTTGCTTCCTCTCAAACGGCCTCTCCTCCCCTCTCCTTTAAGTTTCTAACTTCTAACCCTAACTCCCCCATCACAAATACTGATATAAAAAGGGTACATTCGTATGTCACTTTTCCCTAAAAATTCAAAAGACCAAAATACCCCTCTGGTGTGCCGATTTGACCTGAAAATGTCCCGGGACCTAATCCAAACCCCCGAGTACACTTTTTTTTACTATTTCGACCCTTTTTAACACACTGACGCACTCAAAATGACCATTTGAATGACCCATAAATAATTCACATTTTATTTCATAAGTTTTAAGTCCCGACACGACTCGCACGCATGTCCAGACTAAATTACCGTAACCATCGTATTTCTCACTCACGATAATCATAATACTTTCTCATCAATTTTTTACTCGTTCAATAAGTAATAATCAATATAATTCATACAAATAAATATCAATCCTTATCATGCTAATTAATATTTATTTTAATTTGAATTAATTTTCCCTTTTAATTGAATTAATCCCCATATAAAAATCATTAAAATTTACGGGGTATTACAAATATCTAACAAAATCACAAACACGAGTACTCCACGGACCGACTACACTCCCATAAACTTGAATGGTGATCATCATTTTACCATTCAGGGTCATACATTCCAATTATTTTGCTTTTTTTTTCCCATTTTTTTCTTGCTTCTTTTTACTCGCACTTGAAGATAGTTGGCCCAAATCTCCATCGGCTAAGTCTTCTTATAGCAGAAGAAATGTTTTGTTGAATCTAATTTTTTAATGATGGTTGCTTCTAACCTCCATCACCACTAGAATCCATAATGTACAAAACAATACTAGCAAAACAAAGAATAATGACCAAAATTCAAAAACATAGAATTATAAAAAAAGAATCCATAATGCATAACTCATTCTCATATTCATAAACAGACACTACGTGTAATACCCCGTATTTTCGAAGACTTAAATAATTACGTGATTTATTATTATTGTGGGATTAATTAAATTAAAATGTGAGAATTAATTATTAATCCAGATTAAAGTTGAATATTTACTAGCGTGATGAGAATTTAGTAACTATTAATATTGCTACGAGAATAAGTAATATGGAATGACAATTTTATATAACTTGCTGTGATAGATAAATACGACAGTTTAATATATTAAGTCGGAACGCGCGTGTGAGTCGTGCCAGGACTAATTAAGTGGAATATAAAAGTAAATTATTTTTACGTAACTCATATCTTCATTTTGAGTGCGCCATTGAGTCCGGAAGGGTCGAGATAGTCAGAAAACTCTACCCGTGTATTTTATTTGGACTCCGGGACATTTTTTAGGCCAAGCCGGCACCCGGTGGGGGTAGTTTTGTAATTTGGATTTTTTGAGGAATTAAATGGACGAAAATTAGAGGAATATTATATCAGCTAATTGGAGACAGTTAGGGTTAGGTTACACCAAAATTAAGAGAGATCCATATTGGGTGAGGGAGAGAAATTTCCAAAGGAGGAGAAGCCATTTTCACCACCTTGCACAACCACCACCACCATCGTGTAGATAGGAACGCGAGGAACGCATCTATACCAACAACATCAACGGATCAGACCTTCGAAATTGAGGCAAGTGTTTATTTCTTGCTTTTATTAGCGATAATTATGTTCATGTTAGTCTAGGTTAATAAACCTTGTGATGAAAAGTAATTTGGGTGAAATTAGAGAACTATATCATTAATTAGGGCTGATTTGATAAGGATTTGAATACCATATGTAGATAGGATGATCCCTACGTAATTTGGATGATCTCTATGAACAAATCTTGGTTTAATTTGAAGTTATGCATATTATTTTAAGAACTAGGGTTCTTGACAATAAAATTTGGGGATTTCGAATTATATGAATGATTAGTGATGATTTATTGATTCTAGGTTGTTAGAATTCATTTACAAATGTTAGGATTCGATTTGGGAATAATTGATTGGATTTTGGGATGATATATTAGAGGTTTTAGGATTGAAAAATGGTGAAAAACGAAGCCGTCTAAGGTTGAAGACGAAACAGCCCAGGTCGCGCGATGTCGTTCGCATGAGATAGGGATGTCGCGCGAAGTCGTTCGAGCGACACGTTGAAGTCGTTCGAGCGAGATCCCTTCTGGTTCGAGCGAGATAGCTAATTTTAAGGAAATTCCTATTTTGCCCCTATGTTGGTAAATGGTTAATTTGATTGAGGAAAACTAGTGTTCGATGAACCCAAAATAGTGCAGAATTATTGGGAGTTATTTAGGGGTAATGATTTCAAATATTTGGGACGGTGAGAGTACCTTGGAGATTACGAGAGAGAGATAATAGTAATTGTAAATGCGTCGAGAGTATTGAGTGATAAATACTAACGATATTAGTCCTGAAGAAATAGAATGTAAAAGAATAAAAATTAGTGGTTAATTGTGGGACTGATTGTGATTTTGTATTAAGGATTTTTGGGTGACATATTATCCTTAGAAATATATTACAAGAGAGGGAATATCGTAACTTAAAATACGTTGATAGTATTTAGTGATAAAAATTCTACGTATGAGAAATGACACTTGGTTGTGTATAATGTTTGATTGGATGGGTTGGGTGAATACCTATTACTTGCTAGTATAATGTGTATGACATACCTAGCTACTTGTTATCACGGGAGGTGGTGTAGAGACAGTCTTATCCTGAGGGGATTTTGACTTGTATCTCAGAACATAGGACTATGAAGACTTACTTGTGAGTTGGTAAATTGCTAACTATGGGAGCGTAGGTATGTGCGTGACCCATAGGTATGTGAGCTATGTTCCCCTCCATTATGTTTGTTTTGTATATATGGTTCGTGGGAGACTTCCGAACCGATAGTCCTTATTTGAGTACGAGAGGTACCGGAACATGATAGCAGAGTATGCAATGCACTACAGGTATAGCCTTGGAGTGCTGTGTTAGTATATATATAATGAGTGGTGGATATTTGTATATACTTGTGTTATACTTACAATGTGATATTTGTAGGCTATTAAGATTGGGTTAATGCATATATATAATAGTGAAAGATATATATATATATATATAATGGAGAAAATGGTTGCGTGACCCATAGGTATGTGAGAAAATATTGGATTATTAAGATAGTGAAATCTTCAGTAATGTAAATAGTGAATACTTGACTTTAGTGTGATAACACTTGTTTGAAATGGTTGAGATCTAAAATCAGAATAATACTAAGAGGGGTAGTTAGATGGATAAGCCTTTCACCTAGTTAGAAGTGTGTCAGGCGGCTAGGTTGGATTAGATGTACGTTAAGCGTGCAGACTAGTCGAGAGGTGAGAATCTCATGTGAGAGTTAGGACTAACATGCATATAATACTTGCTTTAATGCAGTTTTAAATACTTGCTAAAACAAATATTCTTACACATCGGGCTCTAACCCATCTCTTGCATTTCTTCTATGTTTTGCTATATATATATATATATGTATTAGTATAGGTGCCCAGCCACAGGGACACCGGTTCTAGTTACTTAGATGGTTTGCCGAGCTGCAGCTGTCGTGGAAGTTGCGGGATATTTGAGATTAGACGCTTCTCTCATTTCATTCCGTTCCTAGTTCAGATATATCAGTTAGGGCATGTGTCGCCCATTCTCATTAGCAGAGTTGTACTTAGTTTCCTTTGTAGTTATTCTCAGTTGGTTTGAGTATTTATTATGGTTTGGTTTGTAACTGTGAACTGGAAGGTTTATCCAGTTTTATCTATTCAGTATTTGATTCAGTCAGTATTTAATACTTGTGTATGGTTTATATTTACATGTTCAGAATTTATTAAATTAATTGGTTTCGAGTTTAATTGGAAAATGTTTTGACACTAGCTTAATTAAATGTTAGGTAATTAATTGGATTTAAGTTTTCAACAGTGATGCTAAGAATGAACCAACCGTACATTCTGTTATAAATTTCATAAAAGACTAATCACCCGATATTTAATTGGGCGGGGTGTCATGGGTGGTATCAGAGCATCAGGTTTTAGTGTCCTTTAGGATCTGTACGGCTTATTTCGTTTCAGCTTAGCATTCTTTGATGTAGAGCCTTATTTTAGGATTGTTGTATTCCACTACGTATGCGATTTGTGCTCTCCTGCGACTTAGTTTAGTGAAGTCAATTCTTATGCGAGAGTGATTGGACTTCTTACTCTGAGCAATAGGGGACGACCAGCGAAGGTCGTTAGTGGGACTGCAAGAGGAGGAAAACAATTAAGAGTTGTGAAGCATTCAGGGAACGGTGATCACGGTAGAAGTCACCAACAGTAATATCTAAGTATGATGGGCCAATGGATGAATCTAATCCAAAGGCAATAATGTAAAGTAGAGTGTAGTGACACTCAGAATTTTAAATTCATAAGAAATTTTCTAGCTCAGAGAAACAATAAGGAGTAAAAATAGTTAATCACACCGAGATATTGGGTTCGGGTTGACCACTTAAATTTTCCATCTTCTGATCAGACAGAAATATGGAAGAGATGTTGAACTTATCACCAATAGGTCGGGTAGAGACCGACCGTAAAGGAAGAGTTAACATGGTAAGCTAACTTCGTGACTGAAGTAGAAGTCACGGAAGATAAAAAGGCTCTGTAAGTAAAAAATGGACACGTGGGTAGAATGACCTAGTGTGAATGGGAGGTGTAAATAAGGTGACTAGTGTCAACGTCATCAAATTATATGTTTACTAGAGTATGTCAATGACCCAGAATAAAGGGAGTCAGTCGAGTTGAAATACCTTGTTAAAGGGCAAGGTTGAATTAAATAGTGTTAGTAGAACATCACCAAAAAGTATACACAGTGAGGGGAAAACTATTTAAATGATATGATTAAATATTAACGTAATGGTGATGGATTCAGTCAAGACCAGCGGGTCGATCATGTGTTCCATATGCCCTGTAGAGCGCAAGGAACAACGAAAATAAAAAATAGGAGTTAAGACTACCAGGTCCGAGAGAAGGACATCCCAACAGGTTCAGGAGGATCAGTGAAAAGGAAATTTCCTTCTATGTAGATATAAGGGTTACCAGTATTGAATGTGTTCACATGAGAAGTGAAATTGAAAGTATTGGGAATAATAAACCATGTTTGTAAGCATAACAGTTAAAGAAGTGAAATATCCAGTGTAAAAACCGGGTCAGGAGAATTGGGCCCAGGAATTAATAACCCAAGAGTAGTAGGTCTAGGCAGGACTAGCGTAGTCCTCAATAACTATAGCATACCGTATTTCGGGGTCGACGGGGCCCAGGAAATAAAGGGAAGGCCAGTAAGGCCATATTTGAGGCCTAGAGATATGGGGCCAATGTATCAATGTTGGGCGAGTAAGCCATAAAATATAATAAGAAGGGAAACACTAATGAGTGGAATCCTAACGGTGTAACGATTATAGATAATTATGGGTTGAAAAACGTGCGTACGGGGACCCTACGATCAGGATAGACTGATGGAGATTTGTTTCATCCTTGTGAATAAATGATGAGTTCAAGTGACGGGGGTGTGTTACAACATATGTGAATAGTTAATGCTAAGAATTTGAGTGTGCATTAGGTTTAGTGGATATGCTGACGACGACATCCTTATTATGTAAATGACAACCATTTGGTAGCGAGATTTTCGCGCCACCTGCGGGGAGGAGCAAGTGTGGACACTAAGATAAATCTATATATGGTATTATGTGATGATTCGTGCTCCTTTGAGGTTTATGATAGTAGTGAATATTATTATTATTATACTGTACGATTACTGGTTACCGAGGGTTTGAATAGTAGTAAATTTTGTGATAATACTATTGTACTAAAAATTTCAAATTTTAAATATATGGTTTTAGCGAGGCATCACCTGAAATACGGTTGAGCCTGCACATGTGTTTTATTATATTGTAGACTTCAGTGAGTATGTTGTCTTACTATGTTGGTCCAGGTGAGCAGGGATGTTTTACTGATGTGATTCAGGGTATATTAAACTATTGTAGAGCATAGAGATATAGCTCATAAATTATATAGTGCTAATAACTCGTGATAGTGAGAGCCTTGCATTTTATACTGTCTTTAGTAACATGAGAATGGACGAGTAGACTTCTTATGTCGCAAACGGGAATTCAGGGATATATGTTATGGATTAAAGACTTAACAGATCCCGACGACTAGCAGTGTTAGGTAGTAGTGTATCGGGGGGTTCCTTGTTTGGATTTCTCTTTGCGAGACATCCCACGCATGAAACTTAGCAAACATTGGAGGTTGGGAGAAATTTGCCTTTAATTCATGGATTTAGTATCATAATGATTACCCATGTACGTAATTACAACCGTGAGATAAGGGTTATGTTACAAATTAAGGTTGATGGGTCCATATAAGAATAACATGTGATAAAGTTACCAATCGATGACACCACAAGCAGACTGGTGGGACAACCTAAGATATGATTAGGTGGAAAAGGTAGGGTGACTGAGTAGGACCTTACCATATAGTCATGCCAAGTATGTGGGGCATAATTTTTTATTTATATTTATAACACGTCTAGTGCGGTGGTGCTGCAATGCACAAAGCATAGGGTGTGTGGGTGCCCTAAATGTTCGAGTAATAAATTCTTCTTCCTTAAGTGAAAGATTGTGAGACAACGCGTATTACGAGAGTTGCTGAATGTAGAAGTGTGTGACTTTAGGATTTAGCTATTTGATGGGTTAGGGCAGTCAGGACCATTAAATCTAAGATTTGTCATGAGGATGGTATAGGAAGAATACGATAAAGTTTAACTCGGGTAAGTTGAGACTTACTTGATAGGACATGGAGAGAACATGTTTCACGAGAATATGAAGCTTAAGAGAGGGGAAAAGACTTGCAACATGCAGTGATGTCACTGTCGCCAGAGCCATAGATATGGATGTGGTTATAAGAAAGGTAAAATTCATATCGATATAAAGCCGTAGTAGTAATGCCTTAAGCAAAGAAATACATTTCTGAGCTCCAATTGAAAGTGGACCATCAGGAAATAATAGAGTTCCTTCAGCATTAGGAATTCCTTGGTAATAATGGGAGAGTGAATCCCCGAAAAATTATAGAGTTAATTACTTCGCAATGGGATCACGACTCTATGTGGGTGAATGTGGGTCGGGAAATTAGAATAACTCACGTTATGCCAAGTTGGGACAAATCATGATGTGTAACAGTAAACCCCAACCATTATTCCTGGGATAGTAAGGTTATATGGGGTACAAATAGAGTTTTTTTCCGAAAGAGTTATGACTCAATTATTGGGAAGATTTTTTGGGAGGCCATAAATATCGAGAAGCGAACATATTCAGCCTAACACACTTACTGGAGGATGGTAAGTCTGAGAGTTTTAGTTGCTCATTGCGAGGTATGTTGTATCTCCAATTATGGGAAGGTTTAGTGTAATATCTTCCACTGGTGGAGTTAGCGTGAGACGACTCCCTTCAACTTATTATCGATATAATTCCATTCGAGGCGTTATATATATAAATCCTTGTTATCCTTGTGCTTATTGGATAGAAGGAAGGACAATAATCTACTAGGTCCAGAGAAATTTTAGGGCCCATCAACCAGGGTGGAAATGATTGGGAGTTGCATTATTGCATATTGGAATGAGAAAATTGGCACCGAGTGATGTGGGATCTTTTCCTATTATTGTTAAGTTTGAGCCGGTAGCGTACATGCTTAAGTTTCATAGTCCTTTGCGGAGGCAGTATGGTGAAAATGTGTTAACATTTATGGTATTTATCGTGTGTAAGACAAATTTATATATATATAAATATCAATTAACCTACTAGTGCGAGCAGTAGGAGGCTAGATAGTAACTATATATAAGTTACGTGATGAAACTTAAATGGTAAGTCATGGAGAGTAATTAATCAGTGAGGTGTTCATTATTAAGGGTATTCGGTAATGTACTGTATGGGAGGTACTGCATAAATTCATGAGATGTGAGGTAAATACCCGGAGTTTTTCCTTACCAAAAATGCCTTATTTTCTGAATTTCGGGACGAAATTCCGTTATTAGGGGGGAAGTATGTAATACCCCGTATTTTCGAAGACTTAAATAATTACGTGATTTATTATTATTGTGGGATTAATTAAATTAAAATGTGAGAATTAATTATTAATCCGGATTAAAGTTGAATATTTATTAGCGTGATGAGAAGTTAGTAACTATTAATATTGCTACAAGAATAAGTAATATAGAATGACGATTTTATATA
This sequence comes from Sambucus nigra, assembly GCA_949130495.1. NCBI lineage: Eukaryota > Viridiplantae > Streptophyta > Magnoliopsida > Dipsacales > Adoxaceae > Sambucus > Sambucus nigra. The sequence goes on along the minus strand of OX422219.1, from coordinate 19,993,703 downwards.
ACTTGTTGTGATAGAGAAATACGACAGTTTAATATATTAAGTCGGAACACGCGTGTGAGTCGTTCCATGACTAATTAAGTGGAATATAAAAGTAAATTATTTTTAAGTAACTCATATCTTCATTTCGAGTGCGCCATTCAGTCCGGAAGGGTCGAGATAGTTAGAAAACTCTACCCGGGTATTTTATTTGGACTCCGGGACATTTTTAGGCCAAGCCGGCACCCGGTGGGGGTAGTTTTGTAATTTGGATTTTTTGAGGAATTAAATGGACGAAAATTAGAGGAATATTATATCGGATAATTGGAGACAGTTAGGGTTAGGTTACACCAAAATTAAGAGAGAGCCATAGTGGGTGAGGGAGAGCAATTTCCAAAGGAGGAGAAGCCATTTTCACCACCTTGCACAACCACCACCACCATCGTGTAGATAATTATGTTCGTGTTAGTCTAGGTTAATAAACCTTGTGATGAAAAGTAATTTGGGTGAAATTGGAGAACTATATCATTAATTAGGGCTGATTTGATAAGGATTTGAATACCATATGTAGATAGGATGATGCCTACGTAATTTGGATGATCTCTATGAACAAATCTGGGTTTAATTTGAAGTTATGCATATTCTTTTAAGAACTAGGGTTCTTGACAATAAAATTTGGGGATTTCGAATTATATGAATGATTAGTGATGATTTATTGATTCTAGGTTGTTAGAATTCATTTACAAATGTTAGGATTCGATTTGGGAATAATTGATTGGAGTTTGGGATGATATATTAGAGGTTTTAGGGTTGAAAAATGGTGAAAAACAAAGTCGTCTAAGGTTGAAGACGAAACAGCCCAGGTCGCGCGAAGTCGCGCGAGATAGGAATGTTCTGCGCAGTCGTTCGAGCGACACGTTGAAGTCGTTCGAGTGAGATCCCTTCTGGTTCGAGCGAGATTTCTAATTTTAGGGAAATTTCTATTTTTCCCCTATGTTGGTAAATGGTTAATTTGAATGAGGAAAACTAGTGTTCGATGAACCCAAAATAGTGTAGAATTATTGGGAGTTATTTAGGGGTAATGATTTCAAATATTCGGGACAGTGAGAGTACCTTACATATTACGAGAGAGAGATAATCGTAATTGTAAATGCATCGAGAGTATTGAGTGATAAATACTAACGATATTAGTCCTGAAGAAATAGAATGTAAAAGAATAAAAATTAGTGGTTAATTGTGGGACTGATTGTGATTTTGTATTAAGGATTTTCGGGTGACATATTATCCTTAGAAATATATTACGAGAGAGGGAATATCGTAACTTAAAATACGTTGTTAGTATTTAGTGATAAAAATACTACGTATGAGAAATGACACTTGGTTGTGTATACTGTTTGATTGGATGGGTTGGGTAAATACCTATTACTTGATAGTATTATGTGTATGACATACCTAGTTTCTTGCTATCACTGGAGGTGGTGTAGAGACAGTCTTATCCTGAGGGGATTTTGACTTGTATCTCAGAGCATAGGACTATGAAGACTTACTTGTGAGTTGGTAAGCTGCTGACTATGGGAGCATAGGTATATGCGTGACCCATAGGTATGTGAGCTATGTTCCCCTCTATTATGTGTGTTTTGTTATATATGGTTCGTGGGAGACTTCCGAACCGATAGTCCTTATTTGAGTACGAGACGTACCGGGACATGATAGTAGAGTATGCAATGCACTATAAGTATAGCCTCAGAGTGTTGTGTTAGTATATATAATGGGTGGTGGATATTTATATATACTTGTGTTATACTTACAATGTGACATTTGTAGGCTATTATAATTGGGTTAATGCATATATATAATAGTGAAAGATATATATATATATATATATATGCATGCTTTTGGTATATCTAAAATGAGAAAATATTGGATTATTAAGATAGTGAAATCTTCAATAATGTCAATAGTGAATACTTGACTTTAGTGTGATAACACTTGTTTAAAATGATAAATGTTGAGATCTAAAATCAGAATAATACTACGAGGGGTAGTTAGATGGATAAGCCTTTCACCTAGTTAGAAGTGTGACAGATGGATAGGTTGGATTAGATGTACGTTAGGCGTGCACACTAGTCGAGAGGTGAGAATCTCATGTGAGAGTTCGAACTAACATGCATATAATATTTGCTAAAATAAATATTTTTACACATCGGGCTCTAACCCGTCTCTTGCATTTCTTCTCTCTTTTGCTATATATATATGTATTAGTGCAGGCACCCAGCCACAGGGACACCGGTTCTAGTTACTTGGATGGTTTGCCGAGCTGCAGCTGTTGTGGAAGTTGCGGGATATTTGAGATTGGATGCTTCTCTCATTTCATTCAGTTCCTAGTTCAGATATCTTAGTTAGGGCATGTGTCGCCCATTCTCATTAGTGAAGTTGTACTCAGTTTCCTTTGTAGTTATTCTCAGTTGGTTTCAGTATTTATTATGGTTTGGTTTGTAACTGTGAACTGGAAGGTTTTATCCAGTCTTATCTATTCAGTATTTGATTCAGTCAGCATTTAATACTTGTGTATGGTTTATATTTACATGTTCAGAATTTATTAAATTAATTGGTTTTGAGTTTAATTGGAAAATGTTTTGACACTAGCTTAATTAAATGTTAGGTAATTAATTGGATTTAAGTTTTCGACAGTGATGCTAAGAATGAACCAACCGAACAATCTGTTATAAATTTTATCAAGGACTGATCACCCGATATTTAATTGGGCGGGGTGTCACACTACGGTAGTTGAATGAAATGAAAAGAATAATTTACAAAAGGTAGAGATAATTTAAAGTTTTTTTTTCTTCAGAATTTATAATTCAATGGGGGTATTTACATCCACTATGATAGTTCCAAGAGACTTTTAAATAACCAATCATACTAATGGCCAACTTAGAATAAAGGCTATGAAGGATATTTTCATGAAGATGAGCTTTTTTACTCCGTCAGAGCTTGATAGGCCTATTTTATTCTCGAGAATGAAGGCCAAAATTACTTTTCTTCAAACACTAGCAGTTGGTAACTAGTAATAAGAATATGAAACTCATCCTCCATAACAAGTAAATTTCAACGTTAATCAGTTTACCGAAAGGATCAGAAAGTCCATCTTCGAATTGTTTATAATATTGCAAAAAAAAGAGTGAGGCAAAGGTGACTCTTTACTACACTTACAACAGTGATAACAACTTAACAAGTGAAAAATGAATGATTTGGCAATTTTTTAAGCTTAAATCACAGATGGTAACGGTAAAAGGAGCTTTGGCGGTTCCTTATCGACACTTTCTTATTTTAAAGTACTTTTTGAGTCTAGTTTTTCTACCAATGAGCCTAATCTTTTACGCAATCTCATAAAATAATTCTACTTTTACTGTTGATTATAGTATCAAATGAATAAATGTTAAGATTTTAGAAGTTATTAGATTAATAGTTTTTCAAGAAACATGCATATCAAATTTAGCATGAGGTTAACCATGGTTTGCATCATAAATGGATACCAAGCCCATACCATTAATAACAAGAAAACAATTTCCTGTGATATTTTGTTTCGTATGAGCATTAGAATTTTGAAGACTAAGAGGACCATCTACATCATTCAATCATTTCCCCTTATTATATAAACCTTAATCTTATTCAGACTGACTAAATTGAAGACCAAAACATCTTCATCAAGCAATTTGTGTGTAACACAAAATTTTTTCCACCATGCACTGTCTTGTATGCAATGCGTTAGTCTTGAACTGCTCTTTTTCTTAATGATTCAATGTAACAATAATGTCAGTCATTAGTAGGTGTGACTTATAAACTGTCACTAAAAGAGTTATCCAAAAACTAGTATTAACACCTATAAACTGAATGATCATACCATCTACTCTGGATATAATAAAAGAGTAATAAAAAAAATTGTTTCTATATTATACTCTGTATACATTGAACAATAAAACTAAAAAACTTTAAAAAGATAAATGAAAACTTTATTTATTTAATGAAGAAAAGGGCATTTATACAAATAACCAAAATATGAGCCATCCCAATCAACAAGTCAAATATACCACAACTGTTTAGAATTCCCCCTCCTATCTTTTCTTAGCTCCAACTGGTACCCCCATGGCATAAATTATCTCTCTCCGGTACAACCGTTATAAGAATTTCTTGATCTCAACACTATTTGTTTCTATGTAAAAATGTGTAAATCTGGTACTATTGGATTATGAAATTTTTACATCATTATCATATTCATAAACATAGAAATATAAATCACAAGATCATACCATGAATGTAAACTAAAATTCAAAACAAAAAGTTTTCGAAATGAATCTAAAAAACTACTTGAGGCTTCATACAACCGATAAAATATTATAGTATCAACGAGACAAAACAAAAAAAATTCGAAAGAAAATACTTAATAAACTAAATTGAATCGTAGCGCTTTAGCAAGATTTCTAAAATGTGGTTGGTCTTCAAGAATAAATTGGAAGCATGTTGGTATCTCTAAATCGTCCATTTGACTCGTCAATCTCTTTGGTGAATGTATAACAACCCACCAATTCAAAATTTTATGATCTATAGAATATACTTGATTATCCTCAGATGCGAGTATAGCAGGCTCATCCAACTCTTTGTCAGCGCTCTTAAACTTGTCAAAATTTACCGTCCCTAAATTGGAGTTCGGATAAATCTTATAACCATCAGTCTTCTCCTCCACCCTATCCCAATCACAATAAAATACCACCTCCTTAAATGTCGTATAGTCCAGCTCAATTATTTGTTTGAGGACTCCATGCCACATAGTCCAAGTATTTGTGAGGTTCTTATCACTTTTTATAGATAGAAATTGCATTCATGCATTCAAACAAACACCACTATTATATGTAATAACCATATCATCGTGATACTTCGAAGAGAATACGAAACCATTTACCAATACTTTTTGTATGTTTTAGCCTTGAATTGTGGCCCTTGAACTAATCGCCACAATGTTTATTTTTTTCTTTCTTTCTCCTGATTTCACTGACTGTGCTCAATGAAAACAAATCATAATTATGTCAATATATTTTTTTTCTCAGGAGATTATGCAAAAAAGGCATTAAAATACTAGTATTTATAGAATCACCTTGTATGATAACTAAGGAATAAAAGAAGTTTGTTTCTTCACTTCTATCATTTCACCCCCTCCTTTTCATACGATACACGAATTTTAATGATGCTTCATACTTACTACAGCATGTCATTTGATATAAGTGATTATCAATCAAGATATTCATTAAATTTTAATTGATAATAAAAGAAAGAACTCTAACCTATAGTAATCCTGAAGTCCATTGACATTAAGTCCAAATAACACCCATCAACGTATTTGTTGGAATTGTATTGGTCCCAACGTTATAGTCTTATCAAAAGGAAAAAGGCCCTTCATCAGAGGACCCTCCATCCTCCTCTAAAAAGGCTTCACGTGAGCGTTTATGGAAATCATTTCCATCTAACGAACTTGGCATGTACTCCATGCAATATCTAATAGACTCGACTAAGACACATGACTTTGTAATGGAACCTTCAACATACCTCTTATTATTGCGTATAACTTTAAAATATTTTATCGTCGTGTTTGTATAAAGAAATAAAAATTATTATTAATCAATGTTAACCTGAATTGTGCATATTTTATTTTATTAAAAGACAAAAATCACCTTTCGAACGGATACATCTAATGAGCGTTTGTTGGTCCAAGAACCAAGGCTTTATCTTCTAGATGCACAGTGAGGTGAATGTTAATATCGAAAAATGCCGGTGGTGAATATTTCTCCAACACGTAAAATTCTTCAACAACCATGCATTTGACTCTTAGGATAACTTTTTAAATGAGGATCTTGGAGCATATCACGTTAAAAACAAGCTTAATTGTTGAAATGATCTTCTCAAATCTCGATGTTTCGGGAAGGAATGTTAGAGAAAAACAGGTAGCAAGTGTTCCATTATGACATGATAGTCATAGGACATTAGTGAGTGCAGATACGGGGGATTAAGACATTCAATGTTGCCCAAGTTAGATGAAAAACTGATAGGAAGCTTTAAGTCTTTCAAAATTTTGCATAACTGTTTCTTTTCCTCTTTATCCAAGATAAATGGTGCCATTGGTTTTATATTTTTCCCAATGCGTGCATCAATTTTAAGCCATTGACCGCTGGGTATGCCCATGTCCATCACATCCTATTGGCCCTTTTCAATATCCTTTATTTTATCAACTCCAAGAATTATGCCTATTAAATGCTCTGCAACATTCTTCTTAGTGTGCATCACATCAAGGACATGTCAAACTTGATGATATCTCCAGTATTCCAAGTAAAAAAATGGATTTTTATACCATGATTCTTTAACTTCAACATTATCGTTTTTATCCACATCACTGTCACTTCCATTTGGATGATAAAACTTACGCTTCATAGAAGGAACATTTGAGGCTTTGCCAGGTACATACTTGATTTTTCTAAATGTTTCAACAAGCGCATCTTCATTAATTCAAACCAGGGGAGATCTAAGTGATAGTACATATATTGCACCACCTGTCGGGATAGTTAATACCAGTATTATCATCTACGACCGAGGCATAACTCCTATTTGAATACATAAATTCCTTGCATACATGCTGCAGCCTTTAACATATAGGTTGCCGTAGCTTTGAACATATAGACTGCGGCCACATCTATAATCTACATTTGCTGCGGACCCTATCCTCATCAATCCACTAGCTACGGCATCCCTCATTATAGCAGCAATACAACATCTACACCTGTAAATAGATGTCCACACCTCAAGATTATGGGGATTGATTTTCCTCACTCGGGCATAGATTCTACAAGACCTAGCGAAGCCTTGTCAAATTCTCTCTACAAAACCTCAACATACAGCTTGGGGGTTACTCACCTACATCGTACTCATATCTCTGGCACTCCCAAAATCGCTACAGTAATAGATGCTTCTCTATTCTTATGCTTGTACGCCTCTTTAGGCATAACTACTATGTACGAAACAGCCGAACCACTCTATATCTTATCTTTTATAATGAGAGCGTGGGACCAAAAGTGGATGTAGGCTCATTATTATAGCCGAACCACTCTATATCTTGTCTTTTATCTCCCCTTATTTTTTCTATTTGCTTATTATGCTCATTATACTTGATTTGTTGGTGCGAGAATGACAAGTGAATGATTTCTCGTATCATCAATTTGGCGCCATCTGTGGGAGTGAGACATTTCAATCTTGTTTATCTACGTTTTGATCTCTTAAACACCTTATTTTGTTCACGGGGATCCTTTGGATCATCATCTCATGAGTAAATTTTGGTTACTGAGCTCTAATTTATATTTACAACCTTAAATGGGTATTTTTTATATTCAGATCTGCTCTTGAGTCTTCATTTTATGACCTTAGATCTATTTTACATACCCATGTGATATCATTTCATCTAGATAATGCTGAAAGGCATGATGAGCTTTAGCCCCTTAAAGATGAGTGATTAGGGAAGGATTGTATTTACTCCCTTTTTGCTGATTCTTGGCCTATGATCTAGAGTTTATCCTTAGAATTGTCCTTAGAATGTATTCTATCATGGATAGACCCTAGTAGGATCACTCTCCATGTGTTTTGAGATAAAAACTCAATTTCTGGGTTCTAATTTTGGGCTTGTTCCCTTTAGTGTCTAGACAGTGATACGGCCTGGAAGTTCAACTGTCTCTCTTATTGCAGCCCCTACTAGTGCGCAATAGCTCCAAATCATCGAGGAAAGAACTCAAGTGGTCTTCAGCTCAACCTTAGTGAATATCATTCAAAGGCCACGATAGTACACCTATGTGCCTTACTGGCCACGACCTCATCAGTAGTATTATGCAAAAGTGCAAACGCTGCATCCCGACTTCCTACTTGCTTAATCCAATATCTCTGTGATTCCTCACTTCTATTAGTTTTGTCTCAGATTATATATTCTTTGTAAAGACTAACAAAGTTAGAAAATGGAAGGAGAATCCAACCAGAGCGCAGACGTTAAAGATGAGATTATGGAGCTATACAATCACCTCAACCATCTCTCCGACAGTCATGCCTCACTCCAAACCCAGGTCAACTACTTGACCCAGAGGGTCCTCATGCTAGAGGACTCAGCCTCATCCAATATGGGTGCGACACCCAAGATTATTGCCTCAACAGCCTTCGCTACCGCGGCAATACCAGAAGATCCATCCGTAGAAGGAGCAAGAAAAGGAAAGCAGATAAGGAAGAAGAGAGCAAGAGCTCTAGGTCTTACACCCCATTGGCCTTCCCAATTGAAAACATCTTTGAGTCCATTAAGGAGGACAAACTGCTGAGGTGGCTAGAGACGCTGAGGGCTCCACCCCATAAAAGGGACAAAGCCAAGTTCTGCAAATTCCACCAAGATCACCACCACGACACGGAGCAATGCTATGCTCTGAAAGATTAAATTGAGAGGCTCATAAGGTAGAGGATGATGCAACACTTTCTCAAGGATGCCTGAGGGATGCACCCTAGTCTGACATGCCACATTCCTCTTTTTTAGGCCCATATTTATGTTTCATATATTTATGTGCTTCATAAAAACACTTTTGAATAGTTCCATGTTAATTTTGTATTGACCTAACAAAGTCACAAATATATGAATATATATATATGAAATTAAGTTCACTTTATATTTTGTCTATTTCCAACTGCCATATCTCGATTTCTCGATTTTACTAAAGGTTATCTTATAAAAGACTCTTTGTCTTAAACATATTCCGAATCGGGTTAATATGTTATATCGGGTATAATAATATCTAAATTGGCTAATTTATGGCTAATATCCCACAACGCCCATAATGACGCCTGATTGTCTGAAGGCAAGTGATAATTAAAAATGGCAAAAGCAACTATTGAGAGCAACTGCCTAAAATTTTCTATGACATCACTTATAGAGACTATATTCCAGCATATTATGGCTATATTCTGGAAGGCATTTATCAGAAAGCATCATCAGCCAAGAGGGCTTATAATGCCCGTTATTAGCTTTCGGGATTCGTCATTAGCCCACGGAGGTTACTCTCTCGGCAAACATCATTAATTTGGTGGATAAAGACAAAACATCATTAACTTGGTGATCTCATATTAGCTTGGGGAAGCTTCATGATTAGGCATAAATTCTTCACATTTATCCCCTTGATTTCGGTATTTTTATGATCCCTTGCGATGTAAATAGCTTGGATTTATCTCATATTTATGATACTAACCCTTTTTGGCAATTATTTCGTATTTTGTGTATCTCTTAGGTGTTTTACAGGTATTTCATGCAAGTTAGTGCCAAAGAGAACTCAAAATAGTGAAAGAAAACCAAGAAATGGGCAGTTAAAGGGAATTTTTGTAATTTTTCAGCCTTAGTTCGGAGGTGGGGCCAACTGGAAAGTTGAATATCTTTCAATAATAAGAACACTGGAAAAAACGACACCTCAATCCGAGTTACTGTGAAGAAGTTATGCCCATTTGAAGTTGAGAAGAAATCCAAGAAAATAAGCTGTCAGACCCGAACCGAACTGAAGCTGAGGAAAAAGAACCGGTCCGCCCATTTGTCACGCACCAAATCCGTTACAAAATTAGTCACGTTCCAGATCCGTTACAACATTAGTCACACTTTCTAAGTGTGACAAATTGGCAGATACGAGATTTTTATTTTGTGCTTATCTTTTAGCCAAAAGAGTTTTATGTTTTTGGGACTCTTCTAAATGACCTCTAGCCTATATATTTAGTCATTAGGACTCTTTTTATTAAGATTTCATTGATATAAAAGCTCCATAACAAGTAAGGACATCTAGGATAAGAATTTATATACTTTGCACCATTAATTCAAGAGCTTTTCTGGTTTTTCTTCAAGATTTGATTTCTTCTTGCATGTTCTTATTCTTCAATCTTCGTAACTTTTATTTCCAGCACTTTTATTATTAAATTCACCATGTTAGGCTAGGTTTTTAAAGGTTGGGATGCATGAACCCAACCTGATGTGGTAGTTACATGTGTATAAAATTAGTCCTCTAAATTTAATGATTTATTACGACTGTATTGCGTAGAAACGCGATAATTGTAGATATTTGGATCTCGTTTGCTTCAGGGTAACCGGGATGCTTCAGAATGCAATTTGAGTGTCACTATCGTAATACCTATTTACTCGTCCTTTGATTAAGTATGGTACGACCTTGAACCTCATATACGTAATGCTTGGGAGTACTAAATTCTGGGTCTAATTAATCACTTAAATTTACGATTAGTTTTATACCATCAATACTCTAGGGTTGGGGGATTATGTCTCTACCTTAATTTTCCAATTAGTTTTAGTTAACTTCTTTATTTTTCCCTTTTTACTTTCTCACTCAATCATAATCTTTTACACTTTATTTTTTGAAGTAATAAACCAATTAAAATCTATCAAACATTCCATGTGGATTCGATACCCAGACTCGCCACTATACTCCGCAAGAGTGTAGTTAAAGTTTAGGTTTTTTTTGTATTGTGGTCGGAAGCCGATAACAACGACTAGCGTATTTACACGAACGCTCGGTTTCCAACTCGATCACTTCATAATACCTAGCCCGGGAAGGCCTGAAAATAACCCACAGGGGTCGGAGACTTGATTGTCTACGGACAATCCTATTATAACCTGGGAAGGCATTATATATATCCAAACATAATTGAGGAAGCTTTATAATACCTAGACCCGGGGGGGGGGGGGGGGGGCTGAAAATATCCCAACTGAAGCGACTAAAGGATGGCCATGAAAGGCAATCGAAGCGACTAAATGAGGCTGTGTTGTTGGGATCACGAAGCATGCCAAAGCTACAGAAGGATGGACTCAATTTCCTAAAGGTCTAGAAAGGTGTCGCAACCTTATCACTATGGCTGCAGCCGTTAGGTGTATTCATTCAGAAGGAGCGATAGATAAATGTAGGCAGGACTGTTAACCTATCGCATCCCTGTTCAAGAAGAGTGCTATATATCAGTAGTGCAGACAACTACGAAAGAAGGAAACCTCATGGGCTGCAGCCTATCCTCAAGTTTGCAAACTAATTTTTGTGGCATCAATATACCAGAATACAAGTGGAAAGGGTGTGAAGCAAACATGTCGCAGCTTGTGTGAACAAATCATTTGTACTTAAATGACGCGGCCTTAATCTAGTTGGCAATCAAGCAAGAAAACAAGCACGCAAGCAAACATGAATTTAAGTTTGTAAGTATTGGAAATATAAAGCATGCAAATGAGAGACAAAAACCATTGATATCCAAAAGTGGCCGCAACCTTGATAATAAAGTTAGAAGCCAAAAATCTTGGCAAAGATTATACAGACAAAAGGTCATAGCCGTGTATATATCAAGATCAGTTTATAAAGAGGTATATATCCCCAATGATTGAGAATTAAGGGAGGACTAGGAGGTTGCATCATCTTCATCATTTCCCTCGTCATCATCTTATGTGGTCTCAATCTCCTTATCGGCTGCCACGGCCTCTGCCTCAACCCTTAGCTTGTCCCTCTCTTCGGCTACAACTTTTATTTCGTCCACACATGCATCATGTTCAGCATCCGACATGCTCCAATATTTAATTATGGCCGCAACATCAGGGAAGTTCTTTGCCACCCTGTATCTCATCTCTTGGTAGCCGCGGATATAGGCTCTATTGTTAATAAGGAAGAAGTTAGGAGAGCTTTTATATAATGCCACCATATTATCAATGGATAATTGAAGGGCGTCGCCATGTTATTCATCTTTTTGTATAAGGGCCGTAGAATGATCTTCCTCCATCTTCTTTATCGTCGCGATATGGGCCTCAACATCATTAGCACCTTTGGTCTCCAATTCATCATAGCTCTTCTGGAGTAGCCCTAACTTTCTATTGGCAAACTCCGCAGCCTTGGCAGCCTCCACAGTCTGAGCTTGAGCAACTTTGAGGGACTCTGCGACTTGCCTAAAATTCTCCTTAGCTTCCTATTTAGCCTTGCATGCGGCTTCAAGGTCCATCCGAGCCACCTAAAGAGCTGTGGAAGAAGATTTCTTCTCAAATTCAAAGGCTTCAATTCTTACCTTCGCCAAGTCAGCTGTGTGAACACCCTCTGTAGCCTCCTTAAGTCTGTAGAGACCCTCATACTTGAGTTTCTAGGTCGCCACAGCTTTCGTAGCCTATAGATGAATTAAGAGTTAGAAAATAAAGTAGAAATTACAAAGAATATTGGAAAGTTGGAATTACTTACCCTCAGCAGACTGTGAAGGGCATAAGACTCCATGTCCTCGTGGTCCTCATCCACCAACCGATCTAGGTCGTCTCCGTCCATCGCTTTCCTAATCCTGTGGACGGCACGAGCAATCGTGTCCCAAGAAAATTAAGGGTCAGACCTACTTAGTTATGGCCACGAACATTTGCTTTGTGGACGTAGAAAATTTGCATTTACAACAATTATTGATGGAGGGGGAGGATAATTTCTCTCATGAACAGGCGAAGTGTCGTAGACACCTTGATCAGATAGTGATGACATCATACCCTCCGCGATCAGATCAGCCCCTATATCATCATCAAACGTGTCCTCAGGCCTCTCACTAGGGCCCAACTCCTTAACTTGGAGTGAAGGCGCGACAACATTTTTTTGATCCGCAGCCAGATTATAAGTCACGGTAGGCTCAACTTGGCTTCCAGGGGTGACTGCAGCAGGGGCTTTACACTTGGTCCTTTTCCTCTTCCTCTGCCTAGTAGTGTTATTAAGGACAACTGTGTCCTCATCCATCTCAGCAAGTTGAGCTTCTTGTCGAGACCTATCAACCTCCTCATCTGAGAAAAAATAAAGCAAAGTCAATACCCAAAGTTAAAGATAATTGCCGCGGAATAAAAAAAATCGAATAAAAGCATTACCTTTAGCACCCATCTCTTTGGGAATAGATTTGTTGGGGAAATAACCCACCTAAAAAATGGAGGCAGAGGTTACAAGTGTGCTGAACTTTTTATCTTCAGCGGGGACTTCCGCGGCCTTGCTAACTCTCTTCTCTTACCGCTTACTCAGCTGCAAATTGTCGAGAACTGAAAAAAAATACAAAGGTTAGTACAAAAGCGAAGTGGAGAATAATATGCAATTATAAAGAGGGAGCACGGCTATAATTGAAAAAGTACCAAATTTGAAGGGACACCCCCATTACCGCGGCATTCTAAATGATCTCTCCCTCTCACTCTCTTTATGGTGGATCTCCCACCCTTCTCCAAAAATGTAGAAGTATTTTCCCTTACAGTTCTTTACACTGGTAGGCATCCTAGAGTAAAGGATCTCATCCCTTCCACGTACTGAAAATTAGTAGTACCCTGCAAACTTTACAGAATTTTCCTTGGGGGGGTAGAAGTGGAAAAACTCCGCGGGATTAATGTCCCTCTTGAATTGATTCTCCTATAATACAACAGCTGCAAGAATGGCCCTCCAGCGATTAGGATCTAATTGTGCTGGGGCTAACCTCATTGTTTGGAAAATTCTTCTAATAGGAACAGGGACAGGTAATCGCAGCCCATAAATGAAGGCATTCAAGGGGAAGCAGACCCCATCGTCAGCAAATGTCGTGCAGGGACTTTGTCTCGTGACAGGTGCTGAGCACATCAAACCCTCAGGGAACTCGAAGGCCTCAGATACCTGATCAACCCATTCTTGGGTCATAGCACTGTAGATACTAAGTGTAGCAAGAGGTCTCTCAGCCCTCCCATATGTGCCTGTAGGTTCATCCCTAACATTAGATGCACCCTCTACAGCGGCCTTCTCACCTATGTCCATTGAATTATTGCTATAATTGGCCTCATCCTCCATGGCCGCGGAGTCTGGGTTTGAATTTGAATTTAGCACCACATAGTTGGGGCAATCTTTTAGTTGGCAGGGTCCAACTGATTTCAAAGGGCGCACGGAAGGAAGTTCGGGAGGAGAGACTCTAAAATGTTTATTCCAAAAGCCTCTCAGAAATTCGTATTGGTCAAAGTTTATATAGCTGCGACACTACCTGAAAAGCACAGTCCGCAGTTAGGCATTGCAGCCAATATGGTCCTAAGGCCTCTCATAGGCCGTGATAGGTATAATGATATATCAAGAAGATGATAAACAAGAAATGTTTGGGAAAATTGGCCAAGTATACTAAGTGTTGGGTTCTAAAGCCCTAGAAGTTGATTATCGCTGCGACATATTATTTTGGGGAAGGATGTATAAGGTCTTCTTGTAGGCTGTAGTCATTAAACTATGGGCTAAAATGCTGCGAACTCTAATCTAAGAACCTAGGATTATCCCATCAAAAAGCGTCTACAGGCCACAGACACTTCTTAAACCTCTATTGGAAGGTTGTATGAATTCAATGCAGCTCTAAATTACTAAAGGGGGATTTCATCATGCCACGGCCTCTCTTTCAAACAGGTTATTAACTAATGTGGAAAAATTTAAAGATTGAAGACCCATAATGTGAAGGGTTTGTTCAAGAATAATTTAGCAACCGTTACAATTATTTATCATTCAGATATGAGTTCAATTCTTGGATATTGGCAGTTATTCAATCAAAACTCTAAGTTTATACCAAGAAGTTGGGGTTTTTTTCTTAGAAAAAGATATATATTATCACAAATCCTAAATTCCATGCACAGATCTGAAGCAGATACATAGAAAACGAGAAAGATGGGGGAAAACTTACTTGGGAATTGAGAAGTCAATAATGCTCAGCCTCAAACCACCACACGCATCCTTGAAAAGTTGCTGAAAAGATCAAGGGAAGGAACAAGCAACGGTTAGCTATCGATATGATCTAAAAGATTTGGAAAATGTAATGAAGTCCATGTCAAGTACAATTTATATAAGAGGGCGCGGGAAGACGAAGCGCCGCCTTAGAAATACCGCAGCACATGGAGAAGATGATTACTCAGTCGCAGCCCCAATCACAATCTCTTGACACTACGACTTAGGAGCTTACTGATAGTACAGATATTGCACCACTTGTTGTGGATAGTTAATACCAGTATTAGGAACAACTCCTATTCGAATACATAAATTCCTTGCATACATGCTGCAACCTTTAACATATAGGCTGCAGCCACTTATTCCCTACCTGCCCCAGCCTTGAACATACAGACTGCGAGCACATCTATATTCTACATTTGTCGTGGACCCTACTCATCAATCCACTGGCCGCGACATCCCTCATCATAGCATCAATACAACATCTACACCTATAAATAGAGGTCCACACCTCGAGATTAGGGGGATTGGTTTTCCTCACTCGGTCTCAGATTTCACAATTCCTAGCGAAGCCTTGCCAAATTCTCTCTACACATCCTCAACATACAGCTTGGGGGTTACTCACCTACATCGTAGTCATATCTCCGGCACTCCCGGAATCGCTACAGTCATATATTCTCCTCTATTCTTATGCTTGTATGCATATTTAGGCATAACTACTATGTACCAAATAGCCAAACCACTCTATATCTTGTCTTTTATAATGAGAGTGCAGCACCAAAAGTGGACGTATGCTCATTATTATAGCCGAACCACTCTATATCTTGTCTTTTATCTCCCCTTATTTGTTCCATTTTCTTATTATGCTCATTATACTTGATTTGCTCTATTTATCCACATCACTGTCACTTCCATTCGCATTATTAGACTTACGCTTCTTAGAAGGAACGTTTGAGGTTGTGCTAGGTACATACTTAATTTTGCTAAACTTTTCCACAAGTGCATCTTCATTAATTCGAACCGGTGGAGATCTAAGTTCTTGTGAATTAAGTCCCAACCCTTTACCACTCCTATATGGGTGATCTCTATCATGAAGCATACGATAGTTTGTGTAAACTATCTTCCTGCTGTTAACTAACCGAATTGATGGTGATTACCACAATTAGGACATGTATTGTAGCTATGTGTTATACATCTAGACAAGTTTCCATATGTGGGGAAATCATAAATACGCCACATCAACATAACTCTCAATGTAAAATTTTCCATTGTGTGCATATCAAAAACTGAAACTCCCTCCTACAATTGCTTTAACTCCTACTAACGGTTGAAGAAAAACATCAATGTCTTGAACCGGTTGATAGCGCTTGAGAAGTATGCGCGTGTAAGTGCACATTCATTGTTTTATGTCTTGTCGCGACTATACAAATAAACTTAAATTACTACTACACTTGCGAGGCAAGCACAACGGTAAGTCGGGCAACAAAAATCCACAGGGACGAGATGCTAGAATTTAGACGATTTAATATTCCGAAATAAAAGTGCAAAAGGTGTATTACAAACTAAAAAGAAAAAGATGCATGAAAGGGAAATGATTATTCTAGGTAAGGGTATTGAAACTAGATTAACAAAGCGGTAAAACTATAGGCTGTTTCAAATATCCCTCACCCGAGTTAATTTGTATAAAATGGATACATGGGTCGACGAGTTATTTATAATGCGTCTCATTTCGACAGTTAATTAAATCAAGGGTTGTCACGCCCCTAAATTCGCATAAAAGTCTAATATGATTTTGGCATCAATGAATATCCCAAAAATTGCGCACGAAAGGTCGTAAGCACGGGACATACATGATATGCCCCATCAAATCTCCTAGGCGCAATAAGTAGGACAACGCACCCAAAATAAACCCGTAAACACCATCACTAAAGCTAAGAATACGGGTCAACTCGAGTGAGTTCAATTCAAACACAACCTAATTTAATTTAGCTAGAAAGCATGTTAAAAACGCGGTAAAGAAAGCGGTAAATAAATGCGGTAAAGTTACACTAGAAAGTAATGAAATCAAGCAAGTAAATCTAATTTAGAAAGCATGGAAATTACACTAGAAAGCAAGAATATAAGGAAAAACAACTATATTAATGGAGAAGGTGAATGAATAGTACAACTTACAACCCAAATGGAGTGTCAAACCAAGAAGAATCAAAGAAGAACTCTAAAAAATCACCCAAACCCTAAGCTATTCTAACATAAAATCTATTATATCTAAGTATATCTGATTATTACAACAAAAAACCTATTTATAGTAAGTGGGAAAAAGGTAAAGAAAAGAAAAGGAAAAAGAAAAGAAAAGAAAATATCTCAAAATATCTGCAATAACCGGTCGACCAGTCGCAGGGGCGTGGTCGACCGGTCCTTTAGGCAAAATTGCACTGTCTCCTTCCCACGGCAAAAGTTGAAACCGCGGTCGATCAGTCCTTCGGGCGCGGTCGACCGGTACTCTGTTTTCTGCAATCCGTGTTCTATGGAGAGGGGGAAAAGGTCCAATAACGAAAATAGGCATAACTTCTTCGTTCGAACTCCAAACGACGCACTGTTTGCGGCCACGAGATGCTAACTCAATGAACTACGCATCTGTGGAATTTCTATGAGCTGGATAAGAAATGTGAATTGACTAAAATGTCTTTGAAGTAGCGTCCGACGACCAAAATTCTCCGAAATGCAATGGATCCTCACTTTTAGCCTTCCAATACCTACAAAAACACAATTAACCCCTGAAAAATATGTATATATCCAAATCCAAGGTTGTCTGGTTAATGAGCATAAATATAGGCATTAAGGACCGTAAAAGTGCTAGAATGCATAAAGATAACGGGCATAAATATGCAATATTTGATACAAATCACACCCCTAACTTAAACATTGTTAGTCCCTAGTAATGAAACAAACCAAACCAGACCACAGAGGGCGGTACAAGATGTATATATGCATCGAAATATAAATGCCACCTTCGTAGGGAGCACAATTGCATTTAGCATATGCAATAAGCCGTTAAACCCCTAGGTCACCCTAGTGGACGAGTGGGGTCTCGTGAGGATTTTCAGGGATGGTACCCACAAACATCACATGGTTTCCTCAAAATATGCCCAAACCAACATGCGACAAACCCAACAATGACGAAAAGGATTTCATACGCATTATTAGCAAAGTGAATGAATTCAAACAAAAGTCCAAATCATTAACATTATAGAATGTAGCTCATATAATTGAAATCTTAAATTGTGGGAGGGGAGTGAGCACATGCAAAGTGTGATTTGGCAAAAACTTATATAAACTAGATAACCATTAAAGCAAGCATACGTTCAATTCTCACGAGCATTACACTCATCAAGCGAATTCACTCGAAATAGGGAGGTAACACACGGAACAGGAGGGCAAAAGAGTAAATGTAAATGGAAACTAGGACGCACACATGTCACAAATGAAGAACATTATATATAAACTGAAAAACTGTAATCTCAATGAAAGATACCGCACAGTAAAAGAGGCGAAATGTATTTTCACAGATTATCAAAACTATTTCAACTTTTGAATTACATCAACTTAAGATCACATAGGACTTTAATAGGATTGTAATGTAGGTTAGGCTAGGGTATGAAATGAAAGGATATGTATGTACGGATTCAAAGTGTTCGGGATGAAAAATCGGGATAATGGGAGAATGCAGGCAATATCAAAATTGGAAAATAAGTTCCAAAACAGCATTAGATATAACAATTGGAGAGTAATCAAAGATTATTGAAATATATACACTACATTTTCAACTTTCTCTTTTCTTTTTCTTTTCTTCTATTTCTCATTTTGTTTTTCTTTTTTTTTTCTTTTGTTTTCTTTTGCTTTCTCTTTTTCCTCAATTTTGTCACATCTCTTTTCTTTACTTATCAAACTCTCACATGCCTAAATTGCAACCGACATCATAATAACATCATTCAATCCCAAGTAACATTCCAAATAAAGGTATGGAAAGTGTATGTATGGTTTATAACTCCAATTTAGAGTTGGTTATGGGAATGGGTTATGAAATGAAAGGCTATATTTAGGCTAAAAGGGGTTAACAAGGGTAAACATATAAGGGTGAGGTCAAGGCTAATATGGGTGATATAACAAAGAGGGCCTATGATCATTTCACAAAGTTTACGCAATTCTCGAATCAAAATAATATATCAAAATCATGATCAAGTAACACATTTCAAGTATGAACTCAATTAATGAACGGTCAAATGAAAGAATAGTGAGATTACCAATGAATTCAACGTTTTCAATGAGAAAAGAATAGTGTATACACTCACAAACGACGAAAGGTACAAAGCTTACTTGGTGTAAGTATATACAATGCAAAAAAAGATTATCGAGTTATAAAAATCTTAAACCAAATCAATATAACAATAAAAGTGCATGTGCTCATGGGATTAAAGTTTAATTCATGAAGTTATTCATAATATCAATAACCGAGGACTAAAGTCTAATAGCTTCTAAAATCGAGAACATGCTTCATTTGGCTGTCTATTGGATCGGGAAATTATTGAAATTTATCATCAGAAACAAAGGCAAAATGCCCAAAAAAGGAGAAAAAAGAAAGAAAATCTTCTTGAAAATTTTGAATTTTTCTAAGAAAAACATACTAAGTAACTAACATGTGAGCAAAAACATGGACTAAAATGTGAAATGGATAGAATATCCCACACCCCCAAACTTAAAACCTGACATTGTCCTCAATGTAAATTAAGAACCAAGTCAAAGAGAGGAAAATAGCGATATTACCAAAAATTGGAGTGATCCCCATAAGAACAAGTCCAAAGAATCTACAAAAAAAGTTAGTACCGAGCATAGAAAAAAAAATAACAAAGAGTTAACTAATTACACTAGACTAATTTAAAAAGGAAAGAAAAGATAAATATAAAGAAAGAATAAAAGCTAACTATATACAACCTACTATTTAGGCTTCACAATAACTGTACACTAGAAGTCTAAATATCTGAGGGTCCACCGTGAAAACGATTTGACTTTGGAGGGTGACCGGTGTACCCTCACAAACAAGAATGCCTTCCAAAAAATATGAATTCCGTTCGAACAATGGAAGGCATGTGTAAGGAGGAAGAAATGAACCATCGCCAATTAAAAGTTTTGGAGGGACGATGGGGGGTTTGGATTGAACGGATGACAAAAACAAGTGGGGACCGAGAAAAGATGAATATCCTCCCAAGAATTTTGAAATTGGAATGAGAGGCGGCGCACACGAAGGCAAAGATATGATTGTGGAGGGCGTCTCGAGCAAGTACTCCTCATCGACGAAAAGGTTTAAAACATTATAGTTTGAAACCGAATCATCGGGTACTTGTGGCAGTGTGATAATAGAGAATGAAAATGGGGATGAAGGAAATTCAAACTCATGAGATGAATCGTCATCTCATGAAGTTTGAGTTTCGAAGGAAATAATATAATTTTCAATGAAATGTTCTTCTTTGGGGGCCAAAGAAGAAACCATTTCATTGCAAATAGATATTATGTTATTTTCATCCTCACTTTCTATATCTATTACGTGATGGGCAAAGTCTAAAATGGTTTGTTCCAAAGTAGGCACAAGTACCTCATTTAGTTCAAAACATTCCTCGACTTCGAAAGTCTCGGAAGCAAAATTATCGTCGGACACAAATAGTAAATCCAATTCATGTTCCCAACAACGATTTTCTTCCCGATAGCGATTTTCAATTTTCTCATTCTCATACATACGCAAGCCCTCACCGAATGTCATGGGTCGAGGTGCAGATCCATGAAAATGAGAACTTTGAAAATTAACATCGGACTTAAACGAAAACTCATTATTATAGGAGTTTTGAAAACTATTTGAATTCATTTCAAAATTCCTATTATAAGGAGGTAAAGGCCCAAAATCATTATCATCATCATCAGAATTCCAATAACCTAAGTTTTGAGTTTCGTTATACTTGCCCAAAGTCATATTTGAATTTTTTATACTTTGGAATTCTAAGTATTCATCGAAAGTCATAGGTTTGCGAGAATTTTGAGAATTATAACAATGATTACCGAAAGAATTAGAATAAGACACGCTTACCCCAAAAATGGCTCGAAATGGCGAATTCCACAAAGTAGGTGCGCGCGGGAAAAATTCGAGCATTTCTAAGTGCTCAAATGTGGAAGTCCTGCAAAATATTAGCAAATAATATAAATAGAAAGAAAATACTATGAAATACTAAATCAAATAAAGTCTAAAACATACTAGTCCCTGGAAACAGCGCCATTTTGATAGCGCGCGAGAGGTGTACGCGTGTAAGTGCACAGTCATTGTTTTCTGTCTCGCCGCGACTATACAAACAAACCTAAATTACTACTACACTTGCGAGGAAAGCATAGCGGTAATTCGGGTATCGAAAATCCACAGGGACGAGATTCTAGAATTTAGACGATTTAATATTTCGAAATAAAAGTGCAAAAGGTGTATTACAAACTAAAAAAGAAAAGATGCATAAAAGGGAAATGATTATTCTAGGCGAGGGAAAATGAATCTAGATTAACAAAGCGGTAAACCTATAGGTTGCGTCGAATATCCCTCACCCGAGTTAATTTGTATAAAATGGATACATGGGTCGATGAGTTATTTATAATGCATCTCGTTTCGACAGTTAGTTGAACCAAGGGTTGTCGCACCCCTAATTCCGTATAAAAGACTAATAAGATTTTGGTGTCAACAAATATCCCGAAAATTGTGCACGAAAGGTCGTAAGCACGGGACATACATGATATGCCCCGTCAAATCTCCTAGACGCAATAAATAGGACAACGTACCCGAAATAAACCCGTAAACGCCATCAATAAAGCCAAGCAACGTATCAACTCGAGTGAGATCAATTCAAACACAACCTAATTTAATTTAGCTAGAAAGCATGTTAAAAATGCGGTAAAGAAAGCAGTAAATAAACGCGGTAAAGTTACACTAGAAAGCAATGAAATCAGGAAAGTAAATTTAATTTAGAAAGCATGGAAATTACACTAGAAAGCAAGAATATAAGGAAAAACAACTATATTAATGGAGAAGGTGAATTAATAGTACAACTTACAACCCAAATGGAGTGGCAAACCAAGAAGAATCAAAGAAGAACTCTCAAAAATCACCCAAACCCTAAGCTATTCTAACCTAAAATCTATTCTATCTAAGTATATCTGATTATTACAACAAAAAACCTATTTATAGTAAGTGGGAAAAGGTAAAGAAAAGAAAAGGAAAAATAAAAGAAAAGAAAATATCTCAAAATATTTGCAATAACCGGTCGAGCGGTCCCAGGGGCGCGATCGAACGGTCCCTTAGGAAAAAGTGCATTGTCTCCTTCGCACGACAAAAGTTGAAATCGCGGTCGATCGGTCCTTCGGGCGAGGTCGATCGGTACTTTGTTTTTTGTAATCCTTGTTCCATGAAGAGGGGGAAAAGGTCCAATAACGACAACGGGCATAACTTCTTCGTCCGAACTCCAAACGACGCACTGTTTGCGGCCACGCGATGCTAACTCAATGAACTACGTATCCGTGGAATTTCTATGAGCTGGATAAGAAATGTGAATTGACTAAAATGTCTTTGAAGTAGCGTTTGACGACGAAACTTCTTTGAAATGCAACGGATCCCCACTTTTAGCGTTCCAATACCTACAAAAACACAATTAACCCCTACAAAACATGTATATATCCAAATCCAAGGTTGTCTGGTTAATGAGCATAAATATAGGCATTAAGGACCATAAAATTTCTAGAGTGCATAAAGATAACGGGCAAAAATATGCAATATTTGATACGAATCACCGGTCCCTTGGGCCTAGGAATTAATAAAGACAATATTTGAAACTCATGCTTCAAGAATAAATATGGGCCCATGTTATAAGGCGCAGCCATAACTGGCCAACAAGTATAACTACTAGATTGTAAACCAAGGGGATTGAACCCATATGTAGATTTGGAAAGCCAAATATTGCGCCCTTCTTTAGAAAAATTAGGCCATTTGTTTTTTAGCATTCTCCATTGAGATAAATCATAATGATGTCATTGATTTCCATGAAGTTATTGCTCAATGGTGCCACGTCATTTCATGCGTTATCCAAGGTATAGTGTATAATCTCCATATCCTTAGAATCATAAGGAAAGGTCTCAATACTTACAACGATTCTTTTTATACCCTTTTTTCTTTCCTCGTGGTCACTAAATATCTTGGTGTCCCACGCTGAGGGCATTCTTCTAAGTCTTCATTCTCTTTCTAGTACAAAATACAGTTATTCTCACAGGCATGGATGTAGTTTGCTTTCATCCCTATGTATGTCATCATTCTCTTCAATTGTGGATACTTTTCTGATAAAGTGTTTTCTTTTAGAAGCCACCATTTTGAAATTGACAAAATATTTGTAACACTCTTTCTCAACCAACCAAACTGATTGTTCAAATTATATAATTCCACAATTGTAGAGAGAGTAGTCTCAGGACCATCGAATGAAGGGTACAATTTCTCAGTTGCAAATCTATTGTACTCTTGATACTTCTCATTATTAACATGAGGTTTTTCTTCTTGGTCAGGTTCTCCACAATGTTGTTCATGCACTCTGTAGCACGTGTTAACTAAGTCTCAAAGCCATTCATTCTCAATGTTCTCATCATTTTCGACATGTCCTTCATAATTTCTAGGTTCTATAACGGGATTTGGGGAGTTAGAGGATCTTGTTTCACCATGTAAAACCCATATAGTATATGTCGAATCTATACCATTCCAAATCAAATGACTCTTAATGTTTGACGCACTGAACCACTTCTTATTTCGACACTTAACATATGGACATGGAAATGTGTGTCTATTGTTTGCAATTACAAAATCAAGGAAATATGTTATTTTGTTCCTCTCAATCATATATCATTTGTTTAATATTTGGGACATTCTGTACTATAAAAAAAATCATTCTTTTATATAAAAGGATAGTGTGCTCCTTTGGACTTACATAATACACTTTACCGAAATGGTATAGTAGCATTGGTAACTAAAAATAAGTAATTGTATAGTAACGGTATAGCAGCGTTAGTAATCCTAAAATAAATCTCTACGCAAGACTTCCCTCTACATTAATACAAAATAACTTAAAATCATTAGTGCATGGACAATTGTGTTTTACGAAAGTTGAATTGACATTGGATTTTCTCACTTAAAATGTCTTATTTGTCCTAAAAATAAAATTGGATTCCAGGTTACACCCACAAACCCTTGCCAACAAAAAACCAACCACGAAAGTTTTAAAACCCAAACATTCAACCTAAATGCAATGGACATTGGATTTTCACACTTAAGATGTCTTATTTGTCCTAAAAACACAATTCGATGCCTAGTTACACCTATAAACCCTTACAAATAAAAAACAAACCACAAAAGTTTTAAAACCCAATATTCAACCTAAATGCAATGGGCATTGGATTTTCTCACTTAAAATGCCCTATTTGTCCTAAAACACAATTCGATGCCTAGTTACACCTACAAACCCTTGCCAATAAAAAACAAACCACAAAAGTTTCAAAACCTAAGCAATTAACCTGAAATCACCAAGTGCTTGAAAAACAATGCTATGGTACGATATAAACATGATTAAGATAGTCGATCAAATATCAAAACATGCTTCTAAATTCCAAATCAAATATGACAATGAAATCATAAACATATTACAAATTACACAATGATGAAGCAAGAGATTTCTTGCCCCAAATGACGAATGGGTGAATCCTCCTCTTGATCCATTATTTTTCCGCCTCAAAGTTCTTTCCAAGTTCTCCTAACTCTTTAGGGATTCTAGAGGTTGTGTTTTATATGTAATATGTTCAAATAATGAAGGTTAACACCCTTTGTAGAGTGGGGTTAAATGAATTAACCGGTGACGCTCTAATAAATTAACCCCACAGATTTGATCAAATATTGATTTATGAGTTATCAAGTTTTACAACAATCCAGATCCTACACGGTCTGAGATATTATTACGTACAATTTAATATATCCCGTATACTCCACGTTCGGTCGATTACACTGGACAATACTCTGGTAATGATTTAATTTGTTCATTTAAGATACCACCACATATTTTGTGATAAGTGGCACCATAAACACGTGTACACTTGATCCCATAAAGAAAATGACATGCACTACACCAAAAATAGGAATCTGGCACGGTTTAAAACTGTGTCAGATCAAATCTGGCACGGTTTTGAACTGTGCCAGAATCAGGTGTTCCAAAATGGCATTTTTTTTCTGGCACGGCTCAAAAGTGTGCCAGATTTGATCAAACATGAACACTTTTGGCACACTTTTAAACCGTGCCAGAATTTGATATTTCTGGCACACTTTTGGCACAGTTTTTAACTGTGCCAGATTCAGCCAAATAGGAACACTTCTGGCACACTTTTAAACCGTGCCAGAATCTGATATTTTTGGCATACTTTTGGCACAGTTTTTAACTGTGCCAGATTCAGCACAGTTTAAAAAAAGATGGCACAGCTCAAAACCGTGCCAAAATATGATACACTTCTGCCACGGTTTTAAACTGTGCCAAAATTTTTATTAAAAAAAAATTAATTATTTGAAAACACAAAATTCACAAATTAATAATATTGCGCGTTGTTAATAAACTAATGTACATACAAACTTCAAAATATTACTAGTCTTTAACAGCTCACAGGCCCAAAAAAAATTGGGCAGAGTTTCCTCTATTTTCTGGACATTCCAAAACCTGTTAATACAAAACCTGCCTAACATAAAGCCCGCACGACCACAAAATATAAAAATTAACTTACAAAAGCACGCACGGCCATAAAGAGTCAACAATAAAATAACAAAAGACTGTACGGCCATGACACAAAAAAATGGAATCACGAATAAACCCCTTGTTGTAAACTATTGAGTTCTTTGTGTGTTCCACGTGAATAAAACCCAACGATAAACTGTTATCCTGCAAAAAAAAAAAGATATAAAAACGATACGATATTAGTAACCCAATAATTTATAAAAAAAATATTACTCAAACTAAAAAATTACATATATTAGTGAAAATTATCGTCATACTCTCAAACCGGGAGACTCGGGACCATGCGGTCAGTTCCTACAAGTTACAATGGTCCCGTACGAGGTGCTCGTGCCCCCTACGGGGCCGTTTGGGGGGTGGTTTGAGTTTTCACCCTTTAACGGCATGTTTTTAACTCTAAGTGTGATTTTTACAAATTATCGTCATACACTCAAATCGGGAGACCCGGGACTACGCGGTCAGTTTCTACAAGTTACATTGGTCCCGTGCGAGCTGTTTGTGCCCCCTACGGGGTCGTTTGGGGGCTGGTTTGGATTTTCACCCTTTAACGGCTTGTTTTTAAGTCTAAGTGTGATTTTTGCAAATTATCGTCATACTCTCAAACCGGGAGACCCGGGACTACGCGGTCAGTTCCAACAAGTTACATTGGTCCCGTCCGAGGTGTTCGTGCCTCCTACGGGGTGGTTTGGGGGGTGGTTTGGGTTTTCATCCTTTAACGACTTGTTTTTAAGTTTAAGTGTTGATTTTTGCAAATTATCGTCATACTCTCAAATCGGGAGACCCGGGACTACGCGATCAGTTCCTACAAGTTACATTGGTCCTGTGCGAGGTGTTCGTGCCCCCTACGGGGTCGTTTGGGGGCTAGTTTGGGTTTTCACCCTTTAACGACTTGTTTTTAAGTCTAAGTGTGATTTTTGCAAATTATCATCATACTCTCAAACCGGGAGACCCGGGACTACGCGGTCAGTTCCAACAAGTTACATTGGTCCCGTGAGAGGTGTTCGTGCCCCCTACGGGGTCGTTTGGGGGGTGGTTTGAGTTTTTACCCTTTTAAAGTCTAAGTGTGATTTTTGCAAATTATCGTCATACTCTCAAACCGGGAGACCCGAGATTACGCGGTCAGTTCCTACAAGTTATTTTGGTCCCGTGTGAGGTGTTCATGCCTCCTACGGGGTCGTTTGGTGGCTGGTTTGGGTTTTCACCCTTTAACGGCATGTTTTTAACTCTAAGTGTGATTTTTGCAAATTATTATCATACTCTCAAACCGGGAGACCCGGGACTACGCGGTCAGTTCCTACAAGTTACATTGGTCCCGTGCGAGGTGTTCGTGCGTCCTACGGGGTCGTTTGGGGGATGGTTTGGGTTTTCACCCTTTGACGACATGCTTTTAACTCTAAGTATTGATTTTTGCAAATTACCGTCATATTCACAAACCGGGAGACCCGGGACTACGCGGTCAGTTCCTATAAGTTACATTGGTCCCGTGCCAGGTGTTCGTGCCTCCTACGGGGTCGTTTGGCGGTTGGTTTTTATTTTCACCCTTTAACGGCATGTTTTTAACTCTAAGTGTGATTTTTACTAATTATCATCATACTCTCAAACCGGGAGACCCGGGACTACGCGGTCAGTTCCTACAAGTTATATTGGTCCCGTGCGAGGTGTTCGTGCCTCCTATGGGGTCGTTTGGGGGCTGGTTTGGGTTTTCACCCTTTTTAACAAGTGTGATTTTTTCAAATTATCGTCATACTCTCAAACCGGGAGATCCGGGACTATGCGGTCAGTTCCAACAAGTTACATTGGTCCCATGCGAGGTGTTCGTGCCCCCTACGGGGTCGTTTTGGGGGTAATTTGGGTTTTCACCCTTTAACGGCTTGTTTTTAAGTTCAAGTGTTGATTTTTGCAAATTATTGTCATTTTCTCAAATCGGGAGACCCGGGACTACGCGGTAGGTTCCTACAAGTTAAATTGATCCCGTGCGAGGCGTTCGTGCCTCCTACGGGGTCGTTTGGGGGGTGGTTTGGGTTTTCACCCTTTAATGGCTTGTTTTTAAGTTTAAGTGTTGATTTTTACAAGTTATCGTCATATTCTCAAACCGGGAGACTCGGGACTACGCGATCAGTTCCAACAAGTTACATTGGTCCCGAGCGAGGAGTTCGTGCCTCCTACGGGGTCGTTTGGGGGCTGGTTTGTATTTTCACCCTTTAACGGCATGTTTTTAACTCTAAGTGTTGATTTTTGCAAACTATTGTCATTTTCTCAAACCGGGAGACCCGGGACTACGGGATCAGTTCCTATAAGTTACATTGGTCCCGTGCGAGGTGTTCGTGCCTCCTACGGGGTCGTTTGGGGGGTGGTTTGGGTTTTCACCCTTTAATGGCTTATTTTTAAGTCTATGTGTGATTTTTACAAATTATCGTCATACTCTCAAACCGGGAGACCCGGGACTACGCGGTCAGTTCCTACAAGTTACATTGGTCCCGTGCGAGGTGTTCGTGCGCCCTACGGGGTCGTTTGGGGGATGGTTTGGGTTTTCACGCTTTTTAAGTCTAAGTGTAATTTTTGTAAATTATCGTCATACTCTCAAACCGGGAGACTCGGTATAAGTTACATTGGTCCCGTGCGAGGTGTTCGTGCCTCCTACGGGGTCGTTTGGGGACTAGTTTGGGTTTTCACCCTTTAACGGCATGTTTTTAACTATAAGTGTGATTTTTGCAAATTATCGTCATACTTTCAAACCGGGAGATCCGAGACTACGCGATCAGTTCCTACAAGTTACATTGGTCCCGTACGAGGTGTTCGTGCCTCTTACGGGGCCGTTTGGGGGCTGGTTTGGGTTTTCACCCTTTAACGACTTGTTTTTAAGTTTAAGTGTTGATTTTTATAAATTTTTATCATATTCTCAAACCGAAATACCCGGGACTGCACGGTCAGTTCCTATAAGTTGCATTGGTCCCGTGCGAGGTGTTCGTGCCTCATACGGGATCGTTTGGGGGTTGGTTTGGGTTTTCACCCTTTAACAGCTTGTTTTTAAGTTTAAGTGTTGATTTTTGCAAATTATATCGTCATATTCTCAAACTGGAAGACCTGGGACTACGGGGTCAGTTCAGACGAGTTACATTAGTCCCGTGCGAGGTGTTCGTGCCTCTTACGGGGCCGTTTGGGGATTGGTTTGGGGTTTCACCCTCAAACGGCTTATTTTCAAGCCTAATCTATATATTTTGAAATTATCGTCATATTCTCAAACCGAAAGACCCGGGACTACGCGGTCAGTTCGTACAAGTTACATTAGTCCCGTGCGAGGTGTTTGTGCCTCTTACGGGACGGTTTGGGGGCTGGTTTGGGTTTTCACCCTCAAACGGCTTGTTTTCAAGCCGAATCTATGTATTTTGAAATTATCGTCATATTCTCAAACTGGGAGACTCGGGACTACATGGTCAGTTCGTACGAGTTACATTGGTCTCGTACGAGATGTCCATGCCTCTTACGGGGCCGTTTGGAGATTGGTTTGAGTTTTCACCCTGAAATGGCTTGTTTTCAAGCCTAATCTACGTATTTTGAAATTATCGTCATATACGATGTCAGTTCATACAAGTTACATAGGAGCGAGAATAGTTACAATGCACAAATCAAATTAAGGTTTCAAAAATCATTTAAAAATAGTAAATAACTAAATGAATTCATTCAATGTTTGTAGATGATGCGTTCAAGTTGAAGCCGATGATGTTTAGACGAATATGTCATGTATGTCAACATAAAATGAACAACTAAGAGAGATTTCTATTTAAACATGATGAATTAGAATTATTAGGATATAATTTTGGAAACATTCATATGCTTTTGAATTAATGGACATAATTTGTTGTCCAAATTTTAGTGTTTCCAAATTAGTCTTATGGTTCTCAAAAAGTGAACACCAAAATCTATTTTGCCTAGGCAAAATAAATTTGGTCCTGATTTATTTTCAACACTCCCTACTTGCTCAAAACCCAAACACACGCATCCACTCCCCACCTGCTCACACCCTTTTGTCAAAACCTACGCACCCCATATACTAACTGGCCCCCTTCATCTCCCCATGTACCAGCTACACTCTCATAAAACCAAATACCTAAACTCCCTACACCTGTTGCCGAACCAAAAAACCCATACCCTTCAACCTCGCTCCCATGGCCCTGCTTCAGCTACCTGCTGTCACCCATAACCATACCCCCATGTGACCCTACTAGCCCCAAACGAACCTCCTCCACAACCCCTTAAACCCCTGCTGATACCCCATGTAGTTACCCTACATGTCCACCTTGAAACCCACCCAATATTCATACTTGTCCTCCACCACCCTACTACCATACCTGTCATCCACAACCCCTAAATTCCCTGATAATGTACACAAGAATAAAACAAATAATCCGTCATATATAATCATCATAATATATATAAGGTTATTTCAGTTTAGCCCCGGGTTTATTAGTGATTTTGATTTACACATCCAACTATAGCATAATTATGTCACAAAAGAATACCTGTGTTCGTCCTGTATCAGCGACGAAAAATGTTGGAAGGCTGATGCTCTCAGTTGTTTCCTTCAACTTATTCCTGATAGAATTACCATAGCATCACATACAAAAATGAATTTTTCACAAACGAAATTATACATTTTCTACAATATAAGTGTAAATAAAGTCAAATTAGATCACGTGATTACATTTCTTGTTGATTCTTGCACGTAACAACTATTTTAGCTTGCCCACAAAGCTCCCATCTTCTCAAAAGATATCGATGGTTGCACAGTATGCCATGTGTACTTATCCTGCTAACCCAAATCAGGATATTGATTTGAAGAATCACAGATGGGGTCATTATTTCATTTGTGGGTATAAAGGTCACTATGAATTTGCAAAATCAAGAGGTCTGGATGTTGATGTACTAGTTGGACTTGATGTTATTGTTGAAACAACAGCTTCTACAGGGTCTAAACTCTCGAGCTCAGTAGCATTTTGTTTCTCTTCTACAATTGCAATAATGCCCGCCTTCAATGTCAACTTGACCAAGAAAGAACTTGCTCAACTTATATGTAGTGTGAACGGCACATTGGGACACAATCTGGTGGAATGGACCAGGCTATCTCTGTCACGGCCAAATTTGGGTTTGCAGAGTTGATTGATTTCAATGCTATTCGTGCAATTGACGTGCAACGTCCTGCTGGTGGTTCCTTTATAATTGCTCACTCATTGGCTGAATCCTAAAAAGCAGTCACTGCTGCTACAAATTACAATAATCGTGTTATCAAATGCCAGCAATTCACACATCTAGATAATTGTATGTTAATCTTTCAACTCTGATTCAGAAGTAACTGAACCATAAAAGTACCTGCTGGTAAATCACTGCCAAAAAGACATCATGAAACCCCAAGAATTTATTGAATGTCCGCTGCGAAAATCACTGTAAGGAAAAAAAACAAAAAAATGGAAAACTAAGTAAGAAAACTAAAATGGCACTGAATTTTTACACATGAATAGAGAATAAAAATATACACATGAATAGTAAATAAAAATGGAAGACCAATAATCATATGAATAGAGAATAAAAATGCTAAGAAAATGGCACTAAATTTTTAACAAACATCAACATAAAAATAGTACAGTGTTGCTTAACTTCTTATACAGTTCTGATGAACTATGCAGTTCAACCATCGATTACTGCTTAATTACGGCAACAGTTCAACTCATAAAGTTCTATTAAACTATGCACTACTTTTGTACTCCCTCCACTATTTCCAAGTATTTTTACTCATAAATAGATTTTCTTGAATTATGGGGACTTTTTCAAATCTTCCTCGTGTTTTTTTGGATCAGACAAACTGCCATGTACTGTCAATATATATACTATACTCCAAGAGAAACACTCATGAAATTTATCGAGAGAGGAAAAACATACATTACTCTGGCCTAAATGGTCGATTGTCTACAGAACTTGCAGCCATAAGTGCAGACCTTCAAGTAGTTTAGTATACCTCAAAATGTTTCCTGGTCAATCTTCTGTTAGGGGCATTGTTAGAGGCTCTATGGTGGGTGATTTCTGTATGAAAATAGTAATAGCTCTATTAACCAAGCTCACCTATATTTGCAGTAATAATGATAACCAACCAAAAACACATAGTCAGCATATAGAACGAAAACCCAAAATAGTCCTGTTAAAATCGAAAACCCAAAATACTCAAATCCAACCATAATAATCAAATCGAAAACCCAAAATACCTGGTTAAAATCGAAAACCCAAAACACCCAAATGAAACCCTAATTACTCAAAATGGGTTAAAATTTTCAATCGGGCATTTTGTCGAACAACTGGTGTTCCCAGTGAAAATGGTCATGTTTTTTTTTTATTCTTCTTGACCAAATTATCATTACAAATCAACAGACATTGACAACAATGTGTGAAAATAATGTATAACACTTGTATTTTGAGCCAGAAAATGATAACATACCAACACAAATACCAAAACATAGGTTTATCGCACTACATGCATTTCAAACCTAAATTGAATGAAAAAGTGGGAATTCATACTTAAGAGGATGATTTGGGACTGAAATTGATTCGGAAATATAGGATTATGAAGTGTTGGAGCTCGACTTGGACTTTCCCAGCCTGGATCCGATTCATGGCTTCCCAAACTTCTTGGTTCGCTTTGTGTGGTATCTAAGACTGAAT
This sequence comes from Sambucus nigra, assembly GCA_949130495.1. NCBI lineage: Eukaryota > Viridiplantae > Streptophyta > Magnoliopsida > Dipsacales > Adoxaceae > Sambucus > Sambucus nigra. The sequence continues at coordinate 19,961,332 of OX422219.1, read as the reverse complement.
GTTTCCCGACAAAGAGCGCCAAAACCTGCTTGGTTACAGTTTCAGTCTAGGAGAGAGAGAAAGATTAAGAGATCTGATAATGAGAGAGGAAAAAGAGAGCGGGAGATCAAAATATTTGGCATCAGAATTTTTTTTAAGGTATTTATATTTAGTTAAAGTGTCCTCAGTTTTGGCACACTTTTAAACCGTGCCAAAATTTGGCACGGCTTTAACGTGTGCTAGATTTTCATTAAACCATGCCAAAATTTGGCACGGTTCTAAAGTGTGCCAGATTTTTAATATCAGGGTGTGCCGAATTGCTGTTTTTGGTGTAGTGATGTGTCAATCCCACTTGAGACACATTTGCTATAAAAAGAGGGTCCCCCCCCCCCCCCCCCCCGGGCCCAATTGATGGATGATGGTCTTGGAGGCAAAGTAAGGAGATGAATTTTAACTCTTCTCCCCCACGAACCTCTTGAGCGCCGTCACGGGTTCAATAATGACGAGCGGATTTTTATAGTTTCGTTACGAGTTTTATGGTACATGGGTATTTGGAGGCGACTAGCCGAATTTGGCACTCCCCATGCACCAAAAAATACCAAAACAACCAAAAATCGAGTTTTTGGGAATATCGTATGGACCCATGAACTACGCAGACTTTGATTCCGCAACAAGATAGATATGTAAGCGCAACAACATTGCACAAGTCTAAAACACGCTCAACGTGGTGCTTCCCCAAATCCCAAAGGTCACCAAATCCCCTTATAATAACTCTAATCCCAAAGGTCACCAAAATGTCTATTTTTAGACCTCCAAATGCGCCCAAAATACCACCCAAACCAGTCTAAAACTTAGTCCAAATGTATACCTACCCCATAAGCTGAATCCAAACTACTAAACCAAATGTCTAGGTCTCCGTGACACTCCAGAGTCCAATCTAAATGGTAATACCTCTCACAGACACACCAATACCTCAAGGCGTAAATAAAATATATATACTTATTATTTTACGCATTCAGGTATTCCAATATCATATAATTAATATCACCAATTAGTTATTTGAAACACGTGCTACAAAAATCACATCACATTCGATATTTAATTATCATATAAATTAAGCATTCTTATTATTATCCATCACACAAGTAATAATTTATCCCACTTATCAATTTATTTATCACATGATAAACAATAATTAATTCCATGAAAATACAGAGTATTACAGGTGGAGGAGGGAAAATCGAACTCTCAACTTTTTATATGCAAAATATACTTTAACTCTTAAAAACTCTTCATAAGAAAAGGTTACCTGTCCTGTCACTTAAATAAATGATAATTTTAGAATAATTCAAGATTTCAACTTATTTTGTGCAATACACGGATGTGTCATGTTAATACCGGTTCGTGTTTTGAATGATACACAATGACACATCACATCATTTTGTCATATAAAATGAGTCGGACTTCGAGCCTAAATAAATAGAATGAACTCTAGAACAATGCATAATTTGAGTTAGCTGGTTAACCCTAAACCTAAATTTCAGGAGAAGCTAACCAAATGCACTTTTGGTCCACCAAACGATTCTCACTAAAAACACAATCCAAAAGTTCAACAAAGACTTGATGATGAAGGACTCATGACCGTGTACTTGGTTAACTCTAGTGCGTTAGAGATAAAATAGAGATGCCCTAGAAGTGGGTTTACGAGAGAATAGTAGAAGAAGGCCTAGTTGTAGAGGGTGCGACAATATATTTCTCAATCATGCAGAAAGAATATCTTATCTTAAAATGGCTTTGAGACTTTATCACGTCTAGTACATGTCCGAGTAAAGCAAACCAAGCCCACTGGGATCACTGTTGTAGTATCCTTAACCGTAGCTTGTTTTAAGACTTCTTGTATTTTTAACTTCAAAAATTTCCAAATACTACTTAATTAGACCATATTCCCAAGTTATTGGTTAAAATTAAGGGTGATAATTCGGGTCAACGGATCGTGTTTCGAGCCGACACGACACAACACGACAAGGTTTTTTCGGACACGAACACGCCACGACATGACACGAATTCGTGTTTTTTTTAGTTGGCACGAATACAACCAGAATAAAAAATAACACGGCACGAAAAGACATGAATACCAGAATTTCTTAAATTTCACGCTTAAATAACACGATAACACGATGTGACACGACTCATAATTCAAACACGAACACGACACGACACGACTTCGTGTCATAAAAACACGACACGAACACGACATATCGTGTCAATTTCGGGTCAAGTTCGTGTCGTTTTTTAGTGTCGTTTCTAAAATTGCCGCCCCTGGTTAAAATGGCCTTTTACTTTAACCTACTAGCATATGTTTTGGACACTCAAATTAACCCTTAATTTATACCTTATAGGTAGGGGTATACATAAACATAACACATATATATTACAAAAAATTGTGTATAGTTTATAAAATTTTATGTACAAATTACAATATTTAAAAAAAAATCACAGTAGATTGATGTATAAATTACAAATTTAATATGTACATTAATCTAGGTATACACTAATGGTGTTCTTAATCAAAAAATATTACCGACTAAAGAGTTAAACCAAAAAATCGTAAATTATTTGCAATTTTTTAGAACGCCAATCCATGATGTAAAACTTAAATTAATCAAAAATTTGTTAATTCCCGACTAAACAATTCTTTTTGCAGTATAGCGTTCATCTTATGTATTGATTTCAAGAAGGATGAAATTCTTTTTAGTTTCGTACACACGACCATCCCGATATTTATGTGCTTCCAACATAAAGTATGTTATTGTTGGAACACAACTGCTCCTACCCAACTGTTGGAACACAGCTGTCTCCTACCCAGCTGTGAGTGTTAAATGTGTTGCAAAACTTGAAATGCTTTTATCCGTGTCCCACGTCGGTAATGCGTAAAAAATGAGTTGTGTATATTTACAATTTATTTGGAACAAATGGACAATCCTTTGAACATTAGATGTTTTGTGCGTATGGGTGGAGGACTTATTGGGCCAAGTCACACACGCGCGCGCGCCGCCGTCCGTCCGACCCGGCCCGTGCCCGGGTCCGGGTCTTGGGCTCATTAAGAAATAATTTTTTGGACAAATACAGAACTGTTTTTTGGTCTTTAAAAAATATTTTTTAACCGTTTTTTAATTCCGAAAATTAAAATGTTATTATATCTGAGTTGAAATTTTCAACCCAGTTGCCCACTACCAACCAGATTTTTCTCTCCACGTTTTTTGTCCAACGTCTTTTCTGTTTCCCCATAAAAGAGGTATTCCACCTCCGTTTTTTATATACCTGTTCTGCAACTTCTCAATACACAAAATCGGTTCTAAATTTTTTTTACACTGGAATAATAAATCCGCCCCAGATTTATTATTAGACTCGAGCAATTATTACGAATGGATGTACATGGACCGGATTGATTCTTGTGCTTTATCAATCCGTATTTTATTTATTGGATGCTGTTTTATCCTGGGGGTGGCGAGGCATTTCTTACTGTCAGCACACATTGGGCAGCGCCGCGAAATACCTTAAAGAAGTGACATTGTCCGCGACTCAACCGTGTTCTAGACTGTACCTACTTCCGGGATTTCTTATATTTTCTGTCCCAGATTTATTTGCTCCAAAATTTGAGTAATTTCGTTCCTAATTTTTAATTCTGCATTTAATTATTTACTGCTGCAACAAGAGCTATTGACTACATTTTTATGCAAATCTTTGAACATGTATTACATAATTAGTTAGCGACATTGACTCTATATTTATATGCAAGTCTTTGAATATGTATTTGATAATTAATTAGGTTTTGGAGACAAACTTCATTCTAGCATTAAGTGAAATTACTTGAAATATATTTATTTTGTGGCAAGTAAAATTATCTGTCATTCAAGAGAGCAATCTGTATGAAACTATGAATACAATGTGTACAGGCATCTGCTGCCTCTGTTTGCCTACAAGTTGCAAATGTTTGTATAAATGATGTATATTACTCATATCCATAAGATTAGTTCATTTTCAAGTTTTAGAGAGTGGATAGTGAAAAAGACACCACACTTATCCATTCAATCGACCCCCCGAAAAAAAAAAATCACTTTAGATATACAATTTTATTTCATTATGTTTATTCCCATAATGAACATGCACATACACAATTTGATTAGATTCATGAATTATCATTCAATGTAAACATATAAAATTCTTGTTCAAATTTATCTTCTCAAATAGTGAATGTCTACTTCGTTGTAAAGCCAGAATAATATATTGGTATGTATTCTCTAGTAAGGACTAAATTGTCAAAGAAAGACCAAATCATATATTCAAGAGGAATAAAACACTATTATATGGAAAATGCTATAATCTTTTAGTTATTGTAAGCAACCAAGTTCTCCATCTTCAAAAGCTTTAAAATGCTAAAATACCAACCAAACAATTACAATGTATCTTAATATGGGTGATTTTCTATGGAATCAGATTGGAATTTGGGCTTCCCGAATATTTGGTTTCTCAAAACAAATTTTCCTATACTCATCCTGAATGTTGGATTTTTTTCATTATTGGAATTTTCAGGGAAAAAAAACAAAATCCGAAGAAAAATCAGATTTCAGAAAAAGTAAGATATTTTTGGGATACCGGAAAACATTGAAAAAATCATGAACATTGAGAATATTTCTGGATTTGTTTGAACAAAACTCGGAAAATTCCTAATCGAGATATTTTTAAAAAGTCTGAATAGTATATTTTCAAAAGAAAACATAGTAAATTTAATAGGTCAACATTTATGAATAAATTTAGGTAAGAAAATACAAATTATCGAACTTTCAGAATTAATTCCAACCCCAATTTGATTAACGTTTTATTAAAAGAAAATAGGAAAACAGAAGACGAAAATCTGATCAAATTTTAGGAAGAAAATTCAAAATTTTGTAGAAAACGCACATCCCTATATAAGTATCATAACAAAAGGAAGAAAACGATTTGCATACCAAGAATTGAGACAAAAGTGCACTAAATTATGTAATGAGCTTAATGAACTATTAAATTACATTGCCGCAATATTTAATGCATTGCTAGCATAATTTCATAGTGCACATTAGGATCAGGGCGGTTTTAAGGGGAGGTCAGAAAGGCGGCCACCTCGAGCCACCGATTTTCGATGCATTTAGGGGCTCCAAAATTTTATGTGTGTATATATTTATAGCCTCATTTTCCAATTGTTCCTAAACTAATTTGTTGAAAACTGAACGGATAAACATTAAAACTTGCCGCAACTCCCGAAAAATAAGTCGGCATCTTTTCGGTTAAAAAAAAACCCAGCAATTTATAAATTAATAAAAAAATCTATTGTTAAATATGGAGCCTCCAATTCAAGAATTTGTCTCGAGCCCCTAAAATCTGGGGCCTGCCCTGTTTAGGATACCCATTAAGATTTTGTACTTAACGACTGTTCTAAAGGCACCCTAAGAATTTCTTTCGATCACAGCAAAACACAAAAAAAAATGTAGACTATAATTAGAGAAATATTTTTGAGGGTGTTTAGTGGACCACAAAAGTCATCTAGGGTCTTCATGTCTATCTTTACCCTCTTTTCCCCCCACTCATTACATGACCAAACCACTATATATAGACCTCTCCTTACACTTCACAACACACACAAACACACACTCAAAAAAAATATCTCCCTAGTGAAAAATCAAATGGAGTCCAACCGTAGGCGCAAAGGGTTCATGAAAGCAAAGCTTGTGTTATCTTTGTATACCAAACTCAAACCCAATCACCCTATCTCTTCAAATGGTTACATTGTTAATCAGGATAAGGTTATCCCTCAACCAAACAAGACCAAGGTCATTTCAAACTCCACTACATCTGTGGGCTTTATTGTTAACCAGGATAAGGTCAACCCTAATCCCAAACCGAAGGTTTCTTTTGTTATTCCGGATAACACTAGCTCTTATGGTATCTTTGATAACCCTTATGGGGTGGTTGTAGATGAGGCTGTTGATTTGAAAGCTGCTACTTATATTTCTTGTGTTCAAGAACGGTTTAGGCTTGAGAGGGCAAATTCAGAGAGGAAGGTATCTTCAGATATAAAATAGTGTTTGCTAAAATTTTATTATGTCTTTTTTTTTATCTCTTTGATGAAGTTAGGTTCTTTTAGATGGATGTTAATTAAGGCTTGATTTTATTGGGGCTATGCATGTTAAAGTATAGTCTAAATATTTGATATAAGCCATGCAATGTTGTGTTGTGTTACGAACTTGTTCTATAATTACCAATAAACTTCCCTTTTAAATGCTTTATGATTTATTGTTACTTAAATTTAATAACATTTTTCAGTTTTTGTACACTTTTTTAGTTCATTATTTGTCTCTAAATGTGAATATGGTGGCCAATATATCAATAAAAACAAAACGTCAAACAATGATAATTAAGTACTGAATAAAATTCAAAGTGCTATTTTTAATCCTTAGGAAATGTTACATGGATCAGTTATGACTTGTGAGATAAAACAAGCAAAATAAAAAAGTGATTGGGAACCGAGCATTAATTCCTATGACTCCTAAATGAAGGACCAATTTGTGTCATTTGAATATGAAACTTTGTTAAAGCCAGTTTTTGAGTGAATGCCATTAAGGGATTCATACCACGAAGTTCTTGGAATTCAGAGATCTTAACTTGAATCAGAATTTTTCTTACGAAAGGAATATTTTTAGTGGAATGGTTTCCTGTTCATAAGAATAAGAAAATGAGGTGGTAGAGCATCTACACTATGTATATAACAATGGCGTGAAAGATATTTTATAAAAACATAATATAAATAAACAAGTAGGATTTATGTTCCATTGGTGTCGAGAATTTTATATTAACTTTGAATGTTCACACATGTAAAATGAGATGTAAGCATTGTGAATGGAAAATGCTAAGTCTCACCTACATCTCTCAATTTAGCATTCCCCAACAACGGCATTGCAATGAGTGATGTATAGTATCTTGTAATAATTAAATAATTCAACACTTTATTGTTATGCTATATCACTTGTAGTTGAGATTCATAACATTATTTCTCGTAAATACTTGAAAGTAATAAATGGGCCTTATGATAAAATAGAATAGCAAAGATGATCACACACCAATGGCCCGCCCTAAACATTCCATAACCAATACGATATCATACCAAATGCGGTGTGTAACATTGCCTTGTTTATCTCATGCGCAACGTAACTTAGCCATGAGACCTCGTTCGACCCGTGGTTAAATATGCAAAATCAACTAATCTCATAGATATTTGTAACTCAATCTTGATTCTCATCTATAAAAATAGTTTAAATTTGTTGACCAACATGAAAAATGGTTCACAGCGACCCTCTCAATTCATTGGTTAAAACATTCAAGCAATAAATAGGAATTAATTTTGGATCTTATAAACTTCAATGTTTTCGTCAATAAAATAAGAGTTACCATGATTTCACCTCGTTAAATATGTGTTATTTATTACTCAGCTTCCTTTATATTATGACTTCAACACCAACTTACAATTTTGACTCAGAAATTGACATAATGACCTGGCAAGATTAAAACCCAAAAACAAATAAAAAGATGTTGGGACTTTTTAGTGGAAACTCGTTGAAATGTTAAAAAGGTTATAGGAAATATAAACCCACCTGTTATTGTCGAAAATTGGTATCATGATGTTTTTAAGTCTTAACTAATAAATACCAATACTAAACAATAACAAATATAGAAGTTAAGAATTGGGTTTGAGAGAGATGAGAGATAGAGAATGAGGCATGAGGTACATGGTTCAGTCCAATATGGTGCCTACATTCACAAGTGCAATGTTGTGTTATATTAGGGATGGGAACGAGCTCTCAAGAATCTCTCTAGGATTTTGTGTATGATTGTTTTCTTCATGCCTTTGTCATGTGTTATGGGGTGCCATTTATAAACGAAGAGAGAAGCGAAAGAGGTCTAATTCCTTTATAAGTCAGGCAACTACACCTTTCTACATTCTACGTGACAAATAATGGTGGGTTAATCATAGTTAGTTGAAAGGATTAACTCATGTTTACGTATAATGAAACGGTGCATATCTCCACATGTGGCTTACATGTGTTTGATGACATTAATTACTTTTGGTACACTGAGCCGACACTATAGAAATGATATGCTGATCATGTTCGATGAGCATTTTACAATGACCGGTGTCACAACACCACTGGTCCATATCACATTATGGATTTATATTATAACAAAAGCCTCCGACACTTTATTCATGAGTGGAACAAGCAGTAGCTTGTCTGGAGCATAAGATCTCCAGAGTGTCCAGGCTTATGGAAAGAATTCATGGAGTATATAATTGGTAGGAGTTGATCGGTTTCATAAAATCTTCGTCGCAAGCCTTTGATTGTGGCTTTGGTCTGTTGAGGCACTTGGTCAGTAGCCAATTTCGGAGAGTTAAGATTTCTGGGAAATTTTTACTCTTGGTCCAGTGGTAATTTTATAAATAAGGGCAAAAACCTCAAAGCTTTCGGGGGTACACCGATAATAAAGCATGTTGGATAATGAACCGTCGTTAAAATGAAATGGAAGATACTTTTACACATACCATCTTTGGGAAACTGCGGAGACTTTATCTGACTTATAAAGTGTAATTTCCCTCCTCTACTTGTTTCACCCTTATTTCAAAATCTCTTTCTTTCTCTCCAAGACTTTTTTGCCATTTGTGATGGTTGTGTCCTTCCTTTTCACTGTAAGAATTCATTCACCTTTTTCCTTTATAATTCTTTGCTGAAATATGATTTATACAGTGGATGAGACTTGGTTAGAGAATTTTAGGATTACCTATAGAATACTTACATGGATAAAAACTGAGTTACTAAATGGGGCTTGTGACCTTTGTGCTTTAGCTGAGGGTCATTGGTTACCCATAATCTTTATTACAAAATATGGGCTTACTTTTCCCCCAGTTGTTTATTTTTGGAGTTTTTCAAATATTTTGATATGGTTCCTGCCCAAGTTACCCCAAACACTTGGAGAATCATTAATGGGGTTCACCGCATTAATGAGCAGTATGAGACTCACATTTGGATAAAAGAATTAATGTATTATTACCACTAGAGTACTATTAATGAAAATATATATTACATGAAGACAATGCAGTCTAACACGTATTTTGTCATAAACCTACCTGATTCCAATAAGGACTATCGGGATCATGGCTTAATTATAAATAATTGAAAGTTTGCCCTTCTTCCTGAGGGTGACGTGTATAGCGATTTGAGGTGCCCTCATGAAGGACAAGGAATAGGTTGACACATGCACATACATTTCGAATATTTTTCCATCTGCTTTCTTCTTTACTGTTATAGTTGATTATGTGTCTTTGATTTTTATTTTTGCAGAGATGAGTTAGAAGAAAATCCCTCGCACTTTCGAGGCCAATTTTCCTGATTTGGAAGACGTTTGGTTTATCCAACAAAGACTTGGTACTGAAGATTATCTTAGGGCAGCCTCGTTATTGCACGGCTACTGGAGCTTCATTAATTCTTATGAACCTAGACCAATTGAAAAAATACCATCATCCCCCATTTTTTTAGATGACCCCGCATCCTCCTCATCTGATACCTTAGGATCTGGTTCTGAGTTATCACACAGAGCAGGAAGTAATTTCTCAGTAGAAAGCACATCACCTTCCTTTGAGTCTTTATACGTTGCTTTAGTTTCGACTAACATCCTTTCTTCAGACATGGTGAAACAAAAAATTCCCAATCTCTTCGCTAGGACCGGGTCACTTCCCCTATCAAGAAAAAAACCCTTAAGTTAGGGGTTTTAGTCATCCTGTCCTCATGGATACATCCCTTCCAAAAGATCATTAACCGTTGTCTAAGGGGATAATAAAGTACCCAACTCCTCTTGTGGAGATGGTTCGAAAGAAACCAGGCGACAAGGGCAAGGGTATTGTTAGATCTATCGTAATGAGCTTGCTCACGAGCTGATTACCGTCGAAGTTCTCCCTGACAATAAAGTGGCTACATTTTTTTCTTCCTCACTCAAGATTGGTTGATAGGGTAAATAATAATTTGCCCCTTGTAAGTTGGTTGCCCATTATATAATGGTTATTTATATTTCCTCACTTCTCTTTTCTAACTTCATTTTTTGAATATTTATCTCGTAGTTCTTAATTGATTATGACCAGCTCATGAGGATGAATAACAAAATAAAAGAGTCACCTTCTAATGTTCAAGAGGCCTTTAAAGGAACGCACAAATCTTTAAAAGCTTTCAGAAAGATTTACAAGAAAGGCATAATCACCTGTTTTGCATTTGGTTATGATGAGATAGATGATAATGAGGTTATGGAGTTACTTGCCCAAGATGTATTTAATCAAGCCAAGTAAGCGTGTTTAAATTTGTCGTCCCTTTTTAATCAGGTGGTGAAAAATAATGATGCTTCTCGTGCAATATGATAATTTTGCTTTTGCGTATGGGTCCTTGTTGAAAGCCAAGTTAGTCAAAAACCTCAAATACCTACAAATATAAAAATCTCAAGTGTAGAGGTAAGTAAGGGTATCAATCCACTTTCAAGGTTGTAAAGCAAATGGAACAAATTCAATTGTAATTCACTTTTTATTTTCTTTTTGTGCTTTTTCACTTTTATAATTTTTTTAGCTTTTTCAATATTAAAACAATAGGGTGAGGTGAGATTTTAAACTAAACTAAACTAAGATGAAAATAACTAACTAGAAAGTGACTAAAATGAAAACAAAGTCTAATACTAAAATAAAAGATAAAGTGAGGTAAATAATTGTGAGAACAATCAAGGAGTGGGATTACACCACAAATTTTAGTTATTCTAATTAATTAATTTAATTATTTGAATTCTCCCAAATTAATATCAAAATTACAAACCAACTCTCGTTGCAAGTGTAATTATAATATTAATCTCTTAGAAAATTAAGTTTAACACCCCACAACTCTAGAAAAGTGGATCTACACTCCTTTTAATTAATCACCCGCTAGGATCGATCGATTAAAATTCATGTAAATCTTAGAAAATAATTTTAGAGTTGAAATTCAAGTTATAATACCCCACTTAAGAAACCCGTATCTCTAGTTCGAATCTAAAATGGGTATTATAATTATAATTTTGATTTTCTCTCGAAAATCATTTACCCTTTCTCGAGGCGTAAATATAAGGGTCATGGATCAAAATTAACATTCAAAAGTGATTTTTCAAGTAATTAAACTAATAAAAATAAAACAACATCAAATAAGGATTTTACCCCACCCCTTAAAAGGGGATTTAGCCTAACATGATATAAAATATGACAAATTAATAATCAAAGGCTACTAAAATAAAATAGAACAAGCCAACCAAATCTCTTTGAGAAAGTTGAACTCTACTCTTCCAAATTGAAGCATACAATCCCTCCAATTGAGCATCCAAATAATTTGAAATTAAATATTCACTCAATTAACTCTCTTACAATATTTAATCTCACAAATATCTGACAAAAATAAAAAGAATAAAATAAAACTATTTACAAATATTTCTACCTAATTTATTCTAACCTAACTCTCTACTTTTCTCCAGAATTTTCTCTCTTTATTTGGTAATGAGTCTTTCAAATGGTGTCTTGAGTCTTCTTTTATAGTAGGCATGGAGCATGAATGGTAAAAATGGGAGGACAAGAGTGTATGGAATATGAAAAGTATGGGTGAGGGTTACATTAGGAATTAATGGAGGGTGCATATGGTTTGGGTGAGGTCATGTGGGTAGTGAGGTGAGGGAATAAAATCTGATATTATTATAAGGGTATTTTTGGGTATTGGTTAAAAGAGGTAGTTGGAGACTTTTAAAGGTATATTAGAAAAAGGGGTTTAAGAGGGATAAGTGAGTTATTTGGCATGTGGGGTTTAATTGAGTTTTGGTAGAAGTGGTTGGGTTAGAAATTGGGAGGCATTTGTGAAAATGGGTTTTGGGACTTGAGATGGGTTTTTGGATTGAAATGTGTAAGATAGGATTTAATTGGTTTTGGTAGAGGTGGTCGGATCCGGTTCTAAGGCTGGAAGAAAAGGGAAATGGGTTAATGGGTAAGGTGAAAATTCGTCCATGGATGGGGATGGATGGCGCCGGAGGTGGTAGGGGTTCGGGTCTCCAGTTTGGGAGGCATAAGGGGCGGAGGTCGGTCAGAGCCGGGGGGTTCCGGCGGTGGTATCGATCGCGGCTGGAGATGCTCGCCAGAGCAGGTGGGAAGGGGCGGACAAGTAGGGGGTTCTCAGTTTGGTAGTTCCGGTCGGCGACAATCGCCGGAGGTCGGGTTGTGGAGGTGGGGTTTCCGCCGGATATGGAGGACCGAAGGGTTTTTGTTTGGTGTTGGTTTTGAGGAGAGAGATTGGTTTAAGTTGGTTGTTAATGGTGTGGAAATGGTGAGTGGTGGGTTTTTGGCTATGGTGTGTTAATGGTTGATAGAGAGGAGAGAGAATGTGAATTGTTTTAGTTATGGAGGTTTACGTTAGGAGAGAGAAGTGTTGGGTGAGTTGGAGAAGATGATGGTGGGAAGGATTGAGTGTATTGAGGGAGTATGGGAAGGGGGGGTGGCTTAGGATTTGTTTGTGTGTATGTGTTGTGTATAAAAGTATGGTGTGTGTGTAATTTGTTTGAACCCTTAAAACTAAAACTAAAACTAAAACTAACTAATAAAAATAAAATAAAATAAAAATTTTAAAAAATAAAATTCTATTCTAAAATAAAATAAAGACTCAAATAAAAATTGAAACTAAAAAGAAATAAAAATAAAAAATAAAAATAAAATCTAATAAACTTAAAATTAAAATCTTAAAAAGAAAATGCAAAATCTAATAAAACTAAAAATACATAAAATCCTAAAAATTATAACCCTAATAAAATAAAATAAAACTAAAAACTAATCAAATAAAAATTAAAATAAAATTATACTAAATAAAAAGAAATATAAAAATTAGAAAATAAATCCTAGAAATTCTAAATAAATCTAAAATAAATCCTAAAAATAAAAATGACTCACACTAAAAATTTTAAAAATAATAAAAAGGGACAAACAAACAAACACACACATGGTTTGGGGTAGGTTTAGGGTAGGGTAGGGTTATGGGATTGAGTATTTAGCTCCATATTGCACACAATTGTCTTGATTTAATCGTCTGAACTCTGCAATGCACAATTTGACCTACAAGATAAACATTTAAGCACATAAGATCCATATTGTCGAGAATTAGCAACTAATGTACATCTATTTGGGGTATAAATTGTACAGTTTTGGGTGCTTATCACATCACCCCCAAACAGAGCATTGCTAGTCCTCGAGCAATAAGATAGAGAGAAAGAGAAAGATAAGAAACCAAAAGTGTACCACTTTCGCGGGCACTTGCGATTGCACTTAGCATGTGCAACAAGCCTTTAAACCTATAGGTTGCCTTACAGGACGAGTTGTGTCTCGTGAGGGTTTGCAGGGAATATACCCACAAAATTCTTATTTGCAAAAATGATTTATTGACGGGCAGTCAATCTCTTATTAGACAAAGAATAATCGCACAATCCATCTCATGTGAAATATTTTGGGAAATACAAGCTAGAATGTAGAAAATGTTAGCTAAGTAAATACGCAAGGCACATCCTTCCTAGAACTCAACATGTGTAGTGTGAATCAGTCAAAACGAGTCGAGCATCATAAGAGTAATTCCTAGATTGCCTCTTCGGAATCAACACTTCAACTTCAAAATCTCACTGGATATAACTCTCTCAATCGAACTCTCGAGATTAGGGTCAGTGTATCGCTCTTGTGTGTGAGGAGGTGAGTAAATGTAATCAAGTTCAAACATCTCACACACGCATAATAAAGAACAAACAATTAGAAAGAAAAATGATCTAATGAAAGAAATGCTAATCACTATAGTGAGAACGTCGAGTTATTCACCACGTTGACTTTCATTTGCCCGAACACCTAGGGGGAAATATGGATTTTTATGGGTGAGGGGAAAATGAAATAGAAAGGATATGATGATAAGAGGTAGAATAGTGATGTATGGATGAGTAATGAGTGATGGATGTGTAATGGATAAAAGATGGATGAATGTATGATGGATGTGTGAGAAGAGTGTATACACTTTAGGCACAAATGTATTTAGTTTACAACTAACTACAACTCTCTTTCTTTTTCTTTTCTTTTTTCTTTCTTTTTCTCTATTTTTTTTTCTTTTTTCTATTTTTGCTATTTTTTTCCCTTTTTTTTCTCTTTTTTTTATTTGTTTTGTTCTCTCTCTTTTCAAACCAACACTGAAGACTTTTAACATTTTGAACAACACTCTTTTTCTCAAAAACGAATGATATATGAATGTGGTGGGGTATGTATATGGATGGGGAGAAGTATGTGGGAATGTGTAAGAGCATGGGAATATAACGGGTGAAGTGAATGGAAATGTGATATGGGAAAAAAGTGGTAGGTGTATGGATGAAAATCTAGTATTCGAGACAAATTTCAAGACACGTGTTTCTTACAACTCAAAAAAGATGTCATTCTCAGTGATCAAGACAAAAATGAAGAATAATGAGATCATACAACTATTAAAGTGCGGACCCAAAAGAAGTTGAATCAACTTGTGACTCGGAGATTGCGTAAAACACTCTGAAAGGGTGAAAGGCACGAATCTCACAAGCTAAAGTCTCTACTAGTGATCCTTAAGGTTCTCTTTACAATTGTATTACTCTTCAACTCTAAACCGTAGTGACTTGATAAGTGCGCAAATTTTGTTGAGTCTAGAAATTCATGGTGCAACATGCCTTGTTACGTATTATATAAGCTATTAGAAAAAATAGTAATCCTCTAGCTTGATTTCTAGACTTTTGAAAGATGGGTGATTGAAAATTCACATCAATGAGTGAGATGAAAGAAACTGCACGAAATTTTAAAAAACAGGTTTAAAAATCAAAAGTTTTCAAAAGAGGTACGATTTTGATAAAATTCCTCACTCCCAAACAAAAAGGAACATCGTCCTCCATGTTAAGTAAAATGATTTTTAAAATTGAGAGCATAAGGGAGGAAAGAGATTACAAGAATGAACCGCTAATGAAATGGAAAGATATAGCCAAGATGAAACCTGAATAAATGAGTGAGATAGAAAAATATGGGCAAGTCTATAAGCATGATAGAACATTGGGTGGTGTGAAACACCACCCCCAAACAGGATAAGACCCATACTCAGGAAAAGCGGGTTGCCTCCCGATAGCGCTAAGTTTAATGTCTTTAGCCAAACCGAACCATTCTCACCCTAAAGATAAGATCTATGAAAGCACGGGGTGGAAGAAAAATTGGGTGATGAGAATCACCCCCAAACAAGACTGAAGCTCCAGTCTTGTTGGAAACAGGCTAAAGTGGTCAATGCACCTGTATGGCAAAGTGCATCATGCGATGCAAAGCATCGGTGGACCATGGGCGGGTGGGTATTAGGGTAAAGGTGAGGGTAGAAAGGGTGAAGAGGTATCGATCACGGGCCTTGTTGAGCTTAAAGGTGAGGGCAACTAGGGCCCTATAGTCATGGTGCTCAAGTTGGTGAGGGAGGCAAAATGGTTTAAAAAGTGTAATTGGGTGGGCCTCATAAAAATCACACGACGGTTCTATGAATGGGCGATGATAATGGTCACGCCGTGACACGCCAGGGAGATGTCGATGGAAAAAAATTAACACCACAAGAGAGTGGCGGGCATAGAGGAACAAGCTAGATGTCACGGGAGTGGAGAGTAGTACCACATATACTCTCGTGGGTGGTGGAGGATGGTTTCAGGTGAGGATCTAAATATGTATATGGAAACATAAACTGTGTAAAATCAAGATCCAAACCAGGTGGTGGGGTGGAAGGAGCAATGGGTGGGTCGGTGGGACAAATGGTATATCGGGTGGGATAAACGGTGGGGGAAGATGATCCAACTCAAGCGTGGGATAGACACACTCATTGGGAGGATTAAATGAATACTCACAAGGGAGTGTGGTTTCTAAAGATGGAGTTGTCAACTTCACCATAAGACTAGCATCGATGAATGTGGTGGGTGTGTAAGATGAGGCATTAAGATCGGAGATAGTTGAATCAACATCAATATTCGCCTCAAGGGGAGCCAAATATGATGGGATAGGATCCACATCAAGAGAGGCGGGAACCATCTCTGACGCTATCTCGGTACAATGGTGAGTACTCGTAGCCGGAGCGAACTGAAAAGATATGGTCAGGTCAGAGACATAGGCAATTGGGGCGTAAGGTAAAAGCTCGAGGATATTTTCGAATATTCCGGGAGTGGGAATGAGAACCGCAATGATAGGTTCAGGTGGACATGGTGGAATTGGAGCAGGCTCACTATCTAAAAGTAAGTCAACACAATTGTTGACTTGGGACTCGGACCATGGAATGGTCTCAACTTCGAGATTCTCGAGAGGATAGGGTTGGTCACACTCAAAATTCGTGTCACGAGAGGACACATCATCATCATACTCGGTTGCAACGATGGGTGGATGCATGTCCGACTCTCTCGCACACTCTAATTCATTTAACCTTTATTCAAGACTTTGGAGAGCTTGAGTTTGAATTACTTGCTCTTGCTCTAGTATAAACTTTTGCAAGAGGGTTTCGAGAGTGGAGGTGGATGATAGTGTTGGTGGAATGATGGGTGGTGGGGGTGGTTGAGGTGGACACAACTCGCTATAATCAGGAGTATATGGAGAATACTCATATAAAGTGTGTGGTGTGGGTCCAAGTTCATCATACACGAAAGGATTGCCTTCGTGATGGACAAATAGTTGATGCGCATGGGGTGCGTAGTGAGGAAACTGATCGTGAACGGGTGAACAAGGTTGCCATGAAGACTGTGGAAACGTGTGAGGATCCACAACATCGGGTTGAGATTTGTATTGCGTGGAAGGGTGATCAGGCCTCCACGAATAGCTTGTGTACTCACACTGCTGGGGATTAGGTATATCGGGATAATAGGCTAAGGTGGGTTCCGAAACAGTGTCATATGGATACACATATTCCAAGGTGGGTTCCGATGGATATGACAAGTATGGACACTCATGGGACATGCGATCGGCATAATAAAAGTGGGTGCATAACAAAGGAGGAGGCACAGTGACACTTGACACCTAGGGTGATGGAATATGAGGTGCATGCAAGGACGGGTAATGAGTATCAAGGGTACTCGTGAGAGAGGTGAAACCACTAAGTATCTCATAAAGAGACAACTCAGGAGCACTCTCACACGTATCGCGTGGCAATGGAAAATGACCAAAGTAGTCCCGTAAAGAACGTTCTTCGGCCATGTGGAGAGAAGTATTTTTTTGGAGTTTTTAATTTTTTCAAAAGGAAAGAAAATATTTTTGATATTTTCTAAAAATAATGGAAGAAAATATTTTTGGATTTTTCTAAAATGAAAGAGAGAGAATATTTTTGGATTTTTTTGGGGGGGGGGAAGAAAAGGTGGGGAAAGATATGGACACTTGATTTTGGACGAACTCACTAAAACTGACTGCCGAAAAATAAATGGAATTGGACACACACACAAGTCAAGAAAATTTCTTAACTAGCATATAGCCAATTTTTATCTTTAGATTTAGTGAGAGGGTAGTCAAATTTTAATTAAGTCCACGGGAGATAAAAAAAATTTACGGAATAATATGAGTGATCGCCTTTGCAAAATATTCTCCTAGTGGGCTACCTAGTTGATTGATGTTAAATTTAATGATGGCTAGGGTAGCACACAATGATAAGCGAGTGAGTCGGGTGATGAAATTCCTTCTCGTGAGTGACCGGGTGTAGGTCTTAGTCAATTACTTCATCACACCATTCGAAAATAAATCCGAGAATAAAATCATATAGGAGCACACAAAGCACACACAATAATGGACTCGCTGATAGGAGAGGCGCGAGGGTGTAAGAAATATACCTCCCACGGTTTTTAGGCCGTGGGGTGCCGAAAAATTTGAGTCGACCGGGGGGAGATCACGCCTATCTCAGTCGTACCCGGGAGTCATACCGACCCAATGTAGAGAGGCTTATTTTTCTCGCCTTGGACGCCCTCTCTCTACCTTGTCCGGTTTTCCTATCACGCTTGTCTTCGATTATTACAATTTTAAATGGAAAATAAATGGTGTCCTATGCACCGCAATACAAGTCAAGGATAAAATCCTACTACAAGCCTTTTAAAAATATAAAAATAGTACAAAAAATAATAAAGTGCAAAAAAATAAATGAACTACAATATGAAATTCGCTCCGAGCTTCATAATCCCAAGAACGGCAACGGCGCCATTTGATAACTTGACTTTTGTATCTCCCCGGCAACGGCACCATTTGATAGAAAGAACTTTTGGGTGTATCGTTTTCGTTGTTGCTTGAAAAGTCCTTCTAATCAAAACCTCAATTACCTACAAAATATAATAAACTCAAGTTTAGAGGTAATTAAGGGTATCAATCCACTTCCAAGGGAGTAAACTAGACAAATTCAATTGTAATTCACTTTTTATTTTCTTTTTGTGCTTTTTCACTTTTCTAATTTTTTAAGCTTTTTCAATATTAAAACAATAGGGTGAGGTAAGGTTTTAAACTAAACTAAACTAAGATTAAAATAACTAACTAGAAAGTGACTAAAATGAAATTAAAGTCTAACACTAAAATAAAAGATAAAGTGAGGTAAATAATTGTGAGAACAATCAAGGAGTGAGATTACACCACAAATTTTAGTTATTCTAATTAATTAATTTAATTATTTGAATTCTCCCAAATTAATATAAAAAATACAAACCAACTCTCGTTGCAAGTGTAATTATAATATTAATCTCTTAGAAAATTAAGTTTAACACCCCACAACTCTAGAAAAGTTGATCTACACTCCTTTTAATTAATCACCCGCTAGGATCGATCGATTAAAATTCATGTAAATCTTAGAAAATAATTTTAGAGTTGAAATTCAAGTTATAATAACCCACTTAAGAAACCCATATCTCTAGTTCGAATCTAAAATGGGTATTATAATTAGAATTTCGATTTTCTCTCGAAAATCATTTACCCTTTCTCGAGGCGTAAATATAAGGTTCATGGATCAAAATTAACATTCAAAGGGATTTTTCAAGTAATTAAACTAATAAAAATAAAACAACATCAAATAAGGGTTTTACTCCACACCTTAAAAGGGGATTTAGCCTAACATGATATAAAATATGACAAATTAATAATCAAAGGCTACTAAAATAAAATATAACAAGCCAACCAAATCTCTTTGAGAAAGTTGAACTCTACTCTTCCAAATTGAAGCATACAATCCCTCCAATTGAGCATCCAAATAATTTGAAATTAAATATTCACTCAATTAACTCTCTTACAATATTTAATCTCACAAATATCTGACAAAAATAAAAAGAATAAAATAAAACTATTTACAAATATTTCTACCTAATTTATTCTAACATAACTCTCTACTTTTCTCTAGAATTTGGTAATGAGTTTTTCAAATGGTGTCTTGAGTCTTCTTTTATAGTAGGCATGGAGCATGAAGGGTAAAAATGGGAGGACAAGAGTGTATGGAATATGAAAGGTATGGGTGAGGGTTACATTAGGAATTAATGGAGGGTGCATGTGGTTTGGGTGAGGTCATTTGGGTAGTGAGGTGAGGGAATAAAATCTGATATTATTATAAGGGTATTTTTGGGTATTGGTTAAAAGAGGTAGTTGGAGACTTTTAAGGGTATATTGGGAAAAGGGGTTTAAGAGGGATAAGTGGGTTATTTGGCATGTGGGGTTTAATTGAGTTTTGGTATAAGTGGTTGGTTTAGAAATTGGCAGGTGACATCGTGGCATTTGTGAAAATGGGTTTTGGGACTTGATATGGGTTTTTGGATTCAAATGTGTAAGATGGGATTTAATTGGATTTGGTAGAGGTGGCCGGATCTGGGTCTAAGGATGAAAGAAAAGGGAAATGGGTTAATGGGTAAGGGAGAATTCATCCATGGATGGGGCTGGATGGCGCCGGAGGCGGTAGGGGTTCGGGTCTCCAGTTTTGGAGGCATAAGGGGCGGAGGTCGGTCAGAGCCGGGGGGTTCCAGCGGTGGTATCGGTCGCGACTGGAGATGCTCGCCAGAGCAGGTGGGAAGGAGAGGACAAGCAGGGGGTTCTCGGTTTGGTGGTTCCGGTCGGCGACAATCGCCGGAGGTCGGGTTGTGGAGGTGGGGTTTCCGCTGGATATGGAGGACCGAAGGGTTTTTGTTTGGTGTTGGTTTTGAGGAGAGAGATTGGTTTAAGTTGGTTGTTAATGGTGTGGAAATGGTGAGTGGTGGGTTTTTGGCTATGGTGTGTTAATGGTTGATAGAGGGGAGAGAGAATGTGGGTTGTTTTAGTTATGGAGGTTTAGGTTAGGAGAGAGAAGTGTTGGGTGAGTTGGAGAAGATGATGGTGGGAAGGATTGGGTGTATTGAGGGAGTATGGGAAGGGGGGTGTGGCTTAGGATTTGTTTGTGTGTATGTGTTGTGTATAAAGTATGGTGTGTGTGTAATTTGTTTGAACCCTTAAAACTAAAACTAAAACTAACTAATAAAAATAAAATAAAATAAAAAATTTAAAAAATAAAATCCTATTCTAAAATAAAATAAAGACTCAAATAAAAATTGAAACTAAAAAGAAATAAAAATAAAAAATAAAAATAAAATCTAATAAAACTTAAAATTAAAATCCTAGGCATAAAGCATGAGGGGTAAAAATGGGAGGGCGAGAGTGTATGGAATATGAAAGGTATGGGTGTGGGTTACTTTAGGAATTAATGGAGGGTGCATGTGGTTTGGGTGAGGTCATGTGGGTAGTGAGGTGAGGGAATAAAATCTAATATTATTATAAGGGTATTTTTGGGTATTGGTTAAAAGAGGTAGTTGGGGATTTTTAAGGGTATATTGGAAAAAGGGGTTTAAGAGGGATAAGTGGGTTGTTTGGCATGTGGGGTTTAATTGAGTTTTGGTAGAGGTGGTTGGTTTAGAAATTGGCAGGTGACATCGTGGCATTTGTGAAAATGGGGTTTGGGACTTGAGATAGATTTTTGGATTGAAATGGGTAAGATGGGATTTAATTGGTTTTGGTAGAGGTGGCCGAATTTGGGTCTAAGGCTGGAAGAAAAGGGAAATGGGTTAATGGGTAAGGTGAAAATCAGTCCATGGATGGGGCTGGACGGCGCCGGAGGTGGTAGGAGTTTGTGTCGCCGATTTGGGAGTCATAAGGGGCGGAGGTCGGTCAGAGCTGGGGGTTCCGACAGTGGTATCGGTCGCGGCTGGAGATGCTCGCTAAAACAGGTGGGAAGGGGCGGACAAGCAGGGGGTTCTCGGTTTGGTGGTTCCGGTCGGCGACAATCGCCGGAGGTCGGGTTGTGGAGGTGGGGTTTCCGTCGAATATGGAGGACCGAAGGGTTTTTGTTTGGTGTTGGTTTTGAGGAGAGAGATTGGTTTAAGTTGTTTGTTAATGGTGTGGAAATGGTGAGTGATGGGTTTTTGGCTATGGTGTGTTAATGGTTGATAGAGAGGAGAGAGAATGTGGATTGTTTTAGTTATGGAGGTTTAGGTTAGGAGAGAGAAGTGTTGGGTGAGTTGGAAAAGATGATGGTGGGAAAGATTGGGTGTATTGAGGGAGTATGGGAAGGGAGGGTGGCTTAGGATTTGTTTGTGTGTATGTGTTGTGTATAAAAGTATGGTGTGTGTGTGTAATTTGTTTGAACCCTTAAAAATAAAACTAAAACTAACTAACAAAAATAAAATAAAATAAAATTTTTTAAAATAATATCTGTGACACCCCGACTAATTAAATACCGGGTAGCTACTCCTTTATTAAATCAATACAAAATGCCAAGTTGGTTCAGTTAATAGCATCACTGTCGAAAACATTTTAATAAATTCTAACCACCTAGTATTTAAAAAGTAAGTTGCCAATTTTTAATATAAGTCTGATTAACATGCAATAAAAGAATAATGGAATAACAACATAATCCATTCCCATAACGAAGTAATGAAATAATCAATAAATAATAATAAATCCGGAGGAAAACTCCTCACAACAATCCCACAAATGAAATAATAACATAAGTCTGAATCCTGAATTAATTACATGCCCGAAATTTGAATAACTGAAATAAATGAAATGCCTCTAAAAGAAATGGGCGACATGCCCTACAACTGATAAATACTGAATATGGAGTCAAGATAGATGAAGCGTCTACAAGCAAAGTCCTGTAACTTCCACAAACAGCTACAGCTCGTCACCTGAATGAGGATCCTAAGCATGGTGTCCTTGTGGCTGGGCACCTAAAATGGTTTTTACAAAAATAGGTTTGAAAGCAAATGGGTCAGAGCCCGAAAGTGGAAATCATTTTAAAAACAGCAAGTGTTTTAATAACATTAAAACATTAAATGCAAAATACATGTTAGGACGTGCACTCACATGAAATTCTCACCTCTCGACTACATGTGCACTCCTAACGTACCGTACCCATCTAAATGACATATACATCTAACCAAAACGTAATAAGTTCTACCCCTTACTACTCGATCCCCATAATTCATTCTAGAGTTATCAATTAAATAGAGAGCTTTACTTAAACTCAGATTCTCAATTAGTAATACAATTCACTATCAGGTAACCCGTTATGTTTTATCAAAACAATACCATAATTATATTCACAATATTAACATGAAAGTTCCCATTAATTAAATGTATATTATTCACGTCATAAATATACAATACAAGCACCCCGAGACTAGCTGCGGTGCACACATACTCTTCTATCCATCCCGGTACATCACGTACATAAGGATCACGCATTCCGAATCTCTCAGGAATCGTTCAGATAACAACATCACAAATAATGGAGGCGAACACAGTCACATCACATGGGTCACGCACATACCTGCGCTCCCACGATCAGCAGACTTATTAACATCCCAATAAGTCCTTCTCTGACCTATGTTCATCGAGGTAACCAATCTAAATCCGGGCAACACAAGGATTAGAAGGCCCTAAGCGAACGTAAACCTCCCGTGATAGCAAGTATGGTAGGTATGTCATACACATAAAATCAATACATATACTAAGTATTCACACATCTTAGTAATCACCATAATATATTGGTGGTACACTTCTCAATCTCGTACCGACATATAATGCTACACAATTTATATGTTCCCGATTAATATAGTAATTTATGCCGTCAATATTTCTCGCATCGTAATAGACACTCACGTCCTACTTCATAATTTCCCTTAGGTTCAACTACACTTCTAGGTTTTGCTCCTCATTATATCTTAAATGTCCCTACTATAACAATTTATCATCAAGGGAAGGTTATCTCTACCATTAAATAAGGTTACGGGACATGCGAAATCAAAACAGGCTAAAAAGCCTAAACTGTCAACTCGTTAGAAGTCTCGTTCGAGCGAGGCTGTTCGAACGAGAGTTCGTTCGAACGAACTGGGCCTTCTAACGAGATCTCGTTCGAACAAAAGTCTTCGAATGAACATCCCTCTCTTTAGAACCCAAACTGTCAACTCGTTAGAAGCTCGTTCGAACGAGCTCGTTCGAACGACCTGGGCAGGTCTTCTAACGAGTGGCCAGATTCGAGCCCAGATTTTCCAAATCTCGTTTTTCCAACTTCTCTACACCTCAAATCTCATCCAAACATTAATCCAACGATTGTTTAAAGTCTCTAATCATTCCTAAACGTATTTAGGTCATATACTAACATGATTTGTGGGGTTAATTCATTCTAACCTCATTCAATTATCAAATCTCTTCATATTTTTTCCCAATTTTAAGAACATGAACCCTAGAATTTATAAATCATCAAAGAGCCTAATTAAATACGTTTTTGTTTCATCCAAATTATAATATGATCAGAATAATCATCTAAGTACCAATCTACATGTGATTTCTCATCAAAAATGAGATTTTTACTTCCAATTTAAATGGGTTTTTCATTAACTCCCAAGAACAATGAGATTTTATCAATTCCTACACATGGAGAAAACATTCTTTGTAAAATAACGAAATTAAACCACTTGCCTTAAGGGTAACTCTGGATTTGATGACGAATCTGATGAATGGTTCTCTCTCTCTTCTGCAGAATTCCTCCTCTCTCTCTCTCCAAGCTTTCTTCTCTAATGGTGGCAATGGAGGCTAGGGTTTTGTCTTAGGAACTTTTGGGTTAATTCTAATAACCCCCGTAGCCCTCTAATCAGATAATGGCTGGTAATGGGTTAGTGGGTCTTTTAATTTTCCATTTAAAACTCCTAAAATTCGTTAATCAAAAATCCCAAAATTCTAAAATTACCAAACTACCCTTATACGTTGCCGGTATGGCCTAAAAATGCCCCGGGACCCAAACTAAACCCCCGACTAGTGTTTTCTGACTATTTCGACCCTTCCGGACGCGTTGGCGCACTCAAAATGACCATATGGTTTATAGAAATAAAATTCACTTTTTAATTATCATCAATATATACCATGACGCGACTGTCACACGCGTCTCAACAAAATTTCCAAATTGCCGTATTTCAATCTCACGACAAGTTAATAATTGCATATCCATGTATAGCCATATATACTCATTAATATCAAATACTAACTCGCATCTCGCTAGTATTTTTATCCGAATTAATTTTCAATTAATACGCATTTAATTCAATTAATCCCATAAATAAATATCACAAAAATACGGGGTATTACATACTCCCCCCCTAATAACTGAATTTCGTCCCGAAATTCGGAACTAGAAAGTACCTGGTAAGAACAACTCTGGATAACGTTCTTACATCTCATCCTCGCGCTCCCATGTGGACTCCTCGATATTATGATGTCGCCACTGAACGCGCACTAACGGAACTATCTTTGACCGTAGTTTTCGCTCACTTCGGTCCAAAATAGCAAACGGCCCCTCCTCGTAGGAGCTATCAGGCTGGAGATGGATGTCCTCCAAAGCAATATGAGAATGAGCCAAATCGTCTCTAAGATATTTCCTTAGCGAGGAAATATGAAACACATCGTGAATCCGATGCAAATGCTCCGGTAATCCAAGTCTATACGCAACCGGTCCAATCCGCTCAATAATAGGAAATGGTCCCACATATCTCGGTGCCAACTTCCCTTTCTTCCCGAAATGCATAATCCCCTTCATAGGAGATACTCTGAGCAAAACCTGGTCCCCCACTTGGAACTCTCTGAAGAACCTCTTCGCATCAGCATAGCTCTTCTACCTGTCCTGAGCTACCCGAATGCGACTCCGTATCAGTTCTATCCTTGCCAAAGTATCCTGAATCATCTCCGGCCCAAGTAGTTTGTTGTCCCCCACCTCCAACCAACATGCTGGGGAACGACAAGGTCTACCGTACAACGCCTCAAATGGAGCCATGCCAATGGTGAACTGGTAGGAATTGTTGTAAGCAAACTCTACCAGTGGAAGATACTGCTCCCATCCACCCCCAAAATCAATGATGCACATACGTAGCATGTCCTCCAATATCTGGTTTGTACGCTCAGTCTGCCCATCGGTCTGCTGGTGATACGCCGTACTCAACCGCAATTCCGTGCCCATGGCCTCCTGAAAACTCTCCCAAAACCGTGAAATAAATATCTTGTCTCGATCAGACACGATATTTAAGGGAACACCGTGAAGTCTCACTATCTCTGAAATAAAGAGCTGGGCATACTGTCCCGTAGTGTAGTCTGTCCTTACGGGTAGGAAATGAGCGACTTTGGTCAACCTGTCTATAATTACCCAAATGGAGTCGTGACCTCTCTGTGACGTAGGCAACCCCGTGATAAAGTCCATGGATATGCTCTCCCACATCCACATCGGGACCTCCAATGGCTGTAGAAGTCCTGCCGGTCTCTGATGATCCACTTTTACTAGCTGACAAGTGGCGAATTTTGAAACAAACACGGCAATATCTCTCTTCATCCTGCTCCACCAATACTGTCGTCTCATGTATTGGTACATTTTGTCCCCTCCGGGATGTACCGCGAACCGTGAGCCATGCGACTCTGCCATCACCTCGTGCCTCAATTCCTCCCCTTCCGGAACTACCAATCTCCCATTGAAGCGTAATCCCCCGTATGAGCTAACAGTATAGGATTCAGCTCCCTCTGCTAGTAATCGAACTATCAGCTCCTGACAGAACGAGTCATCTGCTTGTGCCTTTACCACTCTCGTGACAATCTGCGGTGTAACAGTCATTACCGACATGAATGATCGGGCCACTGCATCCTGGTGTCCCAATTCTTTCCACTTTGCCTTCCACACCCCTGCCACCTCATCTAGTGGCCTACGGCTCAACGCGTCTGCTACCACGTTAGCCTTCCCCGGGTGATACTGGATATCAAACTGATAGTCCTTCACAAACTCAAGCCACCTTCACTGCCGCATATTCAACTCCTTTTGCGTGAATAGGTACTGTAGGGACTTGTGGTCTGTGAACAATCGGAACTTCTCCCCCAAAAGATAATGTCTCCATATCCGAAGGGAAAATACAACTGCCGCCAACTCCAAATCATGAGTGGGGTAATTCTTCTCATGAGGCTTTAGCTTACGGGAAGCATAAGCTATGGCCTGACTCTCCTGCTATAATACACCTCCAAGTCCTTGCAAGGACGCATCGGTGTAGACTAGATACTCAACTCCCGGTCTCGGCAATGCTAACACAGGTGCTGAGGTCAACTTATCCTTCAACTCATCGAATGCCAACTGACAGGCATCACTCCAGATGAACGACACACCTTTACGAGTTAGATGTGTCAAAGGACCTGCTATCTTCGAAAATCCCCGAATGAACCTCCTGTAGTATCCTGCTAGGCCCAAGAAACTATGGATCTCCGTTGGTGTCGTGGGCTGTCCCTACTCCCTCACCGCGGATACCTTCCCCGAATCAACAGATATCCCCCGGTCGGAAATAATATGACCCAAAAACTGGACCTCCTTCAGCCAAAACCCACATTTCTCATATTTTGCATACAGCTCGTTCTGACGTAGCGTCTGCAAAAGTTGCTTCAAATGATCGGCGTGCTCCTCCTCTGTCTGGGAGTAAACCAGAATATCATCGATGAAGGCAATGACAAACTGATCTAGGAAATCCCTGAACACCCTATTCATCAAGTCCATAAACACGGCTGGAGCATTGGTCAAACCAAAAGACATAACTCGAAACTCTTAAGAACTATATCTCGATAAGAACGCAGTCTTCGAGACATCCTCCTCCCTGATGCGCAACTGATGGTATCCCGATCGTAAATCAATCTTCGAGAAGAAAGAAGCTCCTCTCAACTGGTCGAATAGGTCATCGATTCGAGGCAACGGATACTTATTCCGTATCGTGACCTTGTTCAACTCTCGGTAATCCACACATAATCTCAGTGAACCATCTCTCTTCTTCACGAACAACACAGGGGCACCCCACGGTGAAGTACTCCTCCGTATAAACCCCTGACCCAACAAATGCTCAATCTGATCCCGTAACTCCCTCATCTCAGCTGGAGCCATACGGTACGGTGCGCATATCAAACAAAACCTGACCCATAGTACCATGGATACGAAACATACCCTCAATCGCGGGTGGTGCCTGTGGAGCTGCTGCCTAGTGGACGTTATAGACACGTCCATACTGTAACTGCCCCTCCTGCACAGGAACTGCTGGAATGGCTGGAAGTGCTGGCATCTGGGCTGGAGCTGGGAGAGCAGGTGGAAAAAGTTGCCTCTGTGGCTCACGTCGAGCACCCTGCTGCTGCTGCGGGGCCCTGCCCCTATCAGGACAGTCCTGGTGTTTATGGCCAGTCTTGCCACAAACGAAACACTTCCCCGGGAAGTTTCCCCCTCTCTGTCCCTGCTGCCCCCGACCCTGGTGGCCGTTACCGTTCCTCCACTGGCCATGTTGGCCCTGCTGAAACTGCTGCTGACCATTCTGACCCTGCTGGTTCTGATGGCCGTTCGGACCCTGATGGCCCTGCCGGAAACCTCCCTGTCCGTGCCTAAAATTTCCTGACCTGAACCTCTTGTTATCCCCCTGCTGGGAACCCTGGTCGCCCTGTCTCTGCCCCTGAACAGATTGTGCCCCACTGGCACTATGTCCTCCAGTCCTGCCCTGATGGCTGGACTCTCCCGATCGCTTACCCTCAGCCATGTGAAAGCGATGATCCAGGCAATGGAGCAATGCAGCGTTAACCACATCAGAATAAGTGGCTAACGAGAGGTTCCCTAACAAGTGCTGACGAATCCTCCATGTCAACCCGTCAGGAAATTTCTGTATCTTCTTCTCCTCTGTCGGTATCTCATCCGGAACAATGTTCAGAAGATTAGTGAATTCGGCCTCATACTCGGCCACAGTCTTACCCTCCTGTCGAAGGCTCATCAACTTTCTCCTCATTTCCGTATGAACAGCTGACGGAAAGTACTTGCGGTCGAACCGCACCCAGAACTCCTGAATAGTGAGAGTGTCTCTCTCCTCCATGGTGGTAATAGACTCCCACCACTGCAGTGCAGATCCCACTAGCTTAAAGGTAGCTAGTATCTGCTTCTGAACCTCAGTGCACTCATACATCCTCAAGTGCCGCTGAATATCCTTCCTCCACTGACTTGAAACTACGACATCGGAGCTACCTGCGAACTCCGGTGGGTGTGCTTTCTGGAAAGCATCACGAACACGTTCCCAAGCAGACGGGAATGCATGTGCCTGAACCGGCGCGGCTACTGGCGCCTGAGCTGGTCCCTGCTGAACTACTGCTAGTGCGGCATTTACCGCCTGGGTCACAATGGCTGCAACCTCGGTGGCATTCATCGTGCCCTGAACTGGTGCGGGCTGTGGTTCTGGCGTTGCATTCCTGGGAACCCGTTGTCCACGTCGTGGAGGCATCTGAAATAAGAATGAAGTTTATAAGTTCGCAGTTATAAACTTAAAATAGCTGAAGAACATAGCATATACAAAAGAATACAACAGTCCTAAAATATAGGGCTCTACTTCAAAGAAAGCTCAGCGGAAACATAATAAGCCGTACAGATCCTAATGGACACTAGAACCTGATGCTCTGATACCACCTGTGACACCCCGACTAATTAAATACCGGGTAGCTACTCCTTTATTAAATCAATACAAAATGCCAAGTTGGTTCAGTTAATAGCATCACTGTCGAAAACATTTTAATAAATTCTAACCACCTAGTATTTAAAAAGTAAGTTGCCAATTTTTAATATAAGTCTGATTAACATGCAATAAAAGAATAATGGAATAACAACATAATCCATTCCCATAACGAAGTAATGAAATAATAATAAATCCGGAGGAAAACTCCTCACAACAATCCCACAAATGAATTAATAACATAAGTCTGAATCCTGAATTAATTACATGCCCGAAATCTGAATAACTGAAATAAATGAAATGCCTCTAAAAGAAATGGGCGACATGCCCTACAACTGATAAATACTGAATATGGAGTCAAGATAGATGAAGCGTCTACAAGCAAAGTCCTGTAACTTCCACAAACAGCTACAGCTCGTCACCTGAATGAGGATCCTAAGCATGGTGTCCTTGTGGCTGGTCACCTAAAATGGTTTTTACAAAAATAGGTTTGAAAGAAAATGGGTCAGATCCCGAAAGTGGAAATCATTTTAAAAACAACAAGTGTTTTAATAACATTAAAACATTAAATGCAAAATACATGTTAGGACGTGCACTCACATGAAATTCTCACCTCTCGACTACATGTGCACTCCTAACGTACCGTACCCATCTAAATGACATATACATCTAACCAAAACGTAATAAGTTCTACCCCTTACTACTCGATCCCCATAATGCATTATAGAGTTATCAATTAAATAGAGAGATTTACTTAAACTCAGATTCTCAATTAGTAATACAATTCACTATCAAGTAACCCGTTATGTTTTCTCAAAACAATACCATAATTATATTCACAATATTAACATGAAAGTTCCCATTAATTAAATGTATATTTTTCACGTCATAAATATACAATACAAGCACCCCGAGACTAGCTGCGGTGCACACATACTCTGCTATCCATCCCGGTACATCACGTACATAAGGATCACGCATTCCGAATCTCTCAGGAATCGTTCAGATAACAACATCACAAATAATGGAGGTGAACACAGTCACATCACATGGGTCACGCACATACCTGTGCTCCCACAATCAGCAGACTTATTAACATCCCAATAAATCCTTCTCTGACCTATGTTCATCGAGGTAACCAATCTAAATTCGGGCAACACAAGGATTAGAAGGCCCTAAGCGAATGTAAACCTCCCGTGATAGCAAGTATGGTAGGTATGTCATACACATAAAATCAATACATATACTAAGTATTCACACATCTTAGTAATCACCATAATATATTGGTGGTACACTTCTCAATCTCGTACCGACATATAATGTTACACAATTTATATGTTCCCGATTAATATAGTAATTTAGGCCGTCAATATTTTTCGCATCGTAATAGACACTCACGTCCTACTTCATAATTTCCCTTAGGTTCAACTACACTTCTAGGTTTTGCTCCTCATTATATATTAAATGTCCCTACTATAACAATTTATCATCAAGGGAAGGTTATCTCTACCATTATATAAGGTTACGGGACATGCGAAATCAAAACAGGCTAAAAAGCCTAAACTGTCAACTCGTTAGAAGTCTCGGTCGAACGAGGCTGTTCGAACGAGAGTTCGTTCGAACGAACTGGGCCTTCTAACGAGATCTCGTTCGAACGAAAGTCTTCGAACGAACATCCCTCTCGTTAGAACCCAAACTGTCAACTCGTTAGAAGCTCGTTCGAACGAGCTCGTTCGAACGACCTGGGCAGGTTTTCTAACGAGTGGCCAGATTCGAGCCCAGATTTTCCAAATCTCGTTTTTCCAACTTCTCTACACCTCAAATCTCATCCAAACATTATGCCAACGATTGTTTAAAGTCTCTAATCATTCCTAAACGTATTTAGGTCATATACTAACATGATTTGTGGGGTTAATTCATTCTAACCTCATTCAATTATCTAATCTCTTCATATTTTTTCCCAATTTTAAGAACATGAACCCTAGAATTTATAAATCATCAAAGAGCCTAATTAAATCCGTTTTTGTTTCATCCAAATTATAATATCATCAGAATAATCATCTAAGTACAAATCTACATGCGATTTCTCATCAAAAATGAGATTTCTACTTCCAATTTAAATGGGTTTTTCATTAACTCCCAAGAACAATGAGATTTTATCAATTCCTACACATGGAGAAAACATTCTTTGCAAAATAATGAAATTAAACCACTTGCCTTAAGGGTAACTCTGGATTTGATGACGAATCTGATGAATGGTTCTCTCTCTCTTCTGCAGAATTCCTCCTCTCTCTCTCTCCAAGCTTTCTTCTCTAATGGTGGCAATGGAGGCTAGGGTTTTGTCTTAGGAACTTTTGGGTTAATTCTAATAACCCCCGTAGCCCTCTAATCAGATAATGGCTGGTAATGGGTTAGTGGGTCTTTTAATTTTCCATTTAAAACTCCTAAAATTAGTTAATCAAAAATCCCAAAATTCTAAAATTACCAAACTACCCTTATACGTTGCCGGTATGGCCTAAAAATGCCCCGGGACCCAAACTAAACCCCCGACTAGTGTTTTCTGACTATTTCGACCCTTCCGGACGCGTTGGCGCACTCAAAATGACCATACGGTTTATAGAAATAAAATTCACTTTTTAATTATCATCAATATATACCATGACGCGACTGTCACACGCGTCTCAACAAAATTTCCAAATTGCCGTATTTCAATCTCACGACAAGTTAATAATTCCATATCCATATATAGCCATATATACTCATTAATATCAAATACTAACTCGCATCTCGCTAGTATTTTTATCCGGATTAATTTTCAATTAATACGCATTTAATTCAATTAATTCCATAAATAAATATCACAAAAATACGGGGTATTACAATATCCTATTCTAAAATAAAACAAAGACTCAAATAAAAATTGAAACTAAAAAGAAATAAAAATCAAATCTAATAAAGCTTTAAAATAAAATCCTAAAAAGAAAATGCAAAATATAATAAAACTAAAAATACATAAAATCCTAAAAATTATAACCCTAATAAAATAAAATAAAACTAAAAACTCATCAAATAAAAATTAAAATAAAATTATACTAAATAAAAAGAAATATAAAAATTAGAAAATAAATCCTAAAAATAAAAATGACTCACACTAAAAATCTAAAAAATATTAAAAAGGGACAAACAAAACACACACATGGTTTGGGGTAGGTTTAGGGTAGGTTAGTGTTATGGGATTGGGTATTTAGCTCCATATTGCACACAATTGTCTTGATTTAATCGTTTGAACTCTGCAATACACAATTTGACCTACAAGATAAATATTTAAGCACATAAGACTCATATTGTCGAGAATTAGTAGCTAAAGTATATCTATTTAGTGTATAAATTGTACAGTTTTGGGTGATTATCAAAATAATTATCAACCATCAACCAATTCTTAAGGAAACTGCAACAAATCTTTACGATGACTATGAAATAAATTGGCCGACTTGCTAAAGAGTAGTGGATTTTATCAGATGTTGTGTTCGTTGTTGTTAGATTACTTCAAGAAAGATATCATCCTCAACTCAGACCAGAAGAGTGTTAGAGAGATCACCATACTGGAAAAGTAAGAGAATAATGCCTTATTCCTCGATCTTGAGGGTCTTAACTAAATAGTGCCTACCGATAAAAATGAAGGTGTTTCCTTATTGAAAGAGGAGAATGTTCGCTTGGGGGAAAAATATAGAAAATAAATAAATCGAGGGGTCAAGCCTCTCGGCAGCAGGGATGGAATTTTCAATCAGTAGAGGAAGAATAAACGAAGAAGATGATTAGGCTCTGACATGAAGAATCAATTGTCCAATATTAAGGGGTCGACTTAGAAGGTAGACCATCTAACCTATCAATTCTATAAATGACCTCGTACTGTCCTGATGGATGGTTATGATGAGGCTCATACACATATAGGAATGGAACTTGATTATTCTCGTAAGGTTAGCTATAAACATGGTTGTATCAATACCCTTACTTTAAAAGGGTGCCTAAGGAAAATGAACTATGGTACTGGCATGACTCGGGGATCTAATTATATTAGTGCCTATAGTCGATTTCTTTTGTGTAATACTAATTGATAGGGCATCATTGGTAAGTGCTATAAGATATTATGCATTGAAACCCATGGTAATGGACCTGAATATATTAGTATGGAACATTTTATTTTCTAAGCGGAATCCCATAGTATATGAAAGAGTGAAAAAGTTGATGACTCAAACTTTTGAACCCTCCATTTAAACTGGATGTTATATGCATTACTCCAGATGCTATTCCCCTGAGCTTGATTAAAAAAATACTTTGGGAACTATGGAGTGCATGGGGATGATGAGCTTCACTGACCACTGCATTTAACGGATATAGAGAGTTTTATTAATCAAACAAGGCTTAGAGATCTATGGACGACTGTCACGCCTCATGTATTGGATGTACCTCCAACTGGTTTTGATAAAGCACTAGGTGAGCAACCTCATTCTCTCTAATAACTTGTTATATTTTTATTTTGTTTGCCTGTAATAACTTTCATTATTTATAATGAAAATCCAACTCTTTATCTTATCTTCATTAACTAATTGAATGTTAGTTACTTAGAAAGGGTCTGCTAGTAAGTCCTATGATTATATAGTCAGTTGTTGTTTGGCTAATCTTCCTTACTACTTACTAATGTTGGATGGACATGGGTTATCCATTTTGAAGTTTAACTAACATGTGATTCTTCTTATTGGTCGTACAAATGGATTTTTTCGTCATGACCAAGTGTTAATGTTAGATGCTGGAGATGACCAAATGTGTTAGAATTTATCTTTGCATTTTATATAGTCATTGTTGGACCTTGGTGTCTAGATGATTGTCTACAATAGATTTTTTTAAATTTGGTTTAGTAAAATTCTTATACTTGGTCTGCCCTAGGGTGAAACCATATATGAATATTGGTACTTCTTATTCTTAAGAACATCCTGCCCTTGACCTTATTGGGTCATATATGAAGTTCATCAAAAATGAAGTTTGTTATTAGTTTGTGCGGTTAAGATGTATTCAGTTTTGAATTTATTTAAATTTTTAGCACCCCTATGCTGACAAAAAAACATAAAAAATTAGTAATAACATTCATGGGGAATTATATTTTTTAATTGATCACTAATAATGGGATACATGGAAACAAAAAGACTTTGACTGAAAAGATTTTACATTGTTGTGGTTACTGGTAGTACTTCCTTAGGTGTTCAACAGTCCAAGGGTTTTTAAACTATTCACTTCCAATGTTTCAATTCTATAAGCTCCCGATTGGACTACAACAACAATTTAGTATGGACCATGCCAATTTGGCTCTAATTTATTTCCTTTCTGAATGAATTTTCTTAGCACATAGTCTCCTTCCTTCAAAGTGATCGGCTTCACTCTTTTATTATAAAATCGTTCGGTTCTCTGTTAGTATGTTTCCACCCTAAATGATGCATTCTGTATAACCTCTTCTACTAGGTCTATATCTAACCTTCTCATGAGGCCGCTCTTCGAAGAGTCAAAATGGAGAACACGGTGACTTGGCAGACCAATTTTTATTGGTACCACTTCCTCTGTTTCGAAAGCTAACATATAAGGAGGTTTGCCAGTAGTTGTTCTCGACGTTGTTTTGTACACCCATAGTGCACTTTGGAGCTCATTGATCCAGTTTCCTTTAACTAGGGGGAAAATGTAATTTTTGGATTTTAGAGCAAATATAAAAGTCTACAAATTCCTACTTATTAAACTGGGTGTTATTATTGGTAATGAAGGCATATGACATTCCATAATGGAAAATAAAATTCTTCCAAATTAAATGGAAGACCTTTTCATATGAAATTTCTACCAAGGGTTCAGCCTTTACCCAATTGGTGAAATAGTCCACTACAATGACCAAATATTTAAACTTTTCTCTTTTTTTGGTAGAGTTAACACTAAGTAAATACCCCACATGGAAAGTGGCCAAGAGGTTATGATTGATATGAGTGAAGACCACGGTCTTTTATGATTTATGACATATTTCTGGCACTTATCACATTGACATGCATAAGCTGCACAATCTTCTTTTATGGTGGGCTAATAATAGACCCGCGTGGCTATTATCTTGACTAATGATCTCCCTATTGAGTGTGCTCTACAAGAACCTTAACGTACGTCATTTATGAATTAGCTCACCTCAGTCAGGTGGACACATCAGAGTAATGAAATGATGAAACCTATACTAAATAAGATTCCTCCTTATAGGACATACATTGTTTCTTTGAACCGAAGTATCCTTACTTCTTTAGGCTCTAGTAGGGCAATGTCTTTTTCTAGGTAAGCTCATATTGGATCCATCCATGATGGATCCAAGTTTAATTCAATTGTATTGGTAATTTCTTCATCGATACTCTAGTGCATGAGGATTTCTATTGGAATTTATCTTCTTTGCTCTGTTCTTTTAGTAGAAGAAAGCCAAACAAGTGCATCTTCTCGGGCATTCTATGCCCTAGGGATTCTAACCACCTTAACCGTGAGGAATAATTGTATCAGTCTTTGTATTTGGATAAGTATATCACTGTGGACTCCTCCTTGCCTCATAAACTCGTAGTTATTGGTTCACTATTAGTTAAGAATCACTATGCATCAGTATCTACTCAGTGCCTAGTAATAAAGCTCGGCTAAATCCTACTATGAGCACTTCATATTCTACCTCATTATTGGAGGCTTCAAATTGGAACCTAAGATCATATTCCACGTCAATTTATCCGGTGTGGTAATTATTAAGCCTACTCCACTCCCATAGGCACATGATGAACTATCAATGAACATTTTCCATACTGGGGATCTTATTTAAATCTCCTTCGACCAAGGTTACATAATTGAATAACTTTTTTAGCTACTCCAGGATGCGAGCAATTTGTTCTTTTTTAGCTAATGACTCTTGTACGTTAGTGATCTGATCAGTCGAATTAATGATCGGATAATCTTTAATACGATGCAAATATAACGTATTTCACCCATTAACCTACGCATTATTAGCCCCCTCAGGTATCTTAATCCCTATATTTATGCTCGTTAACCAAAAAACCTCGGATTTCTATGCTATAATGCTTTTCAGGGGTTAATTGAGATTTTATAGGTATGCAAATGATTAGTCTAAAGTGCGGACGCATTCTGATGAAGTTTCGTACACAATTGCATGTGCAAGGGCATTTCGTTCATTTCATAGTTTAGGCACCTGGCCCAACATCATATCCCTCCTTGTAAGATTCACGCGGATGTGAACGGTACCCGAATTCGATTCCAAACGAAGAAGTTACGGGAGTTTTAGCGAAAGGTAATTCCAAATAAACTAAAATAGAAGGAGACTTGGTTGATACCTGCTTCATCGATCGATCAACTAAAAGGGTTGATCGATTGACCCCTAATTGTTTCTGATATTGTGGGAGACAGTGGGCGTATTTTTGAACCATTGATCGATCTACCCCTTGGGTTCGATCGATCGACCCCCTATTTTTCCTAGATATTTTGCCTTGGTTTTTCTTTTTCCTTTTCTTTTCTATTTTATTTCCAACATAATATAAGGGATATTTGTTGTAATAAGAATATATACTTAATTTTTGGAAGATATCTTAGGTTAGGGTTTGGTTTTGAGAGCTCATCTTCATTTCTTCTTACGTTGAAATCCATTTGGGTTTATAAGTTGAATTATTCATTATCCTCTCCATTAATATAGTTATGTTCATCATTTTCCTTACCTAGATAATTAGTTTAATTTAGTTATTTTTTGTTTTAATCTAGTTATTTAATTTAATTCATGCTTAGCCTTTAGATAAATAGGGCCGGGGTTGTGTTCTGCCATTAATATGCCACGAGCTCTGAAAGTAATTTTTGGTGTAAAATTACGTTTAATTGAAACCGCGTGTATTAAAGTTGTATTGTATGCGTTTAACTTTATTTATCACGCAAATTTAGTGTTTGTAGCGACAATCCGAATTTAATCCGTGTGTGATCATTTTTTATTATATGTTTATTCAAGCCCATTTGGGTTAAATTCCTTATTGCGTGAAGTTTATGATTAATTATAAATGCTCGGTTAAATGTTTTCGAGTCGAAATTCTAGTTAGTAGTTATTTTGATCCGTGTCGTAGTATGCGATCCCGACTCTCGCTCTACTTTTGTGTAGACTTAACTTTTCTTTTCTTTTATCACCGTAACCACCATATTACCTTTTATGCTTTTATTCTTGAAGTACTAAAACAATTACCAGTCTAAAATTCTATCACTCCTTGTGGATTTCTTACGATACCCGACGCCCTTATTAGATAAATAGGGTCAGGGTTGTGTTCCGCCATTAACGGGCTTCGAACTCCGAAAGTTAGGTTTTGGGTAAAATTGTGTTTAATTGAAACCGCGTGTATTAAAGTTGTATTGTTATGTGTTTAACTTTATTTGTCACGCAACTTTAGTGTTTATAGCGACAATTAGAATTTAATCCGCGTGTGATCATTTTTTATTAAATGTTTATTCAAGAAACTTTGGGTTAAATTCCTTATTACGTGAAGTTTATACTTAATTATAAATGTTCGGTTAAATTTTTTCGAGAAAGCCCATGGAGGGTATACGATCCCGACTCTCATTTTATTAAATAGGGTTTAGTGTTAGCTTCTTAATATTTCCTTTTTCACCATAACTCCCTATCACCTTTTATACTTTTATTTTTTTTGTAGCAAAACAATTAAAATCTAAAATTCAATCACTCCCTGTGGATTTCTTACGATACCCGACTTACCGCTATGATTGCTTGTCAAGTGTAGTTGTAGTTTAGGTTTTTTCATCGCAACGACGAAACACACAACGATTGTGTCCTCACATGAACACACTTTTACCGCCCGACCAAAATGGCGTCATTACCGGGGATTATTTGCTTTGAATCTTAATTGATTTAGTGCTTTGATCCCGACAACTTGCTTAATCAAAATGGCGCCATTATAAGGGAGTGTGTTTTAAATTGTATTTGTTTTATTATTTTGTAGTATTCTTTCTTTTGTATTTGTATTATTTCTTTTGTATTTGTATTCTTTCTTTAAACCTTTTTTGCGGGATTTGCATATGTAAGCGCTAAGAAACTTGGATCTGCGGTTGCGCACCTTTTCATCGGATTCTCCATCTACATACAATTTGGTAATCATGACTTTCTTTTATAGTTATTACGGTCATTCTAAAGATTCCTACTTTGGGGAAAGTTTTCAAGATTTCCATTTTGAAGATTTTCTTAAGATTGAACAACTTGAAAAGAACTATCGGAATGAAAATTGTTATTGGGAGCTTGAGTTGGATTGACTAGTCGAATCCAATGATGACTTTTATTCCGATGATTTTGAAGACGAGTTTCAACCAAATGAGGAGTCTGAGGCTTTTGAGCCGAGGAAGCCTACTTTGGAAGAAACCCTCCTTCTTTTCCTCCAAAGTGCGATTGATGATAGTGATGATGAATTGAGAGTTGAAGCATTTTACAACGAGCTTGATTCTTATTTTCATTTCAATGAGGAGGTGGAAACTAGTGTTTCACCTTGTCTTTTTGAAGAATTTGTCGCAGCAAATGAGTTCTCCTTCTGACGATGAGTTGATTGGGACTGGATGTCTTTCATCACCATATTCGTTTACCGAAATCGAACTATTGGAATTTCTGGTTGATTCCTATGAGTTGGTAGAAATTATTGAAACGTGTAAAACTTTTACTGAAGAGGATTTTTTACCGGAATAGTTTCCGATGGACGTTGTCCCTGTGTGTTCGCCATCCCCCATTCCATGCGAAAAACCTTTGGGAGCTGAGTTGATTTTTCTTGTTCCTTTAGTGTACCTATCCCCCTTGTTATCCAAATCCCCCGTCGTCCTTCCAAAATTTCAAATTGGCGACGGTTCATTTTTTATGCCTTACACATGCCTTCCGTTGTTCAAATAGAATTCTCATTTTTCGGGAGGCATGCATGTTTGGGAGGGTCCACCGTTGATCTTTTAAAGAAAAAAATTTGTTTGGGTGGATCGTCAACTATTTAGACTTGTAGTGTATAGCTAGTGAGGAGTCTAAATAGTAGGTTATGCATAGTTAGCTTTTTATTCATTCTTTATTTATTTATTTTTCTCTTTTTTAATTTAGTCTAGCGTAATTAGTTAATCTCTTTTTATTTCTTTTTGTATGCTTGGTCCTAACTCTTTTTGTAGGTTCAACGGGATTGAATTTGCGGAGATTTTGCGTTCCGGCATACGCTTGTTAAGAAAAATCGAAAAGAAAAATTTACTCGCAAAAAAAAAAAGATTTTCTTATTTTGCACACACTCATTCTCACGCATTTACATCTGTTTGTTCGTTTTATTTTATTTTATTTCTCACTTTTAGTTGTGAATGTGCATGTATGTCGCTCGTTGTATAGTTTGTCCGTTTTGTGTGCTTGTTTTGATATAAATATATATATATATATATGATTTATTTTATTTTTATTTTTATGTTTTTATTTTTATTTTTATATTTGTATATACTCTCTATATATTTATACTTATTTATATATATCCCCCCGTTTAAATCCCTAATTTCCCATTCCCCACCCCCCCTTATTGAATCATTAATGCAGTGAGCTTTAATCTGGGGAGTCGATCGATCGATCCCCAGGGGCCGATCGATTGATGAACTAGTTAAAGCCGAATCTTCCTTCCTTTTTTCCCTTTCTCCTTCTATTCTCTCTTCTCTCCTCTCTCCCTTTTTCGATCCCTAGTTTTTCCCTACCCCATTTTCACTCAAACTAAACATTTTTTCCACTCAAATAAGGTATACATTCTTCCTATTTACCTATCTTTGTGTTGATTTGTTGTTTTATGTCATTTTCCTAAGATTAATCCCTTGTTCGACACATTTTGAGTTTTTCTCCTTATGTGTTGTTCCAACAATTTTTGTGCTTGAATATTGATAAAATTCCATTCACGGACACTTGCTATTGGTTACTAATTATTGTGGTTCATGAATGGGACTTGATTGTTGGTTCAATGGTATTTTCACACCCTCATTCCACATTATTCACACCAAGTGTTCGCTAAAATGCCTAAACCAATTTTTCAATCCGTTTTTGTGCACACTTGGGTATTTTCACTCATTGTTGTATATTGACACATTTTATCACAATGTGGAATTTATTTTGCTCATGTTTGCCCACTTCCACCCACCATTTCAACTAGTTCACGAACTAACCACTAATTGCGCTTACAATTTTTTTTGTATTGCCTAATTATTGTTTTGTGGGTTGAAATGACCGCCTTAAAGAAATACGACTCTTCTCGGTGCATGCCCACTCGGGGATACGACGGGTTCCGTTGCCAGAAAGAGCGGGATTGGTTCCAGGCATACTTGTAAACTTCACAATGGCCATTGGCCTACCATATATCTTGGAACCTTGTGGACTTACCAGAGGAGGCGCGCACTCTTTTCGTAGGCAGGGATGGGAGCCCTTTCTTCCTACGAATGGGCTTATCAATGAGGCGCTCGTGAGGATTTTCTATGCGACATTCGTGAAATTCAAAGGGGTGGGGACGACTACCTATGAGGCTATGGTGAGAGGGGTGAGGATTGCTTTCAGTCGCTCAGATTTGGAGGGCGTTATGAATGTTTCGGACCCCGAGGAGTCAGTTAATTTATCTGACGGGGAATCGTTAGAGCTTACTATGCTGATTGAGGCACTTGCATATGGGGAGGTATGGTTTAATAAGAAAGCATTCCGCTCGGCCGCAATGGATGATTTGCTGAGATTGTTTCACTACCTCAATGTAAACTCCTTCATGGTGACGAGCAACCGATCTTAGGTGCATCAAAAGCACACGACATTTTTATATTCACTGATGAACAATTTGGGCGATATTAGTTTGCCCAATATATTTTCGGACAAGATGTACATGACAGCTAAGGAGCGAGCCCATAAATTTTCCTTTCCTTTTCCTACGCTTATCATGAGGATCTGTTTATCGCACGACTGCCCCGAGTATGACGCGGACTGTAAGCGTGAGTCAATGAGTCTTCTGACTAAAGATAAGATTTTGAGGATGTTGACTTATGCATGGGTGGATCCTAGTTCTAAGAGGCAAAGGGCAGAGGTAACTGATGAGCCCGACGAGGAGGTCGAGATACGACAGGCAGAGCAGGGGAAGAGTTCTCAGGTGCCACATACAGATTTAAACCCCCGCTTCGAGGCATACCAGGCACTACATGACCAGCGCTGGGAGGAGACCCAGGTTTGGCAGGATTCTTTGGAGTCTCAGCTAGAACAGTAGAGGGATGAGTATAGATAGGACAGAGCAAAGCGGTGATAGGAGTTTCGCATGCTACAGGACATGATGAGAGACTTGTGTGTGTGTCAGCATGGTTCAGATACGTTGCTCCTGCCACATTTCTAGAGTCCCTATGATCCTAGTGGTTTCGGCCACTAGGCTACTGTTATGAGTTCATTTTTGTATTTCTGGGATCGGATATTATTATGCATTTTCCTTTTTATTTGTATTTCTTTCTTTTTATTAGTTGTTATGTATTGAGTTGTTTTGTACTGAAGTTATGAAATGAGAAATAAAAATGTAGTTTGTGGTTGTGTATTGGATTTTGATGTGTGTGACTTTCCATTTTTATAAAATTAAATGTTCACCATCAATTTATCTAGTATTTGCACTTCAGCCCCTCTATATTATTGTGACTTGCGACATAAACTCATGTAACTTAATATAGTGGTACATATTCTTTCTTTTCTTTATACTAACTTGTTTTGTAGATTTGTTTGGACTTGTACTTATGGAGATCATTCCAATTTTGAGTAATATCATTCTTTTCCTATCTTTGTGGTGTGTTCTTTAATGGACGCATTGGGGACAATGCAACATTTAAGTTAGGGGGTGTAGGATATTTATCCATTTCATGTTAGTCCTTGAATTTGACCACAATTTAGTTACAAAGCATGCTTTTTGTTACAAATTAAAAAAATTCAAAAAAAAAATTCTTTCTTTTTTCTCCTTTGTTGGGCATTTTGCCTCTATTTCTGATGATAAAATTTAATAATTGCCCGATACAACTGGAAACCCAATGATGCATGTTCTCGATTTTAGAAGTTATTAGACTTTAGTCATAATTATTGGTATTGTGAATAACTTAATGAATGAAACTTTATCCCTTGAGCCCATGCGCTTTTCTTATTATATTGACTTAGTTTAAGATGTCAATAACTCGATAATCTTTTGTTGCGTTGTATATACTTACACCGAGTGAGCTTTG
The DNA here is from genome assembly GCA_949130495.1 of Sambucus nigra. Classification (NCBI taxonomy): domain Eukaryota; kingdom Viridiplantae; phylum Streptophyta; class Magnoliopsida; order Dipsacales; family Adoxaceae; genus Sambucus; species Sambucus nigra. The sequence goes on along the minus strand of OX422219.1, from coordinate 19,918,849 downwards.
GAATTTTTCTTCATTTGTGAGTGTTATACACTTTTATTTCCTCTTTGAAAACGTTGATTTCGCAGGTAATCTCTCTATTCTTTCATTGATCATTCATTAATTGGGTTTAAATCTTGAAATGTGTTACTTAAGCATGATTTTAATAACATTGTTTTGACTCGAGAATTGCGTAAACTTTATGAAATGATAATAGGCAGTCTTTGTTATTTCACCCATATTGACCTTGACCTCACCTTTTATATTTTCTCTAGTCAACCCCTTTGAGCCTAAATACTAGCCTTTCGTTTCATTACCCAAAATCCCATAACCAACTCCATATTTGGAGTTTTACACCATACATATTACCTTACATGCCTTTCTTTGGAGTGATATTTGGGATTGAATGATGTTGTGTAGTGTGGTTGCAATTTTTGCACGAGAAGAGTGAGGAAAGAATAAAGTGTAGTGAAAAAGCAAAGAAAAAGTGAAAAAAAAAAAGAAAACATGTGAAAAGAAGAAAAGAAAAAGAAAGAGAAATTTTTTTTATATTGTTAATGGTGTTCAATAATCCTTTTTTCTCTCCATTTCATATCTAATGCTTGTTTTGGAAATCATTTTCCAATTTTGATCTTGCCCACTATTTCTAATTATTCCAAGTTTTTTATTCCGAACACTTTGAATCTGTATATACACCTCCTTTGTTTCGTACCCTAGCCTAGCCTACATTAAAAACCTACAAGTCATATGTGATCCTAGGGTTCATTTAATTTAAAATTTAAAATAATTTTGATAATCTGTGAAAATGCATTTCGTCTCTTTTATTAAGCGATATCTTTCATTGAGATTATAGTTTTTAATTTCCTATATAGCTTTCTTCATTTGCGACATGTGTGCGGCCTAGTTTCCCTTTTCACTTAATCCTTATGCCCGCATGTCCCGTGTGTCACCTCCCTGTTTCAAGTGAATTCATTTGATGAGTGTAATACCCGTGAGGATTGATATATGCTTATTTTCATGTTAATTATTCGGTTTATTTATGTTTTTGCCAAATCATATTTTTCATGTGCTCTCCCCCTCCCCCCCCCCCCCCCCCCACTTTTAAGGTTTCAATTCTATGAAGTTCGTTCTATAATGTTAATAACTACGGACTTTCATTTGAATTCGTTCATTGTGCTAATAATGCGTATGAAATCTTGTTCGTATTATTAAGTTTGTCATATGCTTGATTGGGCATATTTTGAGGAAATCGTATGATGTTTGTGGGTTTCATTCCTGAAAACACTCACGAGAAGACACTCGTCCACTAGGTTAGCCAAGGGGTTTAATGGATTATTGCATATGCTAAATGCAATCGAATTGCCCACGAAACTGGCTTTATCTATTTTTCCCATTTTGTGTTATCTCTTGTTTTTGGTTTACTTGTAGTTCCTGTTGCATCTTATTTCATTGCTAAGGACTAGCGATGTGTAAGTTAGGGGGTGTGATATGACGCAAATATTGTGTATTTCACCCATTAACCTTCACGTTATTATCCCCCTCGGGTATATTTATCCCTATATTTATGCTCGTTAACTAGACAACCTCGGATTTCTATGTTAACATGCTTTGCAGGGGTTAATTGAGCTTTTATAGGTATAAGGATGCTTAGTCTGAAATGCGGACGCATTCCGGTGAAGTTCCGTACACGATTGCACGTGCAAGGGTATTTTGATCATTTCATAGTTTGGGCACCTGGACCAACATCTACATGAAAGTTGTATCCCTCCTCACAAGCTTCGTGTGGCCGCAAACGGTGCACAATCTGATTCATAACGAAGAAGTTACGGGAGTTATAGCGAAAGGGAATTCCAATAAACCAAAACAGAATGCAGCTTGGTTGATACCTGCTTCATTGCTCGATTGACTAAAAGGTTCAATCGATCGACCCCTAATTGAATCTTATATCGTGGGAAATAGTGGGCATGTTTTTGAACCATCGATCGATCGACCCCTTGGGTTCGATCGATCGACCCCCTATTTTTCCTAGATATTTTTCCTTGTTTCTTCTTTTCCTTTTCTCTTCTATTTTAATTCCAACATACTGTATAAGGTATATTTGTTGTAATAAGAATATATACTTAGTTTTTGGAAGATATCTTAATTTAGGGTTTGGTTTTAAGAGCTCATCTTCATTTCTTCTTGGGTTTACATGCATTTGGGTTTGTAAGTTGAATTATTCATTATCCTCTCCATTAATATAGTTATGTTCTTCATTTTCTTTGCATATATAATTAGTTGAATTTAGTTATTTATTGTTTTAATCTAGTTATTTAGTTTAATTCATGCTTAGCCCTTAGATAAATAGGGTCGGGGTTGTGTTCTGTCATTAACGGGCTTCGAGCTCCGAAAATTAGGTTTTGTCTAAAATTGCGTGTAATTAAAATCACGTGTGTTAAAGTTGGATTATTATGCATTTAACTTTATTTGTCATGCAATTTTAGTGTCTATAGCAACAATCCGAATTTAAACCGTGTGTGGTCATTTTTTATTATATATTTATTCAAGCAACTTTGGGTTAAATTCCTTATTGCGTGAAGTTTATGCTTAATTATAAATGCTCGGTTAAATGTTTTCAAGCCGAAATTCCAATTAGTAGTTGTTTAGCCCATGGCGGGTATGCGATCCCGACTCTCGTATTAATAAATAGTGTTTAGTGTTAGCTTCTTATTTTTTCCTTTTCACCATAACACCCTATCACCTTTTACAATTTTATTTTTGAAGTAGAAAAAAAATAAAATCTAAAATTCAATCACTCCCTGTGGATTTCTTACAATACCCGACTTAACGCTATTCTTGTTTGTAAAGGGTAGTTGTAGTTTAGGTTTTTGCATCGCGACGGCGAAACACATAACGATTGTGTCCTCACACGAACACACTTTGACCGCCCAACCAATCTTCTATAGGAATTTACTCATTTGGTTGAATCGATGAGCTCTCTTCCTAAGAATTCTGCTCGATGGATGGAGATGAGCTATCTTCTATATAAGTCTACTTTATCTTTTTCCTTATTGATCTCTCTTCCTTAGAAGTCTACTCAGTGGGTTTTTCCTCATATATGAACTCATCAATGAAATTTAATATAATTTAGCCTTTTATTTCCATTCTTGATTCTTATTGTATGTCATACTCTCTTAATTATACAATCCAATACATCGATTTACCTAATTTCTCAGGTTTATGAGCGGCTTGTCATAGTGGGAGGTTTGTATAGACTACAATGGTGTGGACTTGGAAGTATGGATTCATTCTCCAGGAAGCCTCAATTAGAGGTAATTCTAGTTTCTCTATCCTTGGATATCGAATCTCCGCTCCTTGGTATGCTTTGCTTGTATAGTAAACGTGTTTTGGACTCCTTTTTCTAGTCAGACCAACTTCAAGCTAACTGTTAATTCGTATACGACCAAGCACTTTGTTGGGTTAAGCTTCATTATATGTTTTTTAACTAGTTGAACATCTTGCTTAAGTCTCTGATATGATCGGTGGGTATCTTTCCCTTGGTGAGCATGTCATGAACGTCGACCACTATGTTCCCGTCGATCTGTTTTTCAAACGCTTTGCTTACCAACCTTTAGTATATTGCCCCATCGTTCTTGAGAAAAATGGCATGACATTGAAACAATATGTGCCTTAATTTGTTATAAATGAATTCTTTTATTTATCTGTTGGCTTCATCTTTTGTTTATTATAGCCGGAGTACGCATCCATATAATTGAGTATCTCATATACGGAAGTGGTGTCGGCCAATTGATCAATCCTTAGTAAAGGATAGTGGTCTTTCAGGCAATCTTTGTTCAAATCAGTGAAGTAAACGCACATACTCCATTTATCATTCTTTTTCGTGACCATCCCTACATTAGAAAGTCAATCTGGGTAGTTGGCATCCTTAATGAAATTTGCTTTTGTAATTTCTCTAGTTGTTCTCGTATCGAGATGTTCTTTTCCTTGGCTAAGACATGTCATATTTGCTTGATCGTATTGCCATACTTAACTATGTTAAGTTCATAACATATGAATTCTAAATCAATCCCCATCATGTCCTTATGACCCCAAGGGAATATGTTCTTTCTTTTCTTAAGAAAATTGACTAACTCCTTCCAAATGGTAGGGCCCAGTGATGAATCGATTTGGGTTAATTCGAGTGTTCATCATCTAAGATAATTGATTATATTATTACTATGGCCTATCCTTTTACTAACTCTAACTCCTCATGTGGGTTTAACATTTCAATCTGGTATCTTGTGGTCAGTTTTTTCTGTTCCTTTTAGTTGACTGAAGTATAGTAACATTCTTTCACTTGAATTTGGTTCCCTATAACCACTCCAACCCCATAATGAGTGGGGAACTTCAAACACTGATATAAGATAAAAGGTAATGTTTTAAATTTCTTCAACTATACTCCAACGAAGATAATATTATATGTTGACTTGGCATTCTTATTTAGGACAAAGAAATAGATGTTCTCTATTTGACAGGTCGAACAGACACCAAATTACTACTTTCAGATTAAATTTTCCTAGGGGGAAAACCTTCTCTCCAGAGAAGTTAATAAGAGGTCTGTGGTAAGCCTCAAGTTTTTATCTTGCATTACCAAACCTCTAAAGAAATTATAGAATAAGACATCAGCAAAACTGCCATTATAGACCAAAACTCTACCCGCCCTTCCTTCATGTACCGTCATCGTGCTAATCAGGAAGTCATTATGAGGATAAAGAACTCCTGGTAGATCATCTTTGGAGAAACTAAAAACCAAACCATCTTTGTTTTCTATCCTAGGATGAGTATTTACATCACTAGTTAGGTTGATCTGCCTAATAAATGCACAGACCTTTGCTTCATTAAGGAAGGCTTTCCTCTATGATATTTCATCTCCTCTTCTAGCATCACTTCCTTCAATAAAGTTACACTCAAATGAGATCATGTTTACTTCACATACATTCTCTTTAGGCCTTCTGAGCAGGTCCGAGTTATTTCAAAGTCGACATCTCTACCTATTGTCTCGTCATCTCATTTTTTACAAGGCTTTTTTAACCATTTCCTTCGTTTTTTCTCTTCCTTTTGATCTGCTCGACCTCTCTTTCATTGAATATTCACAATTATCCTCTTCAAAATATATTCTTTATCTCATTCTTTAGGGAAATATAGTTGTTAGTGTTATGACTGTGATCTTTATTGAACTCGCAATACTTAAATCTTCTAGAACATGGTGAAAGACAATGACCAGATCGGTGTATTCATCATATCTCTGTCTTCTTCACCTTTATGTCCTTTTGTTGTTTCTTATTCGAGATCTTATTAGCATCAGTCTTGGATTTGTTAGTCTCATAGTGGTTACAGCTTCCTCTGCGTTCATATTTTCCCCACTTTGACCGGTAATTTAGCCATAGTCTTGGGTGGCTCCTTAGCGAGTGAATAATAAAACTTCTTGGGTAGCAGGTTGTGGCCATCCAGGGTGGATTCCTCCTGGCATGGGCTTGCCCTAAAATTAAAGGGAGAGAAAATGGATAAATCTATCTCTATCCGAACGTGTGGGGATTATATTCGAGGATAGGAATCCTCTTTCCTCCACTAGCACAATCTTCACGAGCTACCACAGATATAAATTAACCATCTTTAAAGGGAAGGAAAATGTATAAAATGGAGTCGCAGACCTATTTTTCTCAAAACAGGTAAAAGAATGTAGTTGTCTGGGAAAAGAGTAGAGTCCTTGGTAACAAGTTCCTTGATAAAGAATTTTGCTAGTGGTTTTATCTTGGACAACATAGCCTTTAGAGTCAAAAGTGATCCTACAGTGGTTATCTCTAGCTAGTTGATGTACTGAAAGGAGATTATGGTTGATGTGTGGGGCATGGAGAATTTTAGACAAGACTACGAACTTTTTAGGAGTGGGTAGAAGTCCATATACAATATGATGAATAGGAATGTTTGATCCATTTCCTACAGTGATGGATTCAGAACCTTTATAGGGCTTTGAGTGATGAAGATGAGAAAGAGAATTGGTGAGGTGACTTGTTGCTCCTGTGTACAAGATCCAAGTATGATTAGAGTGGGATTGTTGGTGAGCAATGAAGGCTTGTGGATGAAAGGAAAGGTCAAAGTCTTGAATATGAGCTTAATTCTTCCAAGAAAAAGTCCCCTTGGTTTTTGTTAAAAATTCTTAACCTTTAGAACAAAACCAAGTGTTTTACACCCAAAATATTTTTTTAGTTTAAATCCAAGTTTTTTTATAAATATATCATTGCTTGGAGAGTTTGTTTGGCACAGGGTTCATCTCTACCCATTTAAGGAGAAGGTTTGGGTTCATTCTCTAGCCACAAAGGAGAAGACGTTTGTGTTGTGGTGTTCTCACATAGTGAAAGGCACCATGTGTTGTTGACAGTGGGTTGTGCCTCCATTGGTGGACTCCAAGACTGCGATGGATGTCCTGGTTATCAACTAGAAAAATGTGTTTGCAAGAAGAATCGTCGGGGCTTGAAGGGAGTCAAGTCGAGTGTTGTAAGTCTTTTTGTCGTGTAATTGTAAAACCGAATCTAGTGGATTTTTTAGGCCAAGGTCATCCGAGATTATTCCTGTTGTGGATTTTCCTCGTATATCGATGTGTAGTGAGATTGTTTCTTTTATCTTGTTTAAGTCACCTAGAATGTATGCTTATGCTAAAAAGATAAAATTTGGTTTAATTTGCAATCTTGCTTAATTTGGTGCTGATAAATTTTTTGGGTTGTGTTAGTTTAATTTGATTCAACTCATCATATTTAATTCGTTAAAATTGGTGTTATCCTATATTGATAAATGAATTAATTATTGTTAGGAAAATTAGAAGACTTGGGTTAAAATTAAATTTGTGGATAAAGAAATATTCAACAATTTGTTTAAGTTTAATTTTAATTTGGAAGAAATTAAAATTTATAGCATTTAATTGTTAAGTTGTAACAGGAATTTTAGTTGGAATTTAATTGAACCATCTTGTAATTTAAGGAGTTTAAAAGTTGGGGGCTTCCGCATTCTCAAAACCTTTGATCAAGGCTTTGAACATCTCCCCCTCCTTTATTTAGAGCTTGAATAGTTGCTTATTGAGAAAGTTTTATTGGAAAAACGTTTCCCCTTGTATACTTTTTCTAACTTGATCCACATGCCCTTAGCAGTGTTCTCCTCCACCACCTCATTTAACACATCATTAGTGATGTATTTCTTAATAGAAGAAGTTGCCTCTCCCTCAATATCAAGGCACTGTATATTGGAAATGTCTTCTAGATTGTTGTTAATGCCTACGCATCAATATCAATCCACTCAACAAGTTTTGGGATATTCTCAAATCGGGACTCCCGTGACTACACGATTACTTTTTACATGTTACGTTTGTTACGTTTGAGATGTCTGTGCCTTTTACGGAGACTTTTGGGGGTGTTTTTCATTTTTTTGCTTTGACGGCATGTTTTCAAGCCTAAGTTTCACTTCTTGCAAGTTTGGATCATATTATCAAATTGAGAGTCATGTGACAACTTGGTCAGTTGTGACTTGTTACGTTGGTCCCGTGTGAGGTGTTTGTGCCTCTTACGGGACCGTTTGGGGGTGTTTTGAATTTTCTCTCTTGAATGGCATGTTTTCAAGCCTAAGTTTAACTTTTTGAAATTTTGGGTCATATTCTCAAATAAAGAGTCCCGTGACTATACCATCAGTTGCTACATTTTACGTGTGTCTCATGCGATATGTCCATGCCTCATACGAGGCCGATTGGGGGTTATATTGCATTTTCTCTTTTTAATGTAATGTTTTTATCCTAATTCTAACTATTTGCAATTTTTGGTCATATTATCGAACCGAGAGTCCCGTAACTATGCGGTCAGTTGCTACGTGTTATGTTGATCCCGTGCGATGTGTGTGTGCCACTTGCAGGGCCGTTTTTTTTTTTTTTGCATTTTCTCCCTTTAATGACATGTTTTCAAGCCTAAGTCTAACTTTTTACATGTTTGGGTCATATTATTAAACTAGGAGTCCCATGACTATGCGGCCAGTTTTACGTTTTGCGTTGGTTATGTGCGAGGTGTATTTCCTCTTGTAGGGTCGTTTGGGGGCTAGTTTGAATTTTTAACCTTCAACAACATGTTCTCAATCCTAAGTCTAACTATTTGCATATTTGGATCATATTCTCAAATCGGGAGTCCTGTGACTACGTGATTAGTTTCTATGTGTTACGTTGGTCCCGTGTGAGATGTTCGTGTCTCTTGTGGGGTCTTTTGGGGATTGTGTTGCAGTTTTTCCCTTCAATGGCATGTTTTCAAGATGAAGTCTAACTATTTGCAAGTTTGGGTAACATTCTTAAATCGAGAGTCCCGTGACTATGCGGTCAATTACTACATGTTATATCGCTCTCGTCTGATATGTTCATCCTTGTTGCGGGGCCGTTTAGGGATTGTTTTACATTTTCTCCCTTCAACGACATGTTTTCAATCTTATGTCTAACTATTTGAAAGTTTCGGTCATATTCTCAAATCACGAGTCTCGTGATAATGTGGCCAGTTATTATATCTTTCGTTGGTCCCGTGCGAGGTGTTCGTGCCTCTTGCGGGGTCATTTGGGAATTATTTTGTATTTTCGCTCTTCAATGTATGTTTTCAAGCCTAAGTCTAACTTTTTAAAAATTTTGGGTCATATTCTCAAATCCCATGACTAAGTCGTTAGTTGTTAAATGTTATGTTGGTCCCGTGTGAGGTGCTCGTGCCTCCTGCGAGGTTGTTTGGGGGATGTCTTACATTTTCTCCATTTAATGTCATGTTTTCAAGCCTAAGTCTAACAATTTGCAATTTTTTATCATACTCTTGAACTCGGAGTCCCGTGAATATGGGTCAGTTGTTGTGTGTTACATTGATCCCGTGTGAGGTGTTTGTGCATCTTGTGGGGCCATTTGGGGGTTATTTTTTATTTTCAATATTTAACATTATATTTTTAAGCCTAATTTTGACGTTTTGAATGTTTTGGCCATATTATCGAATGGGGAGTCCCGTGAGTACGCGATTTATTGCTAAGTTTAAAGGGCCCTTTTTAATGTGTGCTTAAATGAAAACAATTTTTCTTCAAAAAATCTTTTTCATATTTTAACACGCACCAAGTTGTGTAAACCAATTTTACTTTCAAATAATTTTGTCTTGTTTAATGCTAAACATGAATCTAGGTGATAAAGAAAGTAAAATAACGTTTAAGTCCACAACGCCAGCTATACGAAGAAACTACTAAGGGGAAAAACCTCGGACGGCCCAAGCCTGATAATCACTATGATACGAAATTTACAAAGGAATACAGACTTACTTACATAAAGACTTGATCCCCACAAGCCTTGACACACTTCTTCTCTTTAACCGCTCCTCCACAGTGCCCACGCAGATATCCTTTCCACGATACTTGTCCAGATCACACGACTCCACGCGTACCTCGGTATCCACCGATATGGCTTTGAATATGTCTACGATTAGGAACACAACCTTCACCGTTTCTTCACCGCAAAATCCAATGTACAATGTTCAACAAAGATGAACAAACTCTTGTGGTGAAAACAACAAGATCTCTATAACATAAGTATATGGAAGATCGGATCTTGAAACACAAATGATGTTTTAATACTTGGAAAACCTTTACAAACATGTGCAGAAAATCGTATGGATTCTGTTCTAAATAAATAGTTTGCACGTCGAAATTCCGAGGGAAACACACCTTAAATAGAAAATTTAAGTCGGCAGGGCCCATACCCTGTCGCAGCCGTGCTGAATCAACCTTTACAGGCCCCGTCCCTAGCTATCCAGCTTAGCCAAATTCATGTATTCTCTTCTCTTTTCTCTCTTTTACGCCTCTAATGGTACCAAAGACTTGCCTTATATGATGTATATAATGAGAGTACGGCAATAAAGTGGACGTAGGCTCATTTTTATAGCCAAACCACTTTATATCTTGCATTTATCTCCATGTATTCGGTTGGTTTGTACTCTACACTTGATTTGTTGGTCGAGAAGGATGAAGTCCAATTTTTCATATCACCAACGATACTGAGGTCCCTTGTGTTGAGTCACTAGTAGATGCAACAAAAGCTCTTGACCTTTGGCCAAGATATCAAGAGCAAGATCTTGGATGATCATACCATTAATTTCATAACTCTAGCTTCTAAAGAGGTCACATATCCAGTAGCTCGGGGACTAACTCTATCCCCAACAAAGGAAGTTCAGCATCACCTTAGGTACCGAGACGTCAAAGATCCACGACATCTCCACCTTGGAAATAATTCCAAGAGTATCCAAACAATTTGACTTACGACAATGAGCGTTGCTGGGAGAGGTACGAAACCACAGACACCTCATATCATCCATGAGCTACTCCACCTTCAACTTACCAAGGAAAGATCATGCAACACACTCCACAAAGTCATCATCTAACATCAATCAAGTTATAAAGCACAATCGTACAACCCCAACAAGTACGTACACATAACACACTTAGCGTACATTTAAATATCCAAAGTCCAATCACACATGGATATAAAAAAAATACTTCACAATGCTATCATTTTACATGAATTATTCACTTTATCCCAGGTTACCATATATCGGACTATTATCACACCACCACGGTAATAAAATAAATCACAACGTATGGGAAGCAGTCATAGGTCCTAACTAGAAAGTGAGAACGAATCATACCCAAGACTTCTCACCCCAAAATAAAATCACATAATAAATAATGGACGACTATGACCTGGGGACTATATGTACCCTACTCCTCAAGCTAGGGTCCTCACCCACATCGCTCAACTTCCCATGATAGCACTGGAGGGTATGCCCACATAATAAGTATATATATATATATCATTCACACTAGATATATATACAATCACATCATATAAATGCAAACCATCACACAAGGTGTATACAATTACGCCATATAGGTATAAATACTCTATTACGCCTGTATGTAAAGGAAGTGAATTTATTTATAGTATATAACTCTCATTATACTAACCGTGGCTAACTCGCTTCTCATCCCACTATTCTTCATAATATGATCACTCACTCGAAACCTTCTCATCCATCACACCTATTAATATAAATAGTCTCCCAATTCAATCAACATTAAGGATACCATCGATATTCGAATACACACCGATCAACAATCATCATCCCCAATCCATATTATCGTTCAATCAATCATATGAACCCTTAACGTTATCACATTTGTGATTCAATCCAAACGTGCAACATCGCTAAGCGCATCCTGCCTCTCTCTTATAAACCCATAATTATCTCCAACTAGAAATCTCAATGATAGTGGGATTTCCCACTAGTAGATGCGATATTCTCCTATCGGTATTCTCTCAGAATAAGTCAAAATGACCCCAACAATTCATCATAATGCAAACTCCCTAAAAGTCTCCAAAACATACTTATCATAACTTAAGGGAAGGTTCCCAATCGACAAACCAAAACGAAATGGAGCGAAACTCACTCTAGAAAAGCTTCGCAAAACAACCCTATTTTCGAATCGATTTGGTCCCAACAGCGAATCGATTCGGTCGAAAAGGACCTGTAAGTCTGCTACATACTGAATCGATTCACAAGGGGAGAATCGATTTGGTCCTAAAGACCTGTAGATTCTGCAACATGCCGAATCGATTTGGAAGGGGTGAATCGATTCGGTTTGTTCAGCAAGCTACGAATGGGTTGTTTTCTCCAAAACCCCAAAATTTCCAAAAATCATTTTAATCATCTTCTCTCCATTTATCTTCAACCCAAACATATATCTAGCATCAAAACTCATTATATAACTCAACCCAACTAATTATACATCCTCAAATCCATATACACGCCTCAAATGCAAGATTTACCCAAAATCTAGGTTTTAACATATTTAACCCAAAATCCATAAATTTATCCAAAAATCATGAAATAAATGATGCACAATAATTATTTAGCAAGTTTAGTTACTCGCCTAAATGTTGTAGAGTCTGAATCTTCCTCGAAATCACGGATTGGCTGGAATCTCCAAGATTTTCTTCTCTTTATCTTCTTCCTTTCCTCTTCTCTCTCTAGAGCTTTCTCTTTCTCTCAAATGAGAATGGTTTCTCACGTAGGCTTAATAAGCCTTAACTCCCAAAATACCCAACTTTAAATGATAATACACACTTTAAATGACTCAGTTACTCCAATTCGAGCCAAATGAACTTAAAAATATTCCAGAATCCAAATAAGACCTAAGTACAGTCATTTCGACTATCTCGACGCTTTCGGGATCAACCGCACACTCAAAATCGTCATTCGAACTACTTTCTAACATTCTCAAATTTTGACCTCAATTGCCAATTTAAAAATTTCTCCAATATAAATAAATATTATTTCTCCCAAATTAATTAAATTATAACTCCTGAAAATCACGGGGTATTACAAACTTGCCCCCTTACAAGAATTCCGTCCTCAAAATTAAGCTCAGCCTAGTGCTCAAAACTCAACTAGTTGCCATGACACCTACCCCTAAGATTACGATACCTATGTCTTCCACTTCTCACGGCGGATCATTTTAATTTAAAACCAAATCAACTAACGAGGTCACCCATACACCTCGTACCCAAGCTCGACTCGTAAACATTACTTGGCTTCACTTGCCTCAAATTGTACAATAACTCGAATCAAATTTAATCCATAATAATATACTAATGATATTAAAAGTTTGAAAGGTCCAAAGATTTAACTCCTCTCAATTCCTGACATTCGCTAGTTCCATGCGGGGGAGGTATCGCAAGCGAAATCCAAACAAGGAACCCTCCCAATACACTATTATGTAGCTCTTTCGGGGATTGAGACTAGTTAGATCGGGACTAAAGTTTAAAAGAAATATTTTTAAATCATTTTTGATAATGCCCGAAGGCCTATAAAATAATTTTATTTTAAAAACAGTTTATGTCCTTCGACATCCAAATCAAATACCTTATGCTCACAACACAAGGCGCCAACAAATGCAATAATCTTACCAACCATTAGATCCCAAAACTAGCATAACCATGAGCTGAGATCTTTAGCTCAATAATAACTCATTTAACCCTGAGTCTCTTCAGTAATAAGAATCCTATACATCTTAACAAAACATTTCCATACATTAGGTTCTTCCATCACTGAAACATTACAAATACATAATTCTAGCACGACTATAAAATGATGGCCTTACGTCTATTACCCAACACGTTTTAACGATTCCTACGTTCAAAACAAAGTTATAACTCTCTACTAACTCTTCACAAGACAATCTATTCTCCCAAAAGACATCGTCTAAGAGCCTTACTTTCTCATTCCTCCCTTCTGGGTCATTTTATATATAATAGGGTTATAACAAGTAACCACTCTTCAAACTCTTACATGCGATACTCCCAACGTCCCTCAAAGCATAATCCTAATCACAAAGGAAAAATAATTTACATCGTGCCTCTCTAGTCTGAATGCATCTTTTTATCGATGGGCTCCCACTCAAAATCTTTCGGTTGAAACTGACCTATGATCTGTTGTAGGGGTTGCACATGAAAAAATTCCTCAAAACGTTTCCTTCTACCTCTTTCGGGACAATCTCTCTTCCTATGGCCTACCTCTTTACAAAAGAAACATCTACCACTAAATCTTCCTTACCTATCTTGAGGAACAAAAAGCTGTTGAGGCCATTGATAATCCTATTTATACCATCTTTCTTCACTAACATTCTCTTCACCAGACATACTTGATGAACCCGAGTCTCTAAAGTTCTTACCCTCTTGTAAATGGAGACGATATTCCTGACACTATAACAATGTCTCATTCACTACCTCAATGAAAGTCACTAACGTCGGGTTCCCTAATAAATGTTACCGAACTTTCCAATCTAAACCTCCCACGAACTTTTATATTCTCCTTTCCTCTGTATTTACCTCATCGGGCACTAAATTCGCCAATCGAGTAAATTTCTCTTCGTACTCGGCCACCGTTTGATTACCTTCTACCACATCCAATAATATCTTCCTCATTTCCTTCTGAATCGCAGAAGGAAAATACCTTCGGTCAAAGAGTTCCCAAAAATATGCTATGGACATCGCATCTCTTTGCTTCGATGTGGTGATTAACTCCCACGATTGGAGAGATTCTCCCTTCAATTTAAAGGTGGCGAGAAATTTCTTCTTCACCTCACAACATTCAACCATTCGAAGGTGCCTTTGCATACTACTCTTCCAATGACTTGCAACCATCGCATCAGCTCCCCAGAAAATTCTGGAGGATGTCCCTTTCTAAAAGCCTCCCATACTCTTTCCCATGCGGATAGCCCTGGGTGGGCTTGGGCTGCTTGAGCTGTAGGTTGATGTGCCATCGCAGAAATGGCAGCAATTACTGCTTATGCCATAATATTGGCAACTTCGGCTATGGTCATAGTCCCTTGAGGCATTTGGGGTTCCATATTCTCTGCCCCTCTATTTGCCCTTCCTGGAAGACCTCTCTTCGGTGGCATCTAAAACAAAAGCAACTGTATCAGATCTCCATTCAAGTGTTTTCTCATCGTAGAAGAAAATATAGACGTGTGAACACAACAGTCCTAATTATAGGGCTCTACATCAAGAACGCTTATGGAAGAATGCATAAGACCCGCACAGATCCTAAAGACACTAGAACCTGATGCTCTGATACCACTTGAGACACCCCGCTTAAAATAATAACAGGTGGCCATCCCAATACTATAATTAATCAGGAATCTCAAGTGGATTATTCTCAGCATGTACTGACGATACTAAAATAAACATAGCTAACTACCCGATACTATAAAAAGAGGGTGACAAAAATTTTAAAACATACAAAGAAATTACCAACAAACAACATAATAACTACTAAACAGGGTAACATATGCACATGGCGATGATAAAGATAAGTAATTATAAATTACATCATAAGTTCACAAAAGAAAATACCCGAATATGATGTCGGGTCACAAACAATACAATAATATGAGAGACAAAATATAAAAGTGCTATCTATAACACTTGGGTATAAACGCGATACACAAACTGAATCCTAGACTAGATTTACAAAAGGATATGAAATGGCTATAACAAAATCCTACAACAGTCTGCAACTACTATAGCTCCACGAATACACTATATATAAACATCATTGGAATCCTTGCGGAGGAACACCTAAAATAATACAATATATATAGCACGAGAAAATATAAATGGGTCAGAGCCCGAGGTGTGAAAACATTTTTTTAGTAAGTGCATTAAAATGCATAATAATTATAACATGAATTAAGGTGGAGTCACACTCTCCTTAACAATGCAACTCATCCCTCAACTAGTGCACGCACCTAAACGTATGCACATGATCCTCAAATAACTACCCAACTCTTTCTAGGGACAATACAATCTAACCTACGCCCAAATCCACACTTCCGTAACCCATCATCTAAAACTAAACAATAAACGTCCTATCTTAACTTTACCCACGTGCATCTAAAATTATAATAACTTATAAATATACATATACATATTGCTTACTAGAATTTAGCGGATTCTAGTTATTAACTACACGAGTTATTAGCATCTAAATGCTAAGGACTAAACTTCTCCCAATTCTAAACATTGCACTGCGTTTCGTGCGTGGGACGTCTCACAAAGAGAAATCCAAACAAGGAACCCCCCAGATACACTACTCCTTGACAATGTTGATTGTCGAGATTCATTATGCCCTCAAAGCACGACGCATATAACATCAACTACTCAATTTAAACATTTCACCAGTTTATTCCCATTAAGCATTATGCCACTATAAGATATAAATCTGTGTACTAAAGACTAAAATTATCCCCACTCCCAATATTGCACTACGTTTCGTGCGTGGGACGTCTCGCAAAGAGAAATCCAAACAAGAAACCCGCCGATACACTACTCCTTGACAATATTGGTCATTAAGATCCATTATGCCCCCGGTACCCCACACATAAATACGAATACATTAAAGGATCAATAATCCCTAATAACATAAAGAAGATAATGCTCCGAACCTTCTAGGGTTCTATAACATCAATCAAGTTATAAATCACAATCATACAACCCCAACAAGTGATCACACATAACACACTTAGCGTACATATAAATATCCAAAGTCCAATCACATATGGATATTAAAAATAATTCACAATGCTATCATCTTCCAAGAATTACTCACTTTATCCTAGGTTACCATATATCGGACTATTATCACACCTCCATGGTAATAAAATAAATCACAACATGTGGGAAGCGGTCATAGTTCCTAACTGGAAAGTGGGAATGAATCATACCCAATACTTGTCACCCCCAAATAAAATCACACAATAAATAATGGACAACTATATATATATATATATATATATATCATTCACACTAAATATATATACAATCACATCATATAAATGCAAACCATCACACAAGGTATATACAATTACTTCATATAGGTATACATACTCTATTACTCCTGTATGTAAAGGAAGTGAATTAATTTATATTGTATAACTCTCATTATACTAACTGTTGCTAACTCGCTTATCATCCCACTATTCTTCACAATATGATAACTCACTCGAAACCTTCTCATCCATCACACCAATTAATATGAATAATCTCCCAATTCAATCAACATTAGGGATACCATCGATATCCGAATACACACCGATCAATAATCATCATCCCCAATCCATATTATGGTCCAATCAATCATATGAACCCTTAACGTTATCACATTTGTGATTCAATCCAAAAGTCCAACATTGCTAAGCGCATCCTACCTTTCTCTTATATACCCATAATTATCTCCAAATAGAAATCTCAATGATAGTGGGATTTCCCACTAGTCGATAAGATAATCTCCTATCGCTATTCTCTGGGAATAAGTCAATATGACCCCAACAATTCATCATAAGGGAAACTCCCTAAAAGTCTCCAAAACATACTTATCATAACTTATATGAAGGTTCCCAATCGATAAACCCAAATGAAATGGAGCGAAAATCACTCTAGAATTTCGAATCGATTCGGTCCCAACAGCGAATCGATTCGGTCCCAACCGCGAATCGATTCGGCCCCAACAAATAGAGTATGCCCAAAAGGACCTGTAAGTATGCTACATACCAAATCGATTCATAAGGGGCGAATCAATTCGGCCCTAAAGACCTGTAGGTTCTGCAACATTCAGAATCGATTTGGAAGGGGCGAATCGATTTGGTTTGTTCAGCAAGCTACGAATGGGTTGTTTTCTCCAAAACCCCAAAACTTCCAAAAATCATTTTAGTCATATTCTCTCCGTTTCTCTTGAACCCAAACATATATCTAGCATCAAAACTCATTATATAACTCAACCCAACTAATTATACACCTTCAAATCCATTTACACCCCTCAATTGCAAGATTTACCCAAAACTCATTATGGTATGTATTTGAATCAATTTACAAAGGGTCCTTCTTGGGGAAGAAATATTCTGAAAACAGAATTTCTCTTAGTACATATGTAGCATTTGAAGGTCTTTAAAGGATTTTTTCAGTTCCTCGTCCATGCTAATTTTTTCAATAAAATTTAGCATCTCGTATTTTTGAGTAATAAATATTTAATTAATTCGATTATTTTAAATTGCACGTATGACGCAATATATTTAAATTATTTCTTATATGTTTGTTAAAATATTAATAGGAAAATATAATGATTAATATTTATGCAATATAATTACTAAGTGAATAGTAAATTATTATTTTACGTCATAGCAAGTGATAGTAACGTGACAATATTCTATCTCAATCGAGAGTCGTGTGTAGACTATATGAGGTCGAGATAGGAAATTATTTTAAAGTGACTCAAATGGCGATTTCAAGGTCACGGTTGGTTCCGGAAGGGTCGAGATAGTAAAAATAGTGTACTTGGGGGTAGTAATGGGATCCTGGGACCTTTTTAGACATAATCGGGCCCACTCGGGGGTATTCAGGTCATTTGAGCGTGGCCCGTAAGCCTAATTTTGAGATTAAGGATGTCTAACCTAAGTTTTAGAGTTAGAGGTAGACATCAATCAAACTCTAAACCCTAGAAATTGAGAGAAGGGAGAAAAGAAGGGGACTTTAGAGGCCAAATTCAAGGAGGAATTGGGTGTGCAATCATCAATCCGTCTTCTACAACGTATAATCAGACCCAACGAACCTAGAAAGGCAAGTAATTAACTTTCTCCTATTTTAAATTATAAAAACTCATGTTCATATTAGGGTCGTGCATAAAAACCGTCAACCCGAAGAACCGAACCAAACCGTCCTCTATGGTTTGGGTTGGGTCGATTTGTTTTATTAATGGGTTGGTTCTGGTTCTAAAAAAAAATCGATGCAGTCAGTTCGGTTCTCGGATTGGTATATAAACCAAATCGAACCGAACCGAAAACCGAACCAAATAACCAAACTGAAAACCCAAACCTGAAACCGAGATGTAGAACCGAAACTAGAACCGGACATTTTAGTGCTTTTCTTTTTTTCATTTACAGCTAGTAAGTAAAGAAGATAGGGTTTCTTTACTTTTTTCACTTCATTTCCAACCCAAATTAGAGCAGGATCAACCGTCTAGTCGTCTTCTCTCTCTCTCGTCTACTACGGTAAAGGTATTTGCTCATCTTGTGCTGATGATATTTACTGATGATATTTACTGCTGCTAAATACTTCTCATCTTGTCTTATGTGGATGTTAAAGAAACATATGTTTGTGCTGATGCACAAACAAACAGATGTTTAGGTTGCAGCTCCAACCCGGAATCCATCTCCGGCCAGAACCCAAACCCGCCTCCATGACCCAACCATCACCCACCTGCTATACCGAAGTCTAGCCACCTCCATAGTCGCTTCAACCCAGATACCCATTTCCCATAACCCAAAACTCATACCAAACCTTAACCTCCCAAATCGATTCTGCCAAAATAAACCCAAATAAAACCCCCAAAAAACAAACATGTTCTCTTCCCCACTACTGATGATGTTTACGTTATATGTTTAGGTTATTTGCTCTCTACTGGTGAAAAAATGTTAAAAATCTTCTATAGTAAATGTTAGTAAACATACCTGCTACAAATTATGTTAGTAACTGTTTTTTTTTTGTTAGTCAATGTTAGTATAAGATAATGTTAGTAACTGGTTTTTTTGTTAGTAAATGTTAGTATAAAATAATGTTAGTAACTGTTTTTTTGTTAGTAAACATACATGCCTGTTATTTTTTTTTTAGTAACATTTTCAATTTTTTTGTTAGTAACAGGTTCATATTTTTTTTTGTTAGTAACTATTTTTTTTTGTTAGTAAATGTTAGAAAGTAGAAACTGTTTTTTTTTTTGTTAGTAAATGTTAATTTCATGGTTTAATTTAATCATAAATGAATAGGAACCGTGAATCGACCCAAACCAAATCGAGAACCATCGGTTCGGTTCTATATATATTTCGGTTCGATTCTGATTCCAAAATCAGAGAACCGAACCATTTCAGTTCTGGTTCTGGTTCTGTTGTGGAACCGAACCAACCCGAACCATGCATATCCCTAGTTCATCATGGTAGGTGTAGACAAACTCGTTTTGAGGGAGAGTTGTCACGTGAAAAATGGGTTTGGGGGTTTTTTAACTTTAGATGTAAATTTTGGTATTTTTCACCTCCAACTTAATGAGTAACTCTTTTTCTTTCAAAAGTTGGGAATTTTCCACCTCCAACTTATTGAGTAACTCTTTTATTTCAAAAGTTGGGAAGTTTCCACCTCCAACTTATTGAGTAACTCTTTTCTTTCAAAAGTTGGGAATTTTCCACCTTCAAATTCTTTATTTCCTCTTGTGCTTCCACAAGTTGACGATTGTCCATCTCCAACTATATGTTCGAAATAATAAGTTTGTCACTATCTACTTCCAAAGTCTTCACCTTCTCTAGTGCACAATTAAGTTCTTGAGCAGCTTTAGATAGTTGGGTATTTTTTTCTAACAGCTCCATTTTCAATGCAACATTTTGTTCATCTAAATTCAACTTCTCAACATTATCAGACTCTCTTGATTCAAAATTTTCAGTATTTGTCCATTCTTAATTCTCAACATTCTCAAATTTTTCACAATCCATTGATTCAAAATTCTCAGTATCTTTTTGTTGATAATTTTCCTTCTTGTTTGAAGGAATCACAAAGTTTTTAAGGGGAATATTCCAACCTGATGAAAATGCATTGTCATCACATTCTTTAGCAACTTTTTTGGACGATGAATCAATATATATAGGACTTGCTTCAGAAATGTTCAAAGAGAAACTCGGCTATTAACATTGAATTTTTTTTTATGACCTTGTTGATATCAACTTCACTTTCAATTGCACTGTCCTTACTGGTTGCTTTATTTGTAGTCATCGTCTTCAAAATTGCTGAAGTGATATCATTCTTAGATAACTGATTTTGAAAGATGAAAAGTTCCATTTAAGAAATTTTGGTGTCTTCTCTTCGATCCCTTTAACAAGTGGAATGATATCAAACTTCTCACATACCATGATCATGCAAAAACAAACGTGATATTAATAACTGTACTATCTAGTTTTCATAATTGAAATAATGCGTGTACTTTATAAATATCATATTTACTTTCAAGTACACGTGATATTTATAAATTTATGCCTGTAACTTATCACGTATAATTTCAATGTACACGTGATATCTAGTTATTCCAATGATCGTGATCACTGAAATAACGTATGTATTTTATAAATATCACATATATTTTGAAAGTACACGTTATAAATACACGTGTACTTT
This sequence comes from Sambucus nigra, assembly GCA_949130495.1. Lineage (NCBI taxonomy): Eukaryota > Viridiplantae > Streptophyta > Magnoliopsida > Dipsacales > Adoxaceae > Sambucus > Sambucus nigra. The sequence continues at coordinate 19,898,034 of OX422219.1, read as the reverse complement.
ATAAATATCACGTGCACTTTGAAAGTACATATGATATTCCAATGACCATGGTCACTGAAATTATGTGTGTACTTTACAAATATCACGTGTACTTTGAAAGTATATGTGACATTTATGAAGTACATGTGAACTTAGGTTTTCAAATAATTTTGTCAATTTTTTTATTGGACTGCAATAATAAGTTTTGATCACCAATACTGAAACGACACATCCACTTGTTGTGCTAGGCTTTGATCTTGCTATTTATTTGAGTGAATTGATGAGGAACCCATGCACAGCAGATGCCCAATCATATTTAATCATGCCATCAATACTGTTGATATATGGTGTCAAAAATTCTCCTAATGTGAAGTTTGAGTTGGAGAAAAATAACATCGTCATGAAGTGGAGACAAAAACGTTTTACAAAATTAGTAATGCCCTCATCTGTGTCCAACTCTACCAATTTCTTCAAACCCTTTTTTATGTCTGACATTCCAATTTTTTCATAGCTTTGAAGAATCAGGCAAGGAATTCATCTTTTGGAGCAGACGCATCCAATCTTTTTTTCAGATTTATTGATTGTTTCCCCTCTACCATTGGGATCCCAAATACTTCACTTACATGAAGAGTGCCGTGACTGATATCGATTTAACTAAATTTTCAAATTCCAACTATAAACTTATTTAATTGGAGTCAATTTTAAACCAAATTAAAATAACCCCTAAACATGCAACTACGTGTGTATGTGTGTGTGTGTGTGTGTGTGTGTGTGTGTGTGTGTGTGTCAAACCATCACAAATAAAATTGCTAACTCACAGATTTTAGGAAAAAATCCCTTTCGGATAAAACCTTTATTTCACTATAAAAAGGTAAATCGTAACTTCCAATAATTACAATGAAATTTGCAATGAACACTCTTCGAAAAAATCACATAGACGCGCAGTCTAGAGTCAGCGAGATCCGTAGTTCCAATTCAACCAAAGAATACCCACGAGCACTCCCTATGACATGCAGTCATCGTCATCTCATTACTCCCCTCAAGAGCGCCTAGTTAAGCAGTAAAGATCTTCTCTACAAGAGAAACTTCAACAAAGATGTGTTTTTGGGTTCCAAAGAAATTCACACAAAGTAATAGGGATTTTGTGAATTGAAACAAAAGGATTAAAACCATAAAAGTGAGAAGAGAAAGTATTCTGCCAAAGCAGCTTCGTCTATTAAAAATTTGCAGGTCTTCTTACCCAAAAAGAAGTTGAAAGAACCAATTTATAGAAAATCTAAGGCGGCGCATCGCTCAAACGAGATATCAGTGTCGTTTGAACGATAACACGTGATATTCAAACGACATCGCGCGACATAATGATTTCACTCAAACAAGAGCTTCTTGTCACACCCCGTAAAATCCGACAAACGGGGTGGCAGCCACCGCCGCAGAACTCTGTCGGACGTGAACTAAATAAATACCATTCTTAGTATGAGATAAATATGAGACATAAATAAATCAGTACATAAGATAAATAATTAAATCAATCTCAAATGATCATAAACAACTAAGCGATAAAAGATCCATCACATGCTAACTCCAAATAAATCCAATCTCCAAAATTGATTAAATAAAATCTAAATAATAAAGATCTGAATAATCCAATAGAAATCCTCTAAACAACTTTGGAACCGAATGGCCCAATAAAAATCAAACGAAGTCTCAAAATTAATTACGACTGAAAGGGAAAGTCTAACTAAACTATGCCATAAAATGAATAACTCCAGCTGCACCTCCAAGTGATAACTTCGATAATTCTATGCAGCTCTCCAAATGTTATCCTGAAAAGTTAGTCAACGTACGAGCTCAGATCCCCGAGCATGAATACACACTACTCCCCTCAAATAGGATCCTTGAATCTAGACAGTAGCATTATACACAATAAATATCACAATATAGTATTTTAAATTAAATGAGATAATTAAACGTGATAAATATAAATTACTAACTACCCGAAGGAATCCCCATTTTAAAAAGGCACACCAATATGATTTTAAATTCCCAAATCCCACTATGTTAATTTAATTAAATTAACCAACTTCTATTATTCCTCAATTTATTATGGGGATCCTCCCGCCTCGAGTGATTTCTCCACCGAAATACACATCCCCTCGTCAAAACGCCGGCTGATCCGTTTAAACTGTCGACCCTCGTTGATTATGTCGCCAATATAATTTAATACCCGTCTTATTATCTTAGATATTAATTCCCAATTATCTCAATTCACAATTCAAATTACCCCACCCTTTTTATCGATGTGAGATCTTCAAAATACCCCTTAGTCCTATACATAAGGGTCCCCGAGTTATAAGTACGTCCTACCCTATGAATAGGAGGATTTTCTAACATAAATCTCAACCTAGTCTCATACCTAGACTAGCGTAACAACGATAAAGTTATAAAAATTAGCCCACCCCTCACATGATAAAATCGTGATAATCTACCCTCACTAGTCCATACCTAAAAGGCATTCTAAAAATATAGGGGGATCAATAATACCGCACAACCCATTATCACAATGATATTTAATAATACAAAGAAGTCACACAAATAGGCATAAAAATCAATGTTCCAAACTACGCATAATAGTCCAATCCATTAATTCTTAATTTAATTATCACCTTGTCAAAAACACCCAATTAATCTCATTTAATTATTTTAAATTAAATATACCGCAATTTCATCATTTAAAACATCAAAATTCAAACCTCATTATTTCAACCCAAATTACACGAGTTATATGCCCCCAACTTCATTTATTTCAAAACCAGAGTTTTGTAACACCCCGCTTAATTAAATATAGGGTGGCTAGTCCCATACCAAATTAAAACAGAATATACAGTTGGCTCATTCTTAGCATCACTGCCGAAAATATTAACTAATCACTCAATACCCAATTAAGCTGGTGTTAAAAACTTTCCAAATTTTAATTCAATAAAAATCCATATTTAGTTTATCAATAACACTACACATTTTACTCTAACACAATAATAATTGAACAGATAACTCAAAAGAATTTAAATGCAATTGGAATAAACATTCCAAAATAATAATCCAATACAGTAATCCCAACAATAATAAAAGTATTAAAATGACACGAATACAAGAGTATTTGACTCAGATAGAAAAGAGATAACTAAACTCCTTTTGGCGACATGCCCTAACCAAAAGAATACTGTGAATCAAATGAAGATAGGCGTATAAGAAATACTCCATAGCTCCATAGCTCGTCATAATTCCATAAGGTTTGCGTCCCTGCTGCTGGACACCTGATATAGAATATACAATAGAAAAGAGAATATGCAAGGAAACGGGTCAGAGCCCGATGTGAAAATGATTTTGAAAACAGTAAGTATATAACAAGTGAAATAAAGCATTTATTATGTACATGTTAGTATCCAAACTCTCACTTGATATTCTCACCTCTCATCTAGAGTGCACACTTAACGTTTCCTATTAACCTCTTAATTAATGGTTCCTCTTCACAAATTTCCGAAATATGATTCCATCCCATATCATAACCCCGTATGTCTCATACCATACGTAATATAATCATTCATATACGTTTCCCATTAACATGAATCGCTTCTCCTAAACATGAATTAAGCTCTTCAATAAATATTCATTAACTTATTTCTATTCTTTTCTCAATTCACCATTATCTACAATTATCACACAGTAGATGATTTAACCACTATATACACATTCATACAATTCATTATATATATATATATACATATATAATACGGCACCCCGAGTCACAGCTGCGGTGAAATGCATTACTCTGCTATCATGTCCCAATATCGTTGGTCGCCGAATAGGGGACTAAAGGTTCGGTAAGGATTCCTCGAACCACAAACAACAATACATAAATTGGAGGCGAACATAGTTCTCGTATCCATGGGTCACGCACATACCAACGTACCCACAATCAGCGGACTTATCAACTCTCCGATAAGCCTTTCATATACCTATGTTCTTGAGCAAAAAATCAAAGATCCCATGGATTCATCAGGATATGACTGCCCTCGCGCACAATCCTCCTGTCGATAGCAAGTAAGCTAGGTATGTCATACACATAAATCATCAATCAATCAAATAGGAATTATCATACCTATAATATAATATCAACAAGGTACTCACATTACCCAAAGATAATTCCCATACCTAGCATTATATCTCTTTAAATCCTACGTATTAAAATATTATGCCTTTACTTCCTTAATTTAATTATTCCCGAGTCTCACTCATTTCTCAAGGTTCAAATAGGTTTTCCTTAATAGTATATTCAGTAAGAAATCACTAATACCCTACTGGTCCATATCATCATATCTCCCGAAATGCTACGAATTAAACTCTCCCTCAACTAGGGTTATAACCGATAGTTTCTAATCTTTTATAAACACATCTTCTATCAACTAGGATTGAATACCCTTATCTCATGGCTCATAGTCTATAGTGTTTCATTCACACTATATGAATTATCAACAAAATCGACATCCTCGTATCCTATAACATCTCTCCACTCCCGACATCGTTAAGGTTCATGCGCGGAGCGTCTCGCAAAGCGAAATCCAAACAAGGAACCCCTCCTATACACTACTACTTAACTTTGTCGATCATGGAGGCCCGTCAACTTCAAATACGCAACCGGGATAACCTTATCCCCTCTTTCAACCGAATGTGGTCTTAACTCCCATCTCTATCCAGGATTCATACCACTAAGTGCTTGTACTACACTCAGTCCTAGCGCAATCAATAATGAGCTTAAACTCAGTCCTTGATGTTCAAATTGTAACCCTATGGCTACCCAAGTGTTATATAAAATCTCCCCTACTGGACCTATCCTTAATCCTAATACAAATAAATCCGAATCCAACACATGAATCTAGCAACCGAAATTTATTTCCAATTTAATTATCCTAATCAATTAAATCCCAATCAAATCAATTCGAATCTTAACTAGGGCTTACTGATCTTTTCTAAGTCCCATAATATCCAATTAATAATCACCAAAGATCTACAAAAGGTTTGGGATAAGAACCAACATTAAAAAGAAATAACTATAGGAATTCTGGGGAGGTCGATCGATCAAAGGCAGGGGGTCGATCGATCGATTGCCCAGGTAACAGCCTAGTTTTTCTGCATTTCTTCTACTACGGGTTTCATCATTTTTTATCATTCAAACCTTCATATTAACTACCCAAATTCCTTACAAACCTTACTGCATGATATAGCAACATATGTGAATGATTTATAATGCTCTAAACATCCTAGAATCATCAAGAGTTTGGATTAAAAGCATATACTTATCCTCCTTTTTTTTAGAAAATTATAAACATGATATCTTCAAGAACACAACAATGATTTTCAGAATTTCTTCCACAGATTGATGAATATTTCGTGGATTACTAACTACCTACAATATGAGTTTAATTCCTATGTATTTTTAGATTCCAGAAATCCATTAACAACTTTATCTTTTCATCTTCCAAACATGCAAAATCTCATCTTTTATAACTATCCAAACATGGACAATATACAAACTTAGATTGCAATCATCAAATACTTGCCTCTAATGAAGATCTGATCCTTTGGAGTTGAATAACACAGGTGGTTCTCCCTTTCTCCGGTCACTTTCGGTGGTGGTTGGTTGTGGTGACCTTTGGTCTTTGGTTCTTCTCCTTTCCAAGCAAGCTACTCTTCTCCCAAGCAACCTTTCACTCTCCTAAGAAGATGACCTCTCAATTTTATGTAAAAAAGATGAATGATTCCACGTACAACTAATATCCAAATACTTATAACAAGACAAAATCCGAAATCACTATTCATCCCCATCGTAAAATGACAAAAATGCCCTTTTGGGTTGTCTTTTCATTTCCAAATGATCCGAGACCCAAAACTAACATTCAAATAGACTTTTTTGACTATTTCCACCCTTCCGGATGCAACGACACAGTCAAAACGACTATAAGGTTGATGTAAAAATAATTTTCCTTTTTAATTTAACAAATTAGTCCCGACACGTCCTATACCGCGTCCGACTAAAAATTCAAATTACGGAATTGATAACTCATCGCCATATCAATAACATCACATTCATATATTACCTAAATATCTTTAAGTAATATTCAGAATCATCCATTTTAATATCCACAATTCAAATAAAACCCAAATGAATTAATTAATAATAAAATCCAATTAATCCATTAATTTAAAATATAACCCATTTTAAAAGTCATTCAAATCACGGGGTATTACTTACTTCCCCCCTTATAACAGAATTTCGTCCCGAAATTCAGGAAGATAAATCATACTGGTAAGGTCAACTCTGGGTATAACTCTCCATCGCAAGCAATCTATGTCGTACCGCCCATACAGTACGTTAACGAAAATCCCCCATTGATGTTATACGCCAAGCCTCACCATATAGTTCCAACTGAATCAAATTTAAACTATACCCAATCCTCCCTATACCATCCTCGTGACAAAGTTTGGGAAAAATGATCCTCACTTATTAACAAATAAATCCTGAAGTCACAACTACTTACTATTTCACAATTATGAAAACTACTATAATCCAACCATCCAGGGCGCCCATACACCCTATCATACAACTTTCATGATAAAATGGATATGATTACCCACATAATACTCGGATTTATTGCAAAGGTTATAAACTCATATCCTAAAGACCTAACTTATTTCGACTCCCAACGTTTATTAGTTTCATGCGTGGGGTGTCTCGCAAGCGAAATCCAAACAAGGAACCCCCCCGATACACTACTACCTAAAGTAGTCGGTCATCGAAATTCCTCAGGTCCTTAGTCAATAGTTTATAACCTCTCTACAGGTTTTATCGATTTCAAATAAAAGTCTATTCATCTACTCTCTTATTAAAGATAAGATGCTGGCTATAGTAGTACATACGCTCTCATATACCACAAGTCAATTCACGTCGATAGTCACATCATGATCGGACATGCCTAAAGTAAGTAATTCCGTGATAAAAATCAGACCCACGTGATGACATGAAAAAATATAGGTGCCCCACGACCCCTCGGTGAGTCTACGTAAAATAGCAGTGTTATAGGCTAAGTTTAGTAACCCTTTTGCCCACATAATATTAATGTCTATAAAAATCATTATGCACCTCATAGTTCCTTAGATAGAAAGCGTACCCTCATTCGCGGGTGGTGGTTATTGACTCCCACTATTATAACTTTGCTCCGATGAGTTAAGAAAAATTTTACCCCAAATTTTCAGTTCTAGTTAACCACACTCCACTATATGTCCAATCCTTTGAATATATTGCCTTCGTTAGGTAATACACACAATTCTCGCATTTCAAGAACTTCTACTGATGACTCTCCTCAATTTTCCACAATAGGGGTGACCTCGACTACGGTCATCACACTCAAACATACTTCATAACCTCCTAAGTACGATCTTCGCTATCCGTCATTTGGCCCTCATCTGCCATACTTCTTGTACGAACCCGTCCGAACGCAAATAATTTTCGCTAATATATACATTATAATAGGAGAAAGAAATATCACCAAGGAAATCAACAATCCTAAACATAGGGCTCTACATTAATGAACGCTAAGCTGAAAACACAATAAGCCGTACAGACCCTAAAGGACTCTAGAACCTGATGCTCTGATACCACCTGTAACACACCGCCTAATTAAATACCGGGTGGCCAGTCCCATACCAAATTAAAACAGAATATACAGTTGGCTCATTCTTATCATCACTGCCGAAAACATTAACTAATCACTCAATACCCAATTAAGTTGGTGTTAAAAACTTTCCAAATTTTAATACAAAAAAAAATCATTTTTAGTTTATGAATAACACTACACATTTTACTCTAACACAATAATAACTGAACAGATAACTCAAAAGAATTTAAATGCAATTGGAATAAACATTCCAAAATAATAATCCAATACAGTTATCCCAACAATAATAAAATTATTAAAATGACACGAATACAAGAGTATTTGACTCAGATAGAAAAGAGATAACTAAACTCCTTTGGGCGACATGCCCTAACCAAAAGAATACTGTGAATCAAATGAAGATAGGCGTATAAGTAATACTCCATAGCTCCATAGCTCGTCATAATTCCATAAGGTTGGCGTCCCTGCTGCTGGACACCTGATATAGAAGATAAAATAGAAAAGAGAATATGCAAGGAAACGGGTCAGAGCCCGATGTGAAAATAATTTTAAAAACAACAAGTATTTAACAAGTGCAATAAACCATTTATTATGTACATGTTAGTATCCAAACTCTCACTTGATATTCTCACCTCTCATCTAGAGTGCACACTTAACATTTCCTATTAACCTCTTAATTAATGGTTCCTCTTCACAAATTTCCAAAATATGATACCATCCCATATCATAACCCCGTATGTCCCATACCATACGTAATATAATCATTCATATACGTTTCCCATTAACATGAATCGCTTCTCCTAAACATGAATTAAGCTCTTCAATAAATATTCATTAACTTATTTCAATTATTTTCTCAATTCACCGTTATCTACAATTATCACACAGTAGATGATTTAACCACTATATACACATTCATACAATTCATTATATATATATACATATATAATACGGCACCCCGAGTCACAGCTGCGGTACAATGCATTACTCTGCTATCATGTCTCAATATCGCTGGTCGCCGAATAGGGGACTCAAGGTTCGGTAAGGATTACTCGAACCACAAACAACAATACATAAATTGGAGGCGAACATAGTTCTCGTATCCATAGGTCACGCACATACCAACGTACCCACAGTCAGCGGACTTATCATCTCCGCGATAAGTCTTTCATAGACCTATGTTCTTAAGCGACAAATAAAAGATCCCATGGATTCATCAGGATATGACTGCCCTCGCGCACAAACCTCCCGTCGATAGCAAGTAAGCTAGGTATGTCATACACATAAATCATCAATCAATCAAATAGGAATTATCATACCTATAATATAATATCAATAAGGTACTCACATTACCCTAAGATCATTCCCATACCTAGCATTATATCTCTTTAAATCCTACGTATTAAAATATTTTGACTTTACTTCCTTTATTTAATTATTCCCGAGTCTCACTCATTTCTCAAGGTTCAAATAGGTTTTCCTTAATAGTATATTCAGTAAGAAATCACTAATATCCTACTTTTCTATATCATCATATCTCCCGAATTGCTACGAATTAAACTCTCCCTCAACTAGGGTTATAACCGATAGTTTCTAATCTTTTATAAACACATCTTCTATCAACTAGGATTGAATACCATCATCTCATGGATCATAGTCTATATTGTTTTATTCACACTATATGACTTATCAAAAAAACCAACATCCTCGCATCCTATAACATCTCTCCACTCCCGACGTTGTTAAGGTTCATGCGCGGAGCGTCTCGCAAAGCGAAATCCAAACAAGGAACCCCTCCTATGCACTACTACTTAACGTTGTCGGTCGTGGAGGTCCGTCAACTTCAAATACGCAATCGGGATAACCTCATCCCCTCTTTCAACCGAATGTGGTCTTAACTCCCATCTCTATCCAGGATTTATACCACTAATTGCTTGTACTACACTCAGTCCTTGCGCAATCAATAATAAACTTAAACTCGGTCCTTGATGTTCAAATTGTAACCCTATGGCTACCCAAGTGTTATATTAAATCTCCCCTACTGAACCTATCCTTAATCCTCATACAAACAAATCAGAATCCAACACATGAATCTAGCAACCGAAATTTCTTTCCAATTTAATTATCCTAATCAATTAAATCCCAATCAAATCAATTCGAATCTTAACTAGGGCTTATTGATCTTCTCTAAGTCCCATAATATCCAATTAATAATCACCAAAGATCTACAAAAGATTTGGGATAAGAACCAACATTAAAAATAAATAACTATAGGAATTCTAGGGAGGTCGATCGATCGAAGGCAGGGGGTCGATCGATCGATCGCCCATGTAACAGCGTAGTTTTTCTGCATTTCTTCTACTACGGGTTTCATCATTTTTTATCATTCAAACCTTCATATTAACTACCCAAATTCCTTATAAACCTTACTGCATGATATAGCAACATATGTTAATGATTTCTAATGCTCTAAACATCCTAGAATCATCAAGAGTTTGAATTAAAAGCATATACTTATCCTCCTTTTTTCCAAAAAATTATAAACATGATATCTTCAAGAACACAACAATGATTTGCAGAATTTCTTCCACAGATTGATGAATATTTCGTGGATTACTAACTACCTACAACATGAGTTTGATTCCTATGTATTTTTAGATTCCAGAAATCCATTAACAACTCTATCTTTTCATCTTCCAAACATGCAAAATCTCATCTTTTATAACTATCCAAACATGGACAATATACAAACTTAGATTGCAATCATCAAATACTTGCCTCTAATGAAGATCTGATCCTTTGGAGTTGAATAACACAGGTGGTTCTCCCTTTCTCCGGTCACTTTCGGTGGTGGTTGGTGGTGGTGACCTTTGGTCTTTGGTTCTTCTCCTTTCCAAGCAAGCTATTCTTCTCCCAAGCAACCTTTCACTCTCTCTAAGAAGATGACCTCTAAATTTATGTAGAATAGATGATTGAACCCACGTACAACTAATCTCCAAATACTTATAATAAGACAAAATCCAAAATCACTATTCATCCCCTCATAAAAATGACCAAAATGCCCTTTTGGGTTGTCTTTTCATTTCCAAATGACCCGAGACCCAAAACTAACATCCAAATAGACTTTTCTGAATATTTCCACCCTTCCGAATGCAACGATGCAGTCGAAACGACTATAAGGTTGATGTAAAAATAAGTTTTCTTTTTAATTTAACAAATTACTCCCGACACGTCCCATACCGTGTCCGATTAAAAATTCAAATTAGGGAATTAATTACTCACCGCAATATCAATAACATCACATTCATATATTACCTAAATATCGTTAAGTAATATTCAGAATCATCGATTTTAATATCCACAATTCGGATAAAACCCAAATGAATTAATTAATAATAAAATCTAATTAATACATTAATTTGAAATATAACCCATTTTAAAACTCACTCAAATCATGGGGTATTACAGGTTTTTATACATGAAACCTACACCAACAAAACCCAAAATCACTCATCAATCCTACGTGCCCACGGGTTATGAATATTATTCATATTAAAAGACTTTCATGAAAACAGCCCCAAGTTTTATGTGTCCACTTTCTTTAATTAAATTTCTAATTGATTTTAAGAAAAGCATGAAATTTAGGTTTAGGCAACACTTAAAATAAATAATACTAAAGTAAATGAATAGAATATTAATGCATGTGAAGATCGTGTTGAAAATCTGATTAGAAATCTGGATTCCTCTCGAAAAATTAGCGAAGAAGTGTTCTTGAACAAATTTGATTAAACCCCAATTAAGCCCCCCAAAACTTGTGATAAAAACTTGATTGTGTTGGAGGTTGATGAATATGGTTGAGAGGGAAAATATCTAAAAGTGTTCTTTAGTGAAAAACTTGAGAAAAAATGATTATGAGAAGTCCCCCTACGGATTATTAAGGTTATATAATGATTAGGGGTCCTAATCCTAAACAAACTCTAATAAAAAAAACTTGCAGTGCACGATTTCTGCTGGAGTCGATCGATCGACCCCTGGTGTTGATCGATCGATCGGCCTGAAAAACTGCCAGTTTCGCTAAAAATTATAAGGGATAAACTTTAAAAATTCATTAAAAATCCGTTTCGACTCCGATTTTAATTCCGCTTGAAGTTTTTTTCTTCTAAAATCGTAACCAACATATTTAACCAATAAAAATTATTAAATCCAAAAATTTATTTTTCTCAAATATTCCAATTAATTAATTAAATTAAATAATAAAAACACGGGGTGTTACATACTTCCCCACTAGAAAATAATTTCATCCTTGAAATTAGATGAAGCATACACATAAACATGTAAATCTCACAAAAGGAAATAAGTCTCACATATGCCTACCCCTTAAAATAACACAATTAGGCGCCCATACACCTAATCTACCCAAATGAAATCCTTAACAAAAATACTATATATATATATATATATATATAAAAGTACCTAAGAAGGTATTACGTACCGCGATACTCCACTAGCCACGCAATCTATCCTGCTCTGACTGAATCTGAGGTACATAGCACCTCCGATAACTAAGATTGGTTGGTGCAGTGACCACCCCCGCGCACCTGGCGCTACCGGTGCTGCTGGCGCTTCCTGAACACTAACTGCGACGAGAACTGGAGGCCTCAGTTCTTGTTGTCCCTGTACCCCTGGACCTTGTTGCCCTTGCATAACTTGCCCTGATTGGGCCTGTGTCACTTGGTCTTGTTGGTCCTCACTCTTGTTACATTGAGCCGCTCGATGTCCTATCTTTCCACAGACAAAACATGCACCCCTGATGGTTCTTGAATTCATCCCCCAATTTTGTTCACCCTGGTGTCCTTGATTTGTTCTCTACCTCTTCAAAGCTTGGTCATTGGGACCCTTATTCTCACATCCATGTCCATTAAACTCTAGTCGCTTGCCCAACTTCTTCTAATAATGGGTCTTCTCTTACCGTAGCAACATTCTGACATCCACCACCTAAGCATAAGTATTGTATGCCAGATTCTCCAACACCATTTGCCTAATCGACCAAGACAATCCATTAATGAAACACTCCATCTTCTTCATCTCAGTGCTAACCTCCTCTGGTACAAACATAGATAAATTTGTGAACTCCTGTTCATACTCGGCAATCGACTTTGAACCTTGCTCCATGTCTATAAATTCTCTCTTCTTGACATTACTAGTTGTATACGGAAAGTACTTATTATTGAACTTTATCAAAAACTTTACATAGCTTAACAGATCTCTCTCCTCTGATGCGGTGGCACTCTCCCACCATTACAATGCATCCCCTGTCAGCTTAAATGTTGTTAACATCTGCTTCTGCACATTCGTGCAGTCCACCATCCTCAAATGCCTCTCTATATCTCTCCTCCACTAGTGAGAAACCGTTGGGTCAGATCCCCCTCCAAAGGTGGGAGGATTTCCCTTAAATAAACTGGTTGTCACCCTATCCCAAGCTGAGATGGGCGTACCCCGCTACTGTTGTACCTCTAAAGTCACCTCTCTTTGTATCCCCATCTCCAAAATGGCCACCATGGCCTCACCAATGATAGCCGCTAACTCCTCTGCCTCTAAAACAATCTGACGCCGCCTCTCCTGAGTCGAGGGACCAGAAACAGACTCCTACCTCCTACTCCTAGCTCTCATTGTGTTCTCCATCTGAAAAGATAGGAACAAAACAACATCAGACTTAGAATGGCTAAGAGTACAAATCATCAAAACGAAATCAAAGATAAGCAACGCGGAAGCTAAAACAGACTCATAACCTACGAGACCTAAGACCATGCTTAGATACCATCTGTCACACCACACAAAATCTGACAGACGGGGTGGCCAGCCACCGCCGTCGAACTCTATCAAGCGTGAACTAAATAAATATCATTCTTAGCATGAGACAGATATGAGACATAAATAAATCAGTCCATAAGATAATCAATTGAATCAATCTCAAATGACCACAAACAACTAAGCGATAAAGGATCCATCACAAGCTAACTTCCAATAAATCCAATCTCGGAAAATGATTAAATAAAATTTGAATAATCCAATAGAAATCCTCTACACAACTTTGTAACAAAATGGCCCAATAAAACTCAAACAAGGTCTCATAATTAAATATGACTAAAAGGGAAAATCTAATTAAACTATGCCATAAAATGAATAACTCCAGCTGCACCTCCAAATGATAATTTCGATAATACTATGCAGCTCTCCAAATCTTATCTTGAAAAGTTAGTCAACGTACGAGGTCAGAGCCCCGAGCATGAATACACACTACTCCCGTCAAATAGGATCCTTGAATCCAGACAGCAACATTATACACAATAAATATCACAGTATAGTATTTTAAATTAAACGAGATAATTAAATGTGATAAATATAAATCACTAACTACCCGAAGGAATCCCCATTTTAAAAAGGCACACCAATATGATTTTTAAATTCCCAAGTCCCACGATGTTAATTTAATTCAATTAACCACATTCTATTATTCCACAGTTTATTATGGCGGTCCTCCCACCTCGGGTTATTTCTACACCAAAATACACATCCCCTCCTCAAAACGCCGGTTGGCCCGTTTAAATTGCTGGCCCTCGCTGATTGATGAGGTTCCACACACGACACGACATAAAATGTCGGTTGGCCCATTTTAAACTGTCGGCCCTCACTGATTATGTCGCCAATATATTTTAATACTCGTCTTATTATCTTAGGTATTAATTCTCTATTCAAATTACCCCACCCTTTTTATCGATGTGAGATCCTCAAAATACCCCTTAGTCCCATATCTAAGGGTTCCCAAGTTATCAATACGTCCTACCCTATGAATAGGAGGATTTTCTAACATAAATCTCAACCTAGTCTCATATCTAGACTAGCATAATGATGATAAAGTAAAAAAATCAGCCCACCCCTGACATGATAAAACCCTGATAATTTACCCTCTCTAGTCCCATACCTAGAAGGCATTCTAAAAATATAGGGAGAGCAATAATACCCCACAACCCATCGTCATAATGATATTTAATAATAGCAACAAGTCACACAAATAGGCATAATAAATCAATGTTCCAAACTACGCATAATAGTCCAACCCATTAAATCTTAATTTAATTATCACCTCGTCAAAAACACCCAATTAATCTCATATAATTATTTTAAATTAAATATACCTCTATTTCATCATTTAAAACATCAAAATTCCAAATTCATTATTTCAACACAAATTACATGATTTATACACCGCCAACTTCATTTATTTCAAAATTAAGGTTTTTCTATATGCAACCAACACCAATAAAACCTAAAACCACTCATGAATCCTACGTACCCACAGGCTATGAATATTATTCATATTAAAAGATTTTCATAAAAATAGCCCCAAGTTTTATTTGTCCACTTTCTCTAATTAAATTGCTAATTGATTTTAATAAAAGCATAAAATTCAGGTTTAGGCAACACTTAAAATGTATAATACTAAAGGAAAGGAATAGAGTATTCATACCTGTGAAGATCGTGTTGAAAATCTTATTAGAAATCTGGATTCCTCTCGAAAAATTAGCGAAGAAGTGTTCGTGAACAAACTTGATTAAACCCTAATTAAGCCTCTCAAAACTTGTGACAAAAACTTGATTGTGTTGGAGGTTGATGATTATGGTTGAGAGGGAAAATATTTGGAAGTGTTCTCTGGTAAAAAACATGAGAAAAAGTGATTACGAGAAGTTCCCCTACGAATTATTAAGGTTATATAGTGATTAGGAGTCTTAATCCTAAACCAAATCTAATAAAAAAAACTTGCAGCGCACGATTTCTGTTGGGATCGATCAATCGACCCCTGGCGTTGATCGATCGATCGCCCAGAAAAACTGACAGTTTCGCTTAAAAATTATAAGGGACAAACTTTAAAAATTCATTAAAAATCCATTTTAACTCCGATTTTAATTCCGCCTGGAGCTTTATTCTTCTAAAATCATAACCAACATATTTATCCAATAAAAATTATTGAATCAAAAAATTTATTTTTCTCGAATATTCCAATTAATTAATTAAATTAAATAAAAAAACACTGGGTTTTACCCTTCTGTCGCTCGAACGAAGTTAAATAAAAATTATTTTTTATTTTTCTCAGAAAATATTACGCCTCAAAACTTCGAAAATAGTTTTTAAAGAAAAATTCCGCTCCGACACTTAGAAAATATTTTGTAAAAATATCTCAACACATTTATATGAATCATTAAGGGGACTTAAACACAACCTTACCAAAATCTATCTCGTCGGGGATTGAATGTTAAAGATCTTTGATATCCAGATCCGTCTTGATGCTTGAATGATCTTAAATTATTCTTCGACAGTTGTAGCAGTATACGACACACTCAATACAAAGTACGGACTCTATAAAACATGTCCTTACAAATCTCCCCCTATGTCTATGCCGGTACAAAATAAGAACATCTGAATTATCAAAATGCCTATACAAATCTAATTCCCTCCCAAAACTGAAATGGTACTAAACATGACATGAAAGTATTAAAGTTTTTTTCAGAAATCTTTAACTTTAAGTCTTTAAGGTTTTCTGATCAGGGTGTGCAAAATAATGATCTTCAATTTTGTACCTAAACACATGAGACAAAGAAAATACCTTCGTGACGCATCGAGTTTGAAATGATATAAGAATGAATCAATCAATGTAATCAAATCTTCCCCATAATGCAAAAACTCCCCCATAATTCTTTCTCCCCCTTTTTATTTGTCCGAAATAGACAAGGAAACGAATAAGCAAAATAAACATGGAGTTGTCCCAAAAAAAAATACATAGCAAATATGAATCAAACTACGATAAGCAAAGAGTAACTCAAAAGCTTTTCACAAGCTATTTTTTAATTTTTAATTTTTCATACAAAAATGCAAAAATAATTTTACAAAAATCACACACCATGAATTTTAAAATTGTCCTTAGGTGTTGAAAGTATTGAATTTGAAAGACATCGACTCAATCCATCAACACATCAAAGTCAAGAATGATTTTCACACCAATAACGTCTAAAACTATGAATGCTTTTTCATGACCCTGTTAAGACATGAAAACTCGTTTTTCATTTCTTTCCATCCAAACTCCCTTATAAATAAAAATGCATTTATTTTTCTTTTGAGGTGGACCCTTTTTGGCATATTTATCTTTTTATTGCCTCTAAATTTTTTCGGGCTCTTTTAAATGGTTGCTTTCACGACGAGTTAGTTTTGTACTCTCACATCCTTTTCCCGTGATTCACTCATCATATTTTGTTGCAATTAAATCCTCACAGTAAATAGTTTTTGCATGCACTACTTCTACTGTCAAGTTTTATCGCATATGATCTGTTTTAAAGACAGAATTGAGATGACAATACTCCGACCAATATTTGATAAACAAGTATAATAATCAAACAAATATGTGCAAGTGTGCATTAAAGGAACTCATGAGTCAAAAATGTAGGTAGTAACAACAAATCATATCTCAATAACTGTAAACATTGTCAAACACAAAAATGAAATGATGACGCATATCAAAACACTATCAAATAGTCACATGGATATGGAATGAAGTTGTGAATCGGTCATCCTAAATGTACATCCATATATGGTGTAAAAAAAATAGAAAAATCTTTTTGACTTTTTCCTAAAAAATTTATCAAAATAAATTCTTTTTGTATTTATCAATTTTTTCTCAAAAAAATGATTTTTTTTTTTAATTTTTCCAAAATATATCAAAAAGGAAAAACATAAGTACAAAAATGGTACACACTAGCAATAGGCAAACATATCATCATGAAAATCATCCTATGCTAGCAAACAAGTCTAAACCTCAACCGTTAGGTGCGGATAAGTTTTCCAAAGGTGGTGACATCCTATGAAAAAACTCCACCAAATCATGTGAAGTCTTGACCAAAAACTTTACCTGCTCCCTAATATGTGCAAACACTCTCGTGTAATCATTCGGATCATCATGCGTGGGTGCGTGTGTATAAACACATGTAGTAACAAAACGTGACATATGACCCAACTTAAAACAAAACTCTCTAAGGTGTCCTCTCTTCTTGCAGTGCGTGCAAACATAAACAGGCCTAGGTACACCTTTCTCAAAATGTTTCCTACGCACTCTCCTATCAGGTACGGGTCGCCTAGGTGGGTTGGGTTGAGATCCATATGGATCAATAAAAAAACTCGAGAACCGGCTCGAGTGCAACATGTGAAGTGGATGCACCGTCATGACCTATTCCTCGTCTCTCAACATCACCCAAAATGGGATTGATAACCATCTTTCCATCCTTATTAGATGTGTTATCTAAAGGGACTTTGAACTCCAATGAATGTTCGAGATCACTCTCGAGTTGGGACACACATGTCGTTAGACTAGACACCATGTTGGCCAAATCACCATTTTCCCAATCTAAAGCTATCAACTGTTCACTCAAATAAACTTTCACCTTCTCGAGTTGACTTGCTTTCTCCTCAAACACCCTCAAACTCTCTAACCCTCTCTCCAAATCCCTCACCCTAAGACTTAACTCCTTATTTAATTTCTTACTCTTCAAGGTCTCGGCGTACAAATCTCTAAATGCAATCTGGAGCTCAGTATCACCCTCACTAGCGCACTCACTCTCACCCTCACTAGAAACACTCAAATCATCCTTGAGGGTCTCAAGTGAACAAGTATCCTTATCGTCGTGGGAAAAAATAGATGTTCTCATGTGACTAGCGAAAAAATCAATATACTTCCCAGGTGACGAATCATCCCCATAATCTTTCACCTCTTCCTCACTATCGCTAAGAGTGGCTGGCATGGCAATCTTTTTGCCCTTTATCTTTAGCTTAGTGGGACAATAAAAATCTCTGTGGAATCTCCCCTCACACTCAAAACACTTCCCCTCTTCCTCTTTATCACCTTCTTTCTCACCTCTCCCTATGGCCTCATTTTTATAATTCTCAAAAAATCTTTTATGTAACAACCCAGGCTTTTGAGCGACTATTTTATATTATTTTGCCCGATGGGCTAATTCTATAAAATAGGAAAAGTTGGAGTAAATATTGTTTCCCGTGATATTAAAGGATAATATTCACTATGTTTTGTTTATTTACCGTATGAGAAGGTAAATGACATTATATTGTGATATATTACGTCGTTATATGTAAAACGACGGTTATGACTCATATTTAAATTGTGGTATAATTAATGAAATAAAATAAAATTGGAACATAAAATTTGTTCAAACTTTCCCGAATGCCAAAATAGGGGGTGCGGTTGTTTTTAGAATAGTCGAGATAGTCGAACTAAGTGTCATGTTGTATTTTGGGAGTTTCGGGCACTTTTGGGGTGTTATAACTCAATTAAGTGGATACGAGTCATTTTAATGGTGTATTAGCAATTAAAAGAGGGCAATTATATTTTAAAACCCGTTTAAGTTACCCCACCCCTTTTCTTTCTTCATTTGTGAGAAAAGCCGGAGAGAGAGAGAGAGAGAGAGAGAGAGAGAGAGAGAGAGAGAGAGAGAGAGAGAGAGAGATTGGGAGAAATGGAGAAAAAGAGTGAAAATGGAGAAAAAGAGTGAAAATGGAAGATTTGAGGCCGAAAATTGTTGCTATCGGAAGAGAATCCTAGACTACAACCTCGAGGCAAGTTTCTTACTTGCTAGATGTTGATTTAATGTGATAAATTGCATGTATAGTTAGGTTTTGGAGATTTAAACCCTAAATGGGTATTTGTTGATTTTTGTGATTAAAGCCTTAAATCTTAGTTTTTAAATTGACTTGAGGTTTATATATTAGTTGTTAGTTATGTAGAAATGATTTGGTGTAAATTGTTGTTGTTGATGTTGGGAGAAATAAAAGATTTGGGGTCTTGATATTTTAAGGTTCATACAACCCGGAAGCCATACTTGGGAATTCTGCAGGACCGAATCGATTCGGCCCTAGGGCGAATTGATTCGGATAAGGGACAGCTTACAGGTCTGGGTAAACCGAATCGGTTCGGGTTAGGACCTAATCGATTCGGAAATTACAGGACCGAATCGATTCGGCCCAAGGGGCGAATCGATTCGGGTCCCCTGTTTTTTTGAGATTTTCCTAGTTTGATTTCTAGCCCTTTTTCTTTTAGGTCCAAGGTTTGGGAACCTTCCTTTGGGGAATAATGGGGAGTCCTAGATAGTGGTTTTGGGTAGACTAATGTCCTAGGATAATGGGATAATTAGGCTTACCCTAAGGGCTAGTTTCTGTAGGTTAATTTCCAAATGATATAGGAGTTAACCTAAAGATGAATTATAGATAAAAATGTTTACGATGAGACTTTAGGAGACACTCCTTGAGGGAGATTCATTTTAATAGTTTATGTTATTATATTGAAGTCTTGGGGACTAGTTGAGGTTAATGGCACTTCGGGTCTTAAGTCATTAATAAAATTTGTCTCTAAGAATAAGAAATGAATATTATTAAATGTTGTACTAATAAATAAGTACAAATGATTTTGAGAATGTAAAAATGGATGTTTTCAAATGAAAAAGAAGATGATTTTCATAAATGTTAAAAGGTATGGATACACACCCTCTCTAAATCGCTATCTTAAGGGAAGTTCGCGCGTTGTGGTGAAGCCCCCTGACTAATAAATGCAGGGTGGATATAGTCCCTAGACCATATGAGCGTTTGTTATATATTTTTCTGTGATGGGTAGGTTATTTCGGTTGTGGTTATGACTACGCCGCAGGCATATGACCGCTTCTCGACATTTCGATAGGATCTCAGGTTGTCTAAATAATAGGCCCTGGAAGATGATAGCCATTTAGGGGCACGCAGAGTGGGGAAACCCGGACGGGCAGTCTTAGAATCGTTATATACATATAATTATAACTATTCTAAATCAAGTTGGACTTGATGTGTGAATTGTCATAAAGAGCACAATGAAATGCCACAAAGAGCATACGATGATGACTATATTCCTGATAGGGAAGAGATTTTTACAAAGTTCCATAAAGAGCACAATGAAACGCCATAAAGAGCATAACAACTATGATTATATTTCCTGATAAGGAATAGAACCATGAAATAACTAAGTGTACATGATGGAATTGTATGGTAAACATTTTGTAAAATGTTGTACCATTTATATATATGTTCATAAAGAATGGAATAAGAATTATGCTTTTAGATGATAATTGGATATTGTACTTAGAGTCTAATGTATCTCGACGATCGACCTTGCCTAGTAGTAGTGTATCGGGGGGGTTCCTTGTTTGGATTTCGCTTTGCGAGACACCCCCACGCACAAATAAGGGTATAGGGTTGCGACTGGGGAGAAGTTAGCTCTTAGTACTTGGTAGCTAAAACTATATATATATATATATATATATATATATATTAATGATGTGCTGAGGGTATAATGTATCTCGACGATCGACCTTGCTTAGTAGTAGTGTATCGGGGGGTCCTTGTTTGGATTTCGCTTTGCGAGACTCCCCACGCACGAATAAGGGCATAGTGTTGTGACTGGGGAGAAGTTAACCTTTAGTACTTGGATTAATTAGGACAGGGTCTAATGTATCTCGACGATCAGCCTTGCCTATTAGTAGTGTATCGGGGGGTTCCTTGTTTGGATTTCGCTTTACAAGACACCCCACCCACGAATAAGGGCGTAGTGTTAAGAATGGAGAGAAGTTAGCCTCCTGTTCTTTGTTCAAATAGAACACCATTATTGATATTGCGCTATGTTGCTTTTAGATGGAGAGGTGAGAAATATTATTGTTAATTGCGAGAGAATTACGCACTTAACTGTCATGCATTTTTGTCACATGGGAATCATATCAAACCGGGCCCTGACCCATCTATATTTCTTATTTTCTGCATGTACTCTTTGCTGTTACAAGTGCTCTATCGCATGGACACCCGTATTAACATTTCCATTCCAGTTGTCATGGAGCTACGGCATATTGCGTATGTTGTAGGTCACTTGTTTAGTCGCTTCTTTCCCTTGTACTCTAGTTGTGCTCAGTTGTTTATTCGGACTTGTTTGTCCAAGTCTTGCACTCATTTACTATATTGTAAATACTGAAATGTAATACTCGGTGTAACTATTTGTATTTGTCTGTTCATCGACAACTTATTCGGTGATTATTTATGATATTGTTGTTCTTTATTTATCGATTTTTGATATCCACCATTTTCGCACATGGGATTGTCTAAGTGTTTTCTTTTATTTACAAATTTTCTTTTTATTGACAGTCCGTTTTCTAAAATGATTGGTGGTTATCTCGTACTATTATTTTAATCGACAGTGATGCTGAGAATGGACCATCTATGATTCCTGTGATTATTAGAGTATTGGGTTGGCCACCTATTATTTTAGTAGGCGGGTTGTCACAGATGGTATCAGAGCATTAGGTTTTAGAGTCCTTAGGAATTTGTGCAGATATATTTTGCTTTCAGCATTACTTCTTATTTGATATAGAGCCTTAAGATTAAGATTGTTGATTTCTCTTGTGAGTCTCGTTCTTCTGTTATGCTATGAGAACCCCGAAAATCTTTTGCACGATCGTGTGAGACTAGTAAGTCGTCAGATGATGGGCATCAAGGGAGGTTGTCGTGAAGGCGTCACGAGACGGGATTTCTAAGAGCTGTAAGCTATAGTCAGGTATGTGGGCCGCTTTAGAGGTCGCTCCCTTTTGTAGCATTTTCTCCTATTGCTACTGTGACTACAAAGTACAGTAGAGATGATTTTCCATGTGCCGCTGCCAGCAGAGAGCGGTACTAAGCTTGGGATTCCAAGCGATGTCAATCTAAAGATTGAGAAGTCCTTAATGAGGACCACATGTTGAAGTTCAGTTGGATTGGAGGAAGTGTAATCTCATTTAGTGAGAATATGAGGCCCGAGAGTCTGGCCTAGAATGGGGCATAGAAGTTCCCAGGTGCGAAGAGAGAAAGGAAAATCTTCTCACCCATACGAGTGAGCCTGAAGTGGAGGAAATGGTAGTCGCCATAGTAGTGTGGTGTAGGAAGTTTTACCCAGAAAGAGAGAGCCCTTTAATAGGATAATAGGCTCAGGAATAAGTGTTGCTAACACTTCAAGAAAAGTAAGGTTCATGAGACCCCATCGGTGGACATCCACCCGGGGAAGGCTCATTGAACTAAGGAAAGGGAGGCCAATAGGATGTTCTCTTTGCTAAGAAAAGTCGAGGGAACTATGGGAGGGATTGCTAAAGTAGCCTAATAATTAAGTAGTTGGTTCGGTTAAGACTAGAATGATGTGTCTAGTAACCATTGGTAGTGGCCAGAGAATTTGGCAAGTATATTGGCGAGAATTTCCACCGTAGATGAGGGTGGAGCGTTCCTTATGATAAGATCGAGTAGTATTGTATTTACCCTAGATTAGGGTGTGTATATTGAGCTTGTGGTGGTATATCTACATGGCTTCCATGATAGGGGAGTTTTATATTTTCTTTCACTCGTTATGGGGCGAGTGCTGTTATGTGTGGTATGTGCTACTTGTATTATACGTAATATACGAGTAGAGATGTTTTCGGATTGGTTGGTACGATAGCAAGCAAATAAATCACAAGGCTATCCTATTCTAGTTCTAGCGAGGAACTGGTTGTTCTATAATGCCTCACCTAGAGATGGTTTATGGTATGTAGGTAGTTTTCATTTTTTTTATTTGTCTTGCTTTATTCGTTTTCCTTGTGTGTTTGCTTGCTTTGTTTGCTTTGCTTGTGTATTATGTTTCCTGATATCCACGACCAACAAGTTAAGGGGATTGTGTTGGAGGGGTTCCTTGTTTGGATTTCGCTTTGCGAGACTCTCCACGCATGAGCCTTAATGACGTTGGGAGTGGAGAGATGTTGCATTTTCTTTTCTGTTCTTTCTTTTCTTCTTTCTGTTGGTTAAGTGCTGGGTTGGAAACTTTTAGCCAAGAATCACGTAAATGAGTGATTAAGGGCTGAGTTAATGTGTGATATATGAGCACTGTGATAGTTTTTCCTCTAATCGATGTGGGGAAGACCAAGAATGAAAGTCGAATAGAAACTTATGTTTATGCCTTAATGAGAAGGCCATCTATAAAAGATGTATGTATGTATATTGGGATAAAGTATTTGTAGTGCCTTACAGAAAGTAAGCGCTCGATCAGTTAAAATTTTTATTTTTTTCTGTTGTTGTGGTAAGATTTAGAGTTAGGATTTTAGCGATCCCGATCATGTGTCTTCGACCGTTACTTCTCGACGACCAATGATGCGAGGTAGTAGTGTAACGGGAGGGTTCCTTGTTTAGATTTCGCCTCGGCGAGACGTCCCACGCATGAAACCGAGCGACTGTCAGAAGTTGGGAAAGGTCTTGGACACTAGGGATCTAATTAGGATTATATACTTATACGACTTGATTAGGATAGATAGATTGACATTAGGATTTTTAGGATGTAAGGCCCTTAGGGCATGTATAATGGTTTTAAGGAGGCGGTGAGGAGTTGACCACAATAGGTTTGTGGGTTAACTCTAAGTGGGATTTAGTCCCTAGAACGAGGAATTTTAAGAGCTTGAGTGATTCGGAATGTTAGGCTATTGATGGAGGGGCCTTTCTTAGATAGAGCGTTACGTCGGTAACCTATCTTCAGAGGAGTTGAAGTATGAGCTGACTTTTACTCCTACACTCATGTTGTTATAATCGAGAGTGAATTCGATGAACGAGTCCTTGCCAGGAACGGGAAATATTATTCTAGCGCATAAACCCATTGTTTATGCGTCTCACGGACTCAAACTCCATGAGAGGAATTATTCCCCGCTTGATATAGAGTTCGTAGCGATAGTATTTGCCTTAAGGAATAGAGGCACTACTTCCTGGGTAGGAAATTTGTCTTTTCACGAGCAAGAAGTTGGAGTTCGTGAGGGACTATCGATTGAATATCCCCTTTCGCTAAGGAAATGCGGATGGGTTAGTAGATGTGCCGAGTAGGGAACCGTCAGAGAGATTAGGGAAGGCACGGGATGCTAAGTAGAACGAGCTTCACCGAGGGGACGCTATATTAAGAGCGTTCATGTCCTTGATTGATCGACTAACCTACTAGTGTGAAGAGACTAGTGGTGGGACGAGGAAGGATGGGAGTAGTAGTTTGAAGGGATCGAAACCTCCGTAAAATTATTCGGATTATTTCTTGTAAGTAGGTAGCCGGGATGTATAAGTATCTCCTTCCGTAGTAGAAAGTTAGGATCGAATAGTTCTAGAGGAACGATTGGGTGCTACGTTAGAATAAGAAGAAGGTAGACTAAGATGAATAATGATGACCTTAGTCCGAGCCCAATAGGGTTGCCATTTTGTTTACCAAGGGGTTTGCGAGGAATGATAGAACGATAGTTTAGTATAGTGTAACTTTATACGGTTATACTATATGCCTGAATTTTGAGGGCAAAATTCCCTACTAAGGGGGGGGGGGGGGGGGGGGGAGTATGTAACAACCCGAGCTTTTGAGCGGCTATTTTATATTATTTTGCACGATGGGCTAATTCTATCAAATAGGGGAAGTTGGAGTAAATATTATTTTCCGTGATATTAAGGGATAATATTTACTATGTTTTGTCTATTTACCATATGATAAGGTAAATGACATTATATTATGATATATTGCGTCGTTATATGTAAAACGACGGTTATGACTCATATATAAATTGTGGTATAATTAATGAAATAAAATAAAATTGGAACATAAAATTTGTTCACACTTTCCCGAATGCCAAAATAGGAGGTGCGGTTGTTTTTAGAATAGTCGAGATAGTCGAAATAAGTGTCATGTTGTATTTTGGGAGTTTCGGGCACTTTTGGGGTGTTATGACTCAATTAAGTGGATACGAGTCATTTTAATGGTGTATTAGCAATTAAAAGAGGGAAATTATGTTTTAAAAACCGTTTAAGTTCCCCCACCCCTTTTCTTTCTTCATTTGTGAGAAAAGACAAAGGAGAGAGAGAGAGAAGAGAGAGCTTGGGAGAAATGGAGAAAAAGAGTGAAAATAGAAGATTTGAGGCCGAAAATCGTTGCTACCAGAAGAGAATCCGAGACTACAACCTCAAGGCAAGTTTCTTACTTGCTAGATGTAGATTTAATGTGATAAATTGCATGTACAGTTAGTTTTTGGAGATTTAACCCTAAATGGGTATTTGTTGATTTTGGTGATTAAAGCCTTAAATCTAAGTTTTTAAATTGACTTGAGGTTTATATATTAGTTGTTAGTTGTGTAGAAATGATTTGGTGCAAATTGTTGTTGTTGATGTTGGGAGAAATCAAAGAGTTGGGGTTTTGAGATTTTAGGGTTCATACAACCCGTAACCCATACTTGGGAATTCTTCACGACCGAATCGATTCGGCCCTAGGGACGAATCGATTCGGATAAGGGACAGATTACAGGTCTGGGCAAACCGAATCGGTTCGGATTAGGACCGAATCGATTCGGAAATTACAGGAAGTCGGGTTTGCTCACCGAATCGATTCGGCCCAAGGGGCGAATCGATTCGGGTCCCCTGTTTTTGTGAGATTTTTCCTAGTTTGATTTCTAGCCCTTTTTCTTTTAGGTCCAAGGTTTGGGGACCTTCCTTTGGGGAATAATGGGGAGTCCTAGATAGTGGTTTTGGGTAGACTAATGTCCTAGGATAATGGGATAATTAGGCTTACCCCGAGGGCTAGTTTGTGTAGGTTAATTTCCGAATGATATAGGAGTTAACCTAAAGATGAATTGGAGATAAAAATGTTTACCATGAGACTTTTGGGAGACACTCCTTGAGGGAGATTCATTTTAATAGTTTATGTTATTATATTGAAGTCTTGGGGACTAGTTGAGGTTAATGGCACTTCAGGTCTTAAGTCATCAATAAAATTTGACTCTAAGAATAAGAAATGAATATTATTAAATGTTGTACTAATAAATAAGTAAAAATGATTTTGAGAATGTAAAAATGGATGTTTTCAAATGAAAAAGAAGATGATCTTCATAAATGTTAAAAGGTATGGATACACACCCTCTCTAAATCGCTATCTTAAGGGAAGTTCGCGCGTTGTGGTGAAGCCCCCTGACTAATAAATGCAGGGTGGATATAGTCCCTAGGCCATATGAGCGTTTGTTGTATATTTTTATGCGATGGGTAGGTAATTTTGGGTGTGGTTATGACTACCCCGCAGGCATATGGCCGCTTCCCGACATTTCGGTAGGATCCCAGGTTGTCTAAATAATCGGCCCTTGAAGATGATAGCCATTTAGGGGCACGCACAGTGGGGAAACCCGGACGGGCGGTCTTAGAATCGTTATATACATATAATTATAACTATTCTAAATTAAGTTGGACTTGATGTGTGAAATGCCATAAAGAGCATGATGAAGTGCCATAAAGAGCACAATGAAATGCCACAAAGAGCATACGATGATGACTATATTACTCATAAGGAAGAGATTTTTACAAAGTGCCATAAAGAGCTCAATGAAACGCCATAAAGAGCATAACAACTATGATTATATTTCCTGATAAGGAATAGAACCAAGAAATAACTAAGTGTACATGATGGAATTGTATGGTAAACATTTGGTAAAATGTTGTACCATTTATATATATGTTCCTAAATAATGGAATAAGAATGATGCTTTTAGATGATAATTGGATATTGTACTTAGAGTCTAATGTATCTCGACGATCGACCTTGCCTAATAGTAGTGTATCGTGGGGGTTCCTTGTTTGGATTTCGCTTTTCGAGACACCCCACGCACGAATAAGGGCATAGTGTTGCGACTGGGGAGAAGTTAGCTCTTAGTACTTGGTAGCTAGAACTATATATATATTAATGATGTGCTGAGGGTTTAATGTATCTCGACGATCGACCTTGCTTAGTAGTAGTGTATCGGGGGAGGTCCTTGTTTGGATTTCGCTTTGCGAGACACCCCACACACGAATAAGGGCATAGTGTTGTGACTGGGGAGAAGTTAATTTTTAGTACTTGGATTAATTAGGACAGGGTCTAATGTATCTCGACGATCAGCCTTGCCTATTAGTAGTGTATCGGTGGGGTTCCTTGTTTGGATTTCGCTTTGCGATACACCCCACGCACGAATAAGGGCGTAGTGCTAAGAATGTAGAGAAGTTAGCCTTCTGTTCTTTGTTTAACTAGAACACCATTATTGATATTGCGCTAGGATGCATTTAGATGGAGAGGTGAGAAATATTATTGTTAATTGCGAGAGAATTACGCACTTAACTGTCATGCATTTTTGTCACATGAGAATCTTATCAAACCGGGCCCTGACCAGTCTATATTTATTGTTTTCTGTATATACTCTTTTCCGTTATAGGTACTCTACCGCATGGACACCCGTATTAACATTTCCATTCCGGTTGTCATGGAGCTACGGCATATTGCGGATGTTATAGGTTACTTGTTTAGTCGCTTCTTTCCCTTGTACTCTAGTTGTGCTCAGTTGTTTATTCAGACGTGTTTGTCCAAGTCTTGCACTCATTTACTATATTGTAAATACTGATATGTAACTATTTGTATTGGTCTGTTCACCGACAGCTTATTTGGTGATTATATATGATATTGTTGTTCTTTATTTATCGATTTTTGATATCCACCGTTTTCGCACATGGGATTGTCTAAGTGTTTTCTTTTATTTACAAATTTTCTTTTTATTGACAGTCCGTTTTCTAAAATGATTGGTGCTTATCTCGTACTATTATTTTAATCGACAGTGATGCTGAGAATGGACCATCTATGATTCCTGTGATTATTAGAGTATTGGGTTGGCCACCTATTATTTTAGTAGACGGGTTGTCACAGATGGTATCAGAGCATTAGGTTCTAGAGTCCTTAGGAATCTGTGCGGATGTATTCGCTTTCAGCGTTACTTCTGATTTGATATAGAGCCTTAAGATTAAGATTGTTGATTTCTCTTGTGAGTCTCGTTCTTCTGTTATGCTTTGAGAACCCCGAAAATCTTTTGCGCGATCGTGTGAGACTAGTTAGTCGTCAGATGATGGGCATCAAGGGAGGTTGTCGTGAAGGCATCGCAAGACGGGATTGCTAAGAGCTGTAAGTTGTAGTCAGGGATGTGGGCCGCTTTAGAGGTCGCTCCCTTTTGTATCATTTTCTCCTATTGCTACTGTGACTACTGAGTACAGTAGAGATGATTTTCCATGTGTCGCTGCCAGCAGAGAGTGGTACTAAGCTTGGGATTCCAAGCGATGTCAATCTAAAGATTGAGAAGTCCTTAATGAGGACCATATGTTGAAGTTCAGTTGGATTGGAGGAAGTGTAATCTCATTTAGTGAGAATATGAGGCCCAAGAGTCTAGCCTAGAATGGGGCATAGAAGTGCCCAGATGCGAAGAGCGGAAGGAAAATCTTCTCACCCATAGGAGTGAGGCTGAAGTGGCGAAAATGGTAGTCACCATAGTAGTGTGGTGTAGGAAGTTTTTCCCATAAAGAGAGAGCCCTTTGATAGGATGATAGGATCAAGAATAAGTGTTGCTAACACTTCAGGAAAATTAAGGTTCATGAGACCCCATCGGTGGACATCCACCCGAGGAAGGCTCATTGAACTAAGGCAAGGGAGGCCGGTAGGATGTTCTCTTTGCTAAGAAAAGTCGAGGGAACTATGGGAGGGATTGCTAAAGTAGCCTAATAATTAAGTAGTTGGTTCGGTTAAGACTATAATGATGTGTTTAGGAGCCATTGGTAGTGGCCAGATAATTTGGCAAGTATGTTGGCGGGAATTTCCATCGTAGATGAGGGTGGAGCGTTCCTTATGATAAGATGGAGTAGTATTGTATTTACCCTAGATTCGGGTGTGTATATTGAGCTTGTGGTGGTATATCTACATGGCTTCCATGATAGGGGAGTTCTATATTTTCTTTCACTCGTTATGGGGCGAGTGCTGATATGTATGGTATGTGCTACTTGTATTATACGTAATATACGAGTAGAGATGTTTTCGGATTGGTTGGTACGATAGAAAGAAAATAAATCGCGAGGCTATCCTATTCTAGTTCTAGCGAGGAAGTGGTTGTTCTATAATGCCTCACCTAGATATAGGATTGAGACTTTATAGAGATGGTTTATGGTATGTAGGTAGTTTTCATTTTTTTTATTTGTCTTGCTTTTTTCATTTTCCTTTTGTGTTTGCTTGCTTTGTTTGCTTTGCTTGTGTATTATGTTGCCTGATATCCACACCCAACAAGTTAAAGGGATTGTGTTGGAGAGATTCCTTTTTGGACTTCGCTTTGCGAGACGCTCCACGTATGAGCCTTAACGACGTTGGGAGTGGAGAGATGTTGCATTTTCTTTTCTGTTCTTTCTTTTCTTCTTTCTGTTGGTTAAGTGCTGGGTTGGAAACTTTTAGCCAAGAATCACGTAAATGAGTGATTAAGGGCTAAGTTGATGTGTGATATATGAGCATTGTGATAGTTTTTCCTCTAATCTATGTGGGGAAGACTAAGAATGAAAGTCGAATAGAAACTTATGTTTATATCTTAATGAGAAGGCCATCTATAAAAGATGTATGTATGCATAGTGGGATAAAGTATTTGTAGTGCCTTATAGAAAGTAAGCGCTCGATCAGTTAAAATTTTTATTTTTTTCTGTTGTTGTGGTAATATTTAGAGTTAGGATTTTAGTGATCATGATCATGTGTCTTCAACCGTTACTTCTCGATGACCAACGATGCGAGGTAGTAGTGTAACAGGAGGGTTCCTCGTTTGGATTTCGCCTCGGCGAGACGTCCCACGCATGAAACCGAGCGACTGTCAGAAGTTGGGAAAGGTCTTGGACACTAGGGATCTAATTAGGATTATATACTTATACGACTCGATTAGGATAGATAGATTGACGTTAGGATTTTTAGGATGTAAGGCCCTTAGGGCATGTAGCATGGTTTTAAGGAGGCGGTGAGGAGTTGACCACAATAGGTTTGTGGGTTAACTCTAAGTGGGATTTAGTCCCTAGAACGAGGAAGTTTAGGAACTTGAGTGATTCGGAATGTTAGGCCATTGATGGAGGGGCCTTTCTTAGATAGAGCGTTACGTCGGTAACCTATCTTTAGAGGAGTTGAAGTATGATATGACTTTTACTCCTACACTCATGTTGTAATAATCGAGAGTGAATTCGATGAACGAGTCCTTGCCAGGAACGGGAAATATTATTCTAGCGCATGAACCCATTATTTATGCATCTCACAGACTCAAACTCCATGAGGGGAATTAATCCCCGCTTGATATAGAGTTCGTAGAGGTAGTATTTGCCTTAAGGAATAGAGGCACTACTTCCTGGGTAGGAAATTTATCTTTTCACGAGCAAGAAGTTGGAGTTCGTGAGGGACTATCGATTGAATATCCCCTTTCACTAAGGAAATGCGGATGGGTTAGTAGATGCGCCGAGTAGGGAACCGTCGGAGAGATTAGGGAAGCCACGGGATGCTAAGTAGAACGAGCTTCACCGAGGGGACTCTATATTAAGAGCGTTCATGTCCGTGATTGACTGACTCACCTACTAGTGTGAAGAGACTAGTGGTGGGACGAGGAAGGATGGGAGTAGTAGTTTGTAGGGATCGAAACCTCCGTACAATTGTTCGGATTATTTCTTGTAAGTAGGTAGCCGGGATGTATAAGTATCTCCTTCCGTAGTAGAAAGGTAGGATCGAATAGTTCTAGAGGAACGATTGGGTGCTATGTTAGAACAAGAAGAAGGTAGACTAAGATGAATAATGATGACCTTAGTCCGAGCCCAATAGGGACGCCATTTTTTTTACCAAGGGGTTTGCGAGGAATGATAGAACGATAGTTTAGTATAATGTACCTTTATATGGTTATACTATATGCCTGAATTTTGAGGGCAAAATTCCCTTCTAAGGGGGGGAGTATGTAACAACCCAGGCTTTTGAGCGGCTATTTTATATTATTTTGCACGATGGACTAATTCTATAAAATAGGGGAAGTTGGAGTAAATATTGTTTCCCGTGATATTAAGGGATAATATTTACTATGTTTTGTCTATTTACCGTATGAGAAGGTAAATGACATTATATTATGATATATTGCGTCGTTATTTGTAAAACGACGGTTATGACTCATATTTAAATTGTGGTATAATTAATGAAATAAATAAAATTGGAACATAAAATTTGTTCACACTTTCCCGAATGCCAAAATAGGGGGTGCGGTTGTTTTTAGAATAGTCGAGATAGTCGAAATAAGTGTCATGTTGTATTTTGGGAGTTTCGGTCACTTTTGGGGTGTTAAGACTCAATTAAGTGCATACGAGTCATTTTAATGGTGTATTAGCAATTAAAAGAGGGCAATTATGTTTTAAGACCCGTTTAAGTTCCCCCACCCCTTTTCTTTCTTCATTTGTGAGAAAAGCCAAAGGAGAGAGAGATAGAGAGAGAAGAGAGAGCTTGTGGGAAATGGAGAAAAAGAGTGAAAATGGAAGATTTGAGGTCGAAAATCATTGCAACCGGAAGAGAATCCAAAACTACAACCTCGAGGCAAGTTTCTTAATTGCTAGATGTTGATTTAATGTGATAAATTGCATGTAGAGTTAGTTTTTGGAGATTTAAACCCTAAATGGGTATTTATTGATTTTGGTGATAAAAGCCTTAAATCTTAGTTTTTAAATTGACTTGAGGTTTATATATTAGTTGTTAGTTGTGTAGAAATGATTTGGTGTAAATTGTTGTTGTTAATGTTGGGAGAAATCAAAGATTTGGGGTTTTTAGATTTTAGGGTTCATACAACCCGTAACCCATACTTGGGAATTCTGCAGGTCCGAATCGATTCGGCCCTAGGGGCAAATCGATTCGGATAAGGGACAGCTTATAGGTCTGGGCAAACCGAATCGGTTCGGGTTAGGACCGAATCGATTCAGAAATTACAGGAAGTCAGGTTTGCTCACCGAATCGATTCGGCCCAAGGGGCGAACAGATTCGGGTCCCCTGTTTTTTTGAGATTTTTCCTTGTTTTATTTCTAGCCCTTTTTCTTTTAGGTCCAAGGTTTGGGAACCTTCCTTTGGGGAATAATGGGGAGTACTAGATAGTGGTTTTGGGTGGACTAATGTCCTAGGATAATGGGATAATTAGGCTTACCCCGAGGGCTAGTTTGTGTAGGTTAATTTCCAAATGATATAGGCGTTAACCAAAAGATGAATTGGAGATAAAAATGTTTACGATGAGACTTTTGGGAGACACTCCTTGAGGGAGATTCATTTTAATAGTTTATGTTATTATATTGAAGTCTTGGGGACTAGTTGAGGTTAATGGCACTTCGGGTTTTAAGACATTAATAAAATTTGACTCTAAAAATAAGAAATGAATATTATTAAATGTTGTATTAACAAATAAGTACAAATGATTTTGAGAATGTAAAAATGGATGTTTTCAAATGAAAAAGAAGATGATTTTCATAAATGCTAAAAGGTATGGATACACACCCTCTCTAAATCGCTATCTTAAGGGAAGTTCGCGCGTTGTGGTGAAGCCCCCTGACTAATAAATGGAGGGTGGATATAGTCCCAGGCCATATGAGCGTTTGTTGTATATTTTTCTGCGATGGGTAGGTAATTTTAGGTGTGGTTATGACTACCCTGCAGGCATATTGCCGCTTCCCGACGTTTCGGTAGGATCCCAGGTTGTCTAAATAATAAGCCCTGGAAGATGATAGCCATTTAGGGGCACGCACAGTGGGGAAACCCGGACGGGCAGTCTTAGAATCGTTATATACATATAATTATAACTATTCTAAATTAAGTTGGACTTGATGTGTGAAATGCCATAAAGAGCATGATGAAGTGCCATAAAGAGCACAATGAAATGACACAAAGAGCATACGATGATGACTATATTCCTGATAAGGAAGAGATTTTTACAAAGTGCCATAAAGAGCATAACAACTATGATTATATTTCCTGATAAGGAATAGAACCATGAAATAACTAAGTGTACATGATGGAATTGTATGGTAAACATTTGGTAAAATATTGTACCATTTATATATATGTTCCTAAAGAATGGAATAAGAATGATGCTTTTAGATGATAATTGGATATTTTACTTAGAGTCTAATGTATCTCGACGATCAACCTTGCCTAGTAGTAGTGTATCGGGGGGGTTCCTTGTTTGGATTTCACTTTGCGAGACACCCCATGCATGAATAAGGGCATAGTGTTGCGACTGGGGAGAAGTTAGCTCTTAGTACTTGGTAGCTAGAACTATATATATATTAATGATGTGCTGAGGGTTTAATGTATCTCGACGATCGACCTTGCTTAGTAGTAGTGTATCGGGGGAGGTCCTTGTTTGGATTTTGCTTTGCGAGACACCCCACACACGAATAAGGGCATAGTGTTGTGACTGGGGAGAAGTTAACCTTTAGTACTTGGATTAATTAGGACAAGGTATAATGTATCTCGACGATCAGCCTCGCCTAGTAGTAGTGTATTGGGGGGGGTTCCTTGTTTGGATTTCACTTTGCATGACACCCCACGCACGAATAAAGGCGTAGTGTTGAGAATAGAGAGAGGTTAGCCTCCTTTTCTTTGTTTAAATAGAACACCATTATTGATATTGCACTAGGTTTCTTTTAGATGGAAAGGTGAGAAATATTATTGTTAATTGCGAGAGAATTACGCACTTAACTATCATGCATTTTTGTCACATGGGAATCATATCAAACCGGGCATTGACCCGTCTATATTTCTTATTTTCTGCATATACTCTTTGCCGTTATAGGTGCTCTACCGTATGGACACCTGTATTTACATTGCCATTCTGATTTTCATGGAGCTACGGCATATTGCGGATGTTGTAGGTTACTTGTTTAGTCGCTTCTTTCCCTTGTACTCTAGTTGTGCTCAGTTGTTTATTCGGACGTGTTTATCCAAGTCATGCACTCATTTACTATATTGTAAATACTGAAATGTAATACTCAGTGTAACTATTTGTATTGGTCTGTTCATCGACTGCTTATTCGGTGATTATTTATGATATTGTTGTTCTTTATTTATCGATTTTTGATATCCACCGTTTTTGCACATGGGATTGTCTAAGTGTTTTCTTTTATTTACAAATTTTCCTTTTATTGGCAGTCCGTTTTCTAAAATGATTGGTGGTTATCTCGTACTATTATTTTAATCGACAGTGATGCTGAGAATGGACCATCTATGATTCCGGTGATTATTAGAGTATTGGGCTGGCCACCAATTATTTTAGTAGGCGGGTTGTCACATTTTATTAGAATAATTTTATTTTGAAAACTTGTGAAACTTTTTAAAAATATTCGCAAGCATGGCCGTATCAAAATCAAACTCATCCTGAGACCCGGACACACCAACTCTCACCTTCTTATTCTTCTAAGACTAGGCTTTGAGTGCTATCCCTCTATCCTTAAGCTTGACAGTGTCAGGAAACATGTCAATTCCATTTGTCTCGAGGTCTCCTACCAGCTCTTCTAATTTCAGACGACTCAAATTACCTAAGGTATTAAAAATAGTAACTTTAGGGATAAAATGTTTCATCAGCGATCTAATATCTTTTTAACCACTCGTGCATCAAGTATAGGCTCACTAAGATTGAAACTAGTATTGAAAATGTCAGATAAACATGCATAAAAGTCATCAAAATAGTCAGTCTCAAGCATGGTTATCGTTTCAAATTGAGTAGTTAAATTTTAAATTTTAGACTCTTTGACCGCGTTAGTGCTTTCCTGGGTGAGTTGCAAAACATCCTACACATCTTTAGATGTGGTTCACGTCATAATACGTCGGAACTCTTCGGGGGTGACGTGTCTGGAAATTTGACTAAGCCTACGTGATTTAAAAGTGCTCCACCTAAACTCATCCTCAGTCCAATCTGACACGGGTTTTAAATTCGTGATATTATTTGCGGTGACAGTGGGAGGAGTTCAGCCCCTTTCACAAATTACCCAAACTCGCTCATCGATAACTTTTAAATGTGATTTCATGCGGTCTTTACAGTAAGCATAATTAGACTCGTCAGAAATTGACAACAAATTATATAAGTTTTCATTCAGAATAATTGTGACAAATTTATAAAAATCAAAATTTTCAAAAAAATCAATATCACACAAATGTTACAGAAAATAGGAATTCACAATAAATTAGTGATACCTTCTCTGATACCAATTTGAAGAGTGTCGTGCGTGATATCAATTTAACTAAATTCACAAATTCTAACTACAAACTTATTTAATTGGAGTCAATTTTAAACCAAATTAAAATAACCCCTAAACATGCAAGTATGTGTGTGTGTGTGTGTGTGTGTGTGTGTGTCAAACCATCACAAATAAAATTGCTAACTCAGAGATTTCAGAAGAAAAAAATCTTTCGGGTAAAACCTTTATTTCACTATAAAAAGGTAAATAGCAACTTACAATAATTATAATGAAATCTTCAATGATCACTCCTTGGAACAATCGCATAGACATGCAGTCTAGAGTCAACAAGAATCGCAGGAATACCCACTAGCACTCCTTATGACACGCAATCACCGTCAGACCAGTACTCCCCTCAAGATCACCTAGTTCAGCAGTATAGATCTTCTCTATAAGAGAAACTTCAATTCCAAAACAATTCACACAAAGTAGTTGGGATTTTGTGAATTGAAAACAAAGGGATTAAAACCCTAAAAGTGAGAAGACAAAGTATTCTTCCAAAACAGTTTCGTCTATTGAAAATTCACAGGTCTTCTAATAAAAAATGAAGTTAAAAGAACCAATTTATAGAAAATATAAAGCGGCGCGTCGCTCGAACGAGATATCAGTATCGCTTGAACGATGACATGTGTCATTCAAACGACTTCGCGCGATATAAAGATGTCGCTCGAACGAGAGCTTCTGTCGCTCGAACGAAGTTAAATAAAAATTAAGTTTTTATTTTTCCCAGAAAATATTCCACCTCAAAATTTCAAAAATAATTTATGGCGTAAAATTCCGCTCCAACACCTATAAAATATTTTGTAAAAATATCCCAACACATTTATATGAACCGTTAAGGGACTTAAATACAACCTTACCAAAATCTATCTCACGGAGGCTTGAATGTTGAAGAACTTTGATATTTGGATCCGTCTTGATGCTTGAATGATCTTGAATTATTCTTCGACGGTTGTAGCGGTATACGATATACTCAATACAAAGTACGAACTATATAAAATATGTCCTTACATGACATGTTTTGGGCTTATTTGGGCACTCATATTCATCTCAAAACTCCTCGTTTCCATTTTGTAGAGCTTGATAATGGATAAAATATTTTTATTGCTTTTTTTTTGTGCTGCATTTCTACTACTTCATCGTTGTAGTAAGCATTGAAAAGCTCCCATAATGGAGTCTTATTAAGCAGTCCAATATGCCTATTATTTATTTTTCTTTAAATAGCAGAAAAATTCTGAAAAAAGCTAACAACATTCGACCTATACTAGTCTTGTTTATTCACACCACTTGTAGATTCCACATCAGTGCCTGAGTAATTTTCATCAAAACTGCTCTTCCTGTTGTTCTTTCCTTTTCTTACCCTCATTTTCATCCCAATTCTAATAATCTAAGAAGATAAAATTTAAATTAAAACCTATAATGATAAATTACATGTACAAAAAATAAAATACACGCGAATTGGAATAAAATAAAGGCTCAAACAATAAAAGTACAAGCGTATTTAACTAAACTACATGCAATATTCTCATAAAGGCTACATACAAATATCAACAAAATATATGCTAAACGTGGCAATACCTATCGTCCGTTGCATGTTTATACCTAAGACCTATTGTTGACAAGTTATAAACCAAGATTCTCTGTTCTTAACATATTCTAAAAAGAAGTGATACAATAGCTCCATGCTAAACGTGCCAGCCATTTCAAACCTCTTAAGCAATACTTCTCAATTTATTTTTCTAAATCCTTCACTTTTGATTTACTTACTTGAAGCTTTTGTACATAAAAAGTGCACTTAATGTATTCAAAGTATTAGAAAAAACCAAGTAACCTTTTCTCTCTATCATTGATGCGAAGCAAAAAATGAATTTTGTCACCATAAGTAGTATTGATTGTGAATATGAAAGGTTTCGTATTATTAAGATCTTCAAAGGTGCAACCAACAATTTTGTAGTTAAACATTCTTGATTGTATGATTGTTAAACAATAACACAACAATAATACTTCTTACAAGCAGTGGAATATCATTCCAATGTTATTGGTGCGGACCACAATAACATAGGATCTATTAAATATGGAGATGACATATATATATATATATATATACACTAGGGTCTGCCCGTGCTTGAAGGCACGCTGATAATCGCAAAACGATAAAAAAATCAAAGTACGTGCCTAAAGGCACGAAGAAAATTTCCAACGTATTGAATATGTAAACAATTTAAGTCATAAGGTTTTTCTTTACAACACAAACGTGTAAACAATTTAAAAAATGTGGGCACATTTTTCTTTATTTATAGGACTATCCACATTATTTGAGAAATAAAAAAAATACTCGAACAACAAATGTGTGAACACTAATTTACAAATAAAAACCAATTATGTTAATTAGCTGGGCCACAAACTCATTTAAAAAATCAATTATGTTAATTCTAGATTTACATAAATACACTAATTTACAAATAAAATTAATAAAGTTAACTCATGGGTATTAATAATTTATAATCATGCTTCTAGGCGAAAATGAATAATTATTCACATATATGTATTTACACGTGTTACATAGTTTGGGAACAAATAGATATAAGGAAAATGCCTACGTGTTTGTGAACAAATGCAAAGCCCAAAAGCGCAACTTTGGCACATACCCCAACTTTGGCTTGCTATTCCTATTAAACTTCCGAATGCTACTTAAATTGGAAGCCTCCTTTCGGTGCATAATAACATAGACAAACATCGTCCCTAACGTAGCGTCCATGATCACTGATCCTATTATTTTTGCCCCAACCGCCTCCTATCTTTTCCAACAACAACAAAGGACAGCGTGATAGCATCCATGATCACTGATCCTATTATAGTTGCCCCAACCGCCAAACGCCTCCCATCCTATGATATGAAATGACCTACAATATACCAGTTAAAAATGAGTAAAAATACATACTGAACACACCAATTCAATTCAATTCAATAAAAAGTAGAGAGTATAAATTTATAGTCGATGAAACACCCCCAAAAAATTATTACACAATCCTGGAAATTAAATTTTAAAAGTACCCAACTTCTCGACTTGTTGCCAAAAGAAGCATATTTTAA
Organism: Sambucus nigra; assembly: GCA_949130495.1. Taxonomy (NCBI): domain Eukaryota; kingdom Viridiplantae; phylum Streptophyta; class Magnoliopsida; order Dipsacales; family Adoxaceae; genus Sambucus; species Sambucus nigra. The sequence goes on along the minus strand of OX422219.1, from coordinate 19,859,011 downwards.
AACCCCGTAAAAATAAAGCAAATAAATAGAAAAGAACTTTACACACACACACGTATATGTAACTAAAGAGCCTCAATCATATATTTTCTTCTTATATTCAGGTGAAGACCTAAACTAATCAACGCTACACATAAATATACTAATTAGTGAAATGAAAAATCTGACCAGATAATATATATATATATATATATATATATATATATATATATATATATATATATATATATATATATATATATATATATATATATATATATATATTTTGAATCAGGTGTACATTCAAACTCAAAGCGAAAATTATTTACTGTAATATACCATTGGGTTTCGAACATAAATGCTTGTCTTTATGTCTTCATAATTACTCGCATGCGCTTGGTGAACTAAAATCGAGATTGATTCAGCTTCTTAAGCTCTTTATCAGCAAAAAAGAAAAGAAAATGGTGAGTAAATAGTAGTGGAGAAACCAAAATATACACCCAAAAACAAAGCAGTAAAAAAAACTAAAACTATCAGCAAACGGTATAGTCTGTAAAAGAGAGTTTAAAACAGACAATTGTGTACCCTATAACTTGATCAACAACATTTTTCAACCATTTACTATTTTAGTGGTTAATTTTTTATATTAAAAACATTTCAATTCCTGAATGTCATCTGAAGGAGTGTCATCACAACATTAATTCCTACTAACATTATATCTTACAAATTTCTTTGAATATAACCTAAAAATCAATTGAATTAAATACAGGCACACTTGATTTCATAATTCAAATGAGAAAATTCACTTGCTTTCATCAAAATAAAGACGAACCAAGTCATCAAGATATTATTGTACTACAACAACCCACAGGGGCAACAACCCCTATCAACTTCTTCACTATGCTCACATTCATGTTGAAGAGGTCATCAGGGCTCATACCGAGTTAGGGATACCATCTTGTCATGTCAATGAAATTATAGCAGCAGTGTAGTAATAACAATAATGTCAAAGAAATAATATAATGTAATATAATACGAAACATGTGTGTAGCAGACTTAACATGGTCTTACAATCAATAAAGGTTTTAGAATAAAGAATCAAAATCTTAAAGTAACAGAGGGGTTTATTTGAATCTAAAATTTTATGGTTTCTAAGGTATCCCTCTTGAGCAGTAGAGGTTGATTTTTGGTGGTAATAAATTAGAATGAAGAAGTGTTGCATATTACAATTACAAATTTTGTTTATTCTCCCCTATTCTTTTTTCTCTGTTTTTCTCACCACAAACATTAACACATAACAAATCAAATTTCACACTAACACATCGAGGCACAGTAAAATTTTATGCATTGTATGGCTCAAGCTACATGCACTGAAAATCAGGCCATTCATACAACACCCCAGCTACCTGGGTACTTTACAAATCCATAAACCCGTTTCCCTTATGTTTATAAACCATACACCACATATTAACCTTGTATACTGTGGAAGCCTCGAAGAAAGATAAATACAAAACATTTAAAAAAAATAACTCTATGAGATAACTTAATACCTTTTGTGTAAGGGATCTGCATCAAAAATAAAAATTTCCCAAAATCAAACCATAACTTTTTAATTCCACCTCAAACCCTTGCATACCTGCAAATAAACATAAAAGCCTAGAAAATAACAAGATTAAAATGAGAGACCCGAAATTGAGAGAGGATATGAGGGTTACCTTCAACAGAACATGGACTATTTTCTTAGTTGGATTCGAAGAAAAAATGAGAAAGGGGTGGGGAAGAACCATTTCACTACCTGTAGCTAGGTTTCTATTTTAGTTACCAAAAAACCAAAACCAAAACATTTTACAGAATACATATCTGGTCAAAATCTAAGACAAAACCCAATACGAGTGAACAGCGGGAGAGAGATAAAAACCTTTTTCTTAATTTCTAAATTTGATAATTTTTGAATTCGGCAAGAGAGAGATAAATACCTGATTCAACACAGAAAACATGTGTTAGAGGCAGTTAGAGATCGTGTAGATAAGCAAACACCTGTGTATTTCTTCAACTGATATCTAATGTTGGCAATAATCATTTATCTAATACCAGCAATGGTCGTCAATTTTGCTGATTGAAGCAAGAGAAAGAGATGTTCACGACCGTCGATTCCTGGGTTGAAGCAAGAGAAAGAGATGTAAGTCTAATTGATTTGGTGTTAACTCGGATCTATGCTTTAGAGTAAAAGAGTGGGTGAAAATGTGAGAAAAAGAGAGAGGATACAAATATTTCTGACTGAATTGGAAATTGAATGTGAGTTCAATGCATTGTTGCTGTCCATATCTTCTTTTTCTCTCACTCTCAAATTCACATGTAGATAGTGTGTGTTTGAGAGAGGGATTAAAAGATTTCGGGTTCACGTGAGAGAAGAGAGAGGTAATGAGAGTAAGATTACCATTTTATCCCTTAATTTGAATTTTGAAGAAAATAGGGAAACAAAATTAGAGTGTGTCAAAAGAGGGGGAAACCAAAATTTTCAAGGGTAAAATGGGTATTGCGAAAAAAAATGCATATTGATGACATCATTAACTAAGCTTATGACATACATAAGTTTTCTACTTTATTATATAGATATATATGGTACACATAGTACATAAAAGTACACGCACATTGGATTGAACCAAATAAATTTCAATATGCGTGTACTTTAGGACCTATACAAATATAGGACCTAAATCCATAAAGTACACACACTCTCTTAGCATCACTGTCAAAAACCATTTTTAAATTACTAACCACCTATATCATTCAAATGCCACTGGCGCGGACCACAATAACACATTATCTATTAAATATGGAGATGACATATATATTATATAGAGTACATGCGTAGTACATAAAAGTAAATGCACATTGGATTGAACCAAACCAATTTCAATGTGTGTGTACTTTATGAATTTGCATGTACTATTTGAAAGTATACGCAAATTCCTAAATCACACGCAGATCATACATGAGCTATACAAATATTGGACCTAAATTCATAGAGTACATGAAGTCCTAAATAAATGTCGTTAGCCCGGACCGTAATTAATATAGTACCTATACAAGTACAAATAGTATGTACATATTTCAATCATGTATATATTCCCAGTTCTCAATAAATTATGTATACAATAGGAAATGTACATTCATGAAATACATAAATGTTTAGTCCTCAACATGCAAAAAGTTTGTTTTGCATTATAATCAGGGCAACAAATGTATTTTGTTTATCACGAACAAGAATAATGTGATTTCATCAGTCCATGTATAATGTCTACAAATTTATACATATGAAAACACAAAATACATTATAAAATAAGGAAAAAGTTATATAAAACCTAAGGACAGAGAAATAGTAAATGGAATACACAACATAACACTCAAAATACAAGGACATATATGTGATATCAGAAACAAAATGCTAAGAACACAACATATACAGAGTGTATGGTATATTCTTAAGAACAAAACTTAAGAACACAATATTACATTTAATTCACAATATATTACATCAAATACGTATATATGAGCATCTATTACTTGTTAGTGTTGTTTGAAGGAATTTGATTGAGAATATGAAATGCTTGTTAGAACTTCCACGATTAGGGTTTTGATCGCTTGAATTTTTATAAAGTGAGTTTATTTTAGAACTCAAGGGTATTTATATGTTGTTGTTGGACCAAGATTTAATTGAGAATGAGAATAATTTTGGGGTTTTGATCAAAGAGATAATATGATTAGGGTTTTTATCGAAGACACAATACAATCATTTTGGCGCTTGAATTTCTGTCAAATGTGTTTGTTTTGGAATTCGGGGGTATATATATGTTGGACCTAATCATTTAAAATTTGATGGGCCAAGGTTTATAGTACAAAATTGTTAGTCCAAGGACTAAACAATAAAGGAACCTATATTTAATGTATAACAACACATGTGCATATTTTATTATGTTTCATATCTATTTATAAATTAGTACATTAAGTAGATACGATTTATCATTGAGGCTATTTTCTATTAAACATATATGTATATGAGATTTTATTAAGTTTTAGCTTCAAATTAGCAAGTTAAAATTTAACATATTTGTGTTTTATTTGATTGCCAGTAAGAACTTCTCTAACTGGTGAAAAAAAAGAAAACAAATTAAAATTTCCTCCTAGGCCCCTTTCAGCCGCCCGTTATGCCTAGTTTCTTTTAGAACACTGTTTCCATTTTTATGTGTTTTTTCCCCTTTCAGCTCCTTCTAATCAATTTACACCTTTACATAATATTTGAATTATTTACCTAAAGATTTTTTTACTGTGGTAATAATCTTATTAAATTATCGCTTCATATTAAATGGCTAGATATAAAATTTAAACTTCATTTTTTCATCATATAAATGCTTTCTGTCCGAAGAATTTATTTACTAAATATTTTCATATACGATAGGCTTGTTATATTCCTAATATAGTTCTAGATTGATCCATCCATAGGCTTAACAAGATGCTGAAAAGAATTGTTGATCGGCATCTTCCTCACACGGACAACAACTCGTTTAAGCAAGTGTTTATGCTACTTTGACCGTGGCATCTATGCTGGGGTTGATTTTGGTTCTTCAAATATTTAAATAAGTATAGGTTCAGAGATTTAGACGCATTAATTGACATCACAATCATATTAAGACCTTAACCTTTGTGCCTCATGTTCACTATGAAAGCCTAATGTTAAGACCTCGAACTTACGTCTCTCAAGAAGACTTTTCTGGTCCTAGAGAGAGGGTTTTCATAGTTTATAGGGTTTTTCTCATATTTTTTTTATATTACTTTCGGGATTTCTAATTTGATGTTTGTTCTTTATATTTATTAATTGTCTGGTGTCAAATTTTGTATCAAATAATCCATGTCCAAGTAGTACAGTTGGAGTGATTTATTTCCATACACAAAGTAATTATCTCCTTAAATTGAATAGCTTTGATGGTTGAGAGTTTTAGGTTAAGTTTTTGTGTTCTTAAAATGGACTTCTTATTGCTCCATTACAAATGTTGGCCTTGATTTGCTTCTGCAACCCAGTAATGTAACGATTGATACATTGTTATACTACTTCGTTAGGATTACTCGGGTGCACAAGAAGTGTAATTGGTATGTATCATCTATAATAAATTATAAACACTGAATTTTGCTTTAAGACCTGAACCCTAGAAAACTGATTTGAATATAGTTTTTTATGAACATCAACTTTAGGTTATTTTTCATCTAGGCGGTGGTTTCCACGCACTTGAAATAATAAATATTTTTTATTCAAATACTTTGTTAAACCAATACAACCAATCCACGAAGGAATGTTGGAAATAGCAGGAGACAAAAGACAATAAATGCAAACTAAAAAAAATAGAGGAATAAAGCTACAACTTATATTCAATACACAAACTGAATGAAAATAATCTGAATTTTTTTTCTAATTCTAAGCCACTAACTACAACCCTTATTTATAAATAAAAACATAACCATCGTGTCCAATAAACTAGCAACTAACACCTAAGAATTAGCAACAGACTATGACTAACTACTGCTCCCTAATTCATAGCTAACAACTTGAGAACAAGTCTACTAACTGGACTCGGTCAAAAACCCCACGTGTTGCATCAGTTGTTATCACTCCCCGTTGATGCAAAACTGGAAACATTGAGTGAGGATTGAAACTTCACAAACTTCAGATATGAAAGTATCTTTGTAAATCCATTCGCAACTTGGTCATTTGTTGGACAGTACTTTACCACGATCTTTCCTTCTGCAACCACATCTCTGATGAAGTGATGACGAAGCTCAATGTGTTTCGCTCTTCCATGGAAAACGAGATTCTTCGTCATTAAAATTGTATCTTTGTTGTCACAATAAATCTCCGTTGGTCCGGTTTGAACTTGGTGCAAATCCTCCATAATTCTGCTCATCCAAATAGCTTAACATGTTGCCGATGTTACTGCTGTGTACTCTGCTTCACACGACGATAATGCAACAGTTGCTTACTTATTTGAGAGCCAAGATATAGCTCTTGAACCCAGACTAAAAAAAAAAACCACTCATGCTCTTCCGATCGTCAATGAATCCTGCTTAATCACTCTCAGTAAAACCAACTAATTTGAAGTTCGAAGTTGGTTTATACCAAATTCCAAAGCTACTGCTTGCTCGAATATAACGAAGAATTCGTTAGACGCTCCAAGATGATGCATAGAAGTATTGTACATGAACCTTGATATTAAACTAATAGAAAATATTATGTCCGGGTGAGAATTAGTGAGGTACATCAATCCTCCAACCATGCTTCTAAAAAAACTTTCAACAGCTTTGGCAGTTCCATCTTGCAATGACAACTTCTCATTTGTGTTCATGGGAGTAGATGAGGTTTTGCAATTCAACATGTTAAACGTCTTAAGCATATCAATGGCATATTTTTCTTGGTGCATGAAGATCCCTTTATTTATTTGTTTTACTTGAATACCAAGAAAAAAATGCAGCAGTCCCAAATTTGACATTTCAAACTCACTCATCATATAGTCTTTAAATTCCTAAATGAGAGTGTTAGAAGAAGAAGTATATATAATATCATTTACGTAAACACATATAATGAGAATTTCTTCGGTACACGACACCTTAACATATAATTTTGGCTCACTATCGGTCCTATAAAAGCCATTTTAATTAAGATACCTGTCAAGCCGACTATACCATGCTCTCGGAGCTTGCTTAAGTCCGTACAGTGTCTTTTTGAGCTTGTACACTTTCTCCACTTGGCCTTCGAAAACAAGACCTGGTGGTTGTTCCACATAAACCTCCTCTTCCAAAAAACCATTTAGAAACGCAGACTTGACATCAAACTGAAACACTGACCATTTATATTGAGCAGCTATTGCTAAAACTATTTGAACGGTTTCAAATCTTGCAACCGTAGAGAAGTTGTCAAAGAAATCAGTACCTTGTTGTTGCACATACCCCTTGTCAACAAGCCTTGCTTTAAACTTTTGCACGGTTCCATATGGATCGTATTTCACCTTGTAGACGCACTTAACTCCAATCGCTTTCTTCCCAGGTGGCAAATCTAATAATTACCACGTACCATTCTTTTTAATTGCATTAATTTCCTCTTGCATAGATTTCTCCCATTCTTTTTTTCCTTGTGCTTCTTCATAGTTGACAGGCTCTGCACTTAATAAAGAAAAAGTGCATGATTCATAAATCTCAGCTAAAGATCAATACTTACGAGGAGGACTATTAGATCCCGGAGTGGAATCTGAATTGGCACTGCCCACAATTTCTGAAATGCTTGGAGTAGACCTTCCGAATGAGCCCGATGATGTTAAATCCCTTGGAGAAGACCTCCTAGATGAACTTGATGATGGACAACGCTGAGGCGATACTTGATTCTCCATTTCTTGTGTTGGCTCGACTACATCCTCAACAAATGGTACTTGTTAATTTTGTTCTCCTTCCCAATTCCAGAAGCTATTTTCATCGAATACAACATCTCGACGAATAATAAGTTTTCCATTTTTTGGATTATACAATCGATAACCCTTGGTTTTATCGCTATACCCCACAAAGATGCATTTCTCGCTCTTTTTATCAAGCGTCGAACGATCACTAGAGCCAATCAAGGAATAAGCAATGCTACCAAAATCTTTAAATGACTTACATTGGGTTTTTGATTCCACCAAGCTTCATAGGGAGTCACGTTTCGGACGACCTTAGCTGGAGATATGTTGAGAAGAAATACTGATGTAGCTACTGCTTCAGCCCAAAAATCATTGGGCAACCTTTTCTCATTTAGTATGCTTCTGGCCATCTCCATCACCGTTCGGTTCTTCCTTTCGGCAACACCATTCTGTTTCGGGGGTTTTCTCACTGTTAGCTGCCTTTGAATCCCATTTTTCTTACAAAAATAGGTGAACTCATCGGATAAAAACTCTCCCCCTCTATCACTGCGAAGAACTTTTAAGACCTGCCCACTTTTCTTTTCTGCAAAGGCTTTGAACCCCTAAAACTTTTCATAAGCTTCTGATTTGTTAGAAAGGAAGTACACCCAACTCATACGAGTATAATCATTCGTGAAAAGTAAAAAAATATCTACTCTTATTGAAAGATAATGTTCTTGTTGGACCACATATATCAGCATGGACAATTTCAAGGGGCTTCTTAGCTCTCCAAGATTTTCCAACCAAAAATGGTAACCTGTGTTGCTTCCCATAAATGCACCTTCACATACATCATCAACGCAATGTATTGAGGGCAAACCAACTACCATATGCTTCTGATTTAATAATTTCATCCCATTAAAATGCAAATGGCCATACCGTAAATGCCAAAGTTTGGAATCATTTTTAATGGTAGTAACGAAGCACATTCATTTAAACATGAAAGATCAAGGGGAAACATCATGTTCTTAGTCATATGAATCTCAACAATAGGCTGATCAGATATATTCTTTTTTCTAATTTCACACAAATCATTCTCAAACAAAACAGAATATCCTTTTTCAACCATCTGACCCGTACTTAGCAGGTTATTAGCTAAATTAGGTGAATAATAAGCATCACTAATTGATTTTGTAATACCTGACTTAGCCATTGCTCCAATACTCCCTTTACCTTCAATATGGAGTGCCTTGTCATCACCAAGACGAAACTTTGACTTCGTAGATTCATCAAAGTCGCGAAACAAAGTCTTATCTCATGTCATATGGTTATTACAACCACTATCTAGAAACCATATATCATTCATACTCCCTTTAGGTTCCATATAAGTAAGAAATAAATTACCTTCATCTTCTTCTTGTTTAGCAAAGTTGGCTTGTTGTTGAGCCTTGTTTGGGCAGTTTGGTGAAATATGACCATATTGCTTACATGAATAACATTACTTGACTTGATGATCTTGTCTTTGGTTGCCTCTACCACCATTTTGATGACCCCAACCAGTTCGATCGCGTCCTCTTCCTCGAACACGATAACCTCCTCGGCCTTGGCCTCTTCCTGCATATCCAGAACCACTTTCACCAGATTTTTCTTTAGAAAGATCCACCTTTGACTGAAATGCCTGTTCCACGTTCTTATTTTCTTCCCTGTTCATCCTATCTTCATAAGCTAAAAGAGATCCCATTAAGTCATTCATAGAATAGTTACTCATATCCTTGTTGGATTCTTCAATGGCAATAACTACGTGATCCCACTTAGTAGGAAGACTTCGTAAAATCTTTTCGACAACCTTTTGATCAGAAATACTCTCACCAAAGGTCTTCATTTGATTTACTATAATCGAAACTCTAGAAATGAAATCTTGCACCGATTCATTACTTTTCATAAAAAGTGTTTCGAACTCTCTACGCAACATCTAAAGTTTCATCATAGTTACTTTGCTATCCCCATGGAACTCTTGCTTCAGAATTACCCACGCATTCTTCGATGTGGTGGCATTTGCAAGATGGGGAAAAATTGCTTCCATAACAGCTTGTTGCAAAACAAGCAGAGCCTTCACATCCTTCTTGCAAAGTTCCCTTACATCCGTTGCTGTCTCTGCAAAACCAAACTCAACCAACTCCCTTAGGTCTTGTGAGATGAAAAATGTCTGCATCTTAATGCTCCAGAATCCATAATTTTCTCCTTTGAAAATTGGCATCAAGGATTGAGATTGTGAAACATTGAGAGAATTCATTACTTCTCTTTGAAGCTTTTTAATAAACACTTGGGCTACAAAAAATCTCCAAAGCAGTACAAAAGTTATGCCCAACTTGATCAAACCTGGGCTCTGATACCAAAACTGTTGGAAATAGTAGGAGACAAAAGACAATAAATGCGGAGTAAAAAATACATAGGAATAAATCTATAGCTTCTATTCAATACACAAACAGAATGAAAACAATCTGAATTTTTTTCCACTTCTAAGCCACTAACTACAGCCCTTATTTATAGATAAAAACATAACCATCGTGTCCAATAAACTAGAAACTAACACCTAAGAAATAACAATAGACTATGTCTAACTACTGCTCCCTAATTCATATCTAACAACTTGAGAACAAGTCTATTAACTGGACTCGGTAAAAAAAACCACGTGTTGCATCAGTTGTTATCAAGGAATTAGTATCCGTATACCCATCAAAGGTCAAAACATTTGTAATACCTCGCACTTTTATGGAGAATTAAAATTCATAAGTAAGTGTAATTTGAGAAATTATTATAAATAGTAATTTTTTAGGATTTCAAGGATTAGGTGATTTTTTATGTGTGTTATATTTACTTTTGGGATTATGTAAATGAGTTGGAGTATTTTAATTATATGTCGCAGTTGGGTAAAGCGACAAAGGATAATATTTTAAATTGAAAACCCGCATTGAGATGTATTGGGTTTAATTTGTGAATTGCGATCGAGTACCTCGGATGGAGATTTCAAGTGTGCGGTTGGTTTTGGAATGGCCGAGATAGTCAGAATAGAGTATCCGAGAGTAGTTTTTGGACTCCGAGAATTTTTGGACGAGTAGGGACTCGTAATTGAGTAAACGAGTCATTTGGGGGTTTAATAAGGGATAAACCCTTATTCGCTCCTATATAAGGCAAGAGAGAGTGGGACAAAGGAAAGAAGAAGAGAAAAGAGATAGAGGAGAGGAGAGGAGAGGAGAGGAGAGGAAGAGAGAAAAGAGGAAGAAAAGGGAAATTTCTACCAAACTCCACAAAATTCAACTCGAGGTCGTCGGATTTTATCCTTCAGGCAAGTGTGTACTTGCTTTATTTCATTTTGTGTATATATCTCATATTATAGTTGGTAAACTATATGATTTTGGGTTAGAACCCTTAAAATAAATTTGTGAAAATTTGAGTATGAGTTTACATGTTGATGTAATGTAAACTCTTAATGATTTCTAGGGTTAAAACCATGTGAATGGAGTGAAGAAATGATTTGAAATGGGGGAAATGAGAAAACTAGGGTTTAATGGGTTTTTAAGATCAAATATAAGAAAATTGGTTTAATCCTCCAAATTTATTGATGTATTAGTTAGAAATCATTGATTATATGAATATAGTGTTGTTGGTGGAGATTTGAGGCCACAAAAATGGAATTTGAGGTTGGTTGTGGGCATTTAGGAAAACAGATTTTCGAGGGACTGGTGTGATCGGTCGACCGCGTCAATGTAGAAGGGCCTACTTGTTGGTTTATTAGGCTTAATTACAAACCCCGATCGATCGGGGATTCAGGGCCGGTTGACCGACACTCTGTTTTCAACCCAAGATTTTAGAGATTGTTATTCCTTCTCCTCTTTGAGTTTAAAGCTTAGGGGCCTTCTAAATTAAAGTATTATAAAGAATTATGTCCTAAAGGACTTGAGGAGTTGTGAATTGATTTTGGGTCATTTAATAGGTTAATTTGGGGCATGGACCTCTCAAATGTTTAGGAAAAGAGAGACACTTTCGAGGAAATTACTTGGAAAGCGTATGCATGTATATTTCTACGGATGGGATAATGTGTAACAACCCGCCTCATGGGATACCGGGCGATCACTCCTATATCAAATTAAAACAGGAGTCACATATGGATCATTCTTAGCATCACTGTCGAAAATCCATTTTATTACTAATATCCTATTAGGCGAGCGTTAAAAACTTTTACTTAACTCCTCTTTTTAAACAATTATAATTAAAACATACACACAGTTTATGCGTAAATGAAACTGAAAGGAAAAATGAAATGAAATGAAATAATCAAACACTCGGTTCAAATTATACAACCATATCGAATGAGGTTTTAAAAGAATAAATAAATGCAATTGAACCATTGGCCCTAATATTTACATAGTACCTCCTATCTAGATTACAAGGATAGAAGTGTCTATCGAAAACCTGCACGCATCCACAGCTGCTACAGTAGGCGTCTGACTCGAAAGAAATTCCATCCAGGCGTCCCTGTGTCTGGACACCTATATATATAATATAGCAAGAGAGGAAAAGTAGATAAACGGGTCAGAGCCCGAGTTTGAAAATATTTTGCAAGTGCATAAATGCTTTATTTTTAGAAAATGATTTTTATCTCATATTTAAGTTTGGTATCGCACACCCATGAGATACCCCTCACCTCTCCACTAACTGTGCACTCCTAGCGCATCCCTCTAAACATCCTAGTCAAGGTACCCTGCTAAACTAGTCTATCACCGAACCACTATCAACCCTAGATAGTCCAAGTACTAAGGGCTAAACTTCACCCCAGTCTCAACGCTATGCCATGTTCGTGCGTGGGGTATCTCGCAAAGCGAAATCCAAATAAGGAACCCCCCCGATACACTACTACGCGGTAAGGTTGATCGTCGAGATCCGCCAGTCCCTCAATACAAAATATATGTAAATATATACATACCATAAGAAATACTAATATTAGAGTACTAAGGATTAAACTTCTCCCCAATCTCAACACAATGCCAAATTCGTGCGTGGGGTGTCTCGTAAAGAAAAATCCAAACAAGGAACCCCCCGATACACTACTATGCGGCAAGGTCGATCGTCGAGATCCATTAGACCCTCGGTACTCGATTTATTCATATACATATATATCTATTACAATATGCATCCGGATCTATCTCCCGGACTCAGGGTCCATATATCAAGTATTTATCAATACTTTCCTTTTTCTCAAAATTTCCCATTTCCTTTATTATATCCAGGAAATGTACATATAAAAGCCAATTCATTATCATGAATTTCTTTAACAAATCATATAGTTTTAAAATCCGGTTTTATTATCATAAAAATGCTTTTCCATTTTATATCATCCCATTTCCCTTTTTATACTCAGGAAATGTATTCAAAGCCATTTTCATTATCATAAAAATGCTTTGATCATAACATATGCTTCCATGTCCCTTCTTCCATCCGGGAGTGTTACCGAAGCCAAAACTTTTATCCCATTTCCCTTCTCATATCCAGGAAATGTAAATTAAAGTCAATTTATTATCATAAATTTCTTTAATAAATCTAAGACCGTCCCTCCGGGTTTCCCCACTGGGCGCGCCCCTAAATGGCTATCATCTTTCAGGGCCTATCAAACAAGACAACCTGGGAAGCTACCAACGTCGGGAAGCGGCCATATGCCTGCGGAAAAGTCAAGACCACACCCAGAATCTCCTAACCAGCGCAGTAAATAATAATCGCCCATATGGCCTATAGGACTATATCCACCCTGCATTCATTAGCCAGGGGGCATCACCATACGCACGCAACTTCCCTTATGATAGCGATTTAGGGAGGTGTGTAACCATAATTTTATTAATTATGAAAATCTTTTCTTTTCCATTTTGAAAATATTCATTCTTACATTTTTAAAATCATTTACATCATACCATACATATATACTTTAATCACATAGTATATACATATACCATATATTCCTCCCCGAATATATAAATGGCCATAATTGCCAATCTCATCTAGCGATGACCAACAATCCCAAAGATTCTCTCAAAGAATCATAATCATGCTTTCATATACGCATGATACTAAACCCAAAGTATTTTCTTACTTTAATAAATAATAAATACCTTAATCCCATCTAAAGATTTAGTGGATATCTCTAAATATACCAATTTGCATTTACTTAATAAGTATATTCTCCAATTCATCCTAATAATCTTGTCAGATTCACTCTTCCATAATCAACATAATTAGGTTATCTCTTTAGATCATAATCCTCTTTAATACTCAAATTTAGAAAGCCCGCTTTAAACTCAAAGAGGAGAAGTAATAACAATCTCCAAAATCTTGGGTTGAAAACAGGGTATCGGTCGACCGGTCCTGGACCCCCGATCGACCGCGGGTTGCAAATAAGCCTACGAAACAAAGCAGTCGGCCATTTTTTCTTGACGCGGTCAACCGGCCTTAGGGGCGCGGTCGACCGGTCACACCAGGTCTCCCAAAACTAAATTCCTCAATTCCTTGATCTAACAACCCAAATTCATTAACGGGGTTTCTAAACTACACCGAAAATTATCCCGAACATCTACACGATTTATTCTAGCCTTTATTTTTCCAATTTCCGAGTTGGTAATTTCAACCCGGAACTTCCATATTGTAAAAATCATATCAAATCATAGAAAAATTAGAAAAATACGCGGTTTATGGCCACGCGACCGTATCGAAAATATCTACAACTTTTGTGTTTTGGCCGAGATCTAAATCAATTCTCTTCCTGACCAAAATGGCATCCTAAAGCCACGAGTTACTATTCATCGTCTTCTCCGAGACGATTTCGGCCATTAAAGCCTCTCCCAAGATTTTGTCGCCTCACCCAACGTCCTACAACCTCAACCAACTACAAATCCACATATATTAAGGGTTCTAAACATCCTAGAAACCAAAACCACCAATCAATTTCAAATAAATTTCTAGGTATCTCCAATTAGAAAATTTTAGGGGGTTATTTGTTTTAACTCCCCAAAACTCATTTTATCCACGAAAACCCAACCCAAAATCTTTAGGGTTTGTTTATACCAAACTACGGTATGAGATATTTATGCAAAAAGGAAATAAAGCAAGTAAACACTTGCCTCGTGGATAAAATCCGACGACCTCGAGTCGAATCCGGTGGAGTTTGGCCCGAGATCTCCATTTCTCTCCTCTTTTCTCTCCTCCTCTCTCTCTTCTCTCTCTTTTCTTTCTTTCTTTCTCTTTTCTTTCCCTCTCTCCCTCTTTATATAGGAAGAAAAGGGTTATATCCCTTAAAACCCCAAAACGACTCGTTTACCCAATTACGAGTTACTTTTACCTCTAAAATTACCCGAAACCCAATTTCGACAACCGGACACTCTTTTCCGACTATCTCGGACATTTTGGGACTCACGGCGCAGTCAAAATTCCCATCCGGGGTACTTGACCGCAAATCACTATTTCAACCCAAAATAAATAAATGTGGGTTTTCCAATTAAAAATCTTATCTCGTGTCGCTTTACTCAACAACGACATATAATTAAAATATTTTGACCTATATAGTCCCAAAAAAATCACAACATCCTTCGAAAATCATTTAATCCTCAAAAATCCCAAAAATTACTATTTAGAAAAATTTCCCAAATTCCAATTTATAATTAATTATGGATTTTAATCGTCCCCAAAAGGGCGGGTTGTTACATACTTCCCCCCTTACAACAGAATTTCGTCCTCGAAATTCAGGTACAACCTACACCACCAAACTAGGATCACTCCAAATGCTAATACCTCAAGGGGAACGATACTAATCCCAATGGTTCCTAACCATACACTGTGCGGCTACCGCAATCGTAAAGTGACTCTAATAGTGTCACATAGTACCCATAATCTCTAATGCTTCACGGCATAAATTTCAACTTTATATACTACGCCCATTCTATTTCAGGCAGTATATAAAACCATCTCACCAAGGTGCCCATACACCTTTCTAACTTGTGCACATCTGCACAAACATTACGAACGTTTGACACGTAACACTCTTTCCCAATAAGGGTCTCCTTTCCTCGGTGTAATACTCACACATGGGTCCTCCGAACCCGCGAAATTTCATTCTCCTAACCTTGACGCCACAACTCTATCGAACCTACACCCTACAAATCTACGATCTATGCGTTACCCTATCTAAGCGAAACGGGCATCCTAAATATGTCCCTAGTGTCCAAGGCCTCTCTCAACTTCCAACATTTGCTTGGTTTCATGCGTGGGACGTCTCGCCAAAGCGAAATCCAAACAAGGAACCCTCCCGTTACACTACTCCCTCGCGTTGTCGATCGTCGAGATATAGTGACCTAAGGCACACCAGCGAGACGTCCTAGATTCTACCACGCTAACCTACGAATGCATTTCTACTATCTCATCCTTCCGCCCATACGGAAGGAAACCTAACCAATCGAAGTGCCCACTTTCTATAAAAGTGTCACGAACATCCTACCCAAAACATACTTCCTCAAAATTTGCCTCTTCATTAAGGCTTGACTATGATCCTCAAATCAATTTCTCTAAGTCCTACTCCACCCACTTGTGGTGAGAGGACCCCTTTAGTGCTTTTCCATAGCACAAGACTTCAATAAACATACCATCATCACATGGCTCATAGTCTATAGTGGTTCATCCACACCATAAGACTTTTCCACCAAAATGACATCCTTGCATCCTATAACATCTCTCCACTCCCGATGCCATTAAGATTCACGTGTGGAGCGTCTCGCAAAGCGAAATCCAAATAAGGAACCCCTCCACACACTACTTAACTTTGTCGGTCATGGAGGTCCGTTATTTCAAACATTCAACTGGGATAACCCCATCCCCCCACTCAACAAAAAGTGGTTTGAACTCCCGACTCTATCTAGGAGCCACCCCACTAAGCGCACCGCACTACACTCAGTCTCTGCGCAATCAATAATGAACTTAGACTCACAGCTCAGCAGTTAACTCGGCACACCTCAAATCATATCTATAAGGTTGATACATATACAAATCACGATAATGAAACCTCTGCTCATCGAAGTTCCATCTACCCATAATAATGGGGGCGAACTCAACCTATATCTAGGTTAGAAATCGCAACTAGAACCCGTTCCACCCTGGAACTACGGACACGATAGTCTTGCCATCATTAGCCGGCTATCGCTCCGAGCTAACAATAACATTAAATACTCACCATATTACCATACTCGTATATAAATATAATACGAGCATCCCAAACCATATATATATATATATATATATATATACACACACACTATATCAACACCCGCCTTTGTGGCGAATGAGGGAAAATAAAATTCCGCTATCGCGGAAAACACATAGACAGACATGATATAATGTTATTGATACCGACACGAACTCAAAATACGCACACGAGTCTAGGGCTAACGAAACACTACGACTTTATCTAGCCATGCCAATTATACCTCCTTCATTGAGGCAAAACTCATAATAACCACCTTACCCTGCTCCTTACAATCATCTTACTAATCCTCATAACTTCTCCGTTAGAAGGAAATTCCACTATAAGCTTCAACCTTATGGCTCCAACTAAGCCCCGACTCCTGCTGCCATCCAATCCCCGCACACGATTCTCAAACGAGCGCGCAAAAGATCACTATAATCTTATAATATGGCAGGAGAACGAAATCTCACAAGAGAAATCACCAATCCTAGTCCTGAGGCTCTATAACAAATGAGAGCAACGCTGAAAGCATAGTACATCCGCACAGATTCCTAAGGACACTAGAACCTCATGCTTTGATACCATCTGTAACAACCCGCCTAATGGGATACCGAGCGATCACTCCTATATCAAATTAAAACATGAGTCACATATGGATCATTCTTAGCATCACTGTCGAAAATCCATTTTATTACTAATATCCTATTAGGCGAGCGTTAAAAACTTTTACTTAACTACTCTTTTTAAACAATTATAATTCAAACATACACACAGTTTATGCGTAAATGAAACTGAAAGGAAAAATGAAATGAAATAAAATAACAGAACACTCGGTTCAAATTATACAACCATATCGAATGAAGTTTTAAAAGAATAAATAAATGCAATTGGACCATTGGCCCGAATATTTACACAGTACCTCCTATCTAGATTACAAATATAGAAATTTCTATCGAAAACCTGCACGCATCCACGGCTGCTGCAGCAGGCGTCAGACTCTAAAGAAATGCCATCCAGGCGTCCATGTGTCTGGACACCTATATATATAATATAGCAAGAGAGGAAAAGTAGATAAACGGGTCAGAGCCCGAGTTTGAAAATATTTTGCAAGTGCATAAATGCTTTATTTTTAGAAAAAGATTTTTATCTCATATTTAAGTTTGGTATCGCACTCCCATGAGATACCCCTCACCTATCCACTAATTGGGCACTCCTAGTGCATCCCTCTAAACATCCTAGTCAAGCTACCCTGCTAAACTAGTCTATCACCCAACCACTATCAACCCTAGATAGTCCAAGTACTAAGGGCTAAACTTCACCCCAGTCTCAACGTTATGCCATGTTCGTCCGTGGGGTGTCTCGCAAAGCAAAATCCAAACAAGGAACTCCCCCGATACACTACTACGCGACAACGTCGATTGTCGAGATCCGCCAGTCCCTCAGTACAGAATATATGTAAATATATACATACCATAAGAAATACTAATATTAGAGTACTAAGGATTAAATTTCTCCCCAGTATCAACACAATGCCAAATTCGTGCGTGGGGTGTCTCGCAAAGAAAAATCCAAACAAGGAACCCCCCGATACACTACTATATGAAAAGGTCGATCGTCGAGATCCATTAGACCCTCGGTACTCGATTTATTCATATACATATATATCTATTACAATATACATCCGGATCTATCTCCCGGACTCAGGGTCCATATATCAAGTATTTATCAATACTTTCCTTTTTCTCAAAATTTCCCATTTCCTTTCTTATATCCAGGAAATGTACATATAAAAGCCAATTCATTATCATGAATTTCTTTAACAAATCATATAGTTTTAAAATCCGGTTTTATTATCATAAAAATGCTTTTCCGTTTTATATCATCCCATTTCCCTTTTTATACTCAGGAAATGTATTCAAAGCCATTTTCATTATCATAAAAATGCTTTGATCATAAGATATGCTTCCACGTCCCTTCTTCCATCCGGGAGTGTTACTGAAGCCAAAACCTTTATCCCATTTCCCTTCTCATAGCCAGGAAATATAAATTAAAGCCAATTTATTATCATAAATTGCTTTAATAAATCTAAGACCGCCCCTCCGGGTTTCCCCACTGGACGCGCCCCTAAATGGCTATCATCTTCCATGGCCTATCAAACAAGATAACCTGGGAACCTACCAACGTCGGGAAGCGGCCATATGCCTGCGGGAAAGTCAATACCACATCCAGAATGTCCTAACCAGCGCAGTAAACAATAATCGCCCATATGGCCTATAGGACTATATCCACCCTGCATTCATTAGCCAGGGGGCATCACCATACGCACGCAACTTCCCTTATCATAGCGATTTAGGGAGGTGTGTAACCATAATTTTATTAATTATGAAAATCTTTTCTTTTCCATTTTGAAAATATTCATTCTTACATTTTCAAATTCATTTACATCATACCATACATATATACTTTAATCACATAGTATATACATATACCATATATTCCTCCCCGAATATATAAATGGCCATAATTACCAATCTCATCTAGCGATGACCAACAATCCCAAAGATTCTCTCAAAGAATCATAATCATGCTTTCATATACGCATGATACTAAACCCAAAGTATTTTCTTACTTTAATAAATAATAAATACCTTAATCCCATCTAAAGATATAGTGGATATCTCCAAATATACCAATTTGCTTTTACTTAATAAGTATATTCTCCAATTCATCCTAATAATCTTGTCGGATTCACTCATCCATAATCAACATAATTAGGTTATCTCTTTAGATCATAATCCTTTTTAATACTCAAATTTAGAAAGCCCGCTTTAAACTCAAAGAGGAGAAGTAATAACAATATCCAAAATTTTGGGTTGAAAATAGGGTATCGGTCGACCGGTCCTGGACCCCCGGTCGACCGCGGGTTGCGAATAAGCCTACGAAACAAAGCAGTAGGCCATTTTTCCTTCACGCGATCGACCGACCTTAGGGGCGCGGTCGACCGGTCACACCAGGTCTTCCAAAACTAAATTCCTCAATTCCTTGATCCAACAACCCAAATTCATTAACGGGATTTCTAAACTACACCAAAAATTATTCCGAACATCTACACGATTTATTCTAGCCTTTATTTTTCCAATTTCCGAGTTGGTAATTTCAACCCGGAACTTCCATATTGTAAAAATCATATCAAATCATAGAAAAATTAGAAAAATACGCGGTTTGTGCCCACGCTACCTTATCGAAAAGATCTACAACTTTCGTGTTTTGGCCAAGAGCTAAATCAATTCTCTTCCTGATCAAAATGGCCCCTAGAGCCACGGGTTACTATTCATCATCTTCTCCGAGATGATTTCGGCCATTAAAGCCTCTCCCAAGCTTTTCTCTCCTCACCCAACGTCCTACAACCTCAACCAACTACATATACACATATATTAAGGGTTCTAAACATCTTAGAACCCAAAAACACCAATCAATTTCAAATAAATTTCGAGGTATCTCCAATTAGAAAATTTTAGGGGTTTATTTGTTTTAACTCCCCAAAACCCATTTTATCCACGAAAACCCAACCCAAAATCTTTAGGGTTTGTTTATACCAAACTACGGTATGAGATATTTATGCAAAAAGTAAATAAAGCAAGTAAACACTTGCCTCGTGGATAAAATCCGACGACCTCGAGTCGAATCTGGCGGAGTTTGGCCCGAGATCTCCATTTCTCTCCTCTTTTCTCTCCTCCTATCTCTCTTCTCTCTCTTTTCTTTCTTTCTTTCTCTTTTCTTTCCCTCTCTCCCTCTTTATATAGGAAGAAAAGGGTTATACCCCTTAAAACCCAAAACCGACTCGTTTACCTAATTACGAGTTACTTTTACCTCCAAAATTATTCGAAACCCAATTTCGACAATCGGACACTCTTTTTCGACTATCTTGGACATTTCGAGACTCACGACACAATCGAAATTCCCATCCGGAGTACTTGACCGCAAATCACTATTTTGGCCCAAAATAAATAAATGCAGGTTTTCCAATTAAAAATCTTACCTCGTGTCGCTTTACTCAACGGCGACATATAATTAAAATATTTCGACCTATATAGTCCCAAAAAAATCACAACATACTTCGAAAATCATTTAATCCTCGAAAATCCCAAAAATTACTATTTAGGGAAATTCCCCAAATTCCAATTTATACTTAATTATGGAGTTTAATCATCCCCAAAAGGGCGGGTTGTTACATAATGATGGACTGATTGAATTGGAATAAATCCTAGGATGTGATTAGGATGGAAACTTAGGGTTATAGGCTAAAGATAAGTTAAGGGTGTACTTATTATATGGTTATGAATTGGGATAATTACAGAGTATATACATCCCTAACAGTGATCAAGGTGTGAGGTATATTTATGTAAGTGAATACTTAAATATCATTATGAGATTGGCAATTATAGCCATGTATACATTTGAGGAGTGATAAATGTATATATATACGATGTGATTACAATATATATGTAACATGATACGATTATGTATATATATCTATGTGTGAATGGTATATATATATATGTGAAGCATACCCCTTCTAATGTTATCATGGGAAGTTGCGCGATGTGGGTGAGGCCCCTGGCTTGAGGAGCAGGGAGCGTATAGTCCCCAGGTCATAGCGTCCATTGTTATATTGTGTGATTTTTATTTGGGGTGAGACGTTGTGGGTATGTTTCGTCTCATTTCCGGGGAGCAACTATGACCGCTTCCCATACGTTGTGATTTAGTTTTTACCATGTCGGTGATATTTAGTCCGACCGATGATACCCAGGATGGTATGTGAGTAATGCCTAGAAGATAATAGCATTGAGAGACCGCATCCTCGAGTTATAGCTCGTTGGGATGGTTATTGTACTTGTGTGTAGTATAATACATGTGTATGAGAACAAGATATTATATATCTCTAACTGGAGCAAAAGGGATAATATGATTATAGATTAAATCTCATTCCGGGATATTCTGTTCGGATGTATATTGTGATATGTATATGAGAGTGAGTTTGATAATGTATATAATTATATGAGTATGTATATATATATATGTTGTGTACTGAGGGTCTAATGGATCTCGACACTGCCAAGTAGTAGTGCATCGGGGGGTTCCTTGTTTGGATTTCGCTTCGCGATCCACCCCACACACGAACATGGTACAGTTTTGAGACTGGGGAGAATTTTAGACCTTAGTACTCGGTTTACTTAGGACTTTCAGTGTTTGGCGGTGAAGGATTAGTTAGTTAGGGTAACTTGACCAAGATGTTTAAAGGGATGCTATAGGAGTGCACCATTAGAAGAGGGGTGAGGGTTATCTCATGGGAGTGCGATACCAATTTAAATATGAGATAAAAATATTTTTCATAAATAAAGCATTATGCACTTGCAAAATATTTTCACAACTCGGGGCCTGACCCGTTTATCTATTTATCTCTCTTTTGCTATATATATATATATATATATATATAAGTGTTCAGACATAGGGACACCTGGATGAAGTTTCCTTCGAGTCAGACGTTGGCTGCAGCAGCTGTGGATGCATACAGGTTCACTGTAGATGCTTATATCCTTGTGATCTAGATAGGAGGTATTGTACAACATTCGTAACGAAAGCCCAATTATATTTATTTATTCTTTTACCGCATTTTAGTGTGGCATTCGAATTGGTTGTATTATGTTAAACCGAGTGTTCGGTTCTTTTTATTTCATTTCGGTTTCATTTATATTTAAACTGTGTGAATGTTTTAATTGAATAATTTGATTAAAAAGATTAGTTAAGTAAAATTTTCATGCCAGCCTAATAGGTTATTAGTAATTAATTTGGATTTCGACAGTGATGCTAAGAATGAACCATATGAGACTCCTGTTTTAATTTGGTACAGAAGTGATCGCAGGGTATTTTATTAGGCGGAGTGTCACAACATTTACACGAGAACACACGGAACCATTAAAAAGCACATAATTATCTTAATCCCACCCCAATTATGTCGAATGGGTTGCTATCTTCTTCGTGTGAGATACATCAACCTTCCCCAGTGCACAATGTTGCTAGAGTTTGGGGACACACCGGCTCACAGCCACTCTGGTTGCTTTTTCTCAATCAGTTTGTGTAGAAGACAAGCAACAATCATGTGATTGCGACTATTACGCAATGTACATATATGTTTGTTTAATGACCCAAAAGAAAAGTTGAATTTATACCTCTTATCATAGGGGATCAAGTCATATCGTTATATTTCAGGCATGGGTTTGCGAGACCATCGTGAACTGATTATCACATAATAAGAGCTTCATGTGGGCAATATGGTGAGAGGGTTTACATCCTCTCTAACTTATTATCGGAGAAATAACCAAAAATAAAGGGTTACGGCATAGCCTATGGTACCTAATTTCTTTTACAGGTCTCGATTGTGGTTCTTATTTTGAAAATCGGACTGTGTTGTGCTGATGTGACATATCGAACATCAAATGGTGTTTGTTTCTCATGTTTTGTTGCAGTGACAGGCAATCCCTAATTATCAAAAATTACAGTGGGACATGGCATAACCCCTTGTCAGATAGGATTCATTAGTCCATCTGTAGTGGTAATGTGTAAACTAAGTACGTGGAGATGTAAATTTACATTGTTTTGTTTAGATTGTTGGTCGAAGTTTTACACTGGAACAATGCAAAGAGGGTACGCGGCGCATGTTGGGCGTTAACCTTTTTACCGCCCAGATCTGGGCGGCTAACATATTACCACCCAGATTTTCAAAAATGAATTTAGGCGGACAATATATGAAAAGAGTTACCGTTTGGATAATCTGGGTGGTAATCTTTTTAACGCCCAGACTAGGCGGATATATGTTTAACGCCCTGAATGCATGGGGCCCACTTGCACATTGTGTATCGGCTGTTTAGATTTACATTTCCTTAATATTTTCTCTCTCCTCCAACTACACATTTTGTTACCCATTGTGAGACAGAATTGTGTAAAACTACACATTTACACTATCCACTACAGATGGCCTTATGGTAACCAGGTATGGGGAATTATTGGTTATTCAGGTGAGCCCCCGACATGTCAGGTTGTTTGTTTTCTTCCCAGCAACTATGTCAGCATTGTCATGGTGAGGGCTTCAGAATTGATGATAAATGGTGAGAGACATGTAGCATCAACAAGAGTGGTATCGGCACTTGGGCTAGCAACCTTGATGGTGCTGTTCACTTGAGGCATTGTGGCAGTGACATAAGCCATAACGGACTTTTGCTAGGTTGACCAATTTTCGGGGAGGAGTCTTCTACGGGTTGGTTACTCACTCTCTATAATGGTGTCACACATGTGTTTACCTATCTCAAGTGATTTCCATAATCCTCAGTCGCACTACATACACAAACTAATCAAAAAAAGTTACCAATAATGTACATTGCCCATATACAAATTTTATGTAGAACAAGCACAACAATACTCTATTTAATCGATTTTTTTTATATAAACAAGGCCTTGGGTAAATAGATAAATACATGGAAAATTTGATTACTACCTAAAAATGAAATATATGATTGCAAATAAAAGTTATTTATAAAATAAATAAAAATGAGTCACAATAAAAGATTCTCTCTCTCGGGTCGCATCTCATAGGGTGCCAACCATATGTGTCCTAAATTCCCCAATGGTACACTTTCATTTGAAGTGGTATGAAATATTTAGTACCTGTATTGTCCAATCATTATGTGTATAGTGGTGGAGGTGCAGGAATATAGAACAAAGGATTTACATATGATATAAGCAAAGGAGTCGAGTTATTAATTTTTTTAGGGGGAGGGGTGGGGGTAGTTAGTGCTGTAAGGACTTATTTTCATTTAGAATTATAATATGTCAAACTGCTACATATTAGTGTGTGAGAGCTTGTATGGAGAAACGTATACATATTTCGTCTTTACTTTCACCAAAAAAAATACATATTTCGTCTTTCCTTTTATTAAAATAGCATGAAGTTTATGCAATCAATTGTTTTTACTGTAATATGTTGAGCCTCCTCTCTCTCTCTCTCTCTCTCTAACAGGTTTGAATATAAATGGCAAATGCTTATAAGGTATCACGAACCTTCGAGTCCCAGCGTCATAAGGTAACTTCATATCTGCTAACAACTTGTCATTCAAAGGTTTGGAAGATGTCCACCAGAAGAATAAATGATCTAAAACATCAGAGAAGAAAGAATGGGAACATGCATCTTGCTCTGTTTGTATGGAATACCTACACAATGCTATTCTCCTCCTTTGTTCCTCTTAACAACAAAGGTTGCCTACCTTATATATTGCTACTAGCTATGGCTGATTTACTTCTTGGGCTTCTCTAAATGTGGTTTACCACGTTTTCTGAGTAAGTCCACTCAAGACCTTATTTTCCTATGTTATTTGTCTACTCAAATTCTTATATAGACTGCTTCCTGGAGATAGTGGAGTTGATTAATTAGTTGACATTATGAATGTGGTTTATCTATTAGTTATCTAATAAATGTTTGGAAGTCACTTGTTTTTAAAAAAAAAATTACATTTTTTAAGGCATAGGTTTGAGTTTGATCTTGTTACCCATGTAATTGACAGGTACATGTACACCATCAAGAGAAATTGCATACTTGATCTTGGGTTTCGGTGATTGTGTTGAGTATCCCCACGAACAAATGGTTCATCTTCTTGTCTATAGTACTATTGCGAAGAAGGTCTAAAAACATGTCGAAGGAAAATTTTGGATTAAAGTTCAAAGCTCCTATATTAGATCCAATCTTATATCTTGGTGGTTATATGTGGATCTAGTAGCTTCCTTTATCTTGTGTGGCATTATCCCTGACCTTGTCATTTGAACAATTTGGAAAGCAAAAACTAAAGCTCTATTTGAAAATATTTGCATGTATAAATGTCATATTGTTCATTGAATTTGTAATTTTTATGGGACACCTTGCAAGATTTTACATTTAAGGGTAGGGTGAATTGTTCAAATTATGATTTGATTACTGAGTTTAATGTATGATTAATTAATGTAATAAACCTAGATATATTAGGTTATTTTCTTTTTATTACAACTTTTGTTTTTGTTTTTTTTTTTTTGGGGGGAGGGTTATTGGGGCATGTCCCGCCCTGGATAGCTCCTGTAAGACACTAAGGAGAGGATTTATCTCCTCCCATCCATTTTATTAAAAAAAAACATGGGGGTGCCATCCCATTTCTTTAAAAGAAAAAGAAAAACTACCTCATTCTCTGGAACCAAATATCCTGCGTGACCTATAGAGTGAAATACCATTTGAAAATGTTCAATATTCGACTTCCTTATATGACCTCTTAACCTTTTTAACTTGAAATTTCTGAGGAAAAAATTACGTTGGAATTTTTTTCATAACAGTTAATGTACGACTTAAAGAGTTTTAGTCTCATATGGATATATAAACAGTAGTGACAGGAACAACAGGAATGTAGAACAAAGAAAGAACAGTTCTCATTAATTAAAAGTACACATGCGTTGTCATATTTATAGCAGTACATAAAATATGGAATGGTTGAACGTGGGCAACATGGCTGCAGCAGTTACAGAGTTACAGAAAACTCTCCCACGTATCAAAACATGGCATGGAACAGTTTTGAAGCAGTTAGAACATGTCCTGGTATGTAGCAGTGCAGTTGGTAGTAGTGGGATCTCTAGAAGCCTTAATACCCCCCCTCAAGCGAAGGTGGGGGCAAGGCCGACACCAAGCTTGTCACGAAGAAATCGAAATTGAGGCGTAGCAAGCGGTTTGGTAAAGATATCATCCAGTTGAGAAGAGGAGGGCACAAAGCTCGTAATAATCAATCCTTGAGCTACTTTTTCATGAACAAAATGATAGTCAAGTTCAACATGTTTTGTGCGTGCATGAAGGATAGGGTTCACTGTCATATAGAGCGCAGTGATATTATCACAAAAACGTGAGAGAGTGCAAATGTCAGAAATGTCAATATCACGTAAAAGATAAGTAAGCCAAATAAGTTCAGCTGAGGCACTTGCAAGAGAACGATATTCAGCCTCACAAGAAGAGCGAGAAATAGTAGGTTGCTTTTTAGAGGACCAGGAAATGCAATTAGCATCAAGAAACATACAAAACCCAGATGTTTAACGACGGGTAAAGGGACACCCTGCCCAATCTGCATCAGAAAAACCATAGAGATTGAGGGATAATTGAGAAACCAGACGAAGGCCCATGGTGAAGGTGCCTTGAAGATAGGGGAGAACACGCTTGACTTGTTGAAAATTTTCCTCAGTGGGAGAATGCATGGATTGACATATGGTGTTGACTGTGTGGGTAATGTCAGGCCGGGTAAGTTTAAGATACTGAAGCGCACCAACAATGGACCGGAATGCTGTAGGGTCAGGATATGGAGAAGTAAGCACAGTAGAGGCCTTGGTTGACATAGGAGTCTGAATAGGATGGCAGTGAAACATGTGAGCCTTTTCCAAGAGAGATAGAACATA